>CM062805.1:509578205-510241955 GCA_031772625.1 Pinus tabuliformis
CAACCATAATGACATGATGCCCACACTACTTATTGGATCTTTATAACACAACTCATGGCGGTATTTACATCCATATACATATGCACATGTATCAAAAAAATCACACAAAAACATATATAAAAAATATTCACTCAACCAATGAATAGAGAAGGATACTTAACCTACATCTAATCCACCATCTCCCATGTAGCTTCATCGGGGCCAAAGTACTTCCACTAGACTTTAACCAATTGCTTGATTTCGGAGCATGAACATTTTTCTCTGCAATATAAACTGAGGTTTTGACTGGAATTCTCCATTTGGCTTCACCTACAATACAGAACAAACAATCACATGATCAACATATTTAACATAATTATCAAGAAATGACACATGGAAAATGTCATGGAATTTCATTGTCGGAGGCAGTACAAGTTGATAAGATACTGGTCTAATCCTTTCAAGAATATTGAAAGGTCCACAAAACTGAGGTGCCATCTTGGCACATAACCTAATCCACAAGGAGCTATTCTTGGTCTTCATCCACAAATGCACTTTTTCCCCAACCTGAAACTCCTTATAACTTTTCTTCCTGTCCTGCGTTGCATTTAGATTCTTCATGATAGCTTGCATTTCCTGTTCCATCTCTGCCAACATATATGTTTCAATCAACACCCTGTTAACTGAATCATTCCAATTGATTGGAGTATTACACATGTGCCCATATAATGCCTCAAACAGACTCATCCTAAGTGACTCATAGACCCATTATTATAAGAAAACTCAACCAAACGTGGGTACTCCTCCCAAATCCTTTGTTGATGCATCACATACATCCTCAACATGTCCTCCAATATCCTATTGAACCTCTCTGTCTGTCCATCTTTCTACGAATGGTGAGTTGTGTTGAAGGCCAAATTTGTCCCCAATCATGTGAACAACTCCCTCCAAAACTTGGAAGTGAACTTAACGTCCCTGTCTAACACAATATTCTTCAGATCACCATGAAATCTAACCACATATCTGATGAAGACTTGTGCTACGTCACTAGATAAATAAGTAGACTTCACTGGAATGAAGCGCGCTACCTTAGTAAACCTGCGCACCACAACCATGATGGAATCATGGTGTCTATATGTCCTCAGAAAAACTATGATGAAATCCATGGAAATAACCTCCTACTTCCACTCTGGGATTAAAATCATCTGTAGTAATCCACCCATATGCTTACACTAAGTTTTTACCTGCTAAAAGTCTAAGCATCTAGCTACAAATTCTGCCATGTATTTTTTCATATTTGGCCAATAATAAAACATATTCACCAATGTTAATCTCTTTTGATATCTTGGGTGACCTGAATATGTTTTCACATGAAACTCTTGCAAGATAGTCTTCTTGAGCTCACTATTTTCTGGCACATATATCCTCTCCCTAAATTTGATCAAGCCATCTGTTGTGAAACGATAGTCCACATCCTAATTACGTGTATCCTACTAAAATCTGTGCATAAGCTCCATGTACCTATTATCCTCTTGACTTGCCTGTAAGACCCGATCTTGTAAGTCTGTCCCACAAGAACTCATATCTTCTATATGATTCATCTATGTCCTCCTTCTAAAAGCATATGCAACCATGTTCTCCTTGCATTTAGTGTACCTGATCTCAAAGTTGAACTCACTGATTGTGGCCAACCATCTAGCTTTCTTAGCATTCAGATTCAACTGATCAAACAAGTATTTCAATGCACTGTGATGACTCATCAAGATGAAATACCTACCAAGAAGAGAGTGTCTCCTTGTCTTCAAAGCATGGATGATCATTACCAACTCAAGATCATGTGTTGGATAATTATTCTCATGTTCATTCAATTTTCGTGACTCATAGCATACTACCTATCCTTCCTGAATAAGTACTTCACAAAACCATCTCTTGCAAGAATTTTTACACACCACAAACTCTTTTCTGGATCTTCAATCTTTAACATAAGATCATTTGTCAACAACTGCTTCAATTTCACAAAAGTTTTTGCACATTCCTTCATCCATTCAAATTTCTTACCTTGCCTCTGTAGTGATGTAATAGCATATGCAATCCATGAGAAGTGTCTAATGAACCTCCTATAGTAACCTATTAACCCCATAAATGATATTACCTCATCCACATTTGTAGGAGCGGCCCACTCCATGATATCCCTTATCTTCTCTGGATCCATTTCTATGCCTTCCTTGGAAACCACATGCTCGAAGTAATGTACATTTGTTTGAAAGAAACTTCATTTTCTAAGCTTGGCATACAATTGATGGTCTCTTAGCAATCTCAACACTACTGCTAAATGCTCGGCATGATCTTCCTCATTCTTACAACATATCAATATGTCATCATTGAATACAATAAAAAACTTATCTAGATAAGGACATAATACACTATTCATTAATATCATAAAAGTAGATGGAGCATTAGTGAAACCAAATGGAGCTACAAAAAACTCATAATGTTTGTACCTAGTCCAGAAAGATGTCTTGTAAATTTCCTCTTCTTTAATGTGTAACTGATTATATCCTGATCTTGGGTCAATCTTTTAAAACATTGTTGCTCCCTTCAACTGGTTAAACAAGTCATCAATCCTCGACAAACAATACCAGTTCTTGATGGTTACCTTCTTCAATTACCTGTAATCAATGCATAGCCTAAGAGTACCATCATTCTTCTTCACAAACAATATCGGTGTACCTCAAGGTGATACACTTGTCCTAAAGTATCCCTTATTAGGCATTTCCTTCAACTATGATTTCAGCTCTACTAACTCTAGTGTGCTCATTCTATATGGTGCCTTTGATGCTAGTGTTGCCCCTGGTACTAACTCAATAGAAAATTATACTTCCCTGTGAGGTGGAAACTCTAAAATCTCTACTAGAAACACATCCTGAAACTACTGCAAGATTAGGTGCCTACTCAATACCTCTGCATCCTCAACATACATACCTTTATGATAAGAAATATACACTACATATAACACACACCCTTTTCTATGACTACACTTTTCCTACATAGTTGTCACCACTGTAACTAATGTTTCCTTCTTCTTACGCTATAGGATTCTCTATTCTCCATTGTCATCGAAGAACTTGATGGCCTTGTGTTGGGCATGGGATCCCCCGCAACATGTTTTTGGGGCTCAAAGCCCAGGTTTTGCTCAATTATATTATAAGACTCTACGAATTGGAGGCACGGAGCACAAAGTCTAGGACGATTCATAGGGTTGTCCACCCTAAAATGTCGTAATTTAATGTAAAGTTATGTCAGCCTACCCATGGTCCGTGGACCATGGGATTGTATAAATAGAGCGAGGCTCTAAGTGTAAAGATAGGTAATGATAGATAGAATAGCAAAGGCATGGTTCGAGATTAGAGTTGAATCTAAAGTGTACTAGGTCATAGTAGTAGGAAGAGGCTCTGCAGCTGAGTGCACAGAGGCCTAGTAGAGTCCACAGCTGAGTGCACGGAACCCTGCAGCTGAGTGCGCAGGGAGGAGTCGAGTCTATACTTGGGATTGAAAGTTAATAAAGAGAAGTTTACTCTGTGCATCTATTCTTGAATCTGTATTTTGATGTTATACATTACTTTTACTCTATTTATTTACTGCGTGCAACTGATAAATACTTGTATGAAGGCTCATATATGAAAATAATCTAAGTAATTAGCCAACAAGGCCTAATTAAGGAAGACTTGGGTAAATAACACAGGTCGCACGACGGCTAGAACTTTGCAAAGACGATATCGCAGGGCACGGGGTGCCCACTGATGTGCGTAGCATAGTATGTGCAAAGGTTGGACCGCATACCAATCACCTCATATTAGACATCCCTAGGGTGAAAAAACCTGGTTCTATCACCATCCCATACTACTTCGGGTGAGAACTCAGTCCACACTCCACGGGCTGTTGCCGAAAGGGCCAGTGGTACCACGATTTGCTTGACTAAATCACTTCTAAACTTGGGTCAGGCCCCACTAAGCCAACAAATGGTTCTGTTGTGAGGACCGAGATCTGCATAAGGGATGTCTCATGTCACGCCACTGGAACCCAACAAAGAA
The DNA here is from genome assembly GCA_031772625.1 of Pinus tabuliformis. NCBI lineage: Eukaryota > Viridiplantae > Streptophyta > Pinopsida > Pinales > Pinaceae > Pinus > Pinus tabuliformis. The sequence continues at coordinate 509,582,276 of CM062805.1, forward strand.
TGAAATTGAATAGTGGTTGAACAAGAAGATTCACGAGTTTGCGACACAGGAAAGCAAAACTCCACAAGTATCTAAGGAAAAGTGGTTGGAGTGCTATGTGTATATAGAAATCCATGAGATTTTCTTTGCATCCTTTCCTTCTGAGTTGTATGAGTGGATCGCAAAGTTAGTTGATAGCCAAGCAAGGTGTAGGCTCGAGCAACCAATAGTGTGGACTCTGGAATTAGTGCGCAGACTAGAAGCATCAGAAGATAATATTGTGTGAGTTGTGGACCATTGGATCGGCAGGATAATGGGGGGTTTATCACTGAATTTGCAGTATACACGACCGTGAGCTACACCGAGGTAGAATGACACTTTCTCAAAGGACCCTGAGGTAAGTATATTAAATCTTTGAATACTTGGATTAAGATGTTATTGTGTGAAAAATGGGTCATGTGAATACATTAATGTTTGGGACTACGTGGAGTGGAAATATCTACAAAAGTAGCGAAGCATTAGAAAACAGTCCCTTAATTTCACCCTCACGAGAGAGAGAGGAAGAGTTCGCTAAGGTCTCTCTGAGAAGTGTGGTCAGTTTGATAAGGCAGCGCATTCCGTGGTTACCACCTCCACCCACGCTACCGCCCACTTCACCTCCCTCACCTCCATCTCCACCCACTCCACCTCCACCACCTCCAGAGTGTAGTATGGCGAGTGCAATCAAACTACTAGTATTCAGAGGGGTAGGGAATGAAGATATGGACCAATTCTGGTTCATGGCAAGAGCATTATGGTAAGCACAAGGTGTCACAGACGACAATATTGAGAAGGCTACATTGGTGAGTACATTACAGGATCGTGCATTAACATGGTATATCAAGCACTCTAACGACCACCCAAACATAGGGATAGCAGAGATCCAAAATGCATTGAACAAGGAATTTAGCAGGCCAAAGTCAGAAACATAATCAATCATCGGGTTTAAAGAAATCGTGATGCTCCCAGGCGAGACTCCCTGGGATATGGAACAATGGCTTAAGAGTACGATCCGTGAAGCCAATATGACATTGACAAATGGATAGCATCACTCATGGTTTGTAGCATCTTTGACACCGCACTTGAGGACGGTGCTGTCACAACAGAAACTTTCCACCCAGGCCAAAGCATTGGAAATGGAAATAAGATTACATGAGATCTGGATACAAGACCCTGGGTTGGGATTTCAACAAATCCACACACAACTACAAAATCTATGTTTGGAAATGCAAAGTTTGAAGTAGGATAGGGCACCATGGGCAGAGGCGTGCGAGGAAGTATGGTGCATAAAATGCAAAGGCCATGGCCATGACAAGAATCACTGTCCAGTGTTCATGAAATACTTGGCAGGAGGAGGGCCAATGCTGTTGAGACTGAAGGCACAGGCAGGGCCGAGTGTGACACCTTCTTTATGGTGCGCGATCTGTCAGATAGGAGGGAAACACATGATGGATAATTGTCATTTGTTGCAGAAGTATACACAAACACCCCAACAATTGTTTTGTAATTTCTACAGGTCAGTAGGCCACGATGAGCGCACTTGCCATAGTTACGAGCTAATGATGGATCGGACCCCTGCCTATAGGATGCAGACCAAAACACGAGCCCTCGACCCAGATGTGGGGATGGCGCACGTTGGATTTTAGGGGCAAGGTCAAGGATGAGGTGGAATGGGACCAGGAATAGGCCATGGACAATTAATTTGTTACAATTGTGGATGACCAGGGCATTATGCCTACGATTGTACCAACCTGACGAGGATATCCTGTTCATATTGTTCTCAGTTTGATCATGAAACAATAGAATTTCCTACATTGATCATGAGGATGCGTGAAAAAGGGGTATTCCAGCCTCCCCATACTCAGAATATACAAATGATGAGGTCTAAGCCATGCAAAAAGGACTTGAATGTAAACATGATGCTCAGAAGCGGTATAGCCATGGGAGAGGATACGGGGAAGTAGCCAGAGGAAAGTACGTGGGTTCACAAGGCTCTTGCAAAGGAACCCGAGTTTGACTTAGAACGCACAAAGGAGACATTCATGGAAGCTAAGAAGAGTTTCACAGAGGCTTCCACTTCAGGGAGTAAGGAGCAACCAGAGCTAAGAATGGATCCTTCAATGCTCACTACCTTTCCAGAGACATGCATGAAACTACTACACGACAGCAAGGTAGTTAAAGGACTATAGGAGCTGATGACCAGGTGTGCGGGGTCAGGAGAACTACGCGTAGTTTGGAAATTGGGGAAGCATGCATTGCACAATGGAAGGGAAATGAGGTTGACTATATAGATTGGTGAGCATGAAATGGATCAGTTAATCCTAGATCTAGGTTCAGATGTGAATGTATTACCAAAGCAAACATGGGAATGCATGGTCAGGCCCACGTTATGATGGTCCCCTATTCAATTATGAATGGTGAACGAATAGAAGATTTTGCCCATGGGGAGGTTGCAAGGAGTAACAGTTGATATTGAAGGCACGAGCATGCAAGCGTATTTTGAAGTAATAGAGATTGTCAATGACAGCAATCCCTATCCCATGCTATTAGGAATAGACTGGACCACTGATATGAACGAAGTCATCAACCTGAAGAAGCAAGAAATGATCTTTGGGAAAAGTCACTATGTGCAGTAGTCCCACTGGACCTAGCTGAAGGAGCGCGCTACATTGAACCAGTGCACGATGATGATAGCGACGATGATCTTGATTGTACTTACACGATAACTACGTGATACCAGGATTGGGTGAATTTGACTGCAGATGGGAGGATCTCGTGGGAGTGTGGAAGCTCCTGCGCTTCAGATTCAAATGAAGAAGTAGAATGATGGTAGAATCGGTTGCACGAAGTGACAATGCTGAACTACAACATGATGGCTAGATCACTATGTTACATGAAAATGGAGGAAAGATAGCTGCCAACATATGATGGATTGACAACGGTGGATGAATTCCTAAGTAAATTTGAAAGCGCAGTACCAGAACAACAGTGGTTTGATGCATTGAAGTGGGCACTGCACACAACACCCACACGATGGTGGGGTACACATCAAGGAAATTTTGAGGAATAGCATGGATGTAGAAGGATGATGTGCCTACGATTTGGGAAAACGCAACTATGGTTGGAAGACAAATACGATGGACGAGATGACCCATGCACGTACCTCGTGAAATGGACCAAGGTCTATGGGGAAGTACCACAGCTTGAATGGGTACGCTTATTCTACCATACCCTGGATGCCATACCCATGAACTGGTATACTGAGATAGAACTCTGACATCGTACGGGTGAATGGGATGTCTTGCACGAGGGATTTTTGTTAACATTTTCATTTGAAGACTGATGGTCAGATACTGTTGATGATGCACTGCAAGTAGTAAAAGCCACCATCTTCAAGATGCCGCAGGACCCACTGGAAATGCTTCAACCAGTATGGGCAACCCAGTTAAGTAGCACCCTAGAATGTTATAACGTGCAGGTGGAGGAGGAGGATGACGACCCTAGAAATATTAATATTACAGAAACCGAAGGCTGTCGCGAGGTTTGAGGACCATCAATTGAGGATCCCGACATCACCACGCCACTAAAAACAATGTAGGTAAACATTGGCACAAAAGCGGACCGAAGTATGCAACGCTTGGGGATTATTGGGACGATCCTATGGAAGAAAAGGTCGTTGAGTTACTCCGTGAATACCAATATGACTTGTTCCTGACAAAAATCACAGACTTAAAAGGGATCATTGGCGACTTAGGGATGATGAAGATCACTATGAAACCAGACACGAAGCCAATTAAGCAGTGACCTTACCGCTTGAACCCAAGGTATAAAGAAAAGGTTTGTGACGAATTAGACAAAATGCTCATAACCAAAATTATTGAACTAGCGGAAGAATTCAATTGGGTGAGTCCTATGGTAGTGCAGGAGAAAAAACAAAAAGGCGAAATAAGAATATGCGTGGACCTCAGGAAGCTTAATGACGCCTGTGTTCATGATCCATTCTCGACACCATTCACAGATGAAGTATTGGAGAATGTTGGCGGTCAGGAAGCTTACTCATTCATGGATGGCTTCTCAGGGTAACATCAGATCAAGATCGCACTGGAAGATAGGAGCAAAATAACCTTCAAAATAGAATGGGGATACTTTCAGTACACCGTTATGCCCTTTGGACTGAAGAACGCGCCAGCAATATTTTCGTGCATACTAGTGGAGGTGTTCAAAGAATACATCCACAATTTCTTGGAGGTCTATCTGGATGATTGGACTATCTTTGGATTAGTTAAACACCATGTAGCGAGCTTATGTTTGATGTTGGATACTTGCTGCGGACACCAGATTGCACTGAACCTTAAAAAATGCACCATACTCGTTCCCTCTGGAAACCTGCTAGGCCATGTGGTCTGCAAACAAGGCCTAATGGTGGACCCTGTGAAGATTGCTATTATTCTGAATCTGGAAGCACTGTGCAGTGTCAAACAATTACGCACTACTTTGGGGCACATTTGCTACTATAGGAGGTTTATCAAGATCTATGCCCAAATAACAACACTGATGGAAAAACTATTGAAGAAGGATGCTACATATTGTTGGAATTATGACTACATGAAAATTTTGGATGTCCTCAAGGAGAAATTAGCATCCGCTCCCATCCTGGTCTTCCCAAAATGGGATGTAGAATTTCATGTACATGTTGATGCATTGTGTATTGTGTTGGGAGCCATACTCACGTAGGAAGGTGTGGAAGGTGTGGATCACTCGATCGCGTTTGCGAGTTGGAGATTGTCCAAAGCTAAAAAGAGCTACTCTTCTACTCAGTGCGAAGGGCTAGCAATGGTGTATGCGCTCCAAAAATACTGACACGATTTAATTGGTAGACATTTCAAGATGTATACCGACCATTCCGCGTTGGAATACCTGGTGAACAAGCCTGTGTTGGGGGAGTTCATATGCAGATGGCTTTTACTATTTCACGAATATGATTTTGAAGTCATAGTCAAGCCAGGATGCATAAATGCAGGACCAAATCACTTATCACGAATTGAGACGGGCGAGGAACCAAAAAATTTGGTGGAGTGATTACCTGATGCATAGCTCTTTGCAGTGCGCATCACAGATGGCCATTTCGAAGATATAATCCATTTTTTAACCATAGGGACTGTGCCGAAGGATCACTCAGTCCAACGAAAGAAGGAATTGGTGGTGCATGTAGCAGAATTTTCTGTCATCGTCGGGCACCTTTGCAAAAATGGGAAACGGTGAGATATTATGAAGATATGTACTTGAATTTGAACGAGGCCAGATCCTCATGAAAGCACATGGGGGTGCTACAAGCAGACACTATGCAGGCCATGCAACTACACAGAAGATTCTTTGCGCTGGGTTATGGTGGCCAACCCTACACCAAGATTTGAAAGCACACTGTCGGGCCTGCAACATATGTCAAAGGACTGGAAAACCATCATGAAGGGTTGAGATGCCACTAAATCCACAAATGACACTGTAGCCATTCGAAAAATGGGAAATTGACTCATGGGAATGATCAAACCTCTAGGAAAGACGGGTGTGTGCTACATCATCACCACGATAGAGTACTTGAAACGATGGGCGGAAGTGCAGCCAGTAAAGGACTGCACGGCTACTACAACTACGAAGTTTCTTTTTGACAATGTGTTGACACAATTTGGTTTCCCTAGAATATTAATGAATCACCATAGAACACACTTCCTGAGTGAAACCATTAGTGCGCTCACAGAGGAGTTCCACGCGTATCATCAGCAAAGTACACCGTACCACCCGCAAGCTAATGGGATAGTAGAGGCATTCAACAAAATACTAGAGACTATGCTGACCAAAGTATGTAATGCGCAACGAAATGACTGGGACCTGCACATACCTGCCATATTGTGGGCGTACAGAACCATGTGCAAAAAATTGATGGGTCAGACCCCTTTTCAGCTAGTCTGTGGTGTGGAAGCTATCATGCTAATGGAATACATCGTACCTAGTCTACGAATAGCAGCACTCATAGGCATGTCAGACCGCAAAGCCTTGGAAGAGAGGCTCACACAATTAGAAGAACTCGAGGAAGAATGATTTCTGGTGGGATTTCATCAGCAGGTACAAAAATAGTGTGAAAAGGCCTAGCACGATCATCATATCAAGTTGCACACCTTTAAGGTCAACGACTTAGTACTGCTGTATGACAGTAAATTCGAAAAATTCCTGGGAAAATTCAGAATGCACTGGCTGGGACCTTACGTGGTTAAGGAGGTTACAGACAGAGGCACCATCTAGTTAGGTAAACTAAATGGTGAACCCTTCCCCAGCAAAGTAAACGACAGTCGCTTGAAGCTCTATACGGGTGGGTTGGCTACCTGACTAACCAACTGTGGCACAGTCTTCGTGACCTGAAGAACTGGACTATGGCGCAGGACTATAAACAAGCGTAACAGATGCCAGTACAGTTGTAAGGGAATAATTCAGATGTGGCAAGCTCAGAATATCAGGTGCCGCAGGTTCAGCCAGCAGCAGCTCCATGCGCTATGGACCTTCGCGCAGCACAGGCATAGTTGGAGGGGCTCGGTGCCAAGATTGTCACACCAGCAAAGTGACTCAGGACGAGTCACAATGATTGTGTTGGGGGCCTGTTGGGCATGGGATCCCCCGTTGTATGTTTTTGGGGCTCAAATCCCAAGTTTTGGTCAATTATATTGTAAGACTCCATGAATTGCGGGCGTGAAGCGCAAAGTCTAGGATGAGTCATAGGGCTATTCGCCTTAAAATATTGTAATTTAATGTAAAGTTGAGTCGGCCTACCCATGGTCTGTAGACCATGGGATTGTATAAATAGAGTGAGCTTCTAAGTGTAAAGATAGGTAATGATAGATAGAATAGCGAAGGCATGGTTCGAGATTAGATTTGAATTTGAAGTGTATTGGGTCATCGTAGTAACAAGAGGCTCTGCAACTAAGTACGCAGAGGCCTAGTAGAGTTCGTAGCTGAGTGCGTAGACCCCTGCAGCTAAGTGCGCAGGGCAAAGTCAGGTCTGTACTTGGGATTGAAATTTAATAAAGAGAATTTTACTCTATGCATCTGTTCTTGAATCTATATTTTGATGTTATACATTACTTTTACTCTGATTATTTACTGCATGCAATTGATAAATACTTGTATGAAGGCTTATATATGATAATAATCTAAGTAATCATCCAACATGGCCTAATTAAGGAAGACTTAGGTAAATAACATGGGTCGCACGGTAGCTAGAACTGCACAAAGATAGTATCGCAGGGTGCGGGGTGCCCGCTAATGTGCATAGCATAGTAAGTGCAAAGGCTTGGCTGCGTACTAATCACCTCATATCAAACATCTCGAGGGTGCGGAAACCTAGTTCTAGCACCCTCCCATACTACTTCAGGTGAGACCTTAGTCTGTGCTCCGCGAACTGTTGCCAAAGGGGCGAGTAGTACTGAGATTTGCTTGGCTAAATCACTTCTGAACCTGGGTTAGGCCCCACTAAGCCAACACCTTGTCATAACAATCCACTTTGGTCCTATGAATATACAAAAAACCCATGCCGAAAAGAATACTATATGATCTCAGTGACAATACATCAAATTTGTTGATGTAGGCATACCATTCAACTCAAATGAACAAGCTCTTACCTAATGATGAACTCTCTTCTTTGTACCTGTAGCCAACTGCACTAACCAAGATTCTACATGCACTTCCTTATTCAAACCACACTTATCCACCAAGTCAGGGTTAACATAACTCTAATTAGATATAGGGTTTGTTATAGCACCATTTACCACTCTTGGTAGATCTGATGCTCTAATTATGGCTTAGGAAAAGCCTTCATTCTAGACTTGGTCCAAAATTTAAAAAAACAATGTTTTATTCCCTTACGCTACTTCTCCTTGTGATAAAAATGTGTACACGTGGGTCAGCATATACCCAACCTGCGTACATATCTTAAGATATCCTTGTATTGGTGATGGAGGAAGGTTGTTGAGGCTGTGAAAGGACGGATTTGGAGGATGGTTCTGCTTGGAGCTGGAAAAGGACTCAGGTCGTATTTCTCCACTTTACTTGTGGCTAACTTCAATAAAGGAATGTTGTTCTATTTCCGATATTAAACGTGTTTATGCATCTATTTATATTATAATTCATTTATGACTCATACATAGATGCGTAATTGTTCATTCATTTATATGATTTAAAGTTAATATCATGAACATGCTTTATGTTTCTATTGCTATATATGTTTAATTTGAATAATTTTCGGGTTTCAAAGACATCAAGAGAAGCTAAGGGTTTTCACCCTACGAGATCTACCCAAACATAGGACTTTCGAGTAAGGACACTCTTACATAGTTCAGCAGAATAAGAATTTAGGTTGATTTCCTGAGCATTTCATGTTGTGGTTTGCCCTCTACTCTATTGGGGTTCTCAACCCAAGACCCTAGGGTGTTCTCACGCACAACAGAATTGGTGACTCCTCTGGGGATAACATTCTTGTTATTCCTGGTTTGGGTTGTTTGTTCTCAATTGGGGTTCAATTTCTTGATTTCTTTCTTTTACAGTGTTATTTGATCCATTAGTGTCCCAGGCATCAAGTCTGATCTTCTTGAACAAACTTTGATTTTTTTTCTTAATTAAGCTTTGTATACATTGTTTTCTTGGGTTACAGTCATGTATACACGTAGGTTTCTTCAAGCAGACTTGCGTATATGAGAGTTTCTTGTATTAGAAACGCATGTGCACTCTTCTGTGTCTTTACACAGTTGTGTATGCAATTTTTTGAATTGTCTTTTCAAAATGTTTTGCCCAGTTAGGTCTACTGCCTAGAGATTTATGATGTTGTATGGTCATCTATTGTCTGGAGAACTCATTTTTCATGTAAGCTTTCTTTTTCAAAATCTTCGTCTCACTAAAAAGTCTTGTTTGCCCTAGGATTGCTTGTTAAGCAAGTTTGTAGTTTGTGTCTTGGGTTCAAGGCTTCGCTTTGAAGTTCTTGGATGTTCTAGTTTTACAAAAAAAGAAATTGATTTTGATTTTGTTTTCAGCCCATATTTCAAGTTCCCTTGCTTTGCTTATTTGGTGGCCTTGTTACTTTTCATGCTTCTTTGAGTGTCTTTCTGGCAAGTTTGAAAGTATTTCTTTCTTAACATTTTGTTAGTTTGCTAAAATCTTTTGCTGTTGTTCGTATCAGTTTGTGCAAGTTTGTAGTCTTTCTTGTTTCATGTTTCATTTATTTATGAGTTTAGTAACTTGCAAGATTTAAAGACTCCTTGTACTTATTTATTGATCTTTCGAATTTTAGTAGTAGTTTTCTAACCTCGAAAAGTTACTTTTGTTTCCTTAAAAGAAAAAACACAAAAACATCGCTTTTGCTTTTGTTTTTCCAAGATTTTGATTTATGGTTTTTTTTTGTTTTGTTGTTGAGAAGTAAATTGTGATCTTCTACAATTTGTTCTACTTGCTTTGGAGAGAGATTTGTTTTTAATTTTTCCCTCTTCATTTTCAAGTTGGCTTATTGACTCTATAAAGAACCACATTTGCTTATGAGTTTTGTTTAGGATATTGCATCATCTTTTTGACTTGCATTAGGTAAGTTTTCATTTTAAGCATTCTTAGTCTTTTTAGATTTTGGGTGTGTGTGGATTGTTTCAGAAAAGAAAAGAAAAATATTTTTCTTATATATAGGTTTTCGTAGAACCCAAGTATCACTCTTCATTGAAGAAAATGACTGCATCCATATAGTTAGTTTTATATTGGTTTCTTTTGTGTCATAAGACATCATCAGTTTCACTCTCGTAATTTCCCTTGATGTAAAGAACAACTATATTAAATCAACGATCTAATAAAATGAAATATAACTTTTATTGTTGTCATTAATAAATACCAACAAGTTTAGGTTCATTAGGGCCTTGGAATAGGTGAGGGGAGTGTTAGCTCTCCAAGACTGCTCAAATTACAAAACTTAGAAGTTGAATAAAGAGTGAAACTCAATATCATTAGAAAGACTAGGAAAGCTCCATGACTGGGAGTTAAGCACGAGGGAGAGTGAAGATAAGGAAGAGAGATATCCCCTCTCCTACTTGTTGGATCGCACCTCACGACTGTTCCGCCTGGATTTTGATACGAGTTGGTATCAATAGTTTCCTTTTCTAGGGATTTCATAGGTGGCTGCAGAGGGGAATCCTATAGCACCTAAGGTTGACATTGCATCACGTTCAGCAATACTTCTGGAGGGTACCCTTGTGAAGCTTAGGTGCTTGCACTAAAAAAGGAAGTTGTCTAGAGTTCAGTGTAACTACTTCTGATACCTTCTATTGGGTATGTAATCCCCCCAAGGCATGTTTTGGGGCTCAAAGCCCATGTTTTGATCGAATTTTGTTGTAAAGCTCCGCGGATTGAGGGTGCAAAGTGCAAAAAGTATGATAGAGTCACAGGGTTGTCCTCCCTAGTTTTGTAATGTAATGTCGGCTGGATAGACCTACCCATGTTCTGCGGACCATGGGATTGTATAAATAGAGTGAGGCTCTAAGTGTAAGAGAATATTAGAGAAGAAAGAGTCTAAGTAACCAAGTAAAGTGTATCTTTGGGTCGTAGGGTAGGAGAAGGCTCTGCAACTGAGTGCGTAGAGGCCTAGTAGTCCGCAGCTGGGTGTGCGGACCCTTGTAGTTGAGTGCACAGGGCAGAGTCGAGTCTATAACAGAGGAAGGAATTTATAAGGAGAAGTTTTATCATAATTCTATGTATCTGTTCTTGGGTTAATGCATGTTTGATATAATTTGCAATTATACTGTTTATTTACTACGCGCACCTGTATGAATGGTTTATGTTGTTAATTATAACTTAAATCATAGATAATCAACTAAAATTGGAATATCAGTAAAGTATTAGGTAATAACACAGAAGCGCAACATTCAACCCTGGGTAGGACTACATGTATGTAGTATATCGGGCCGTGAGGTATAGGAAAAGTGCGCGAAGCAACCCATGCATAGGGTCAAACCTTGGACCACTTGAACCCATCAGACATCTCCAGGGTGTGGAAACCTGGTTCTAGCACCCTCCCATACTACTTTGGGTGAGACCTCAATCTGTGCTCCATGACAATTATCGAAAGGGCCAGTAGTATCGGGATTTGTTTGGCTAAGTGCAAAGCCCAGGGGCATGACAAGTACCATTGTCCAGTCTTCACGAACTACCTAGTGGGAGGAGGACCAATGCCATTAAGACGAGAGGCATAAAAAAGACTGATCATAACGTCTGCATTATGGTGCACGATTTGTCAGATAGGAGGGAAGCATGCTACAGATAACTACCATATATTACAGAAGTATACGTAGAGTTCCCAACATTTGTTTTATAATTTTTGTAGGCCAGTAGGCCACGATGAGCATTCCTGTAGGAGTTATGAACTAACAATGGATCAAACTCCTACCTATAGAGTTCAGACCAAAACGTGAGCCCTCGATCAAAATGCAGGGATGGCGCGCACTATATTTCAAGGGTGCGGACGAGGTCAAGGTGGAATGGGACCAGGAAGAGGTCACAACCAGCTGATTTGTTACAATTGTGAAGGTCCAGCGCATTATTCCTGTGATTGTACAAATCCGACGTGAGCATCATGTTTATATTGTACCCAGTTTGATCATGAGATGGAGGACTGCCCCACGCTGATAGCGAGGTTGCGCGATAAAGGAACACTCCAACCTCCCCCGACTCAAAACCTGCAAATGATGAGGTCTAAGCCATGTGAGGAAGTCCTGAATGTAAACATCGTGCTCCGAAGTGCCATTACAACATGAGATGACAAAGGCAAGTAGCCTAAAGAGAGTGCCTGGGTTCAAAAGGCTCCAACAAAGCAACCAGAATTTTATTTGGAGCATGCTAAGGAGACATTCATGGAAGCTAAGAAGAGCTTCAAGGAGGCCTCTACTTTAGGTAGTAAAGACAAAATAGAACCAGAAATGGACCCATCAATGCTCACCACCTTTCTGGAGACATGCATGAAGCTGCTGCATGACAACAAGGCTGTGAAGGGACTGCAAGAACTCATCATTGGATGTGCTAGGACCGCGCTAGGAGAATTGCGCATAGTCTGAAAGCTTGGGAAGCACACAATGCCAATAGGAAGAGAGATGAGATTGACCGTGCAGATCAGGGATTATGAAATGGATCAAGTGATTTGGATCTAGGATCGGATGTGAATGTCTTGCCAAAGTAGACATGGGAACACATTGGTAGGCCCATGTTGCAATGGCATCCAATTCAATTGCGAATGGCAAACCAACAAAAAGATCCTACCTATGGGATGATTGTAGGGAATAACGGTAGATGTCGAAGGTGCGAGCATGCTTGTAGATTTCTAAGTGATAGAGATTGTTGATGACAACAATCCCACTCCCGCGCTACTGGGAATAGATTGGGCCACTGACATGAATGGAGTGATAAATCAAAATAAGTGTAAGATGATTTTTGAGAATAAGTCACTGCGTGTAGTGGCACCTTTAGACCCTACGGAAGAATCGCGCTACATAGAGCCAGTGCACGACTACGATAGCGACGATGATATAGACTGTATTTACAAGATAACTGTGCAACAGTAGGACTGAGTGGATCCAACAACAGATGGCAGGATTTCGTGGGAGTGTGAAAGATCTTGCAATTCATATTCGAATGAGGATATAGAACGATGGTAGAACCGGTTACACGAGGTAACCATGTTCAACTACAACATGATGATAAAGTCACTGCACTATGTGACAACAAAGGTAAGAGATCTACCTATGTGTGACAGGTTGACAGAGGTGGATGATTTCCTAAACAAAGTTGAAAGAGAAGTGCCAGAATAGCAACTTTTCAGTGCTCTGAAATGGGCACTACGTGCTACGCCCACACGATGGTGGGTACGCATCAAAGAAGTTTTGAGGACTGGCGCGAATGCAGAAAGATGATGCTCATGTGTTTTGGGAAGCCTTAGATGCGAATGAAACCTGGGTATGACAGACGAAACAACCTACACGCCCACCTTTTCAGAGGGGTACAAGTGTATGGTGCACCACCTGCACGAACACACACCATCCTCACGATAGGAAACATGACCAACAAGTAGGAGTGGGCAAGACGATGGCGTAAGAAATGACCAAGAAGTATGATAAGACCAAGCGTGCAGAAGGTTATTCGCGTGGAAGCCTTTGACAAAGTATGCAAAGAACTGAACGCGGTCCACCATGTGAAGCAAACTGACTAGGACCTGCTCATACCAGCGGTTCTATGGGCTTATACGACCATGCATAAAACCATGATCACACAGGCACTTCCAAAGCTGAAGTATGAAGCAGATGTTGTAATCCCTATGGAGCATACAAAGCCTAGTCCATGCGTAACAACACTTGTAGATATGATGGTTCGCAAAGCATGGAAAGAAGGAATCACACAGCGACAAGAAATAGAACGCAGGCGACTTGAGGAAGAAATCTAACGGGGAAACCTTAGACTCCAAGAACTTGAAGAAGACAAGGTATGGTTAAGAAAGAAAAGTGCACTGGTGGATGTGGAATTCAAAAAGATGGAGGAAAAAATAAAGAAAGATTTTCTCGATAAAAGGACTAGAGTGGTAAGGCAAGAGGCATGTGATCACGATAACAGAGTTAAGGACAATTGCCAGGAATTGATCAGTCTGATGCCTTAGCTTGGACCAGATATTGCTAAGCATAATGACCAGGGTAGCGCATTGCAAATTGTGAAGTGTGTGATGCCAATCGTAACACTACAAGGTGGGGATTCTCCAAGAACCAGGACAGAGGAAAGGATGGAACTCTACACGGGTGGTGCGATCACCTGACTAGCCTAGGGAAGGACAGTCTTAGCACTCTAGGCAGTTGGAAGGGAATGCGGGCTATAAACTATTCTGCTTAGGAACTGCACGATATTGGAGATGCATGCAGAAGCAAAGAGTCACAAGGTCCGTGACCATGCACAGGGGGCTGCACTGCCATGAAGGTTGGCCAAAAAGTGATTGTTGAAGTCACTATTCATGATGGGATGCACACATTGATACAGAGAAGCAGCCCAAACACATAGGTCTTAGAACAGGGCATGCAACAAATTCAGCAGGCAGTCGCTCAGCGCGCTGCTCACCTCCGCGCAGTTCGAGAACAGTTGGAGGGACTCTGTGCAAAGATCACTGTGCCGACATAGTGACTCAAGGGCGAGTCATGATGTTTGTGTTGGGGGCTTTTTGGGCATGGAATCCCCCCCAAGGCATGTTTTTGGGCTCAAAGCCCAAGTTTTGATTGAATTTTGTTGTAAAGCTCCGCGAATTGCGGGCGTGGAGCGTGAAAAGTATGATAGAGTCACATGGTTCTCCGCCCTAGTTTTGTAATGTAATTTCGGCTGGATAGACCCACCCATGGTCCACGGACCATGGGATTATATAAATAGAGTGAGGCTCTAAGTGTAAGAGAATAGTAGAGAAGAAAGAGTCTAAGTAACCAAGTAAAGTGTATCTTTGGGTCGTAGGGTAGGAGAAGGCTCTACAGCTAACTGTGCAAAGGCCCAGTACTTCGTAGCTGAGTGCATGAACCCCTGTAGCTGAGTGTGCAGGGCAGAATTGAGTCTGTAATTGAGGAAGGAATTAATAAAGAGAAGTTTTATCATAATTATGTTTATCTGTTCTTGGGTTAATGCATGTTGAATATAATTTGTGATTATACTGTTTATTTACTGTGCACACCTGTATGAATGGTTTATGTTGTTAAGTATAACATAAAGCATAGATAATAAAATAACATTGGAATATTAGTAAAGTATTACATAATAATGTAGAAGCCTAACGTTCAGCCCTGGGTAGTGTTATCGCTCCAGGAAACTCTCCTAGGTTGCAGATTGGAGATGCCTGGTAACATATAATCTTCAATATTGTTCTCTGAAATATTGGAATAAATAATGGTTTGGATCAAGCCAGAATAACTATTTCAGCTATGTTTTTACTGAAGACATGCATGAACACCCTCAGCTTACAAGGCTTTAGACCACTAATGCTCAATAGTTTGTAGATTCAATGAATGGCTGGAGAATACTGACCATATGGGCAGATGCATATATGACCACATATGAATGGCTAGCTATAGGCAATAAAAAAGCTTGCAAATCTAATTCATCAAAGTAGAGATAATATGACAGTTATCTGGCCTTAGACACAAAAGAAAACATGAACAAACTATTCAAGTGCAAGCTTAGAACAAAAGAGAAAATGGAATATTGAACATATAACAGCAAAATAAGCTTGAATTACTAATGAATGAAGATGAGAAGCTTGAGTAGCAAAGTCTCATTAGTCTCCAGAAGTTGAACCTATATTACATCTTACTTTCAGCTATTTATAGCATGTTTACAATGCTCCTGAGCTCTAAGAGGCTTGGAGTCTTAATCTTGTCTGATCTGTCCCTTAACTATTTGATTCCCTCTATAGGCAAGCATGGGCTTGGAGGATTATTCTTCTGACAATAGAGTAACTACCTTCAGATATTTTGGGTAGCTTGTTGCACTGTCTAGGAGCTCTCTCATGCTAGAGATGCCCCGCAATGTTTGTTGCTGAGGATAAGCTGCACTGTTGATGCCTCATGGTCGATTATATTTCAGGCTAGCTGCGCGTGCTGCATCAATGCATCTGTGTTGCGATGTTTGTGCTCCCTGATCACTTTCTGGCTTCTACTGTGTGGTGGAATGGCTCTTCGGGCCTATGAAACCCCTCTAAAATGCGAACAGTGACTGGTTTCTGTTTAATACAGAAAAATGATGTAATACTGTGAACTCCCACCTTCTCTGTGTATTTTGGAAATACATGAAAAACACTGAAAAACAAGAAAAATCGGCCTTGGTGGACTTGAAATATATATATATATATATATATATATATATATATATATATATATATATATATATCTATATATATATATATATATATATATATATATATATATATATATATATATATATATATATATATATATATATATATATATATATATATATATATATATATATATATATATATATATATTTCTTCCCAAACCCTTTCAGGTCTGGTCTTATCGCTATCACAATGCCCCAAGGATCCTTTGTATTTCATTTAAACAATGAAAATACACAAAATATATTGAAAACAGGCCTTCCCATGGACTTCAAAGATTATATTTTTCAATTCCCGGACCCTTTCGGGTCCGGGGTTCATCGCAATCGGCACTACCTTGTTCCCCTTTATATTTCATTATATAACGAAATACATGAAAAATGCATTAAAATGAGGCTTTGGCACAAACCTGAAATGTTATGAGAAATTATTTATAATGCCATCAGCTCCAGTTGTCGAGTCACATATATGCCTGCGCATAGGCCCCGCCCATGGTTTCCATCAATAGCAATTTAGCGATGCGATAAATTGCAATTGCGTGTCGCTCACTCCCCGGGTCCTTCATATAATATAGCATATGCTCCCCGCCGATAGTGAAATTCCCGATATCAGTGATCGGCATATTGCTCAGCCCGATCTCATCGCGACTCTGCTCTCACTGCCTCTGATGGCCACCGCCGATGTGATTAGCCACTTGGATCTGGGTCGTTGATCAGCCAGATCTAATGGAAACTATGCATTCTTGAGTTTTAAGCCTGTGATAAGGCTTTTTGACTGATTTTGAAGTGTTTTAGCCTCCCGATAGTGCATTTCTTCCCTTCCAAGGGCTCTCCTCCCTTGCTTGTTGCGATCTTGTGATGATCTTCAGCATTTTTGAAGACTTAGGGAGTGTTTTGGAGCATATTTGTATCCATTTGCATAATTTTAAGCAAACTTTGGGGACTTTGGGAGTGTTTTGGATCCATTTTTGGGCCAAACACCAACAAAGCTAACATTGGCTCCTTCTAGGGATGAAAGCCTCCCTTTGAGGTTTCAAGAACTATAGAACAATGCCTTTCCTGTAAAAACAAGATCAAATCTTCCTCCTGGTGTTGGAAAGGGCATGGAGTCTATTTAGCATGAAATAAAAGCTTGAAAACAACACATTTACAATACCAAGGCTTAAAAGCCTTAACTGAAATAAATTTCGAAGAACAGCCCATTGAATGGGCCATCAAAAACTTCTCTTTCCTTTGATGCATCCCTTTTGAGAAAACAATCACTAAACTAAAAATTGACCCTTTTTACCTTTCTAACAAAGGTTTATTTGTCTTGGTCAATGTGCCTATCAGCAACTTCATCAAAGACTTGCAAAAACCTATTGATTTGATCATCTACTTCAAAAACTTTCCATCATTTGGTATTATTAGGCAGAGATGGTCTATATTTCACCTCCTCTCTGTATGCTTTTAGGCTTGGATGTTTTTCTTGGAAGTTTTTGTACACTTGCTGAATGATAAGGTTTGCTCCATACTCTGTAATGCATTCTTGTGTGGGGGACATAAGGATGTCACCTATTCCGACATCTTCCTTAGAGCAAGCCCCATCAAAGAACATGTCCCAAATCTGTGGGCCTTCTTCCTCTGTGATCTAGAAAACTAGTTTTTTAAGCTGCATAGAGGCCAAATGATAAGGCTGGGTAATGTCAAGACCGAGCTTATCCATGACAGCCTTGGGCATTGGATTATGGCTGGCTCCAGTGTCCAGAAGGAAATTATGAAGGATTTCACCATGAATAGATAGAGAAACATAGAATGATGGGGAGTTGTCTTCACAATTTTCAATCATCTGACTGAGAATAATAGCTGGTTGGTCATATTATAGATTCACATAGTCAGTGGAGGCTTGGATCGCTTTAGGATAAAGATCCTCAAGGATGGATGTTTTGAAGGACTCATTCTCCACTAGTTAATCAAAGGCATAGGTATTGTTGGCTTCTAAATTTCTAATTGAAAACTGAAAGAAGAAGGGGACTTGTCAAGGCCTATTACCTCTACGATTAGAGCTTTGAGGATGATAGGATAAACTATTGGTTGCTTCTGCTTATTAGCTTGTTGTTCTACAGGGACAACAGCTTTATGAACAGGAGTTTCTTTGACATTATTCATCATAGACCTCATATTATATTGGTGTTGACATACAATTTGTAGAACAGCTTCACCATCCCATTCTTGGCTGATCTAGCCATTAAATAATGACTTCTCATAGGCAGTTTTGGTTAAAAAAGTGGCATTGCCTTTTTCTTCCATACAATGGATCTCATGATCTTCTTCAAACTACTCTTCTTCCATGACTGCATTTTGAAAAGGGGTCTTCACCCTTTGGTCTTCATTGGCATCTTTGTTTCTTTGTAAAATCTGCAATTGCTCATTTTCTCTTCTATATGGATTTGGATTTGGAGGAGCAAAGGTATTAGGAACCCTTCCTTTCCTAGAATGCTGCTCAACCTTTAATTTGGAAACTTTAGGGGCTAATGAATCTATCATCTTGGCCATTTTTTTGGTCTTGGGATTTGAAGATGATGAAGGCTCGCCCCTCTGTCTCCTTCTATCAGCATTACCTTTGAGATTTTTTGTAGCCATGATGTTTGATTCTACTTCCAAGGCTGCATCTTGCATATCAGCCAAAGAAGCACATCGCCTCTCCCTGAACAGTACACAGAATTCAAAATCAAAGGCGCTGGCATAGATGAGTCTAGCTGAAGTAGTGGTGGGTTTCACTTCAGCTGGTATCTTGCTGTACATGCGGTTAATTCTCTTATTAAAATTAGGCAACAGCTCACCATTTTCCCTTTGTAAGTTCCCAAACTCAGTGTGGTAGTAAAGGATATCCTTATTATCCCCCCAATTCTTTAGGAATGCATCATCTAAGGCCTCAATATCTACTATAGATGCTGGGGTCAGTTCCTTGAACCATTTTCTAGCCTCTCCATCTAGGCTTTGGACAAAGGCTCTCATCTAGACATCATCTTCACTAATGTCTAGCTTATCAGCATAGCTATAGAATGACTCAAGATGTTCTTCAGCTAAAACACCTTCAGTCCCAATCAAAATAGGCATATACTTATGATACTCTCTAGTAGGTACAACATTCAAAGGAGTGGGTAGTATTAGGGGTCCATACCTAGTAGCTATGATTATTTCCATTTTGGTGCATGCTTGTGGGCCTGCCATAGCTATGGTGGTAATGAGGGTACTGGAAATCTGAATGACAGAGGGTTGAGGAGTGACTGATAAGACTAAAGGAGTATGATGGATAGGAGGTGAGGTTTCCTTTGGGCATACAACAAAAGGAAAACCTAAAGAATAAGGAACTTTATGAATCTCTAAGAGTTTTTCCTCGCTGCTAGCATTAGAAGTTGTACTCTCAACATATATTTGTTCTATTATAGCCCTTTCTTGAAGAGATATAGGAGATTGTTTAGGTTTACCTGAACCTGATGCTCCTTTCTGCAATACCTTTCTTTCTTTCATGATCTTTTCAAGGTCAGGTACTAGGTCAGCTTGTCACTTCTGAGGATTTCTCTGAGTATGTCTCACAAACTGAGGCAAAACTATGAAGTGGAGTCACCAAGACATTCGACCTCCAAGAGAGTCACCAGATAGATGATTACAACCAAAAATGTGCCCAGACTTTGTCTATCATCAAAGCTAGATCTATGTCCTTTCCTAGGGAAGCTGAGCTTCAATTTCCTCTCCCCGGTAGCGATGCAAATTATGTTATCACTCTAGGAAACTCTCCTAGGTTGCAGAGCAGAGATGCCTGGTAACATATAATCTTCATTATTGTTCTCTAAACTATTGGAATAAATGATGGTTTGGATCAAGCTAGAATAACTATTTCAACTATGTTTTTGCTCAAGACATGCATGAACACCCTCAACTTAAAAGAATCCAGACCACTAATGCTCAATAGTTTGTAGATTCAATGAATGGATGGAGAATACTGACCATACCAGTAGATGCATATATGACCACATATGAATGGCTAGCTACAAGCCGTAAAAAATCTTGCAAATCTAATTCATCAAAGTAGAGATAAGATGATAGTTATCTGGACTTAGACACAAAAGAAAACATGAACAAACTGTTCAAGCGCAAGCTTAGAACAGAAGAGAAAATGGAATATTGAAGATATAACAACAAAAGAAGCTTTCATTACTAATGAATGAAGATGAGAAGCTTGAGTAGCAAAGTCTCATTAGTCTCCAGAAGTCGAAACTGTATTACATCTTACTTTCAGCTATTTATAGCTTGTTTACGATGCTCCTGAGCTCTAAGAGGCTTGAAGTCTTAATCTTGTCTAATCTGTCCCTTAACTGTTTGATTCCCTCTATAGGCAAGCATGGGCTTGGAGGATTATTCTTCTAACAACAGACTAACTTCCTTCAGATATTTTGGGTAGCTTGCTGTGTTTTCTAGGAGATTTCTCATGCTAGAGATTTCTCATCGTGACTCTGCTCCGACTGCCTATGATGGCCACCACCAATGCGATTAGCCACTTAGATCTGGGCCGTTGATTGACTTGATCTAACGAGAGCTGTGCGTTCTTGAGTTTTAAGCCTGTAATAAGGGTTTTTGACTGATTTTGAAGTGTTTTAGCCTCCCGATAGTGCATTTCTTCCCTTCCAAGGGCTCTCCTCCCTCACTTGTTTCGATCTTGGGATGATCTTAAGCACTTTTGAAGACTTTCGAGTGTTTTGGAGCATATTTGGATCCATTTGCATGATTTTAAGCAAACTTTGGGACTTTGGGAGTGTTTTGTATCCATTTTTGAGCCAAATTCCAACAAAGTTAATAGGTAGGATTGTGCATAGGTAGTATATCGGGCTGCGAGGTACGATAAAAGTGCACGAAGGAACCTGCATGTAGGGTAAAAATGTGGACCACTTGAACTCATCAAACATATCCAGGGTGTGGAAACCTAGTTCTAGCACCCTCCCGTACTACTTTAGGTGAGACCTCAGTCCGCGCTCCATGGACTATTGCCAAAAGGGCCAATAGTACCGGGATTTGTTTGGCTAACTTAACTCTAAACCTATGTTAGTCCCCAATAAGCCAACACCTTCACTAGTAGGCTTGGGGCATAATTGCCCCAGACTATTTTCGGAAGGCCCTTGATTTTGAATTTCTTGTATTTTTGTGTCTGGTCCTAATCACCTGCAGCAGAAATGCTTGAAATTTGTTTGATTGCTTGTATATTTAGGGACTTTTAGAGGGTGCTCTTTGCTCCTAGTTGGCCTAGCTTTATAATTTTTTTGAGTCTTTAGGTATATCTCTTTAAAATAATTCAAAGTGACTGATCGACTAGCTCGTCGGTCCAAGAGACTTTGTGGGCTATCACCTACGAGTCCTGAGCCTTCTCCTCGAAGGTGTAGGATCAATCCTTCCAATGTTTTTCAATCGGTGGCAGTAGGCGCATCACAGATTGATCCTTCGGTTGGAGTTATTGATTCGCAAGATAGACCTGGTACAAGTAGAGAGTTAGAGAGGAACACTCCAGTTCTTTCTCGAGTCCTCTTCTAGTCAGAAGACAATATTAAGGTTAAAGATCTTTCTAAGTCTATTGTGGCTCCTAATTCTCATTTTCCTCTTGATTATCCAGGTGGTTTATTATACGTCGTGACTCCGACCAACAAGCCTTCAAGCCCAGGTTTATATCAATATTTTCCTTCGATGACCACTACTGGAAGCATGGAATCCATGATAAGTGTTACGAGCATGCAAAATCCAGTATCTAAACAAGGAGGAGGAACCATTTCTATACCTTATGTTACTCCTAGCACTGTTATATTTGGTTCTACTTCCATTCTATCTTCGAGTGGAAGTTCTCAAGCTGTTGCCTCTGGCATTGGCTTTTTCCCTTTTGGAATGCTGACCAGTGTGATTCCCTCAGTTCCTTTATGTATTCCATCAGCTGCCTCCACATCCATGGTAAGTGTATCAACTTCTTTTCAGGGTTTCCAAATTAGGGGTGGTCATATACCATATTCCAATTCAACTTTGGGATCAATGCCTTTTTACTGTACGAGTCAAAGTTATAATCCGTTTCAAAGTTGGACAAACCTTGCGGTTAGTGGGTTAGGAGCCGGAAATCAATCTTATTTTAGACAATAAGGGAATATGCCGTATTATTCTGCCATTTCTTTCCAAAAATTTTCTACCTATGCTAATGCATGGAACCCTTACCAAGGGCTCTCTACTCGTTTTAACACTTCTTTAGGGGAAATTTTACTAGTTACAGAGATTTTTTGGTAGAAGTTGATCAAACTTTGGTTTTTTCTAGACCTCAAGGAGCTCCTTATGGTTCAGTTGGGTCTATAAGTTATTTCAGGCAACCTAGTGCCTTCACAAATGTAGGCCATTCTTTTCAAAATGTTGGGAGTTCCACCCACACAGGGTGGAATCCTCAGGGTCCGCCACGACTCCCTTTTCTAGCAACATTAAACTTTCCAAACCTCTCTAAATTGACTAATGATCTGAATAGGTATAACCCATTTTGGCCTCAAGTCCTGACCAAAATTCCCTCAGATATACAAAATTCAAGGGGAAGACTGGTGAAGATCCGGATCACCACGTAACCACTTTCAACTTATGGTGTTAGTCCAACTCCATGATAGATGATTCAATCCCGTTGAGATTACTTCAGTGTACACTAACTGGAAATGTGAATAAGTGGTACATAGAACTACCATAGGGCACCTTCACTTCTTTTGATGATTTGGCTACTATCATTTTGAACCATTTTCAATTGCATGTCCGATATGATGCTGGACTTGAGTTTCTGACTAATTTCCAACAAGATCAGACAACTCACATTTTGGATCATATCTAGGAATGGAGGCGAAGGAAGAGGCTCATTAAAGTTGATATTCCACAAGAATTCCTTCTTGAATGGTTTCTTAAATCGTTGCAACCTGAGATCTCTAAGGACGTGTCTCTCTCTGGTTTTTTTCACCAAAAGGAAAGCTATTTTCAGAGCCCAGTAGTTGGAACTTATATATTCTCAGTCTGGGGTTCTTCAAAAAATTCTACCTGATGCTCCTAGATCCAAGGTGGATGTAGCCAAATCGAGGCCAGGTCTCCATGCCGACAGGCTAGTTGGATCAATTGATGCGAACATGACTAACCTATTGAATCAATTCCAACAGTTGTCTTTACAGATTGCTTCTTCTATGCAAGCATCATCGTCTATATCTACACCTTCCCAACCAACGTCTATAAACTCCATCCAAACTTCTAACCCCAAAGGAAACCAACAATGCGATGGGAAGAAGAAAGGACAAGGTAGGAAAAAGAGCCAGGATGGGAAGGGAAATGCAAACAAACTCGACAATGATGTCGGAGGGGGTAGGAAAGAGTCCAAGAAAAAAGTAAAATTTCCATGCAAGTTATGCAATGGGGATCATTTGACTCATATATACCCTAAGATCCAAGACACTTAGTGCTTGTTAGTGTAGCAGGGGTCCTCTAGCTCCCAAGTTGTCCTCACTAACCCTTTTCCCCAAGGGAAACAATTACTTGTTGGCACAAACTCTAATGCTAGTACCCCTGCATGGGGCAACCAGAAAGGGGATAATTCACGAAATGTCTACATGATGAGTTCGCATATCGACGTCGCTATGTGATCACATGATTACAGTGAATCAGAATCATCTAAGGCTAACTCTGCTTTTGATGCCTTAGAGCCGCTCCATATTGAGAGGCCCTCTACTGAGTCTATACCTCGGATGCCAAAAGGCTCCATAAAGTTCTTGACTATTAACCCTAATGCCAGGGCAGCCCATAACTACTTGATTGTAGAAGATCTAGCTCAGAGTCCTTGTGCTATGTTAGGATTAGAGGTACTCTGGTTGTGCCTCACTCAGAGGAGTGCATTACTCTCGGTAATCGGAGCAGTAGATCCAAAAAATTCTCTTGCGCTCACTTTTGATATGTCAAACGTCAAAAAGAGACTTCCCCATCATATGGATTTTTAGATAAAGTCTACATATCGAAAGACCAACATCTTTCGAACTGTTATTGATGAGGGAGCTTCCACATGTGTGATGTCCATGTCATGTTGGAAGCCCATTAGATTGCCTCAAGCTATTCTTTTGCTGACTCTATTGACGAAATTTGATGGATGTTCTCATAGGCCATACGCGATTATTCCATCCTTTCCCATCTGTGTTGGGGAAAAGGTGGTAAATATTGAGGTAGAAATAGTTGATGTGAATCTGGATTACAACCTCGCCTTAGGCAGGAATTGGATTTACGAGATGGATGTCATAGTGTGATGCAGTTGGAAACAATGGTTTAATAAAACCCACAAATGGATTTGTAAAACCCAACAATCACCCCCCAAAACCCCTTTTCCACAAAATATAGGCTCTTTCCCTATCGGAACCGAAAAGCCTTTGAAAAAGCTTAAAAATGAGGTTTTTCCCTTTCGGGACCCAAAATCGTTCAATAATGTTAAAACTGTGCTTTAATGCCTTTTCAACCAATTATATGCATTAGAGCTATGGATCTAGATCTGACTGATCGGACGGTTAGGATCCAGTCGCAATATCGGCGATCGGGGTTCCATTGGCTCCCAACTATCAATGCTTTGGAGGTCTGATGTGATACAGCTTAATCACTATCGGGGATTTGCAATGGCGCTTAACACTTTACAAAACCCACCCCCGAATGACGATGTGATATATGTCGGCAATCGCAATCGCAAAGGTTTGGGCCAAAGCTTTAACAGGGACCACTTCACTTATAGCGATGCGATAACATATACTGGACCCGATAAGACTCAACACTTCTGTGAATAAATTTTCAAGTCTGCCGTCTTGAATCCGCTAAGTATTTAGCATGATTTTCCAGTGTAAAGGGCTTTCGGTGATGCGACAAGGAAATACAAAGGGCGATGTGATTTGGGGTTCTATGGACCCGATAACATTAAAACTCCCGTTTATAACAATTTGAAGTACGGATTCTTCAATCTAAATGTGGTTTTTGCCAACACTTAATGTATTTTGGGTTTCTTGCCTGCAAAACCAGAACGATGGAATTCACTCACTATCTGATCCTTTAACATATTATTTCCATTCAAAAACATGAAACCAACAGGAATAACATCTATATCATCCAAATCATCGAAAATCAAGCATTTGAAGGCCTCCATATGTTGTTTAATACATTATGCATGCAACACTAGTTTACTCCCAACAAACCTTAGGCCAGATTACACAGAAAAAGACCTCTGTCTCCACAAAAATGCATTCCACACACTCCCTCTAAGCCCTCGCTCCCCTCTTGCTCATTACATTTTCCTCCCTTTTATCAATGGACAAACACTCTAACAATATCTAACAACAAATCTCTATTTTTAATAGATCTAACAACAATCTTCTAATTCCTAGCTCTTCTTCACACCTATGCTAACAACTCTATCTCTGAATCTAAAATAAGATAGTCTCTAACTTATTACAATAATGAATTATAACTAATTTATTGAGAGATCCAACCCTTTCAGTAAAAACTGGTTTTGACCAATCAGTCAATGAATTTCAACATGTTTAGCCGCAACATGTGAACAAGTTTTCACATTGCTGGCTAATTCCCGATGCTCCTGCATCATAGTGTCATCATTATTTCACATCATTTTCTTTCCTCATGAGGGGAGGATTGTAAAAGTTGATCAGATGGACTATTCTCTGGGTGACTCTCATGCATCTTCTAATTCTACTGTTCCATTAGTGGACAATCCCAGGCAACCTATAGAGAATTTAGGAGTTGGGATGTACTATTCTTTAATGGTTATTTTTTATCTTCTTGATCCTTCAGCTAGAATCAACACTATTTCATCCTCCAAGGGACCTTCTTGAAGAAATTTCTTTCAAAATAATTATTTTTCGAACCCTTGGCCTTTACCTTCATCTAACACCACATTAGATGGAGGGCAGGTAGGTTGAATGGCATGTCCTATGTCCGCAGTAGAAATTTCTTATCAGTCTATTGTTAATTTTGTAGACTTCCATCCTATTACTTTCTCACCAGAGGAGTTATATGGAGATGTGGCTCTGGCCTGTACCCTCGATTCAACTTCAGCACAGGATTGCTTAGATAAAGTCTTACCATCTGAGGAAGAAATCCTAGAAGCAATGATGGGTGCTGATAGACCATGGGATGATCTACATCATTGTTCATATTTCCTCCCTCATTTGCATGAAATTGAGTCAAGTTTGTCTAGTCCTTCTACTAGTGATGCTCATACAGTTTTAAACCCTTTGGCCTCAACACAGTTTTCTGTCGAAGGTAGCATGTATGTTATCTCATAAATTGTACTAGTGAACATCTATAGGAATTTTAACATAATCGAAAATGTCTTCATTGGAGCAGACTATTCCCCTAAAGAAATTCAAACTTATACCGATCTCTTTAAAGAGTTTCTTGATGTGTTCACTTGGTCTTATGAGGAAATTCCTGGAATAGATCCATCTATTGTCCAACATGATATCAAGACATATGAAAATGCTAAACCTATTCGTCAAAAACTTTGATCGGTTAATCCTAGAAATGTAGCAGCTATCAATGTTGAAGTTGAAAAGCTTCTGAAGGTGGGTTTCATATACCCCATTCCTCTAACTGAGTGGGTCTTTAATCCAGTCCCTGTAGACAAAAGGCAAGGAAAAATTCGAGTATTTATTGACTTTAGAGATCTAAATAATGCTTGTCTGAAAGACAATTACCCCATGCCCATTATTGATCAAATTATTGATGAATGTGCAGGTAGTGAAATTTTTTCATTCCTGGATGGATTCTATGGTTACAATAAAATTACTATCTGTCCAAAAGATCAACACAAGACAACCTTTATTTGTCCTTAGGGTACATTTTCATACAAAAAGATGTGTTTTGGCCTTAAAAATGCTGGAGCCACTTTTCAGCGGGCCATGTCTTATGCTTTTCATGACATCAAGCACGTTATCGAAGCATATCTAGATGATTTAGCTACTCGTTCTTGAAAGAGAATTGATCATCCTAAGCACCTTCAGTTGATATTTGAGCGGTGTCATTTTTATAAAATCTAGTTGAATTTGAATAAGTCCATTTTCGCAGTCACATCCGGATGGTTGTTAGGATTCATCATGTCAACAGAGGGGATTCGTGTTGATCCCTTCAAGGTTGAGGAAATACTTCAGTTGCCTCCCCTATCTTCCATACGTCAACTTCAAAGTCTCTAAGGAAAAGAAAATTTCTTGAGGATATTTATAACCAATTATGCCAAGTGCACAAAAGGATTTATGCGTTTTCTTAAGAAAGGGGTCCCATTTTTATGGGATGATTTCGCGCAATGATCTTTTGATGCTTTGAAAAAAGAATTAGCCTTTGCTCCATTATTGAGTCCACTTGATTATAGTAGATATTTCCTCTTGTATCTCACTGCAGCAAAATCAACCATTGGTATGTTTCTAATTCAAGAAGATGATGCCTTATGTGAGCATGTAATCTACTATCTAAGTCGAGGCTTGGTAGGTCCTAAACTGCACTATTCTCCCATTGAGAAATTAAATTTGGTAGCTATCCATGCTATCTAGTGGCTTTGGCTTTACATTATACTTCAAAAAATATTCCTCTTAGCAGCTGTCAATCCATTTCAGTTTGTTCTCAATAGGTGACTGGTTGGGGGAAAATATAATAAATGGATTATCATTTTGCAAGAATCGATCTCGAATTCATGTAAGATAAATCTAAGAAATATTTGGTATTTGCAGAGTTGATATCAAAGTTGCCTTGTGAGGAAAAAATTATTCACGAGGAAAGTTTTCCTAATGAACACTTATTTTTTATTTTTTCACAAGATCCTTGGTATGGGGATATCATTATATATCTCTATACTTCAAAGTTTCCACTTGCTTTTTCCAAAGATGAGCGTAGAAAGTTGTGTCACCTCGCAAAGAATTATGTTATTATAGGTGACACATTATATCGTCGTGGGATTGATTTGATCCTTAGGCATTGTTTAACCTTGGAAGAAGTCAAGTCAGTTCTTAATGATTGCCACAGTGGAGCTTGTGGCAGTCATCTATCGGGCTTGCAATAGCCCAAAAATTTTTGCGAGCAGGCTACTTTTGGCCTTTGATCTTCAAATATTGTATTGAACTGGTCAAAATATGCCATACTTGTTAGGTCTATACTCGAAAAATGTGTACGCATCTAGCTCCTTTTTCCCTGTTATCACCGTTAGTCCTTTCACGAAGTGGGGCATTTATTTTACTACTTGTAATCCGCCTTCGACAAGAAATCACAAGTACATCATAGTGGTCATAGACTACTTTACGAAGTGGGCTGAGGCCATGCCTACTTTTAAGATTGATAGTGAAACAACAACCTTGTCTTTTCTTCAATCAAATTATTTCCTAGTTTGGTATCCCTAAAGAGATTGTCATTGATCATAGAAGTCATTTCCAAAATCAACTGATGTCTGAATTGGCTCTCAAGTTGGGTTTCTGGTAGGAGCATTCATCTCTATATTATCCTCAGGCCAATGGGTAGGTTGAAGTAATGATCAAATCCCTTAAAATCATCCTACAAAGGACGATTAACAAAGCTATATCCAATTGGCACATCATGTTGTATCCAACACTTTGGGCATACTGAACGTCAATTAGGTCTGCCACTAGCTTTACTCCTTTTCAACTGGTTTACGGGTTGGAATATATCTTTCCTGTTGAATGTGAAATTCCTTCCCTTAAACTAGTTGTTGAACTTATTCATTTTCTGTCCTAGAAATGTTTCTGAAGGTGACCTTGTCTTGGTCTATGATCAGGACAAAGACACCTCGGGGGTAGGGAAGTTTAAGTCTATGTGGTATGGTCGCTTTATAGTCAAGTGAGTTTTGAAAAAGGGAGATTATGAATTAATTGAATTTGAAGGAAACAAGTTGGCGGAGCCCAGAAATGGGCTCTACCTTAAGAAGTACTTTGCTTAGGCTTTGTCCGAGCACTTACTTGTTTGTATATATTATATGTTTGTACATATCTATCTATCGATTTTAGTGATGTCAATATTTTTGATCCTCTTTGGCAGGTGTTGATGGATGATTCAATATATTTAGGATTTGTTAATGGTCTGACTAAGCATGCCCAGAACCTTGCTTCCACGGATTGGGTGATTTATTATCCATATGGATAATTGATGGTTTCTATAGGAGTATGTATCGGTCCTGCTTCGAATAATATTGCCGAATATACTACCATTATTAATTTGCTATCCGAAGTGATATCTCTTGATATTGATTTGTTAGTGGTTTATTTAGACTCACAACTAGTGGTATCTCAGTTGAATAACATTTATCGGGTACGAGATCCCTATTTGTATCGCCAATTTTTGAGAGTACGATTGTTACAACAATCATTTGTTTATATCACATTTGTTCACATTCCATGATCAGAAACTTCTTTAGCAGATTCTATTACTAATCAAGCATTAGATTGGCATATATATCATTCATCAAATTAAAAAACATAAAAAATAATCAAAGTATCATCTGAATATATGATCATCATAAAATTGCATGTATATAGATAGAGTGTTTGTGTCCAAAATAATATACAAAAATCAAGACAAAATTCCCTACAAAATGTGGTCTTATGCCCATCACCATGTCTAATCATAAAATGATCTAATCATCTATCTAGCTGGATCAAGATGAGTAGCTAGAAAATAATCAACGACATTGGCCACATGTCGAAATAGTTGCACCCAGTCCCATGGTACTCCTACCATGCGACGCTGCATCTCCTCAGGTAAGTCCTCTGTTATTATCATGGGTACTTGGTGAGTCAATCTCACCAAGTTCCTATGAACTACATGGAGAACTCTCTCCATCTCAATTGCAGCCCCTTCGACATCTCTTCCACAACGCCTATGTTGGGGAAATCCGTCAAGTCTCATTAGCCCCACATATGAAACATGATCATATATTTTGTAAGTGTCTTGTCTCATAAAAATATTTTTAAGTTCATTTATATTAAAAATCCAAAAAATCATAAGAAATTCAGTTTTTTTTTACCTATGGTGCCCCATGCTGCATCTAGTGGTAATACTAAATTTGGATCTCCTCAGCAATCCATTCTAGAATAGGGGTAGTCGTCGACTGCGATGACCTGTTGATCCCACCATACAAAAAACTCTTCAATAAAGTTCATCCTAGGGACATCACCAACCCCTAGGCGTTTCATCAGGTTAGCCCATTTGCTCATACACGGATCCCTCGGGCTGTTGATGGTTGATAATACCTTGGGTCGAAGCCGAGGTACTTTCTCAAAGAAGAATGAGCATAAGATTATGTCATTTCAAAAATTCTTTGTCTGACTCTTCTAAATAGAAGTGAGTTGGTTCTTCATGTTGGTCAGTATAGGTGTACACCAATCAAACACAATAGTGAGGCATTCCATTGCTAAGCTCATGGATACATGTGAGGCCTGATGTAAAGCAGCAGAAACATTTACCTTGGCGATGGAAAATAGTAGGGTTTTCAAGGATAAGCTCTCTACGTGCTTGATTGGAATCTGACTTGCAATCTTTTCAGGATGACCAGGACAGTATCTATGGATGTAGTCTTCTACACTGAGACTACCTCTTGTCCTTCCAGTAGAATGCGCTATCTCTCCCCTTCGAGAAAGACTGGTAATGAAGTAAATATCTTCTATCTCGATCCTTAGGGGCATATGATCAATCATGAATGAATCATCCTCTGCACTTCAATAATGAATCAGCGACTCAATCAATTGTGTATTTTCCTTCATGTTTTACATTTTAAAGAATTTTATCAAGCCACAATTTCTCAAAGCATCTAAGGCATTTTGATCCTCCATTACTTGGTTATCAATGGCAGTATGCTCCCTTTCTCGCCAAGTGATTGTCATCCTGCCCGAAAAACATGTTTCAAATCATTAGATTTACTTTTTAAATTTTTTACTCGCACACATGTGGGTTCCCTTTTTACACAGTCGCATTTAGGGCTCTCGTATACGCGAGTTACCTGTATTCAACCCGCATGTACGCAGAGTTGAAATTTTTAACATATTTTCCTACGGTTAAATTATCAAAAAAACATATAAAAAGTATCACAAATGATTAAAATCATGATAAAAGGGTTACCTAGAAGTTTTGGAGAAATTTGAATGGTTGGATTAGATGGACGAAGTGTGTTTGAGTTTGTCTCCACAGCTCCTTTCTTAAAACACAAATGACAAAAATGTGAGTCCAAAAGTCCTTATATAGGTTGCAAAATGAAAATCATTTTTTCAAAAGTTGATTTTTATCTTATGGACTTTTTTACCTTTTGGCTTGGAGTGTTGGAAAGGGGTTGTCTTTACAAGAAATTTTGGAGACTTCTTCGAGAAAGAATTTTGGTCCCATGACCACAGGCCTATCATGGCAGGTACCGCTTTCTTATTGGCATATAGGTTAGGGAATAGCACTTTCTGCTGCATTTTGCATACTAACCTCCATACTATGATATGTTTGCCATATGGTTGACCCCATCGTGTCTTGGTTCACAAACCATTTTCACTCACCAAATTTAAAATCATGATGCGATGGTAAATCTAGCCTTTACATGGGCATCTTAGTTAGATCCTAGCTGACATTTGTTTCCCATGCTGCTATATTGAGTAGGCTCGGGAGTCCTCTTTAGTCTCTCCATGACTTATGCGTTGGAAACTCATTCTCGTTCTTTTGCGCTATTTTCTGGCCTTATACCCTAGAGGCTCCTTTGTGTTGAGTTGTATTGTTGCATTGCATATTAACTATTTGCACCTTTTGGCCTTGAGCCGACTTCACTTGGAATCGTGTTTAAGCCATTGTTCGACCATGTCTTCTCTGAAATCAAACGTGCAATCACATAGCCTCTGCGACTTGACGCACCCTTTTACCCATGGAAATAAAATTCCTTTGAGTGTCCTTGACCAGTTCTGCTACCTTGCATTGAGCATAGGAAAGTTCCCCTCCTAGGAACTAAAGCATCTTTTTTTTCAACACTTATTCTTTCCACTGTACTATAGCATTATTTTATTCTTTTTCAAGCTTCATACAAAAGAAAAAGACAAAAAAAATATGTATTCCCAAAAAGAGCGGGAACGGGAAATTATTTCCACATTTGATGGCAGCTAGAGTCAGTTGTGTCGCCCTTGAACAAAGCACTCAAAATTAAGTCTTTTCCTCCATTTGGATGGGATTTAGTTTGACTTAGGAGAGCCTTAACCTTGTTATTAAGTCAATACTCCTTTGATTGGTTACCTCTTCCAATCATATGGAGAGTTTTCTTATGACTCCTTCATGACAAACTTATACAAAGTTATCATATGCTACCATGTAGTCAAAATTGAGTCATACTTTTGTTCAAGGGAAGTAAACCTAAGTCAGCCTCTCTCTAGTGTCTCTTGACCTATTTTTCCATTAGTCATCCCTATTTGTCAGCGTCATGTTCGTTATCACATCGACTATATTGGTCCTTTGCTCATGCCAGTTTGAGAAGGTCTCCATTGACTTCTTGCTGGTAGATATCACTCTTATCTACTACAACCAACTGCTCTGAGGGAAAATCTAGAGTCGCACCCTGACCCTGTTTTCATTATTTGTACATCACCTTGTGCTCAACAACGATTAGTATCATGGGTCTTTGACTGAGTGCTTTCCCTTGTGCTCGACATCAGATTCCATTATCACACATTTGGATTCATGTAGTGCCTTGGTTTCCATTTGACCCTATTGGTGGATTCATCACCTTTATGTCATCTTTCATTATTGGTTGGTTTAGAGGGTTTCTATTGTGCACTAGCCACATCTTGTGTATGCTGGAAACATGCTTCGATCGGGTTACTACATCTTTTTCATCTGATTCCTTCCACATTATTGGCCTATGGGTTACACTCGCACTAGATTAATGAAGGATGCCTTAATGCCTTCTTTCTAGCAGATCTTTTCCCATCGACTTCAACTCATTTCTCTTGGAAAGAGATATAGAGTCCATTTAGAGGTACCTTAGGGTTTGCAATCATTAGTGGTAGATTCCTTCGCTATCAACAGTGGGAAAACATCATTGTCTCCTGATTGATTGATTCTTCAATGTGTTCGACTACAACTCATTTATTCACACTTGTTAGA
This sequence comes from Pinus tabuliformis, assembly GCA_031772625.1. Classification (NCBI taxonomy): domain Eukaryota; kingdom Viridiplantae; phylum Streptophyta; class Pinopsida; order Pinales; family Pinaceae; genus Pinus; species Pinus tabuliformis. The sequence continues at coordinate 509,615,414 of CM062805.1, forward strand.
TTGTACTAGGTACCTTGACTCTCATCATCATTATCGGTGAGTAGCCTCACATTTGTTAACGATATACATAAATGACGGTAATTAAATGATTTCTCACATGGTCGACTCTAGACCATTTATTCCCATTATGTAGAAATGTACCATGGCGGTCAATGAAGACCTTGGGTTTGCATCATCATGTCTTGGTTCACTTGTTAGTTTCTCTTGTTTCTGCTATTTGACACCATCCACCTTATATGTTGTAGTTCATTATAGCAATATCTTATATGTTGGCACCCAAGTTGCAGTGTAGTACCATTTATTCCATCATGTTCACTTGGTACTATTTGGATCAGTTTCTTGACTTCAGTAATTAGCTTCGTACTTCAACATCATTGATTAGCTCTTTATATCTGATATTTAGACATGTACTTTCATGATTATGATCAGATGATTCATTGTGTATTTTCAGTTCTTTTATAGTTGTATGCATATTGGATCCGCTTTTGTACTTGACATGTGGACATGCATTACTACCTCAAACAACAATTTCCTTCTTATCTCTTTCACTAGTGTGGCAGGCTGAATTTTGGTGAATTCCTCCTTGGTCTTAGCATGATTCCTTCTATACACTTAATACATTTCAGCCATCATGTACCCCTTCTGACCTCATATATTAGGGGGCATCTGTTATAACACCATTTACCACTCTTAGTAGATCTTGTGCTCTAATTATGGCCTAGGGCAACCCCTCCTTCCAGACTTGGTCCAAAATCTTAAAAAATAGTGTTTTATTCCCTATACGCTACTTTTCCCTATGATAAAAGCATGTACACACAGGTCAACATATAACCAACCCACGTACATATGTTAAAACACTTAAAAAGTTAAATTCCCTTAATTTCGGGTGGAGTTCATGCGTTTTACCTATTACTCACCTCCTATTGCCTATGGCCCAACCATTTCCCAACTGAAAAAACTAATTTGAAGAAGTATAAATAAACCTCCATGGGAAGGCCTTAAAGGAGAAGATATGAGATATTGATACTATAGTGAGATTATCCCTGTTCGAGTCAGATGAAATCCTTGTGCCTCCTACACTCCCCAAAGCTTCAGGAAACCCTTTCTTCCTTGTTGGAGATATCCTTCATCTTTCTTGAGATATCCTTGTATTGGTGATGGAGGAAGATTGCTGAGGCTGGGAAAGGATGGATCCGGAGGATGGTTCCGCTTGGAGCCAGAGAAGGACTCAGGTCGTATTTCTCCACTTTACTTGTAGCTAACTTCAATAAAGGAATGTTGTTCTATTTCCGATATTAAATGTGTTTATGCATCTATTTATATTGTAATTCATTTATGAATCTTACATTGATGCATAATTGTTCATTCATTTATATGATTTAAAGTTAATATCGTGAACATGCTTTATGTTTCTACTACTGTATATGTTTCATTTGAATAATTTTCAGGTTTTGAAGACATCAAGAGAAGCTGAGGGTTTGCACCCCGAGGGATCTACCCAAATGTAGGACTTTCGAGTAAGGACACTCTTACACAGTTCAGTAGAATAAGAATTTAGGTTGATTTCTTGAGCATTTCTTGTTGTGGTTTTCCCTCCACTCTGTTGGGGTTCTCAGACCAAGACCCTAGAGTGTTCTCACCTGCAATAGGGTCAATCAAAATAGAAATAAATTTATCACACTGCTTACCATCCATCTCAATAACAATTGTGTGGTGATTCACTTGCCTATTATCCAACACTGCATAGATACTAGGAATGATCTTCCCAACATCACCAACAGTCTATGCTTCCTGTGAATTGTAAATATGAGGCCTACCACCCTGATTCTACATAAAATATCTATTAAGATGTTCCTTACCACATGTCCAACACTCTAATCATCCTATACCATCACCTTTATTCTGCTGGTGTGACTCATGTCCTTGTTTAGCTACGTTGAACTTCTTGTATGGTGCAACATTCTCTTTATCTTCTACATTTTGAGGCCTTATTCTTTTCCACTGCAATTTACCTTTACTTTTATCTTTCCCTTTCCATCCTTGCTAATATTTTTTCTTAGGCTTTGACTGCTCATAATAGTGTTTCAATTTCCCAATAATTTCCTCCGGTGAGGAGGCTCATTATGCTCAATCCGATCTCTAAAAGGTAATGAAAATGCACTAACAAATCTCTGAAATTTATCCTTCTCATCCTTAAGATATGGTACACACCTCAATATCTCTAGGAACTTAGTCGTATACTCCTCATATGTCATCGATCCCATATTTAGCTTGTAAAAGTATTTGGCCTTACTATCGCGGTACCTTTCTGACAAGTAATTATTCTTGAAAAATATTTTCAATTCATGCCAACTCAACCCTTGTGTCTTGATGTCTTTGGCCTATTTTATATCTTCCCACTAGATGTCTCCTTTCCTTTTAAGGTTAGATAGTTATTCTAGCCTTCATATTCTTTGTGTATTCATGCAACCCAAAGAATTTCTTCATCCAAATTAACCAAAATTCTACATCCTCTCGCTTCTTCAAATCACCATCAAAGGTAGGTGGATTAGCTTTTTTGGAATCATCTAGAAAGTATCCCCTTTCACTCTTCCTCTAAGGGTGATAACAATGATGATCATAGTGTCTATCAAAATCAAAACTAGAATAGTACCTTTTTCTATCACCTCTCCTATCTGGAGTATCTAAGAGCCTACCATCTCTAATCATGTCATCTTTATCTAATTTGTGACCACCAGTTCACTATACTAGACCCGCCAATATTCAGGGGATCTCCCCAATATCAAGTCCCAACAGGACCTCACATTGTTTGGAGTAGGAGTCCCAGAATTGGGTGGTAATGTTATGCCTTGACCGTGGAAATATGAAGAGGGAAGTATGATAAATTTTGGTGAGATAAAGTGGGACCCTGTAGAGAGTCGTCCGCGATGCATGAAGATTCAGACAATGAAGGGAGAAGTGTGCTCCTGGAATCTTGTAATAGTACATAGCTTGAAAGGAAGGCACGATCAAAATGACATCATAGGATAAGATGCAAAATAGTCCACAAGTTAAAGTGATGAATTAATACAACAACATGAATTCAACATGATTCATACAAATTCAAATGAAATAGTTCATAAGCATATGTATAAGTTAAATAACATACATTGCCAATATAACAAGAATAGTCCTACTATATTAACAACATATGCATGAAAGTGTGCTAGCTCTTATTTTATTATTATAAGTGAAAGCTCCATTCATACATACACCATTGATGACCATTATCCCCAATAGTGGAACATTAAAGTCAAGAACATCTTCTCCTTGAAAGAAGCATACTCACTCTATGCTATGGAGAAGCCAAGGCTCTTCACAATACTGCCAATCTCTTTCTAATCCTAATCCTAGCCAAAATCTTGGCTCCCAAAACCATTTACATGAGTGAGGTTCTATTTATAATAATAAGGAGTGACTCTTCAACTCCCCTTTGTGACCTTTGGACTACCCTCATGACTCTTCAACTTCTTTACAAAATGACACATTACATTACATGATGACTCTTCATATTCCAATATTTTCACTTGGAATTTCGCTTACAACATAATTACAAATAATATTACATTTTACACTCATACCCATGTAGGAAAAAATAGGGTAGAGACAACTTGAATAACTAACTAGACAAGACACTATGATGTTTGAGTTTGGGAATAATCTAGCTCAACAAAATCCGCTTGATGCTTCTCAATCACGTATCAATGCCAAGCTTGGTACTGTGTGATGACATCCCCAAACTACATGATGGTGTCAAGATGGAAGTAGACTCTAGCCTCCATAGCATCTGGGTACAATGATTTGGAACCAGTCTTAACTTCTTTCTCCAGCAGGAGCAACATGTTTCTAATCTGGCTGGGACCACTAATGTAGTTCTACATGTTTTTTTTATACAACTCTAAATCCTCCTTCATGGCAACCTGTCTTAGCTCCTCCAAGTGCTCTTCAATCTCCTACTTGACTTGGTGTTTGTGTTTAGCTTCATTGAGTGAGCTAACTAATGGGATTTTGTGGGTTCTCACGATGAAGTCGAAAATTGTGTACAACCGTACATATGAAGCATGAATTTTTCCAATGAATGAGGTTAGATGATTGTTGTTCCAAATGAACATTCAAACTCTTTCTTTATACAACTCTAGCTACACCTTCATCTTCTTTACCAAAGTAAGCGGTGCCACTTTGGATCTCATCCATTCTTGGAAGTCAGTGATGGAAGTTTGTAAATTCGTAAGAGTCTTGAAAATTTCCTTGCTCTGCTGCTGTAAGATATGAAAGTGGACAACTAACCTATGTATGGTCATGTGTTAGGTCCCTATAATACTAGTGATTCCCCCATTACTATTGTCGTTGTATCACTTATTGTTATTGTTGTGCCCCTATTCTCCTCGTATTTTTATTATTGTGCCCCATAGAATCCCTCAATTGTTATTTTTGTGCCTTTATACTATTATTGTTAGGTCGGCTATTGTGACCCCTTAGACTCCTATATATAGAAAGGAGGTTTTGTCATTTGAATCATCCAAAAATTGTTCATCTGTGTAATGTAAAGGAGGTTTCCGCCTCAAAGAGGCTTATTTCTAAGGTGTTCATCTATATTTTCTATCTTTTTGTGAGCTGGTTTCATAACATTTGGTATCAGAGCTTTGGATTCTAGGGTTTTGCTGCTCCAAACAGGTCATCGTGGAATTTTCGCTATAACTTTGTTTCTGCAATGTTTCAGAAGCTTTAAAAAAACCCATCTAAGACAAAATCACACTGAACCTAAGGTCTAAATTTCAAATTTTGTCTCACTATATTTGAGGAGATATGATCTGAGAAAGTTAGGGTTTTTGAGAGCTCCATAATTTCATCTAAAACAAGTCGCCTTGGGAAAATCGTCATAACTTTCACTCTGAGCATCATATTGAATTTTATAAGCAGTTACAGAAAGAGGGAAGATTGTAGTTTTCTTGGGTATTATTTTCAGAACCTAAGGTTGAAACAATGACCCACGTTACATCATAAAAGTTCACTCTACTGAACCAGTCTATATTGAGTTCATCATGCGAGAATTGGCATAACTCTTAATTGGAGAATCCAATCTTGATCAGACTTGAGGAGTTAGATATATTACTCAGAGGGTTGCCATAGGAAGCAATTTCAGACCTGAGAGATCCAAAATTATAGAGACACATCAGATTCAATATCGAGCTCCTACAAAGTGAAAAAAGGTGTGTAGTTTTTATTTTTTATTTTTGCATAGCCTTGGTTTGAAAAATTAGTTTAAAGGAATTCAAAGGGCATAGTGAAGCATTATTATCCGTAATTGATGCCTCGAAGAAAGAAAATGGAAACACCTAGTAAGCAACCTGAAATATCTAGCATGACTCATGAAGAAGAGGAAGAAATGAAACATGATATATCAAAATTACGAGACCAAGTGCAACAAATTTCACTCACACAAAAAGTAACAAAAAATAAGATGGATGGTTTAAGGAATGACATAGAATCTAAGATGGATGGTTTAAAGAAATGTGTAGAAGCTAAGATGGGTGGTTTAAAGAAAGGTGTAGAAGCTAAGATGAATGACGTGGAAGCTAAGATGGATGGCATGGAAGCTAAGATGGATGGTGTGGAAGCTAAGATGGATGATTTAAAGAAAGGAATGGAATATTTGTAGACAAATTTGAAGACAGATTTGACAAAATTTCTACAAGAAATTCTTACTAATGGCGAAAGGGTAGGAAAGGGAACTCATAATGAGAACAAAATAAATGTTAATAATGATTTCATAGACTCTAATGTTGCATCGAAAAACCACCATGTTCCAAAGATCGATATGTGGAAGTTTGATGGCAAGGATCCATGGATACTACATATGGAGCAATTTTTCGATCTCCATAATGTGCAAAACACACAAAAGGTACACATTGCAAATTTATCTTTAGAACCAAATTAGTTTGTATGGTATCGATGGCTTTGTTCTCATAAACAAATTTTCACTTAGGCTATTTTTACGAATGAAATGATAGCACATTATGAAGATGTTAGTTTCAATCTTTCCAGCCTTCCTCCAGTGATCAAACATGCTCTTACAAAGTGATTTTCAGGTGTCAAGGTCAAATTTTATCATTTCAGTGAGTCTTCAAGTAAAATTTGGTCACTAGGCATTAGGTCTATGGTTTGCTTTCACTCCTTTCAAAGTTGTCCAAATGTTGGTCTATTTCACTATTCAGCTGAGTCTACCATCATTCAGAGGGTTTCCATCATCATGTCAGGTTCCAATGGGACACCTTGTTCATGCTTCAGTTGCGCCTAGGTAAGGTCATTTCCCTCTCCCAGGGTTTTGAAGGCAATTTCTCTTGGACAGTAAAATCATCAGCAAAACTTGTATCTTGATGTTCATACACCTTCCCCTATCCTTAATGTACCTTATTAAACACTTCCCATCACTGAGATCCCTCAAATTCCTCATTTTTGCACAAACCCTAGTTTCTTGCTACAACTTGACAATTTTCAAGGCTAGGCCTATGTTTTTCCCTTTTTCACCCCTTCCCCTCACCTAATTTTTGAGATTACACTTTCCTATACTTCCTAACATCCCTCCCTACTTCCCAAAATTTCCTCAAGAATTTAGAAGCTCCCTATCCCTTTCATTTCGCTTCATTTCGACAAATCTCTTGTTCCCCACATTGGGGTAGGTTTCACTCAAATGATGTTTCTGAGCAAGGAAATATGAATTTGGAAAAAATGAGAGAGTTTTTTTTCCACAATAGGCCAAGGAAGAAAAAAATCCTTCACTTTTTACACAGGTGTCATGGCTCTAGAGAAATGTCAAAAATACAATCACCTCGGGAGAATTGATGCACCTCTGAAGTGACCTTGGGAAAATCAATTTTTCTCCTAGCTTAGTTGGCCAAATGACTTTATTGATGAGTCAAATGATAAATAGACATAAAGCGTTTTCCAAAGAGCTATCATGAGCTCAATTTGGAGTTGAGGAAGGCATTCAAACGTTGACTGCAACAGCACCCTGCCTTTAGGCAGCCTCATTTGGCACATTTTGACCAGTCTTGGGATATTTAATTTTTGATAGGGCAAATAAACTCAAAATTGAAACATTCCAGCCGCGTTGGAAATTAGACTCAAATACCTTTCGAACGCGCTATCCTGTGCCAAATTTGGACACCGGGAAGGCCTCCAAAAGGCTCCTACAAAAAGGCGCGGCGCACTGGGAGAAATTTTCCAGTGTAAATTTACTCTGGCGCGACACACTAGGCTAATAAGGCCTGAAATTATTTCAAATCTTCCTCAAAATTGCAAATTATTCATTCCACAAGTATAGGTTCAAGCATGGAGGAGCTGATCTGAAGCACAAAGGGGGATCTTCATCAAGCATGTTGTAATAAGTGTTGTGGCTATGATAATATCAAAGATGTCAAGCTGAGGCTAGCAAGCATATGTAGAAGCCGGCAATGTTGTGGAGTAGTTGGTTCATTTGGCATGGTTGCTACTTTTATTGGGGAGAAGAATGTTGTGACTGACTATGAAAATTCCCTTGCGATTGCTTACAAGGCTATTGCTCATCAATGGTTGGCAGCTAGTTTGGGTGTTGGGTCCTTACATTTTATTTTGTTCTCCACCTTTGCATTGATTCTTTGGTATGGATAACGGTTAATCATTCATGAATAATATTCTGGAGCCGAGTGTGATTAATGTCATCATTGCAGTTCTGAATGGAGGCGTCACCATGGTTAAATTCCTTTGGAGCTGGACAAGCTGTAGCTTACAAAATGTTTGAGACAATTTATAGAAAGCTAGAGATTGATGTATATGATACAAATGGATTGGTACTTGAGGATATTTAGGGTGATATTGAGCTTAAAGATGTACACTTAGGTTACCCAGCGTGGCCTGATGTTCACATATTTTCAGGGTTCTCACTGGAAATAGCTAGAGGTACCATTGCAACTATAGAGGTACCACTACAACTATAGTTGGAGAGAGTGGAAGTGGGAAGTCCACAATTATAAGTCTTATAGATAGATTCTATGATCCACAAGCTGGTGAAGTGCATATAGATAGTGTCAATATCAATCAATTTAATGGATAAGGAAAAATATTGGACTTGTAAGCCAGGAACCTGCTCTCTCTGCAACCACTATTAAGGAGAATATTGCATATGGTAAAGATGGGGCAACACAGAGGAAATACAGGCTGCTGGAGAGCTTGCTAATGCGGCAAAATTTATTAGTAACATGCCTCAGTCATGGTTGCTCTTTTCGGGGATTTGATACCCAATTCAGAGAGCATGGTACCCGATTATCTGGAGCTCGAAAGCAAAGGATTGTGATTGCGATTGCGTGGCCCATCATTACATGGCATGAAATATGAGTTCCAAGGCACGAATAAGGAATCTGAAGGCAAAATTGAGGAAGGCATCAAAGAGACAAAAGAGGAAAAAAGAGCAAGATCGGCTCCGAATCTTGGCCGAGGCCTCTTTGGCCCAGCATGACATGTGATGGAGGAGGTACAGTCCAAATTTCAAGAAATTTGGGGCACATTTTTGAATTTTTAAATTTTGTGCACAAGAAACAGGTTTTTTCTCCTTGTGCGCCGCACCACCTGGCGCGCGCTTTCGCTAGGGAGCTCCAAATGAAAAAAGGTTTATATTTTTGGATTTTCCATCGAAAATTATGACTGTTGGTGCATGTACAAGAAGTTTTGGCCAATTTTGAGTCCTCAGGAGGTCAAAAACGCCCAAAAAATGACCTCTCTGCCCCTATTTTGACACACAGGAAGCAGTCTTGGGAGATTGCAGTTTGGAGGGGAAAATAGCATCCAAATTTAGAAATTCCACTTGGGTTGGAAAGTAGACAGGTAGGGCTTTCCAAAAAGCACACTTGGGCTCAATTTGGACTTAGGAAGTCCCTCAAAACCAGCTCCAAAGTGGCACAACGCATACAGTTTTTGGCGCGGCGCACAGAGACCCAAAGGCCAAAATCACTTCCGCTCTGTGAAATTTCGATTCGCAATTTTCTCCAAGTGGGCTCGATCATTTAGAATACATTTTTCCTGGCATCAAAGGCAAAGTTTAAAAAACATTTTTGCCTTCTATCCAAGTGGCCAAATGAAGGCGAACAGCCACCCAAAAAATCTACGCTCTTGTTTGCTTTTTTCTAATTGGTCCTCATAGAAAATTAAATGTAACCACTGATGGTTGGCTCTTCATTTCCTGGGTTGATCGACTTTCTCATGGAAAAACTTATTGATTGTATTGAGAGTCATTTTGTAAAGGGTTGGAATTTCTGGGAAACTATGGGAGAGAAACCCAGTCACTCATTGTACATTTTGACAGAGAATTAATGAAAGATTGCAGCTCTGGTTCATGAGATTCCTGTGGCGTGAGTTTAGCAAATGTATTTTCTTTTTGTTTCATATGTATTTCGTTATGTTTCATAGTCCATTCATATTCATTTCCAGTGAAAGCTTCTAAGTAAGAAAAGGTAGAATTCAGTTTTACTGCTCTGCCTTGGGAAAGTTTTCACGTTCTATGTTTACTTTTGTTGAAAAGGATTCATGTATTTATGCCCTTTTCACCCTCTTATACAGTCTCTCCATTTCATGTTATTTCAAATTTAATTGCTAGACTTTCGACTTGTATTGCCTCACAAAATAATCTGCGTCTTTGAGTTAAATTCTCTGCTCATGCTGTTCCTTGGTCCCATACATCCCAAAAAACTCAGTCATTCATCAAAATACCTCTTTCATATTTATTTACCTAGCCTAAAATCAATATCCATTTAAGTCCTTCTTAGACCCTATTCGTTTATTTTTCACTGAGCGTGACCCGAACAGAGCCCTATCCTGTCCTCGTAGGGCTAGCTACGAGGCTGAGCATGGTTTGTGCTTACCCTGAATTTTGCCTTCCTTCAGCCTAACGCAGATTTAGGCACTAACATAGTGGTGACTCCACTGGGGATGAAAATGGTTTGCTTGTAGATTGTCTTGCCCCGGTACATATCTCAAGTTCAGAGCTGATTGTTGATGGTGAATAACGATCAGACATAAGAAGGCTGAAATCGTTCTCCTCGCGACTCCATTCACTGAAGAATCCAGCAATCGGTGCTTCATGGTGACTCCACTGGAGGACTAACTTTTTCTCTGTGAAAATTGAAGGATCTTACACAAAGTTCGGGTATCCAAAGTGGAATGGTATTCAGGACCTACTCTGCTTTCTTGTGAATTACTTCTTTGCTGTTCTTGAAGCTGCCCTGAAAGTTTTTCAGAACTTGTTGTATGATAAAGGTGATCAAAATCTTCAATCGACCCATTCAAAAAGCATAAATACTAAGTTTCCCTTTGATCCTAGCCCCCTTATTTTTCCTAAATCTTATGATGATTCTCTGCAAAGTGATGAGTCTAAAGAAAACAAAACTGATCCCATAGCTCTTGTATATATTCCTACAGTTGTTATAATCCCAGATAGGTATAAACCTCTTGTTTTACCTTCTGTTTCTTCATGATTTCCCCAAAAACTATGATCTATACTTGCCAAGATTTGACAGTGAATGTAAGAATGTCAATGTTGAGCAACATGTGCAGAATGTTGAGACTTTTCTAGACCTTTTTGAAATTGATGAAGAAGATGTCAGTATAAGGCTTTTTGCTCTTTCTTTGTGAGCCAAAGTCAAGAGTTGGTTCAAAGCCCTGCCTGATGCGAGCATCACAGATTTATAGCAGTTCATCAAAGTTTTTCTTGACAGGTGGAGGATCAGACAGAACCTTTTCCTTATCGTAGAAGAGTATTATCAGCTGAAAATACTGCCAGGGGAGACCGTACAACAGTTTTCAGCCAGATTTAATCAAGTTTATTATTCAATGTTGGTTGATATAAGACCCCCTCCTAGATCTTCTCTCTTGCATTACCCGGGTGCCTTTGATCCGGAAATGGAGTTTCCACTGAGAGAAAATAATGTCACAACACTTGAAGAGATGCAGAAAAGTGTAGTAAATGTAGAGGCTCACTTGCTGATCAGAAGGGAAAGGTTGAACGAAGAGATGAAAAACGTGGATCCAGAGAAAACGACACCTCCAGAGGAAAAGCTTGACATTTTGGTGAGTGCAGTAGAAGAGATAGTGTGGAAAATGATTGCAAAAGATGAAAATGACGTTCATGAACAAGTTCCTGATCCAAAACATATTATTTCTTGTCTCAGTTGTCATAATGATTGTTTTGTAGATCTTGAGGAAGAAAGACATGTTGATATGACATGTATGCTTGATGATGTGTTTTATACTGACGATTTGCCTCAGTTTGATCAGTATGATGATGATGATTATGTTCTCCAAACAGAAGCTAATCTTGCAGACAAATCAGCAGCCAGTTTTTGGGATGAGGAAGTTCACTTACAACAGCTCGAGTATAGTGACTAACCGATACATATCAGCTATGACAATGGCGAGGAAAGTGCAGCAAATTGGGAAGTAAGTGAAGGATCTTTACCTTTTTTCTTTGATTCATGTCAGTTCATCAGAGACAATTTATGTGCAATCAGAAATCAGCTGTCGACTAGTCTTGATTTGGAGCCTCTTGAGGGCGATGAAAACTCAGTGCCAGACTTCTCATATTCAAATTTCCAGCCCCCAAATGCCATTAGTTGTCAAGTTGCGGATGAGGACATGGAAGCTGGCACATGTGATCAAATGATACAAGAAGATTCCTTACCTTTCTGTTTTGAATCATTTCAGTTTTTGAGAGGTAAATTGCATAGTAAATCTTCAAATGAGCAGCCTATAGGAAATCAACAATCTCTCAGTTCTAATATTGAGGATGAGACAGATGGCGAAATTCTTGAGCAAGTTGTTAATAAGAAATCTTCCCCTGAAATGATTGACAAAATCATTTTGCATATAAAACCCTCTCTAGCACCAGATTTGCAGCCACCAAACACAATTGAAGGTCAGATTACAGATGAAGGTGTGGCAACCGAAGTACATGACCTAATGATGCAAGAGGATTCTATACCCTTTTGTTTTGAAATATTTCAGTTTATAAGGCAGAATCTTCGTAATATCTCTAAATAAAAAGATGATTAGCCAATAGGATGTCATACAATTTCAATAGATACATCGCAACAGTCCCCTCAAGTTTTTGATGATCCTTTTGCTCATGTGTTAGATTCTGTTTGCTGTAAAAATTCTTCTCCATCAGCCTACCATGTGACAAAAGAGAATGTTGATAATAATATGATTCCAAGGCCACCTTCATTGTCTTGTTTAACGGATTTTTCATTACAAAGCTCAGATCAAAGTTTGCAATCATATGAGGAGATTGATAAAGGAGACCGTTGTTCTGATTGGAAACAACAACAGAGTTTGGTCCTTCACGAAATTCAGGATCCTTTTGACAGCTTGCTACAATCATCAGAGAAATACAATGCAGATGTGAGGAAATGTTAAATATCCAGCTATGAAGATTACTTGGACCAGAGCAGTAATATGTTAATGAAAATCAATGGTGATGCTTATGAAGATCCTTTTGCAGCATTCTTGAAGTCATCCAGCCAATTTATGCTTTGCAAGTTTATAAGCAGCGAACTTGATTCCAAGTTTCCATGGAAGTTGCCTTTCGATTCTTCCCTTTTCCTGGTCATCATAAAGCATTTCAGAAGAGATCAAATATCAGCCATGATACCCACATGGTTGCATTGGCTATTCCATTTCACTTGATCGGGTGGTGGAAAGAGTAATTAGAGTAGGTTTGATGAGTAAGCTCAAATATGAGCATCTTTCCAGTTTGTTAGTTATGATTTAGTCATGTCTGGTTTTATTATGGTCTTCATTTTTAGTCCTCAGTCAGAGTTCGTCTACATAATGTCAGTTTCCGTGTTTTGACTCCATAGCCCAATGGACGAAGGCACTGTCTAGCTCTTCCAGATATCTGTCATTCTTGGCACCTCCAAGGAGCTACCATCCCCATTGGAGCCAATATTAGTGTCAGTCTTTCCAGCCTTCCTCCAGTGATCAAACATGCTCTTACAAAGTGATTTTAAGGTGTCAAGGTCAAATTTTATCATTTCAGTGAGTCTTCAAGTAAAATTTGGTCACTAGGCATTAGGTCTAGGGTTTGCTTTCACTCCTTTCAAAGTTGTCCAAATGTTGGTCTATGTCACTATTCAGCTGAGTCTACCATCATTCAGAGGGTTGCCATCATCATGTCAGGTTCCAATGGGTCATTTTACACCTTGTTCATGCTTTAGTTGTGCCCAGGTAAGGTGATTTCCCTCTCTTAGGGTTTTGAAGGCAATTTCTCTTGTACGGTCAAATCATCAACACAACTTGTATCCTGATGTTCATACACCTTCCCCTATCCTTAATGTACCTTATTAAACACTTCCCATCACTGAGATCCCTCAAATTCCTCATTTTTGCACAAACTCTAGTTTCTTGCTACAACTTGAGAATTTTCAAGGCTAGGCCTATGTTTTTCCCTTTTTCACCCCTTCCCCTAACCCAATTTATGATATTACACTTTCCCCTACTTTCTAACATCCCTCCCTACTTCCCATAATTTCCTCAAGAATTTAGAAGCTCCCTATCCCTTTCATTTCGCTTCATTTCGACAAATCTCTTGCTCCACACATTGGGGTAGGTTTCACTCAAATGATGTTTCTGAGCAAGGAAAGATGAATTTGCAAACAATGAGAGAGGTTTTTGTCCAAAACAGGCCAAGGAAGAAAAATTTCCTTCACTTTTTACACAGGTGTCATGGCTCTAGAGAAATGTCAAAAATACAATCGCCTCTGAAGAATTGATGCACCTCTGAAGTGACCTTGGGAAAGTAAATTTTTCTCCTAGCATGGTTGGCCAAATGACTTGATTGATGAGTCAAATGATAACTCGACACAAAGATCTTTCCAAAGAGCTATCATGAGCACAATTTGGAGTTGAGTAAGGCATACAAAAGTTGACTGCAACGACACCCTTCCTTTGGGTAGCCTCATTTGGCACATTTTGATCAGTCTTGGGATATTTACTTTTTGACAAAGAAAGTGAACTCGAAATTGAAAAATTCCAGATTTTTTGGAAAGAAAACTCAAATATCTTTCCAATGAGCTATCCTGTGCCCAATTTGGACACCAAGAAGGCCTCCAAAAGGCTCCTACAAAAAGGCACGGCGCACTGGGGAGGCACGGCGCACTGGGAGAAATTTTCCATTGTAAATTTACACTGGCGCAGCGCACTGGGAAGGCGCGGTGCACTGGGATAAAAAGGCCTAAAATTCTTTCAAATATTCCTCAAAATTTCAAATTCTTCATTCCACAAGTATAGATTCAAGCATGGAGGAGTTGAAGTGAAGCACAAAGGGGGATCTTCATCAAGCATGTCGTAATAAGTGCTATGGCTACGATAATATCAAAGATGTCAAGCTGAGGCCATCAAGCATATGTAGAAGCCGGAAATGTTGTGGAGCAGTTGGTTCATTTGGCATGGTTGCTGCTTTTATTGGGGAGAAGAATGTTGTGACTGACTGTGAACATTCCCTTGCGATTGCTTACAAGTCTATTGCTCATCAATGGTTGGCAGCTAGTTTGGGCGTTGGGTCCTTACATTTTATTTTGTTCTCCACCTTTGCATTGACTCTTTGGTATGGATAACGGTTAATCATTCATGAAGGATATTATGGAGCCAAGTGTGATTAATGTCATCATTGCAGTTCTAAATGGAGGCGTCACCATGGTTAAATTCCTTTGGAGCTGGACAAGATATAGCTTACAAAATGTTTGAGACAATTTATAGAAAGCTAGAGATTGATGTATATGATACAAATGGATTGGTACTTGAGGATATTCAGGGTGATATTGAGCTTAAAGATGTACACTTAGGTTACCCAGCGTGGCCTAATGTTCACATATTTTCAGGGTTCTCACTGGAAATAGCCAGAGGTACCATTGCAACTATAGAGGTACCACTACAACTATAGTTGGAGAGAGTGGAAGTGGGAAGTCCACAATTATAAGTCTTATAGATAGATTCTATGATCCACAAGCTGGTGAAGTGCATATAGATAGTGTCAATATCAATCAATTTAATGGATAAGGCAAAATATTGGACTTGTAAGCCAGGAACCTGCTCTCTCTGCAACCACTATTAAGGAGAATATTGCATATGGTAAAGATGGGGCAACACAGAGGAAATACAGGCTGCTGGAGAGCTTGCTAATGCGGCAAAATTTATTAGTAACATGCCTCAGTCATGGTTGCTCTTTTCGAGGATTTGATACCCAATTCGAAGAGCATGGTACCCGATTATCTAGAGCTCGAAAGGAAAGGATTGTGATTGCGATTACGTGGCCCATCATTACATAGCACGAAATATGAGTTCCAAGGCACGAATAAGGAATCTGAAGGCAAAATTGAGGAAGGCATCAAAGAGACAAAAGTGGCAAAAAGAGCAATATCGGTTCTAAATCTTGGCCAAGGCCTCTTTGGCCCAGTATGACATGTGATGGAGGAGGTACAGTCCAAATTTCAAGAAATTTGGGGCACATTTTTGCATTTTTAAATTTTGTGCACAAGAAACATGTTTTTTCTCCCTGTGCGCCCCGCCACCTCGCACGCGCTTTTGCTAGGGAGCTCCAAATGACAAAAGGTTTATATTTTTGGATTTTCCATGGAAAATTATGACTGTTGGTGCATGGCCAAGAAGTTTGGGCCAATTTTGAGTCCTCAGGAGGTCAAAAACACCCAAAAAATGACCTCTTTGCCCCTATTTTGACACACAAGAAGCAGTCTTGGGAGATTGCATTTTTTGAGGAGAAAATGGCATCCAAATTCCAAAATTGTACTTGAGTTGGAAAGTAGATAGGTAGGGATTTCCAACAAGCACACTTGGGCTCAATTTGGACTTCAGGAAGTGCCTCAAAACCAGCTCCAAAGTGGCGTGACGCATACAGTTTTTGGCGCGGCGCACAGAGACCCAAAGGCCAAAATCACTTCCGCTCCACGAAATTTCGATTCACAATTTTCTCCAAGTGGGCCCGATCATTTACAATACATTTTTCATGGCATCAAAGGCAAAGTTTAAAAAAAAAAATTTGCTTCTATCCAAGTAGCCAAATGAAGGCGAACAGCCACCCAAAAATCTACTGGGTTGATCGAATTTCTCATGGAAAAGCTTATTTATTGTATTGAGAGTCATTTTGTAAAGGGTTGGAATTTTTGGGAAACTGTGGGAGAGAAACCCAGTCACTCACTGTACATTTTGACAGAGAATTAATGAAAGATTACAGCTCTGGTTGATGAGATTCCTGTGGCGTGAGTTTAGCAAATGTATTTTCTTTTTGTTTCATATGTATTTCGTTATGTTTCATAGTCCATTCATATTCATTTCGAGTGAAAGCTTCTAAGTAAGAAAAGGTAGAATTCAGTTTTACTGCTCTTCCTTGGGAAAGTTTTCACGTTCTATGTTTTCTTCTATTGAAAAGGGTTCATGTATTTATGCCCTTTTCACCCTCTTAAATAGTCTCTCCATTTCATGTTATTTCAAATTTAATTGCTAGACTTTCGACTTGTCTTGCATCATGAAATAGTCTGTGTCTTTGAGTTAAATTCTATGTTCATGCTATTCCTTGGTCCCATACATCCCAGAAAACTCAGTCATTCATCAAAATACCTCTTTCATATTTATTTACCTAGCCTAAAATCAGTATCCATCTAAGTCATTCTCAGACCCTATTCTTTTATTTTTCACTGAGCGTGACCCGGAGAGAGCCCTCTCCTGTCCTTGTAGGGCTAGCTACAAGGCTGAGCGTGGTTTTTGGTTACCCTGAATTTTGCCTTCCTTCAGCCTGAGGTAGATTTAGGCACTAACAGAAGATACAAATAGCAACACTTTTTTTAACTAATTGATAAATCTCAAACAAAAGGGTTCAATGATGGAGCACATTGAGGACTTCCAAAAATTGAATATAAGGGTAAAAGATATTCCAAAGGAGCATAGGATTGATGTGTTCAGAAGGACTTTAAAAGATAACATCCAACATGAGGTTCACCTTTGGGAACCAGATTAATTGGAGAAGGCATTTAGGTTGGCAGGAAAAATGGAAAGCAAAATTATGGCAACAAGGAAGCCTACCGCTCATAATCATAAAGATGGAAGTATTATTGCCCCTAGCCATCCACAACCTACAAGGTTGACACCACAACAATTGGAAGAAGAAAGAGAAAAAGGGCTTTGTTACTGTTGTGATACAAAATACACTAAAGGTCATAAGTGTGCATAGATGAAATTATTTTCCATAGATTGTGAAGAGGAGGAAGAAAAGGAACAAGAAGTGTCAAAAGAAGAAGATATACACCAGGAACAAACCCTAGAAAAAGAAGAAATGAATCTGACCATACCTTGTAATGTGTTGGTTGGAATTACCACTCCTCAAACTATCAAGATAGAAGGGCATATCAAGAAGAAAAAGGTAATAGTGTTGATTGATTCGAGAAGTACCCATAATTTTATTCATTGTAAGATAGCCAAGGAATTGAATTTCTTGCTATATCCAGCACCAGAGTGTCAAGTGATGGTTGCAACTTGAGGAACCATAAATTTCTCAGGAAAGTGTCATAATATCAAGCTATCCATGGCAGAATATGTATTGAAGAGCCGAATGCTTTCCATTCCAATGGGTGGTGATGATGTTGTACTAGGAGTCCAATCGCTACAATCCTTGGGTACAATAGGTTTTAATTTTCAAGAACGTTTTCATGAAATTCTCTTCAGAAGGAAAGCAAGTTGAATTAAGGGGTATCATAGGGAAACCAGGAAAGATAATCAGCTGTAATGGAATGACAAAGCTTCTAATGAAAGAACAATGAGGCATAACTGCACAATTATGTTTACTAGAGGTTTCCACATTGAAATAATCCATTTCTCTAGATCTCCAAAAAGTCTTGGACAATCATTCCAAGGCATTTGACACTCCCAAAGGCCTCCCACCTATTCGTGATCATGATCATGCTATTAATTTGATTCCAAGAACTATTCCTCCAAACATCAGGCCTTATAGATATCCCTATTTCCAAAAGAGTGAAATTAAACGTATGGTTGCAAAAATGCTAGAGGATGGTATAATTCAACCTAGTCAAAGTTATTTCTCTACTCCAGTAGTATTGGTTCAAAAGAAGGATGGATCATGGTGCATGTGTCCAAATTATAGGGAGCTCAACAAGCTCACTATTAAAGATAAATTTCCCATTCCTTTCATTGATGAATTATTGGATGAATTGCATGGATAAATTTACTTCACCAAGTTGGATCTTCATTTAGGATATCATCAAATTAGAATGAAGACATTCCAAAAACAACATTTAGAATTCATGAGGGTCATTACGAATTTTTGGTCATGCCTTTTGGCCTTACTAATGCACCTTCTACATTTCAAGGTTTGATGAATTCCATTTTCAAACCCACCCTTAGAAAATTTGTGTTAGTATTTTTTGATGATATACTAATCTACAACAAGTCTTGGAAGGATCATGTCCAACATGTTGACATGGTGCTCAAACTATTGGAGGAGAAACAATTATATGCAAAAATCTCCAAATGTTTCTTCGGAGTACAAGAGGTGGAATATCTGGGTCATATTGTATCTGATGAAGGTGTTAAGGTAGACCCTAGAAAAATTAAAACCATTAAAGAATGGAAAATCCCCACATCCATAAAGCATCTATGAGGATTTCTTGGTTTGACAGGGTATTATCGCAATTTTTTTAAGAATTATGGGACGATAGCAGCACCTCTAACAACATTATTGAAGAAATATGCATTTTCGTGGACTCCAGAAGCAACGAAGGCCTCTGAACATCTTAAAGAGGCAATGTGCCAAGCACCAGTCTTAGGTACACCGGATTTCACAAAAACCTTTATTGTGGAATGTGATGCCTCAGGAAATCGAATTGGTTCTGTTTTAATGCAAGAATAAAGACCCATTGCTTTCGTAATTCGTCCAATCAACGGAAAGTATTTACATAAATATATTTATGAGAAGGAAATGTTGGAAATACTACATGCACTTAAGAAATGGCGACCCTACCTAATGGGAAGACACTTCAAGGTAGTTGACAGACTTACCAAGTATGCACACTTTTGTGCATTATCTCATCCATTTAAAGTGAGTACAATTTCTAATACATTTATGGAAAAAATTCAAAAGCTACATGGAGACCCAAAGATTATTGTAAGTGACAGAGATCCCATTTTCGTTGGAAATTTTTGGACAGAATTATTTTCTTGTCATCGTACTCAGTTAGCTCATAGCTCATCTTATCATCCTCAATCTGATGGGCAAGCTAAGATAGTAAACAAATGTTTGGAAGGATATCTTCATTGCTTTGTATCTGATAAATAGGCACAATGGGTCAAATGGTTGCCTCTGGCTGAATGGTGGTATAACACTTCCGTCCATACTGCAACAAAAATGACCCCATTTATGGCACTTTATGGATATAATCCACCATCCATCACATCATATTTAGGAGAAAATTATAAGGTTCAAGCAGTGGAAGATCACATCGAGAATCAGCAACAAGTTCTCCAACTCTTAAAGGATAACCTCACCTTGGTGCAGAATAGAATGAAATAGTAGGTAGATCAACGTCACAGCGAAAGAAGTTTTGATATATGTGATTGGGTATTCCTACGACTACAACCATATAAAAAAATGTTCCTCAAGCAAGCTAAGAAGGATAATAAATTATCACCAAAGCATTATGGTCCGTACAAGGTGTTGCAAAAGATAGGTACTATGGCATACAAATTGGAGCTACCTGCAGCTTCCCGAGTGCACCTATTTTTCCATGTTTCATGCTTAAAGAAGGTTATAGGTGACAAGCTTCCAATTCAAACAATATTGCAAGAACTTGATGAGGAAGGAAAAATCATATTGGAACCTTAAGTAGTCAAAGAAACAAGAACTTGACAGCTAAGAAAATGATCAATTTCAGAGTATCTCATCAAGTGGAAGAACTTACCCGTTGAAGATTCCAATGGGAGGATGAGAATTTTATACAGAAACATCCAAAACTACTCAAGCGTTGAGGACAACACTTTTTTGAAGGAGAGGGGCATGTTAGGTCCCTCTAATACTAGTGATTCCCCCATTACTATTGTTGTTGTATCCCTTATTGTTATTTTTGTTCCCCTATTGTTCCCATATTTTTATTATTGTGCCCCATAGAATCCATCAATTGTTATTTTGGTGCCTTTATATTATTATTGTTAGGTTAGTTTGGTTATATTGTGACCCCTTAGACTCCTATATATAAAAAGGAGGTTTTTTCATTTGAATCATCCAATAGTTGTTCATTTGTGTAATGTAAAGGATGTTTCCCCCTCGAAGAGGTTTATTTCTAAGGCGTTCATCCATTATTTCTATCTTTTTGTGAGCTAGTTTCATAACATCATGAGCTCCTGATAGAGGTCCCATATGGTCTCTCCAAGTGTTGATACTTCACCAAGTATCGTCTCTATCATTTCCCCCAAGTATACTTGTGTGGAGACTATGTTTTGTGCCACTACGCAGAGCTATTCTATCTCTTGTAAGGAACTCTGTAGACTTTGTACCAGTTTTGTACTCTTTGCCATCAAATAATGAGTGGTTGATCTTGTCACATCTGCGAAGGCCAAGTTGGCTTCAATAATGGAATTTGGATTCCTATTGGTGTCCACCACTATCTCCCCTTCTCTAATGAATGCAGGTGATGCATGACCATCTCAAAAATTCTCTCTCCACGCTTATAAAATCCTCTTCTGTACCTTGTACATATCGACTACTAGATCATCATCAAGGGGAACTATGCTCGCTTCCTTACTACGGGCTAACTCTGCAGTTGGAGTTGGTGGAGACTGAATGGTGACTAGTGGTGCATATGGCATTAGGTGAAAATCTTCATCCTGCAGTTCCAGTTCCAACTCCATGTCCAAAACTTCAATCAAGTCTTCAATCTACTAAGAAAGCTCCCAATCCTGCATCTATTTTCTCTCCCCCTCTATTACTGATTGCTTATGTCCTTCATATTAAACTTCAATTGAAGTTGTTTCTCCTAATTTTTACACCTTGAATTTCTTCTTCTTCCTTCTTTTGCTTCTCCTCCTGCTCTTTCCTCCTTTGTTCCCATTCTTCCCTTATTTCTTGTTCTGCTTTCTACACCCTTAGTTCTGCTTCATGCAAGATTTGGTTTTCTCTATTTCTCTTCTCTTCTCTTTGTCTCCTCTACCAAAGCTTCTTGCATAAGGACTGAATCCTCTTTCGCTTTGCAACGTTGTTCTCTCTCTATTCTTTCAACAACCTTTCAGTTTCCCTCATTTTGTACTGGATTGATGCATTCTCTTACTATTGTTGGACTTGCTACAATGTTAGTGTTTACTCCTTTTCTATAAAAAGTTGTGTCTACATATTGGCAAGATCACTAGAGCTTGTTGAACTACTTCCCCAGCACTGGTTTTAGTGGTATCTCTTGAAGAAGCTCTCTTTGGTGCCATCGTAATAATGATTATTGGAGAGAAGTGCTTCACAAGTGTGGTATCTATGGGACAAAAAGGACACACATGGCAAGCAAACATTAGTAAAATAAAATTTCAAAGCATGATCAAGAACAAAACCGGGCATCTGATGGAAAGGATTGCATAATTTTCATTGGTGGGAGGGATTGGCTACCTGTGGGAACTGTGCACTGCGCAGTCCCATCCTTAGAAAATAATAGGAGAGACTGCAGATTGTGCAGTCTCAGTGGCCAAGGTGATAGGCTGACACATGGAACTACAAAGTGCCCAGTTGGAGCCATCCTGTACTACACATTGTGTAGTTCCATAGGCCAAGCTTGTCGCTTAAACCTTAGGATTTCACAATGTCCAATTGGGCAAGGTAAAACTAATCAAGGAAAGTGCATATCTACCCCAGGCAAGTGTGAAAAACTAGCAGATCTAAGTGATGGTGTAATATTAAGTGTAGAAATGACTAAGTGTGAATGAATCATGATAGATCATGTAAAAAAACTGAATGAACAAGAAGAAAATGAAATTGATTAGGAGATTCGCCACAATGATGACTATCGGTGAAAAAAAAGAAACCATTACGACACTTATGAGAGGAAAACGATAACTTGAAACAACACTTCTACAAGCTAAAATATCATGAAAATCCAGCAACCATGAAGAGAAACAAGCAAAAAAACACTCACACAAAAGGACAAAAAATGATATAAAAGGTGGAAAAAGGAAATAAAACAAAACTCACCCAGAGAAGCGATGATGACCCCACTGAAGGTTCCTTGATCTCTTTAGGAGTGTTAGAGCTCCTAGATAGAATTCTCAAATGATCTCTAGAGATGTTGATTAACTAGATTTGAGAAAATGAGGTTTTATGATGCACATGCACGAGATCAAGGACAAAGACAACAATTGGCAGAAACATCTAAAACTAACGACGTGTCATCTTCAGGAAACTAATAATAGATCCCTACTTCCTAGGGATGATTTTTTCCCTTTAGTTTTCTTTCTTCTCTAGGGGGTAACTTTCCATGCACACTTACAGGAAAGACTGCACAATTCTGGGCAAATGGGTAACTTTGCAGCTCAGTGTGGAATATGCAATTTCTGAGCTTAGTGAGGGATGCACAGTTTCTGGGCTCACTACTAGACTGGATTCCATGACTACATAGTTTTTTAGCTCAATCCTAACTTCGAGTGAGGACTGTGAAATTCCTATCATAAAGGTTGCTTGTCATCATGGATTGAATAACTTCTGGAGGCAAGCCCAAAACTATTGTGAGACCAAGTTTGGAGATCATCTTGTGACTTAAAAGAATTAGCTAAGTGAGAAAACTCAAGAAAAAATGAAAATATAAGTCTCATTTGAAGCATGAATACCTTGATCACTGCAATATGAGCTACTCTAGACAAGAAGGGAGACTCCAAAATTGAAGAATAGGAAAAATTTTGGAGGGTAGTTGTAGTTGCTAAAACACTGGCGACACATTAGTAGAACTCCAGCTCTTTGTATGGACCTTTTCTCATGAAAAACATGTCTAACTCTTCTGGAAGTATTGCTCAGTTCTTTGATTATCATGGCTTCTTCACATAGCTTGAGTTGAAGATGTAGTCTTTACCATCTCTTCATCAGCAATACACATATGAAGCCAAGTCAAACTAATTTGTTTCAATTGGGGATGAGGAGTATATAGATTAAAAGGTAAATGAGACTATTATAGTTTTTAGGTTCATCTCTGGTGTTTCTCTAATGCCCACAAGCCTCGACAGTACCCCAACGAAGTCACTTCTAGAACACAAGCTTTTCCCCACTGCCAATGAGCCTGGACAATACCCGAGTGGATTTAATTGCGTCACTTCTCTGTGTAAGAAGCCTTTCTCTTCTTTCACCCTTTATTTCATTTTTTCATTTTTTTAATTTTCAAACTATGCATAGGCACTTATTTATTTCATTAGGCAGAAGAAATATCCCAACTTATTGAGAGCAAAATAGGTTGTCCCTTTAGAGAAGGATATTTATGTATACTTTTGACATAAAGTTTCATTTGGAAACTAACCTATAGCTGAAAATAAAAAAAACTAAGAGAAAAAAGTGAAGCAAAAGAAATGAAGCAAATTGAAGAAAAATAAACAAACAACAAAGAAAAGGAAAACTACTCCTACACCTAACCTAAGTAGAACATAGGCCAAACTTACATAAGGTGATACTTCTAATGTAGCCATCGACAAATTGGCTGGCCTATATAGGCAAAGGAATGCATGTCAAGAAAGATATATAATCATACCAACAAGCAAGAAATATAAGTCAATACAAACCAAAATGTTTGAATTTTGAATGCACCCACACAAAAGTAAAAATAGAAAGTGCATGCAAGGCACTCTACATATGTACCATGGTGTCTAAACACATTGCAAGGTAAAGAAAATAAGGCACACAATTTTTAATTGCAAGGGCAAGAGAACATGAACAAAGAAGAAATTTTTTGTTTTTCCTTAGTGCTCACCACATACAACTCCTCCAATGACTGAGCGATAGGATTGTGCAATACAGATGGAGGGTCCGCGAAATGTAAGACACATTTATTTTCAATATGTGCAATAGAGTGATGAGGAACTCAGAATATTTGACACCATTATGATTGGAAGTGAAACTGACCTCAAGACTAAGAGAACCTAACATAACCATTAGCTTGGGTTGAAGTTCCTTGACACCTTGGGAAATTTCCAACTCATCAGTAGGTATATCATCACAGGTTGGTGAATGGGAAAGATTAGAAGCGTAAAAATCATAATCATGACCAAATGAATCAGTGAAGAGGTCATGAAAACCATGAACATAAATTTCATGACCAGAAACAAAGGCATCCTCATGATTTGATCAATCGCAAAGAGGGGAAGACAAAAAATGATAAATTTCACCCTCTACATTTTTAGAAAGATAAGATGAGATATCATGAAGATCAAGAGTAGAAGATTCATACTCATCAAATCTATATGAAAAATGGACATCCCACATGTTTTGTGAATGATCAGAAGTAGTAACATCATCAAGAATTGAATTTTTAGAAGATTCAACGGAAATGACCAAATAGTTGGAAATGTCAAAATGATGAAGGAGCAGTGCGGAAGGAAGAGAATCATCCTTCACCAAAAATTATTGTTTATGTTAAGTTATGGTATGTTCTATGCTTATAACAGTTTACTTATTTTTCTTATTATATTCCACCGATTAGTAATCACATGTACATAAAGTAAAGTGCAGATAGAACATTAAACGATCGACAGAAAACAAGCCAAGACAAGAGACACAAGATGTGGCGGCTAGCCAGGGACAAACCCCACAATGTGTGGGGAAACCCTTTGATCAAATCGTCTTTTATCTTCAATAATTCAGCAGAGAGAAATAGTACAATAAATCTGATTCATATCAGCAGTAGCAAACCCTAGATCAGCAGCATCAGCATTAGCGACTTCATTATCAAACTAGGGCAGACGATATCTCACAAACCGACCGTCGGATTGACTTCATTCCACCACCAAAATTTTCGGCTTCCAGAGGAGGTTCAGATGAACCTACAGCGTGGTTCATGTGAGGAGATCTTCTAGGCCACGTAAGTCAATCTTTACTTCTGCAGTTGCAGCTTCAGTTTCAACAGTTTCCGGCTTCAAACTAGGGCAGTCGATATCTTGCAAACCGTTCGTCGGATTGACTTCATTCCACCACCAAAAGTTGCGGCTTTTAAAGGAGATTCAGATGAACCTACAGCATAGTTCCAAAGAGGATATCTTCTAGGCCACGCAAGTCAATCTTTACTTCTGCAGTTGCAGCTTCAAATTCAACATCTTCCGGCTTCACATGTGTGAGAGAGAGAGACCCATTTCAGCGCAGTAGAGAAGAGACTCATATCTATGCAGTAGAGAGAGAGAGATGTGATGATATGAGTGAGTCTAAATGAGGAAAAGTCCTCTTATATTTATACACAACGTTGGTGGGTGAATAGATGCGACTGTTGGGCTTCTGAACCTACATGAGTTGTAGGTCGGCTTGATAATAATTCCATAATCAAAATAAATTCATATCTCCATGAATACTTATCGGAATTGGATGATCTTTATATCAATCCTACACCTCTCGACGAGAGGAATCTAATAAAAATATTATTAGCCATGAATAAGATGACCCACATGAAGTTTTGTCCTGGATTCCAATTTTAACACTCCCTCTCAACCATGGAGAACTTCATCTGCAATCTGTCTATCGGTCATTACTATTCATCCATCAAATGCACAGCCTTGTACAGCATGACCCTTGCCCTGCTCTGCTCTATTTTTCCTATTCTGCTTTGTCTTGTTCTGCCTTGAACTGATCTGTACTGTTTTGTTCTGTTCTGCTCCGCTCTTGCATTATTCTGTTCTACTCTGCTTTTGTCCGAATTATGAAGAAGAAGAAATGATCGAGGATGTATCATACTGACTCAAAGTTAATCTCAGAGTATGTACCACTGGTCCCAGATCAGTCTCAACCAACCCAAAGTCAGCGTCATAGTGAGTACAACTCCAATGGTCCCAGACCAATATCATCCTCCACTGACTTAAAGTCAGTCTCAGAGTATGTACCACTGATCCCAGACCAGTCTCAACCAAACCGAAGTTAGCGTCATAGTATGGTACAACTCCTACCACTGGTCCCAGACCAGTATCATTCATCCCAGATCAATGGAGGTCATCCTAGCGTAGGGAGTACGGTAGTTACAACGATGCGTCCATCGGTACTACTATGGTCCCTAACTTCATTTCCCTGCTCATTGATCAGATGAGAGGTACTTCCCATGAGTCCCAGACTACATGGGTAGGATGCCTCGACAGGAGAACTAATCAATCCTATCCTCACAGGAGAACACATCAATCCTGCTACAATTGCCATGGATAACACATCAATCCAGACCTCACAGGAGAACACATCAATCCTGCTACAATTGCCATGGAGAACACATCAATCCAGGCCTCATAGGAGAACACATCAATCCTGCTATAATATCTGTGGAGAACACATAAATCCAGGCTGCCATGGAGAACACATCAATCCAGGCCTCATAGGAGAACTAATCATCCTGCTACACAGGAGAGCGAATCATCCTGTTCTACAAGAGAGCGAATCATCTTGTCCCACAAGAGAGCGAATCATCTTGTTCCAGTGTGCACCACCGGGGGAGGGTGAGTCACCCTGTGGTCATATGTTGCTCCAGTAGGAACCGCAAGCCCTTAGAGCTCCCAGAGCTTAATGTATGCAACATGCAGGACCCTTGTACAAAGGTTTCTTGCCGACT
Organism: Pinus tabuliformis; assembly: GCA_031772625.1. Lineage (NCBI taxonomy): Eukaryota > Viridiplantae > Streptophyta > Pinopsida > Pinales > Pinaceae > Pinus > Pinus tabuliformis. Next base: position 509,642,302 of record CM062805.1, read on the forward strand.
CCAAGTCGTTTTGGAAAATCACAGATTAGATCTTTCCTCGGGGCTTTGACAAGGTGTATCAACCTGTACATCATCTTAATGTGATGGGAGCTCCCTTGCTCATCAACTTACCATATCCCAGATGATGTCTATCTACTAGAGCAATTGACGAATACGGGATTCCTCAATAATCGAATCCCACCTCTGGTTATTACAGAGAATCACAGTGGTATCCAATGTAAATCCAAATAGCTCACTGAAGAGCTTTCGCAACCAGACTACCTCACACGAGGTTATGCTAGCAACAATATATCCTGCTTCGGCGGTGCTCAAAGCTACCGACTTCTGCTTCCTGCTCATCCAGGATATCGAAGAAGATCCCAAGGTGAAACAGTACCCGGAAGTGCTCTTACGGTCCACCACACTGCCTGCCCAATCAACATCAGTATATCCAAGTAGTCTCACATCTCCGGTAGTGTATCTTAATCCATGAGAGGTTGTGTCCTGAAGACATCTCAGAATATTCTTGGCATCAATCCAGTGAGGCTCAACCAAATATGAGCTCACAATGCTAACTGCAAAACATATGTTCGGACGGAGGTTCACCAAGAACATCAATGCGAATGAGTTTTTGAAACTCAGAGGCATTACCCAAGTCTGGTCCGACATTACTACCATATAACTTCTAAAAGTTAAGATCCTCGAGGTAGTCACAGGCTTGCAGTCCATCATACCGAATCTTTCCAATATATTTAACACATATTTTCCTTGGGATAGGAAAATTTCCCTTGGCTTCTGCCACACTTCAAGTCCTTGGTTCTTCATTTCAAATTCAGAAGCCATCTCCCTCTAACATTTGTGAATGAGAGGGTTTGCACCTATTAGAAATAGGTCATCCACATACAACACCAATATGAGAGGCTTGTCATCTTCAACCTTAAAGTAAAGGTTAGGATCAGCGTCAGTCCTAGTGAATCCCAACTTCATCAAGTAGCTATCGATCCTCTCATACCATGCTCGGGGTGCTTGCTTCAGCCCATAGAGAGCCTTCTTCAATCTCAAATCCTTCAGGTTGCTCCACATAGACCTCTTCTTTGATAGAACCATGCAAGAACTCAGTCTTAACATCCATCTGATGTAGGTTCCATCCTTGTGAAGCCACATGGGCTAAGATCAAGCGCATGGTCATATATCTGGCAACAGGTGCAAATATCATAGTCTATACCTCCCTTCTGGGATAAACCACGAGCAACAAAATGAACCTTATACTTTTCCATACTTCTATTTGCTGCATTCTTTATCTTGTAAAGCCATTTTGAAGTAACAACAGTCTTGTCCCGGGGTCTGGGAACTACTTCCCAAACATCATTCTTTATGATAGACTCATATTCTTCGATCATAGCATCCTTCCATACTTGATGCTTGACGACATCTGAGAATGACGAAGGCTCATTTTGTATGATCGTGCTCATGATGGTCATGTATCCTTGATACCTATTAGGTTTCTTACTTTCACGAAAGGTTCCTCGGGGTGCAGCATGCCCTTCAGCATCATCAAGTAACCCCTTAAGCCATGAATGCCTCTTCCTAGAAGAGGAAGGCTCATATGGGGGAGGATCAATCGGATCCATAGGTTCTTCTACATCAGGCATTGATTCATCATCCTTTTCTTGCGGTTCCCTGGTGTCAGCTTCTTGAGAGCTCCTCAAAGTCGGAAGATTGATCACCTTGCTGAGAGCCATATCTTCGTCAAAGGTGACATCATGACTAATTATGACTTCCCTTTGACTGGCTACATAGATTCTATAGCCTTTAGTATTTTCACCATAATCCACGAAAATTCCCTTCTTTCCAGATGCTCCCAATTTATTTCTTTTCTCTTTCGGCACATGAAAGTATACAGGGCTTCCAAAAATTTTAAAATGAGAAACATCAGGTTTCTTACCGGTGAATTTTTCTTCAGGAGTCTTGGAACCCAATGCTTGATGAGGGCATCGATTTTGTACATATACGGCAGTGTTTGCAGCTTCAGCCCATAGAAACTTTGGAAGTCTTTGATCATGTAGCATGGCTCGGACAACTTCCATCATCATGTGGCTCTTCCTTCCCACCACACCATTCTGCTCAGGAGTATGTGGTGTAGTAGTCTCCCTCTTAATGCCAACCTCAGGTATGCCTGAGTGGACCAACTGTAATATATCGGAGGTCTTGCTTTGGCTTGAGGGGAATGGTCCCCTTTTGAGATTTCCACATCCCGGACATACACCTTCTTTCTCTACTTGGAATTCGGGCATCCCTGTTACCATCTGTCTTACATCGGGTAGAGCTTTGTAATGAAGGTGGGAAAACCTCCGATGCCAAAGTTCGGACTAAAGAGTTTTGTGACAAGACATGACACCTAGCGGACTTTCATCGACCTGATATAATGAATCAACACTAAACCCAAGAGTAAAAGCATCTTTAACATTATTTTTCCATATACATACCTTGACATTGCTGAAGGTTACCTTGTAGCCTCTGTCTTCCATTGCCAAGATGGACACTAGGTTCCTTTTGAGGTCAGGTGCATTTAATACATCCTGTACTTTCTAGTCTTCTTGAATGGTTGTCCTCTTCCTCGATCTCCAGCTCTCCTCTTACCTTTGTTGTTGAATTTTCCATTCCTTCAATTACCATGAGAGGGATTTTGATCATCGTCACGGTGAGAGTCCTTTCTATGAGGGCATTCCCTTGCATAGTGACCTGCTTTATTGCAAATGAAACATCGTCCTTTTCTTCCACCCTTAAATCCAGCCTTTCTTTTCGATTTAGACCTAGAATTATTTCTTTTCTTAGCATGAGAAGAAAAAGCAGCAGGAGGACCTTTAGGCAAGGGCATTTCCTGCTCTTATACCCTTGTTTGTTCTTGAATGCATCTAGCCATTAATTCCTCGAAACTAGGAATTACATTATTGTTCAAAAGAGTAGTCCTGAACACATACCATTCAGATGGTAATCCTCCGAGAGTTGTGAGTGCCATTTCTCTGTCAGTAATGGTTTCCCCAATAGATAGGAGATCGTTCTTGATCTTGATGATTCTTAAGAAGTATGCTTGCATACTTTCATCTTTACCCTTCTTGATTTCCCTCAACTTATTTCTAAGAAACAAAACTTGATTTGCATCATTAACTTTAAATAAACTCACCAATCTGTCGTAGATTTCCTTGGAGGTGTCTAGATCAGAGATGTAGGCCACCAAGCGCTTGTCGATAGAGTCCCGGATGATCTTCTTTGTTTTGACTTCTCCATTTTTCCATTTGTTCTAGGCAGCATCAGATGCATTTGATGAAGGCTCAACAATATTGCCTCTTACATGGTCCAACACTCCTTGATCTTCAAGGGTTAGATCAATAGACATCTTCCATCCGTGATAGTCAGCTTTCTCACGGAGCTTGTCTTCGGCAGGAAAGAGTGTTGAGGACCCCATAGTTCTTTTAGGATAGCCTTGCCAATCTTCTCTTCAATGATTGCTCTTGCTCTTGCTTGGGCTTTGTCTTCACCTCAACTCCGATACCATGTTAAGTTATGGTATGTTCTATGCTTATAACAGTTTACTTCTTTTTCTTATTATATTCCACCGATTAGTAATCACATGTACATAAAGTAAAGTGCAGATAGAACATTAAACGATCGACAGAAAACAAGCCAAGACAAGAGACACAAGATGTGGCGGCTAGCCAGGGACAAACCCCACAATGTGTGGGGAAACCCTTTGATAAAATCTTTTTTTATCTTCAATAATTCAGCAGAGAGAAATAGTACAATAAATCTTATTCATATCAGCAGTAGCAAACCCTAGATCAGTAGCATCAGCATTAGCGGCTTCATTATCAAACTAGGGCAAACAATATCTCACAAACCGACCGTCGGATTGACTTCATTCCAGCACCAAAAGTTTCGGCTTGCAGAGGAGGTTCAGATGAACCTACAATGCAGTTCAGATGAGGAGATATTCAAGGCCACGTAAGTCAATCTTTACTTCTGCAGTTGCAGCTTCAGTTTCAGCAGTTTCCGGCTTCAAACTAGGGCAGTCGATATCTTGCAAACCGTTCGTCGGATTGACTTCATTCCACCACCAAAAGTTGCGGCTTTCAAAGGAGATTCAGATGAACCTACAACGCAGTTCCAAAGAGGAGATCTTCTAGGCCACGCAATTCAATCTTTACTTCTGCAGTGATGAGATGAGTGAGTCTAAATGAGGAAAAGTCCTCTTATATTTATACACAACGTTGGTGGGTGAATAGATGCGACTGTTGGGCTTCTGAGCCTACATGAGTTGTAGGTAGGCTTGATAATAATTCCATAATCAAAATAAATTCATATCTCCATGAATACTTATCGGAATTAGATGATCTTTATATCAATCCTACACCTCTCGACGAGAGGAATCTAATAAAAATATTATTAGCCATGAATAAGATGACCCACATGAAGTTTTTCCCTGGTTTCCAATTTTAACAGTTTAGTTATGGGATCCCACACATGATCATTGTGAATGATATTTCAAGTTGGTTGTTCAACACCAACTCCATTCAAAGCTTATTCGTCATGAACATCAGTTGATAATTTTGAAACAGGTTATCACAACACATCAAAATCCAGAGGATCAGAAGGACCAAAGGATGGATAATGAGTGACATAGGAAAAACTGCCTAAAGTCAATTTCCATGCTTTTTATAATCACCTTACCATGAACCTATTCGTTATGGCCCACCTATACAAATCGGAAGCATTTATAATGGTGGGTTTTAACACAAACCTGACCAATCACCAAACAACACTTTACCATAAAATCTACCAACGAACGCTGGTCCCACCTAAACGCACACAATACCAGACCTCAAATTGCAATTGAACACCAATCGAGAATTGAACAACAATCACAATTGAACAACAATCGCATTTGAACATCAATCGCAATTGAATAGCAATCGCAATTGAACAACAATCGCAATTGAACAACAATTGCAATTGAACAACAACTGTAATTAACGCTAGATCACTTTATGGCCAATATCCATTGGATAACATGCATTCATCAAATCTACGGCCTACACATCTTCAACTAGCAAGAGGGTTAATTACAGGCCTAATCCCGTAGTTGACTGTGACGTAAGCATTGACTAGTGAGATCGATAGCTATGATTTAATGCGGGGCTTCAACCACAATCAAGGCATCCCGTAGTCTCGTACCCCTGCTGCAGTTGCTGAATAAAATTCCTCTTGGTTTTGAATAGAGAATTAGCATCTTTATTTCATTCTTGGAATGGTCGAATTCAAGTGTTAGCATAGATCTTCCTTCATAGTTCCACTGAGTTGTCTCTGAAAAAGAAATCCATGGATTCCATTCTAGTTCGAATTTTCCCAATTACATATTGTGTGAAGCAGAGTTCTCCTAGCTCAATCAGATCCAAATCTTTGATCCTCCTAATCCAAAGATCACTACAACAAATGGATTTAATGACTTAATATACACATAACTACTTTAACATCGATCAGATCATCATGATGATCACGATTGCTCTCTCTCGTTCCACTGGATTCCTATATAGAGCTCTCTGCTAATGATTCACACTAAACTTCACACGGACACAGATTCATTTACCAACGTTACCCAATCATAGAATTGACATGTCATACATATATGACACTTTATTTGATTGTCGAACTTCTAACCTGATTTCACCTTCTTACTCTGCATAAAGCAAAGTTCTCCTTCATGGATGTGACTCGATCTCTGTGGACAGATAATATACCTCCTTCAATGCTATAAATAAATTACACATACGCACTCCGAATTCTTAAAACACTTTACGTTGCTCCAATTACTAAGAGATCTCATTATAACTGGTCAAATTTCATGACCATTGCAAATACCTTCTGCATTGATAACTTCAGCTCCACATCATAGGCTTCTTCAATGCATATTTTTCATATCTAAAGATTTGACATATTACAATGGTCTTTTACAATGATAGAGTTGCTTTAGCACAGAACATTAAAGGAGATAATCTCTTATCCAAGACTTCAACGGGAATTTAATCAATGAAATAACATAATGAAAACTTTCTTCCATCAATCAAACTATATACATAAAATGCTTGGCCCAATTTCTACATTTGAAATGGCCCTCACACATTTCCTCACACCCATCTCTGTCTTTTCCTCTATCCTACTTTTTCCCTATCCTCTCTATCCTATCTATCCTCATACGTAGGCTTACATTTATAAAATTAATTACATAGTTATGGATTATTCTAAATCCATGATTTCCTCCATAGATCACTCAACTAAATCCCTAAAATATCTTATCCCTCTTTTGACTCAACTAATTTCCATTCAAGGAGCTCATAATCCCTAACATATCTATACAACCCAACTCCTCTCATATTCTCAATTATAAGAGAATATTTACAATAAACCACACACTCAAATTTTTCTCTTAAAATGTACATAATTTATAAAATAATTAAGAAAAACATCACCCCCTAAATCAACCAAATAAGCAATGACATTTGAGCAGGATGCTCCTGCATCAAACTCCCCATGTAGAAAAGTTTCCATAAACTCCTGTCTATGAGGTGTGTCACTTTTCTATAATAATGGGACAGCCACAAGTCTCAGTGACTTGTTACCTCCAAGATTCCAAACTCTGTTTTGCCACGTGTCCTTTAAAGTATCAACTCCATTCTATAATTTTGCATAGAATTCCCAGAATAGTATTTTCAAAGAATTATTGAACATGATTCTTGACTTTCCATGCCACACCTTCTTTAGCTCTAGAAATATAGACTTGTGAACTGGAAGCGAAAACTTGAATGCCCACTTTCTTGGTCTCTGAATTTCGAATAGGTTTCGAACTGGCTCTACATCAACACTTATAGCTTTATTAGCTAACTCGGTAGTGTTGAAATTAATAAGAGCTAAATTTGAAAGCTCACCATCACTAGCATCACTCACTCTGTCAACTAGACTCAGTCGATTTTTACAACAATTACTTCCACCAATTCATCGTAGTAATTCATATTTGTCAATTACATCAATATGATTGATGTTTTCTGTAGTGCCTTCTCCTCCTTCCGTTGCAATTTCTCTGGTCTTATCTTCTTCGGCCTCTAAATCTTTGTCTGCTACTTCCTTATCCAATTGTGTCGGACAATCAACTTTCTATAATGAAGAATAATCAATAACTTCTTCTTGATCACACTTATAGTCATCGATTGTCCCTATAGTAACAAATTTCTCATCCGATACTGTACCTGCATTCATCAAAAAATTATTAGTTTTAAAAATACAAGACTTTTCACCCTCTTTTGATGGTTCAAGCACCAATCTCCCATCATAGACCTTCTAGATTTCAGCAGATCCTCTTTGTTGTCTCTCCATTCCTTTGAGTTTCTGTTTTTCTAACAAAATAATATGAATTTGTTCAAGTTCTCTGAACTTATTTATTAGCTTGCCATTCTACTTCTGTTACAATAGCTTCCACTTGACCCATTTCTTCATTCTCCATCTGTATCTTTAGTCTTCATTTGTCTTTCTTTGTATCCATTCCATTAATATATCTACTTCTACTCTCATTACTGCCAGACTAATCTCAGACTCTTCATTTTGTTGCTAGTTGCTATACTCCTGCAATCTAATACCTTCCTCAAATTTACTCTCATGTTGTTAATCATCTCTTTTAAATTGTTGGTTTCTTCCATATTTATCCTGTTGGATTAATACTTTTGTTTCCTTCATGTCTCTAAGGACATAACTTTCTTGCTGCTCCTGATCTTTCATCTCATCTTCAAATAATCTCTGTTCAATTTCTCTGATTTCAGCATCATATTTATTAATGTTGTCTTCCGTACCTACAGCCACATTATTAATCGAAGAGTCAAAACATTCACTTAACTCTATAAACATTAGATACATTCCACCTTTATCATGCATGGTAACTGCAATCCCTTCTTTATCAGCTTCATAAAGCTTCGTTTCTCCTTTACGTTACTTGAGACATCTTTCTAAGAACTCTATTTTTATGTGACATTCTTTCAGCATTTCATCACAATCTTCATTCTCAGCTTCATTCTTTTTCTGGTAATCCTCCTGAGTTATCATGTTTTCTGTACCATCACATTGAAAAATTATTTCATCAATTCCATTAAACAAATTCCTTTGTTTACCTCCTTGGAATACCACTACGACATTTTCATTATGTTTCTGGTCCATAACAACTTCAACTGACTATCTTACACCAAGCAGAAATTCATCTATGAATTCTTTCTGCTGCAATAAATCAGCACCTTCCTCCTCTAAAAGGCATCCTCCATCATACTTCACATCAATAGCTTTATTCATCTTCGTGACAGTTTCTCCAAACTTTCCATCATCTTCTACACATCCTGCAAACACACAAACTATGAGATTTAAAAACACAAGGCTTCATAGCCTTATCTGCTTCCCTTGTCAACATATCTTCGAATTGTTCTGAACTATTCCAATAGTCCATGAGATCTTCAGCTAATCTCCCATTATCCTCTTCACCCAAAATTTCACCCTGTTCTGGTCCAAAAATGGAAACTTCCATTTCTGACTCTACTTCTCTAAGTTTTTCCACCAACCACTTTAGTTGACTCTGCTGTAGCCTTTTCTCTAACTTATGCCACTTCACTGGCTTCTTCTTTAATACCCAACCTAGTCTTTGGTTCTCCTCTAGCAGCATTGTTAACACATCGAGTTCTTCTCTTATCTCAGCCATCTCCTTGTCAAGCTCCACTTGACTTATCCATTTCCTGCAGACTGTTTTAGCAACCTTTTCCTTCATCTTGTAGCCTTCTTCTTAACCTTCCATATGACTTTCCATAGCCATCTTCTCTTCTATGTGAGCTCCTACACCTACAACCGATCAACTACCTTCTGAGTTGATCTTCTCACTAAGCTTATCCTTTGCCTAGTTTCCAAGCCGTCTTTCCCTTAGAACTTTCACTGAGAAATCTTGCTTTCTCTCTGGTTGCTACACTCACTTATCTTAAGGACTCCTCTATCCCTGTCTATTCCAAGTCTTAGTTGGAATGAGGTTCTACTAAAATCTCTAAGAACTTCCAAAAGTTCTTCCTACAATGTCACTGTTGTAGTCTTGTGCCAAAATTTTCCATTCATTCAACTGCTACGAACTTTCATGCGTTTGTAATCATAAATCTCCATAAGCAAGAAAATCCTTGCTCTGATACCACTTTGATGTAGGAAAAACCGCTTAAAGGAAATTTCCTTTCTTTTCGTAATCACCTTACTGTGAACCTGTGGGTTATGACCCACCTATACAAATCGAAAGTGTTTACATTGGTGGGTTTTAACACAAACCCAAACAATCACAAAACAACAATTTAACATATAATCCACCAACGAAGGCCAGTCCCACTTGAATGCACAAAAGACTGGACCTCAGATCGCAATTGAACACCAATCGCAATTGAACATCAATCACAATTGAACAATAATCGCAATTAATGCTAGATCACTTTATGGCCAATATCCGTTGGATAACATCTGATCATCAAATCTACGGCCTATAGGTCTTCAACTAGCATGCAAATTAATTACAGTCCTAATCCCATAGTTGACTGTGACGTAAGTGTTGACTAGTGAGATCGATCGCTATGATTTAGTGTGGGCCTTCAATCACAATCAGGGCATCCCGTACTCTCCTACCCCTACTACGGTTGTTGAACAGACATCCTCTTGGTTTCAAACAGAGAATTAGCATCTTGATTTCATTCCTGGAATGGTCGAATTTAGGTGTTAACATAGATCTTCCTTTGTAGTTCCACTGAGTTGTCTCTAAAAAAGAAATGCACGGATTCCATTCTAGTTCGAATTTCCCCAATTACATATTGTGTGAAGCAAAGTTCTCCTGGCTCAATCAAATCCAAATATTTGATCCTCCCGATCCAAAGATCACTATAACAAATGGATTTAATGACCTAATATACATATAACTACTTTAACTTTGATCAGATCATCATGATGATCACGATTGCTCTCTCTCGTTCCATCGGATTCCTATACGGAGCTCTCGGCTAATGATTCACACTAAACTTCACACACACACGGATTCATCTACCAACCTTACCCAATCAAAGAATTGATGTCATACATATATGACACTTCATTTGATTGTCGAACTTCTAACTTGATTTCACCTTCTTACTCTGCATAAAAAAAAGTTCTCCTTCATGGATGTGACTCGATCTCCATGGACAGACAAGATACCTCCTTCAATGCTGTAAAGAAATTACACATACGCACTCCAAATTCTTAAAACACTTTACGCTACTCCAATTACTAAGAGATCTCGTTATAGCTGGTCAAATTTCATGACCTCTACAAATACCTTCTGCATTGATAACTTCAGCTTGGCATCACAGGCTTCTTCAATGCATATTTTCAGATCTAAAGATTTGACTTATTACAATGGTCTTTTACAATGATAGAATTGCTTCAACACAGAACATTAAAGGAGCTAATCTATTATCCAAGACTTCAACAGGAATTTAATTAATGAAATAACATAATGAAAACTTTCTTCCATCAATCAAACTATATACATAAAATGCTTGGCCCAATTTCTACATTTGAAATGGCCCTCACACATTTCCTCACACCCATCTCTGTCTTTTCCTCTATCCTACTTTTTCCCTGTCCTCTCTATCCTATCTATCCTCATATGCAGGCTTACATTTATAAAATTAATTACATAGTTATGGATTATTCTAAATCCATGATTTCCTCCATAGATCACTCAACTAAATCCCTAAAATATCTTATCCCTCTTTTGACTCAACTAATTTCCATTCAAGGAGCTCATAATCCCTAACATATCTATATAACCCAACTCCTCTCATATTCTCAATTATAAGAGAATATTATAATAAACCACACACTCAGATTTTTCTCTTAAAATGTACATAATTTATAAAATAATTAATAAAAACATCACCCCCTAAATCAACCAAATAAGAAACGACATTTGAGCAGGATGCTCCTGCATCAATGAGGATATAACACATCATCACAACCATTGGAGTCATAGTCCAAATATGTGCTGAAAATATAAGTGGCGTAGGAGAAGATGGTGGTAGATCAACAGATGAATTCTGAACATCTCCCACCTTGACCTGCAATGCTAGAGTTGTTTGATGAGAAGGGGATGGAGGGTCACTTTAAACAACAATCTTCTCCGTCTCATATTTAGAATATTTAACACTAAGGTATGTTGGGAGAGGTTCAAAATATTCTAACTTGTGTGGATGTTCTAAAATGTGAACAAGATATAGAAATCTATCTACAAAGAAATACAAATCAACTTCATCCTTAGGAAATTCAAAGTAGTAATGGATGAAACAATTGTGAAAATCCTAAAAAGATTCATCACGTGGTTTTCCTAACTTCAAAATTTTCTTATTAATATATTTACGATCATAGAGATTGAAAGCATGACATGACTCAAAAGAGTGAATGGGCTCACTAGGCAATGTGTTACACCAGTTTCACACATGCCCTTTGAATGTGAGAATGAACAACATACAACCAATATCCTCATAGTGGATGTTGTGATTTGTGTAGAAATTAAGAAATCATGCAGTGTGGTTATATAAGGTTGTTTCAACCTCACCATTAAATTTCAGATTGGACAAGTCATCCATAATTCGTGCCGACACTTTTATATTTATGCATTTGGATTAACATGTTAGCGTTATGATTTTGTGAGAAGTCATTAAATCAGTGCAGAGATTCAAAAAAACTTCAAGGGCTCAAATTTTCATCTGGCCCTCCTAGTGCCATAAATGTTGATGGTGTTGGACCTACCAACATTTAAGGGATCTCCTTGATATGAAGTCCCAACTAGACCTCACACTATTTGGAGTAGGAGTCCCAACGGTGGGTGGTAATATTTCTAAGTTTAGAATTTTGTGATCCATAGTGTTTAAAAAAGAATTTTTCGGAGAGATCACATTGAGTAATTACTTGGAGCCAACGTTTCGAACCCTCTACTATGGTTCATCATCAGGGCAAAGGTGGAGTATCTAATCTAACATCAACAATATATATATAGGTGTAGATTCTCTAGAGAAAAGTAGAAAAAACCAAAATGAAATGTTGGAAAGTCAAAAAATCAAAAAGTCAAAATAAATAAATAAATATAATTTTATTATTATTATTACTATTTTTTTTTAATGTTCAGAACTGCTAAATTTATGGATAAATTAAAGGGAATCAAAAAGTAAGATCCATAATAATAATAATAATAATAATAATAATAATACAAAATTAATTAATTAAAGAAATTATAAAGATTAAAAACAAAGAATAAAAAATAAATTAATAAAAATAAAAAGTGAATGAATAAATAATAAATTAATTAAAATTGGAAACATAAGAAATATGCAATGTCTAAAAAAAAAACTAGGAGTGGAGAGCAGGGATCCAGTTGCTGCTAATTTTCTAGCCTTCATCCCTATTCAGATTGTTACCATGCTTCTCAATTTCTAAAGCCTCCCTAAACTTCCTATGATGAAAGTGATCAATTTTGGCTAAAACACGAGAGTCTTCAATACATATGTGGTGTTTAGTATTAGACGCATGCTCGACTAAGGCAGACGAATGGGATCTATTATGTCTAATATCTGTCGCATGCTCTTGGATCCTTTGCTTGATGGAACGACCCATTTCTCCAATATAGGGTGTTCCAAATGAGCAAGGGACTAAGTAAACACCTTTCATATCTTTGGGGTCAATAGGATCCTTGACTGAATGAAGGGAGCTACTGATGGTGCTGAGGGGTTTAAAGGAAGCATGCACCTTATTCTTACTCAGAATGCGTGCAATCTTGTCAGTGGTTCCTTGTATGAAAGGAAATTGCACACAGTTAGCAAAACTAAGGGGATCCTTTTTTGGTTTAGGACAGAGGATAGATTTTCTAAAAGCTTTGAGACTGAGGTGTCTATTATAGCCATTTTCGTCAAAAGCTTCAAGAAGATTAGATTTTTCACTCTCAAAGTGACTCTCATTAGAAATCCTCGGAGCTCTAGTGGCTAAGGTGTTGAGAACACCTAATCTCTAAGGACATCAACTCCTTGAGATGTTTGAGGGGGTGGTATGTTGGAAATAATACTGGGGGGGGGGGGTGAATCAGTATTAGTAATTTAACAATATTTCATTTACATAAATAGATTTATATACACTACTTCTGTTAATGAAACTTGCATGTATACGCAACTGTGTTTAGAGCAAACAGCGTATATCTTGCAAAATTATAATTTAGTTAGTTTATTTTTAATTTGTGTTCAGAACCATATAACCAGTAATCAGATGTAGTAAACAGAACAAGCAATCACACACATGAACACACGATATAAGGTGGAAACTCAACATGGGTGAAAACCACCTACTGCGATTGTCTCTATCTTTCAATAATAAGAAACTTCTTTTTACAAATTTTGTATTGGTGCAGCCTTATACCAGTACGCAGGCTTCTACCTGTAGAAGGCTACAACCTTCTCTCGTTCTCCAGCTTTTCCTGGAAGGGAGCTACAACCCCATTAGCTCTTGTACTAGCTGACGTGTTTACTAGTACGTAGGTGCTAACCTACAGAAGGCTACAACCTTCTCTTTCCTTCCAGGGACCACATTTCATATATTTTCAGACTGGATCCATCAATAACTTCAATCAAACATCAAATATATCTGCATCAATCAGTCTCCTTTGTACCAAACAAAACTGAATCAAACAATCACTTTTCTGAATGTTGTAACTAGAATACAGTAACAGTAACCAGAACCCAATCCAAAACCCAGAACACTACAACAGCAAACAAAAGTAGCTAAAACATATTTTATGAGACGTACACTACTTCAATGTGTTGAACTTGCATTCATACACTGTTATATGAAGGCAAACCTGAGTATATGTTGTTTTGAAATGATGAACCAACGTGTATACGTGCCTTTGCTATACTCAACCTACGTACAAATCTATAAAAGATGATTTAACCTTTACAACTATTCAGACATTAGTTATACCCAGATCATCAGATTTACAGATTATCACATGCGCCAATAAAAGATCAAAACCACACAAAGATACTTCTATTCAAGCCTTAAGATCTTGACCCATCAATAGAACTTATCCTTCTCAAGCACTCAGGTTCCTCCTTGATTCAGATCTAGCTGTGCACCATAACCCAATGACCATTATTATAGATCTTGCTCTTCATTAGATATCCAATACTTGAGTGCCTTTGCCCAATGATCTCATCCTCCTTTTATATTCTTAGGCCTTACTCAATACCATGGTCCAAAACCACTTAGAACCAATACCTTAGACCAAATACCTGGGGTCAACACGTCAGAAAATATACCTTGGACCAATACTATGGATCACAATACCATGGACCAAATACCATGGACCAAAACCAAGTTTTCCAACATGTATGCACTTTTCCTTGCGTGAAGTGCGTGTATACGTATACGCACATTTTGGTCTGCGAACCCACGTGTATAGGTGGTTTGGTCAAGGGGAAACTGCATATACCTCTTTTTCCTTCATTCTGTGATCTTGAACTGTGATCTGTCATCTGAGCGAGTTGTCATCAAGGACAACACCTGTGTCATAGTGCCAAATGTGTGTCATAATGCCAAAAATCTCCCCCTTTGGACTTGATGGCAACCCCAAGTCACTCTCCCCCTTTGTCATCAAGGTAAAAGGGTTATGCTCCCCCTGAGTACAGGCTGAATTCTCTGATATGCTGAAGTGTGATGTTCATGCTCCCCCTGACTGTAATCAAGGTCTGTAAAAAGATGTTCTAAGAAAAACATGGCTCTATACATCATAAATGACCTTCCTATCACCAAAGACTCATACATACATTCATCTCCCAACCAAGTGGGGATACACCAAGATTGACTCATCCACCCAACCGGGGATACACCAAAATTTTATACATGATAAAACAATAATATTACAACATCCATCTCAGGCATGGTGGGGAAAAAAATAGGTCATTATATGACCTTGATAGTAAAATATATACATAGCATAGAGACAAAATATCTAAAACAAGAATATGATAGTCATCAGCAACTATCATCAGCAACATCTGTTAATCACCATCCAGACCAGCAACCATGATCTCCCTCTGCACCTGAATCAAAAACAACTATGAAATTGTACCAAGATCTTCTAAGATAATGGAAACAATGCATTATTAGAAGTATATGCTCCCCCTGAGCCTGTGCCAAATGATCACTGTCAGGCCCATATCAGACTCTTTTCATCCTGAGTATGGCCCACTGATATTCTTCAAACCAACATATACGCAGCTGTATCCACAGAAACTGGTGTATGTATGTGGATACACTTCATGAAACTCACGTACAACCATCGTCTCTCAAACAGATAAGTGTCAACAACAAGATGATGCATCAACTACTCCCAACTTCTATTTGAGGTATTCAAATGTCTCTCTAGGTAGTGGTTTCATGAATATATCAGCAATCTGTTCCTTGGAGGGAACATACTCCAATTTGACCTTTTGTTCATGCACTTGTTCCCGAATAAAATGATATTTGATAGGTATGTGCTTGGTCTTGGAATGCATGACTGGATTCTTTGAAATACTAATTGCACTTGTATTATCAAATAGAATGGAGATGGGTGGAGTACATTTGATCTGAATGTCTTGTAATTTTTGCATCATCCAAAGAAGTTGTGTGCAACAAGATGCAGTAGCCACATATTCTACTTCAGCTGTAGATAATGTAATTGAACTTTGTTTCTTACTGAATCAAGACAGTAATCAGGAACCCATATAGCATGCACCACCACTAGTGCTTTTTCTATCATCCATGCTTCATACCCAATCTGCATTTGCATATGCATGAAGTGTAAGATCTGTATCTCTAGGATACCATAAACCAAAGTTTTGTGTTCCTTGAAGATATTTGAAAATCTATTTGACTACTTGAAGGTGTGATTCTTTTGGATTTTCTTGGAATCTGTTATGAAACTAGCTCACAAAAAGATAGAAAAGATAGATCAACGCCTTAGAATTCAGCCTCTTCGAGGGGGCAACCTCCTTTACATTACACAAATGAATGATTCCTTAATGATTCAAATGAAAAGAACTCCTTTCTATATATAGGAGCCTAAGGAGTCACAATATAACCTAGCCAACCTAAAAATAATAATATAAAGGCACAAAAATAACAATAGAGGGATTCTACGTGGCACAGTAATAATACTATGGGGACAATAGGGGCACAACAATATTAATAAGGGACACAACTACAATAGTAATGGGGTAATAACTAGTATTATAGGGACCTAACATGCCCCTCTCCTTCAAAAAATTGTTGTCCTCAATGCTTGATTAGTTCTAGATGCTTCTGTATAAAATTCTCATCCTCCCATGTGGAATCTTCAGCGGATAAGTTCTTCCACTTGATGAGATACTCTGAAATTGATCGATTTCGTCGCTGTCAAGTTCTTGTTTTTGTGACTGTTTCTAGTTATAATATAATTTTTCCTTCCTCACCAAGTTCTGGCAATATTGTTTGAACTGGGAGTTTGTCTCCTATAACCTTCTTTAAACATGAAACATGGAAAACTGGGTGCACTTGAGAAGTTGTAGGAAGCTCCAATTTGTATGCCATAGTACAAATCTTTTGCAACACCTTGTACAAACCATAATACTTTGGTGATAATTTATTATCCTTCTTAGCTTTCTTGAGGGACATTTGTTTATATGGTTGTAACCGTAGGAATACCCAATCACCTACATCAAAACTTCTTTCACTGCGATGTTGATCTACCTGTTGTTTCATTCTATTCTATGCCAACATGAGGTTATCCTTTAAGAGTTGGAGGACTTGTTGTTGATGCTCGATGTGATGTTCCACTACTTGAACCTTAGAATTTTCTCTTAAATATGATGTGATGGATGGTGGCTGATATCCATAAAGTGCCATAAATGGGGTAATTTTTGTTGTTGTATGGAAGGAAGTTTTATACCACCATTCAGCCAGAGGCAACCATTTGACCCATTGTGTTTGTTTATCAGATACAAAAAAATGAAGATATCCTTCTAAACATTTGTTTACTATCTCAGTTTGCCCATCAAATTGAGGATGATAAGATGAGCTATGAGCTAACTGAGTACTGAGACAAGAAAATAATTATATCCAAAAATTTCCAGTGAAAATGGGATCTCTGTCATTTACAATAATCTTTGGGTTTCCATGTAGCTTTTGAATTGTTTCCATAAATGCAATAGAAACTGTACTGGCTTCAAAAGGATGTGATAATGCACAAAAGTATGCATACTTGGTAAGTCTGTCAACTACCACCATGATGAAACTCTTTCCCTCGGACTTGGGTAAACCTATGATAAAATCCATTGAAATCTCCTCCCAACATTGGCTTGGAATGTATAAAGGTTGTAATAGACCTGGGGTCTTAATTGTTTCAACTTTATTTTGTTGGCAAACCAAACATTCTGCCACAAACTTTTGAATATCCGATTTAAGGCCATCCTAAAAAAATTCCTTCTTAACCCTGTGGAAAGTTTTTAAAAATCCTGAGTGCCCTCCTAAGGGAGAAGTGTGCAATTCCATAAGAATTTTTTGTTTGAGTTGGGAATTCTTACAGAGGTATAAGTGATATTTGTACCATAACGAATCATTTTGCCAGCTAAATGTATCGGATGTATTGGAATATTTTTTTAACTTTCGAATAAGTGCCCACATTTCTTCATCATTCTTCCATTCCTCCCTTGCTTCGTTTATCCAATCTGGTTGGATAATAGAAATGGCACACAACAATGCTTCCACATCCTCATCCTTTCTTGAGAGTGCATCTGCCACCACATTTTGCTTCCCTTTTTTGTAGATGATTTAAAAGTCATAACCCAACATCTTTGTGACCCACTTTTGTTACTCTTCAGAGGATAATATTTGTTCTAAAAAGTATTTAAGGCTATCATGATCAGCTTTTACCTTGAAGTGTCTTCCCAATAGGTAGGGTCTCCATTTCTTAAGTGCATGTAGTATTGCCAACATTTCCTTCTCATAAATAGCTTTGTGTAAAAACTTTCCCTTGATTAGACGACTTTCAAAAGCAATGGGTCTTTCATCTTGCATTAAAACAACACCAATTCCATTTCCTGAAGCATCACATTCCACAATAAAGGATTTTGTGAATTTCAGTATAGCTATGACCGGTGCTTAACACATTGCCTCTTTAAGATGTTTGAATCCCTTTGTTGCTTCTAGAGTCCATGAAAATGCATCTTTCTTCAATAATCTTGTTAGAGGTGCCGCTATTCTCCCATAATTCTTAAAAAACTTGCGATAATACCCTATCAACCCAAGAAATCCTCGCAGATGCTTTATGGATGTGGGGATTTTCCATTCCTTAATGGCTTTAATTTTGCTAGGGTCTACCTTAACTTCTTCATGAGATACAATATGACCCAAATATTCCACCTCTTGTACTCCAAAGAAACATTTGGATCTTTTTGCATATAATTGTTTCTCCTCCAATAATTGTAGCACCCTGTCAGCATGTTCAACATGATCCTTCCAAGACTTGCTATAAATTAGTATATCATCAAAAAATACTAACACAAATTTTCTAAGGAAGGGTTTGAAAATGGAATTCATCAAACCTTGAAATGTAGAAGGTGCATTGGTAAGGCCAAAAGGCATGACGAAAAATTCATAATGACCCTCATGAGTTCTAAATGTTGTTTTCAGAATGTGTTCAGTCTTCATTCTGATTTGATGATATCCCGAACAAAGATCCAACTTGGTGAAGTAAATTGATCCATGCAATTCATCCAGTAATTCATCAATGATAGGAATGGGAAACTTATCTTTAATAGTGAGCTTGTTGAGCTCCCTATAATCTGAACACATGTGCCATGATCCATCCTTCTTGTGTACCAATACTACTAGAGCAGAGAAATAAATTTGACTAGGTTGAATTATACCAACCTCTAGCATTTCTGCAACCATACGTTCAAATTCACTCTTTTGGGCATAGGGATATCTGTACAGCCTAATGTTTGGACGAACACTTCCTAGAATCATATGAATAGCATGATCATGATTATGAATAGGTGCGAGACCTTTGGAAGTCTCAAATACCTTGGAATGGTTGTCCAAGACATTTTGGAGATCTTGAGAAATAGATGATTTTGATGTAGAAACATCTAGCGAACATAATTTTTCAATTACGCCTCTTTGTTCCTTTTTTAGAAGCTTTGTCATACCATTAGAGCTGATTATCTTTCCTGGTTTCCCTGCAATGCCCCTTAATTCAACTTCCTTTCCTTCCGTAGAAAATTTCATGAAAATTTATTGAAAATTAAAAGCTATTGTACCCAAGGATTGTAACCATTGGACTCCTAGTACAACATCAGCACCTCCCATTGGAATGGAAAGAATTGGGCTAGTCAATACATATTCTACCATGGATAGCTTGATATTATGGCACTTTGCAAAGGAATTTATCGTTCCTCCATTTGCAACCATCACTTGACACTCTAGTGCTGGATATAGGAACAATTCAATTCTTTTGCTATCTTACAATGAATAAAATTGTGGGTACTTCCTGAATCAATCAACACTATTAGCTTTTTCTTCTTGATTTGTCCTTCTATCTTGATGGTTTGAGGATTGGTAATTCCAGCAAATGCATTAAAAGATATGGTCGGATTCATTTCTTCTTTATATAGGCTTTGTTCTAGGAGTATATCCTCTTCTTTTGACCTTTCTTGCTCCTTTTCTTCTTCCTCTTCACAATCTATGTAGAATAATTTCTTCTCAGCACACTTATGACCTTCAGTGTATTTGCTATCACAACTGTAACAAAGCCCTTTTGCTCTTTTTCTTCCAATTGTTGTGGTGTCAACCTTATAGGTTTTGGAAGATTAGGGGCAACAACACTTCCATCTTTATAGTTGTCAGTGGTATGCTTCCTGGTTGCCATAATTTTGCTTTCCATTTTTCTTGCTAACCTGAATGCTTTCTATAATGAATCAGGTTCCTAAAGGTGAACATCATGTTGGATATTATCCTTTAAAGTCCCTATGAACACATCAATCCTATGCTCCTCTGGAATATTTTTTACCCTTATGTTCAATTTCTGGAACTCCTCAATGTGCTCCATTATTGAACCCTTTTGTTTGACACTTATCAATTGGCTAAAAAAAGTGTTGTTTTTTGTATCCTCATAATGTGCTGTAAATTCTTCCGTAAAAATTGCCCATGTGATCATTTTTTTATGAGAGCAAAGCCATTGATACCATACAAACTGATTTTGTTCCAAATATAAAGTTGCAATACGTACCTTTTGTGTGTTTTGCACATTATTGAGATCGAAAAATTGCTCCATCTGTGATATCCATGTTGCAGGATCCTTGCCATCAAACTTCCTCATATTAATTTTTTGAATATGGTGGGTCTTTGATCCAACATTAGAGTGTATGAAATCATGATTAACATTTCTTTTGTTTCCATCATTGTTGGTCACTTTAATTGCTTATTGAATTAAACAACAAAGTGCGACATTAATTGTCAACCCAAGGAAGTCTTGTTATTTCAAAGGCAACTGCGTACTATATGCGCTCAATTTTAGAAGCAACAAAAGTTGTAGCACAAACAAATCACACCTTAGATTAACAAACTGAAGCTCCACTCTGCATTACAGCAATTACACTCTATTGCAGATAACTAAAGAATGCTTAATTCCATTCAAAGAATCATATAATGAAAAGAAGTCAATCTGTAAAGGAAAAAAATGGTTGTGCTTTAATAGAAAGTCAGGACCCTATCCCCAGAGCGGGAATCTCCAGCACCTGCCTCTAATTAACTAGCTTGCCAATTCACTCTATAACTTAATCACTGGTGAAACACTCATGAATTAACTTTGAATAACACAACAATCAATTGAGAAAGAAACAGAGTTTCAGCAAAAGGTATTATAAACAATATTAAGGAAACAATACTTGTTAACAAGGCATGAATAAAAGACACACTTGAGAAACTGCAGAAATATAATGGGTGAATCTTGTGATGAAGGTGGGCCCTGTCCTTCTCACAAGATTCCCCAGGAAACAAGAACTAGAAAAATATGTTCAGAACAAAATATTATTCATCCATCAATATGTCATATTACAAAAAGAATTCCAGTCCTATTCCTTCAGCTAAGCCTTTTTCCATAGTCTGTTCCTCCCCTTATAATGTAGATGTCTCCTCTTTATAAAGAGGATACATCTATTACAAAGGATTTACATTATTTTAACCCATTATACAAAAATAGGGAAATCAATTCCCTGTCAACAAAATGTTGTTACAGTAATGTTGTCTTTAGATTATAAGCGTTATATTTAGTGTAACAGCTTCCTCGGTGATCAGTTCTGGTTCCTTTGCTGCTGTCAAATTTAGAACACAAATCTCAATTGTTTTAGCATCAAGATTCGCGTGCCGTTTTTACTGTTTCAGCAACTACAAAAATAGTCCCGCAAAATCCAGGTTGTTTCAGCAGCGTGGACTGCACATCATTATTTAACTGTTCAACACTTAATAATTCAGAAATTAACTATGAAGATGTCGTGATTATATGCTAAATAATTAAACGTATAGTGATGAGAAGAATCATTACATACCTTTGAGATAACTGGGTTAAAAAACTAACAAAGACTTTTAAATGTAAGTTGAAAAGGATGATATCATGGCAATATGTATGGTCAAAAAGTGACAATATGAGGTCCTGTTGTGCCCTACAACAACCCGCCATTTCATATCATTCTTATTTTTCAAAAAATTAACATATGGAATGGGTCCCTTTTAAAATTTTGGCATCAATGCTTGCATGTTCAAAAAAGGCCGCATAGTCAAATGAGTTTTCAGGTATTTAAGCCTTTTTGGGATATCAATATTTCAAATAATAAATAATCTTTTGTTATTGCGATAAAGCGATCGCAAGATCGCATATCGCAACAACATGAGAGACGCTTTCAAATGGCATTTTGATCTCCGCCGATAAGATATCCCTGTCGGCAATCGGCAATGTTACATGCACACCACTAACGGCACATAACTCATGTCCCGACGCGACGCGATATCGGCGATCGGCTATCGGCGATACCTCATGTGAAACCGCTTTATGATTTAAATCCCAACCCGATGCGATATCGCTATCGGCCGTCGACAGAATTCCACACACTTCGGTGAGGCACCCGGTTCCTACCCCCGATGCAATGCGATATTGCAATCGGTAACCCCAAACCATTTTATGTGCACCTACTTCTGTTTCCATGCGCTATCCCGATGCGATATCGCTTATCAGCTATCGGCATGATCTTTTGGTAATAATTATGCAGCACCTATTCCCCGAAGCGATGCGATATCGCTCATCGGTGGTCGGCAGTCTAAAAAGCCATCACTTAAAGCTTTAATTTTATATTCATATCCGGTTGACAAAGCGCGAATCCCAAAATGCCGTTAATGCAAGGGATAAGGTAATGCGTGTGTATTTAAAAGATTTTGCCCCTTCGATTAATGAACATCTGCGTTTAACCGCCAGAATATCTGTTGCACGCTTAAGTGAGTCATTCACCCTGATAACGGTGTAATCATCACATTTAATGGGTAGCAGGCCTCAAATCACCATTAATGCATCTGCAATATCCTCTTAGCGATTGGATCCGCAGCCACTTTTGAAAATTAATCTTGGCACGCTTCAAATGATATATCTATCCCACCGTGAAGCGTTATTGCTATTATGTTGTTACGATTTCTCTTGCAATTGTGTAGGATTCGGCTTTTGAGAGAAGCTTAAGCATGATGGGGAAAAGATCCAAGAGGGCTACGGGCTCTGCTATTACACCTGTAGCAGGTCAAGCAGCCGTAGATAAGAAAAAAGGCCTCATTTCAGATACTACATGCACTGGTCTTAACAAGACTACATGGCAGGGCACATATAATCTATTAGAGGCCGAACAACCACAAGTTTCAGTGACAGTGGCTACTGCGGACCCACTCAAAAAGTCCGACGCAACTCTCAAAGAGTTGGCCGATTCCTTTCTTCACAGAATAGCCGCCAGAGAGCAAGTCCTTCCCTACACTGATGTAGTGCGATGGGCAATTGAGGAAATTCCAATCATTGACAGAACGTTCCACACAAGAGACGGACGGATTTTCGGGTCGTTCAAGCCAGAGCACCTAAGGGAAATGTATCATTTTCCTGAGCCAGAGAAAATCTACAACAAAGACTTCGTGGAGAAGTTTGCAGCTGAAAATGAAGTACCATCTGAGCCCATTCGCGATTGGAGGCAGAACCCGGCCAAACACAAGCACGAAAGCTCGGGTAAGTACTCCGTCGATTCCTTGGCTTCTCCCTATTGCTATGCGGGAATTATGATGTGTAGGTTATGGGGATTGCATGATTCTGCCAATTTCGATATAGAAATGGTTCCCCTAATGGAAGCAGCTGTTAATAGTTTTATCATGGATTGGGCCACCATTCTTTCTGATAAATTGGCTGTAGTTGTTCGGGATTTTAGAGCTAAATCTGTAGTCACCGAAAGGAAAATCCCCCCATTTTATTATAGTGCCTACATTATGGATACATTGTGTTTTAACTCTAAGTTTCCCATCCTCGGTTGGAGATGGACCACCCAAGACCCTTCGCCCATTCATTTGTATCATCAGAAATTGTGGAAGTCCTCTTACAAGGACCATTTGTATCAAATTTGCAATGGTTTTATGGTTCCCATTCATTATTCCATTTTTGATCGGCCTATTCCCAAAATCTCCTATCTCGCTTCCTTTGACTTACCAGCTGTAGCAGGATGGTTTGGAGAAGAGCACTTTACCTATATTAGGGTTTATGGAAGCCAAGCCAAACCGCATGTTCTCCCTCTATATGTTCCAGACAAACTGTTAGCCCGAGAGATATCCTACCAAATTATGGCTGAGAGTGTAACCCAAACACTCAAGAAAGAGAAGAAGAGGGGCTGGCCCTCTTTTCCCTTAAGGATGGGTGTTTTTACTCTGCATAATCTTCAGCATGCAGAAAAGGAGGCTATAAAGATGCAAGCTTTATCCCTGCCCACTATGCCATCCAGACTCTATGATCCACATAAAACTGCTTACAATGCCCTAGAACAGGCCAAACTGACTAAGATTGACCATCAAGAGGATGAGTTTGACGACCTGTTCAGAGCTGCTGATTCAATAAGCCAAACCAAGCAGCTTGCCAAGATGAGATACAATGATGAGAATTTAACTGAGTTCAATAAACTCAGAGAGCAGAGGTTGCAAACTCTGCCTCTAGATTTATCGTCATTAACCTCAGCGTCCTCCTCAAGCGAGCCCAGTCAAAAACAGACAAGCCAACCTCCTGTTATAAATAAAGAACAAAATAAACAACAGGAGGAAAGGCAAGAGAAGCAACAGGCAGAGAAGCAGAGAAAGGAGCAAATGGATAAGCAGAAGAAGGAAGAAGAAGAAAAGCAAAGGAAAGAACTGGCAGATAGGCAGAAAAAGGAATTAGCAGATAAGCAAAGAAGAGAGCAAGAAGAGAAACAGAGAAAGGAGTTAGAAGAACAGCAGCAGAAAGAGTTGGAGGAGCAAAAGAGGTTGGAACAAGAAAAGGAGAAGAGTAAATCCCAGACCTCCATAGATCCTGAATTGCTGAAACAATGGAATCAATTCGATTCCATTATCAGTGGAAAGGAAGGCTCCAAAGACGCACCAGACACCACTTCTTCTCAGGTTCTAAGCGGAACCAGTGGCCCACCCACTTCAAAGGATCTCGAGGTAATCACCAAAGACCCTTCCGATCAGATTGTGCTCCAGGTGGAAGATATTCCTCCCCTGGACGTTTTCTACAGCCCTAGGCACAAAGCAGTTGTTAAGCGCTCAAGGAAGAGACGAAGGCTTGATCAACCTTCCATCTTTCCTGAGTAGACAGTCACGGGGAATGTAGTCTGGAAGGAAGAATTGGACCCCTCTAACGATCTAACCAAGCTATCGCAGTATGCGGGAGCTTATTCTGCAGTGACTATTGATAAAGCATCAAAGGTAAGTCTTTTGTTAAAGACTAAGGACTAGGAAATTTGTACATTGCAAGCAGAAGTAGCCGAGGCACGAAACAAAGCAGCACAGGTAGAAGAGAAGTTGCTGGCACAATAGCAAGCAAACAATGTATTAACCCAGCAACTGCAAACTGAAAAGCAGAGGATTGATCAGAACGCAATCCAAAAGCAGAAAGAATTAACAGAGGCATTGGCACAATTGAGAGCAGCAAACGAGCTAATGACGAAGTCAAAGGATGAGAAAATCACTCAATTATTAGCACAGCTCGAAGATATCAAGGGCACCAAGAAAGTCGAAGATTTCAGAGCAGAGGCAGCTCAAATAAATAATGCATTAATCTCTCAGGTTAGACTCTTGTGCCAACAATTAACTGAGGCTGAGCCATTATGTGAAGTATCTACAGTAGTATGTCAGCAAATTGAAAAAGCCAGAAATGAGCTAGATCAGACCGAAGAAACCATAACCTCATATCTTGATTGGCAAGATACTGATGTGGGGAAAGAAGCAAAATTGCCTAGGATCTATGAGCCATTCAAAGACATACTCTTCACGGAATGGAACACTCAGATGATGAAAGCGGAAAGGGCAGCTTCAAGGTGTAAAATGATTGCCAACAATATGATTGATTTGGTCAACAATACACTCTATTGGGCCAACATGATCTCTCAGTGTACACCTGGAAGCATAACCACGGCAAACATGATTGAACAAACAAGTTATCATGGACTGGAGGAAAAGAGAAAGTTAATCGCTGGAGTAAAAACTTTAACCTCCGACGCATATTGGCTCTTTCTAATCAAACCGCACACTCAAAGGTCGGCTCTTAAGTGTTTAACAGATGCTCTCAAGTGCCTAATCCCCGACTTTCAGGATGCCACATATGATGCCCAGCTCACGTCTCGTCTTAACACTCCACCGGAAGTAGAGCCAATGCTGGCAATATGTCAGTTGAGGTTTAAAGGCAAAGAGCCCACCGAATGAAGCATTGCTGCCGACTGCCAGGTCGCCAAAAAAGATGGAGAAATATTTATTGATGCCAATTTAATAGTGTTTCAGTTTTTCTTAGATATTTAGATTAGATTAGTATTTATAGACCCTTTCATTGTTTTGGAAAGGGTCGTAAAATTTTGTAATAGACTTAAAGGCTGAAGTTTGCACTACTGTGCTTCAGCCTATATTCTTTTGTGAAACTCGACCGATAGTCCTTAATTTGACGAGGAGGCTGTTTTATGCATTTGTGCACTATTGTCTCTTGTTTGGAATGCTTTCTGGTTTGAAGGAAGGACCGCGACATAGCGATTTACATAATGGATTGTTGAGCAGCTTACATGGTACTTTTATCTGCATCTGTCTTCTTTCCTTTCATATGAATTGCTGTGTTATTATCTTTTGCTATTGTTGAATACATGTATGCGCTGTAACAGCAAATCTTCATTTCATTCCACTATTGGATGTTTTGTTATATGCCTTTCTTTTAATCATGCATGTAGCAATGATATGAATGACAATGTGTAGTAATTCGCTATTATCGCTCTGCATAACTAATTATGCAGAGCAATCTTAAATGGTTTAAACGTCTATGCTTTAGTGTTAGAGTCATCTATATGCCTGCCTTAAAGCACAGGTTATCAAACGCTACGCTTGGAAAGATTGATAAGTCCCGGGATTAGATTATAGTTAATATATATTTTGCTGATAGTTTTAGTTGTTCCCTTATCACTATCATACCTCATAAATTACTCGTCCATCCCACTTTTATCCATTATTGGGAAACTGGTCCCATTATCCCCAGTCAGAGCCACTATTCCAAACGGAAAAGGAGCTGTACTAAGGTCCGGACCGGGTGGTTTCCCCTTTGTTGTGGCAGCAATTTTCGAGGTCTCAATAGGTCCTAACATCCCCTCCAACTGAAGCAGTTGCATGTCCCCATGCGACATTTACTCTGAGTCTGAATCAGAGTACTGGGATGTACAGTGCAAATTACTTATACAGTAAGTATAGAAGGTGCTATCAGTCGAATCTCTGAAACCCCAGACATTCTGTAATCTCTGCCATGCTGCAAGCTCCTCCTTTTTGGACACCTTGAAGTACGCCTTATATTTTTGTACTCGCAACCAGAGAAGCGGGAAATGAAAATGATAACCCAACCACTTTTCGCCACACTGCTGAGCACATTAAACATAATTAGGCACTCGTGAAATTTCTATATGAAGATTAAGATGGTTAAAGGGATGGTATTCCCTTCTCTCCTTAGGGCAATGTTCCCAGAACAAATTGTTTGCCTGCATGGCAAGAGGTCCTTTCTTTTTGACGTACTATTGATATTCTTCTAACATTTCTACCTATAATTCTCTGATATGCTCAGTCATTCCTGGTTCTCTTATAACCCAATGATGTTCAGCAATGAAAACAACAACATTTCGTGGTTCAGCTCGGATCCATAGAAGGCGATTTTCTTCGTTATGTTTTGCTGAAAGAAAAGTGTTTTTCCACATGAGCTGATTGGCCATAAAAGAGATCAAGGCTCTAATCTGAATGTCACCAGCCACAGGAATCAAATTAAGCTTTCTATCTTCTGGCATGGTCTCATTATGGAGATAGAGTTCACATAAGAGATTCTATTCACTGATTGACGTTGCTGCAAAGGTTTCAATAAACTGCTGGGTTGTAGACACTTCATGAGGTCGTCCATCTCTGACTACTTTTACCTGAAGGAATGCTAGGCGTTCTGCTAGGAACACAGAATAATTAAAGGATGGTTTCCTGATAGCCAGAAGTCTTTGAACTAACTCAAAGATAAGAGATAGTCTAGTTTTTAACTTTTTATTTTCCTTCTGTTGTGCATGGAACTGTTCCAGGACTTCCCAATTTCTATATACATGATTCTGCCATAATGATTTATGTTCCTGTAATGCATTTTCTTGCGACAGGGCATACTCTTTCTTCCATATATCCCTGAGTTCTTGAATGCTTAAGGTTTGAGTGAAGACAGTCTCTGCACACAGAGGTTCAGTCTGGGTAAATACCGTCTTTGCAGACTTTGGTGCAGGATTCTTAGCTTTAACAACTAGGGTAGGCCGGGGTACTTGCGGTTTCTCTTCTTCTTCAGAAATCTTTGAAGGCCCTGCTGGTTCTTGTGTAACAGCAGGGCATTCATTTTTAACTACAAAAGGAGTAAATGCAGGAGTGGGTCCAACCAATGGGACTTCGATTACCTTATAACCAGCTCGAGAATAGAGGTCACCACATTGGCTGCACATGTATTCATCATACCGATCCTTATCTGCACTTTTCTTGGCTGCAGATGCTACCTGAGATAAAGTATACAGATTAAGTTCCTTTTCATAAGCTTCCCTTGCTATTGTTAACTCTTGCTTATAAGCCTGAATCTCAACTTTTAGAAACTCATTCTCTTGTTGAAGGGAAGCTAACGTGACAGGCCTTCTATAGCAATTGCAGTCTCTGTAGCTGGTTCAAGAGGATGGGAGGATGGTTGTTTGGTGGTAGCTTCATTATTTATATCTCTAGCAGGTGGTTCTTGTGTGACAACTGCTGGGCCATCAGCTAGTTTTATAACAGCTATATCCTCCTGAACATGCAAATTCTGCATATCAACCAACTGAGTGGCTAGTTCTTCTGTAGTAGCTATAGTTTGTGTAGTATTCTGGGTATCTACACTTCGCTCATCGGCAGGTGGCTCTTGTGTATCAACTGTTGAGTCAGTAGCAGCTAAGTCTTGCTCTATTTCCTGGTCATGGTCATCAACAGGTGGTTCTTATGTGACACTTGCTGAGACAGTAGCTGATTCAGCTATATGTTGATTATCCATTTCCTGTTTATCAGCAGGTGGCTCTTTGTGTAACACGTGCTGAATCAGTAGCTGCTATGTCCTGATGTGTTTCCTTATTATGATCGTTAGTAGGTGGTTCTTGTGTAGCACCTGCTGGACTAGTAGCTAGTTCAAGTGGGACAGCTACCTCTAGATCATCTAACTTTTGCTCCTCAGCACCTATTGAGTTAGTAGCTGGTTCTTGTGGGGCAGCTACCTCTAGGTCGTCTATCTTTTTCTCCTCAGCAGGTGGTTCTTGTGTAACACCTGTTGAGTCGGTAGCTGGTTCTTGTGTAACAGCTACATGCTGTACATCGTCTTGGGTGTCTACTCTTGATAAATTAGCAGCTGGTTCTTGTAGAGCAGCTGCGTCTTCTGAAAGGAATGATGTCACAAAATCCTGGACATTTTGCATTTCAGTACACGAGGGTGAGGAAGGTAAGGATTCGGGGTTTGGTGGGGTATGGGGTTTTAGGATAATTGGTGGGGAATTTGGGGTGGGGGTCTCTATTGCTATTTCAAAAGACATCCTCCTTCGTCTTCGGGGTAAGGAGGTAGGAAAAACAGTGGTTTTTCTTTTATGGATGGCCTTCTCTGCGGCAGGAGGAACATCAGAGGTAGTACCTTGTTTAATTGAGGCCCTTGTTCGTATTTTTGATGAAGGAACAACCATTTCTTGCCTTTTCCTTTTCCTTCTTAGCTTGGCCAGGGGAATGTTGTCATTTGAATCATTGCTGGGGATATGGACAGTGGGAGTGGATGATCCAGGTAAATTATGGGAGGGGGTTGATGCAATGGAGGGGTTAGTTGGACTAACTATCACGGATGGCTGTGGATTTTCAGCATTCACTTGGGGAGTTTCAGTTGCTTCTTGAGAAATTTCAGCAATTTCTTGACGGTTTTCGGCTGCTGGTTGAGTAACTTCAGTAGCTTCCTGGGGGTTTTCAGCTGCTGGTTGAGGGATTTTAGTAGCCTCCTAGGGTGGGTTGTTAAGGGGAGGAGGATTCTGCAGGGCAAAGCCCGTTAGGATTAAAAGCTGAACCAGGCGATGGTGAGTAAGGGAGAGGAGTGGGTACTTTGCATCCTTGGAATAATGTGACATATTCTTTAGACACCCAAGCAGATAGTATGGCATATTTAATAAACAACCATGTCTTAAAGGATTCAACAACACAAAGTCATGCTGGTACACTACCTGATAACGTCCTTTGCATGTGAGGTAGTGCTTGAAAAACTCTGCAACCTTTGGCCATGGAGGTGGTAATGAATGTAGTGCAACACCCCTACCTTTAGGTTCAACCCGCTCCGTAGGTAGAAGAAAATCTTACTATGCATTCAGAATTATGTGTTTACGGCTGAACCAATGGATGCCATTGGCTGGTAATCCTGAAACCTGCGCTATATCCTCCTCTGTCACTGAAATTCGCACTCCCTGAACAGTAGAATAACATTCCTTTAAATTACGTGCAAATTCCAGGACTTTCTGAGAATCAAATTCCTAGAGCCTCCGGAAGTAATCCACCCAGCCCGCTTGCAGAAAAATTTGATATGCTTCTGGGTGTAGTTCCAATAGAGCCGCTGAACCAGGTTCATTTCGAACAATGTTACCTCCCATAGTTACTGGTTCAATAAAATGCACAATACAGAGCCAAGTTACCGCATCGGAGACAGAGTAAGATATTGCAAATGGGGTTATGAAATAATAAGACAGAGATGGGGTGACGAGACTTGGTCGTGATAAAAAATGACGGTGAATGGCATATCAGGTAATGATTGCAAAACTTTGATATTCCCCCCCCCCAACTGTGGCTAAAATGATAAGTTTTTAATGTACAGCGATTTCGGCAATCATATCAGAATCTTCTCATTAACTATAGTTTAATATTTACACATAAACACGCATACCTCACGTTTTACCTTCGATTGCTGTGCTGAAAGTATATTTTCGTCGTTTAGTAGATCACCAATGGTTATGGGAAAGGGTTATAAGATATGAGGGTATTTATATAAAAGGATTTCTCTATTCACAGGAGGTAATGGTGAAGGAACACAATTATCAGGATGAATGGCTGATTCTCTCGATGGAAAGTGATATATATTAGTCGTTTTTTTTTAGAGAAGTTGATGCCTCAATTACGAAAAAATGGGAAAATTGACGCTTCTTCGGAAAGATGGAAAAAGTCGGTGTTTTGTCAATGGAGAAATTGGTGTATCAGCAATGGAGAGAACAGGGAAAGGTTGGTGTTTCAGCAACGGGGAAAAATGGGAAAAGATTGGTGTTTTAGCAACAATCGAAACTTGTGTTTCAACAATGAGAAAAAGAGATGATGCTGTTAAAGAAGAATAGGAAAATGTTGCTGAAAGGAATATTGTGAATTGTGAATTGAAGTGCAGTGGCAATGTTTCCCAAACTAAAACCTGATCCTGTTTGTAATGCAGTTGTTCCTTCAGCCAGCCTCTGAATCCAAGACCTGCAAAATAAATTGTAATATGGTAGCCCTTGACAGGGATTATTAGTTAAGTAATCTAATCTAATAATAATACAAGAATATATAATACAGAGATTAAGTGCAATGAGGGGCAAGAGGATCCCCCAAAAAGATATAATGTGAATCTGCCATGCAAGTGGCCATAAAGTCCTCCTTAGAAATTGGTTGCTGGCACAGACGAAGCCGATACCCATTTACTAACAATGGAGTTCTAGAACCATAGATTGTTAGGAGCCTTACTGTTCCATTGGGAAAAACAGTATCTATCTCATAAGGTCCCTGCGACCTTGTTCGTAGTTTCCCTTAAAAATTTTCAAACTTGGAATCATATAATAAAGCCCAATTACCTTTTTGGATCTGCTTATGCTTAATAGTTTTGTCATGCCACCTCGTTCTTTGCTGCCGAATCATAGTTGTTTGATGGATGGCATCCAATCTTTTTTCATCCAATTCCTACAGCTGCTGCAACCTAGCTGTCTGTGCATCAGCCAAATCAAGGTTAACAGCTAAAGCATTTCTTAAAGTTTTAATTTCAAATTCCACAGGAAAAACAACACTTTTACCATAAACCAATTCATAGGGTGAAAAACCTGTAGTGTTCCTCCAAGTAGTTCTGTAAGCCCATAATGCCTCAGGCAGTCTTTGAGACCAATCTTTCCTATTCTCCTTCAAAGTTTTTGTTAAAATATCTTCTATGACTTTATTTTTACTTTCCACCTGACCATTGGCTTGGGGGTGGTAAGGTGTAGTCATTTTATGATTGATATGATATTTTTGAAGCATATCTTTGAAACCATGTGAATTGAAAGGAGGTCCTCCATCTATGACTAATTCTCTAGGAACCCCAAATCTAACGAAGATCTCTTCAAATAAAAAGGTTAAAACAAATTCGTCATTAGCTTTAATAAGTGCCTTAGCTTCCACCCATTTAGTCATATAATCTGTACAAACCAATATGTAAACTCTTTGGTTGGATGGAGGATTGATGGGCCCAACAAAATCTAGGGCCCATATTTCAAAGGGTTCAAGTATTACCTGAGGGTTTAGTGGCATTTCATCTCTATGATTGGGTTGGCCCATTCTCTGACAACTGTCGCAGGCCCTGACATATTTCTTTGCATCCTTGAAAAGTGAGGGCCAATAATAACCCATCCTGAGAATTTTATGTGCTGTTCTGTTATCAGCAAAATGCCCACCACAAGGGCCATCATGACAAGCCTTCAATATATCATAAACCTCATCTCTAATGCATCTTCAGATCTCCTGATCAAGTCCTATATGAAAAAGACACCCACTTATCTAACTATACCTAGCACTTCGTTTAATGATCTTTCTTTTCTCCTGGTCTGATAGGCGTGATGGTAGCTTCCCTGCAACCAGATAATTGGCAATGTCTGCATACCATGGTGAGTGAGCAGATACTGCAAAAAAAATTCATCAGGAAAGGAATCATCTACTGGAGTATTATCATCAGTTTTTATCCGAGAAAGGAAATCAACAACTACATTTTCTTTACCTGGTCGATCCATAATTGCAATATCAAATTCTTGTAGTAACAATAACCACCTGGTAACTCAAGCATTTGTAACAAATTTATTCATTAAATACTTGATATCTGATTGGTCATTATGAACAAAAGTAGGATAACCAGTAATATAATGTCGAAATTTATTAATAGCATAAATAGCTGCTAAAAATTATTTCTCGGTAACTGTGTAATTAAGCTCAGCAGGGGTCATATTCTTACTAATGAAGTAGATAGCATAAGGAAGATTTCTTTCTTCTTGACCCAAGACAACTCCAATTGCAGTATCCGAAGCATCAGAGGATATATGAAAGGGAAGTGCCCAATCAGGTCCCCTCAGAATAGGAGTTGTAGACAACTGATGCTTAAATTCATCAAATGCTTTCTGGCAGGCATCAGTCCACTTAAATTCAACATTTTTCATAAGTAACACAAACAAAGGAGAAGCTATTTTAGAAATTTTTTTGATAATCTTCTCTAATATCTATCATGTCCTAAAAAAATTCTTACATCAGTTTGTGTTTTAGGAATAGGAAGGGTTTGAAATACCTGTACTTTGGATGGATCCACTTGAATCCCAAGGAATGAAATGAAGTGTCCTAGTACAATTCCTTTGTTCATCATCATATGACATTTTTCGGTACTCAAGGAAATATTAGCTTGTATGCATCGTTTAAGTACTTTCTCAAGGTTTTGTAACGCAGCTTCAAAAGTCACACCATAGGGAGTGAAATCATCCATAAATATCTCCAAAGAATCATTAAGCATATCAGAAAGGATTCCTATCACTTCCCTTTGAAATGTTGCTGGAGCATTACATAGTCCAAATGGGAGAACTCTATAAGCAAAAGTCCCTGTTATAGACATTTTTGTGCCTCGCGACATGGAGCATGAAATGTCAATAATTACAGGGATCCTCAGTCCCTAAACATGTTGTTCTTACCCCTAAAAGAACAAGGTCATCAAACAACAGCACTTGCAATCAGTTCTCCACCTGAAAACACTTCAAAACAGGCTAATTTTGGATCATGTCAGCTGCTCCACTGAGCATCTGCGCTGGAATGCAATTGCTCCTCCTTGTACCTGCGCTGGAAGTCAAATCTAACGAAGGCTACCTGCGCTGGGCGAGATTGGCCAAGTGGCACAGTCATTCTGCAAGGTGTCAACTGCCCAGGCAGCTTCCAAACTGACACTTGGTTCATGAGATTCGCCCTGTGATGAGTAAGAGGTACTTGATCACCATGTGTAAGCAAGGATCTCCAAGTGGACTCAAGAATTGAAGATTAACTGAAGAGGGAGAGGACACAAGGTAGCTTCATGTCAGTCTCAAGCTGACTCATCCTTTCATCTTCTCTCCTATATATAGAGCTCTTCTATGAGGTCTAAGGAGGCTGGAATTTTGTGTAAAGCAAGGAGGTGTTGTTGGTTTACAGTTAGAGCTATTGGGTGATTGTTTTACTAGAGGTGAAGAGGAGAGTTCTTGCTGCTGGGGAGGTGCTGCTGGATTGGAGCCATCATTGGTTGTAACCTTCTCAGAACCCTGTTACTTCTATCAATAAAGTTTTGCATGTTCTCCTATATACTTGTATTGCATTGATGTATTGTATTTACATGTATATTTGATTCACCCTAATCCATGCTTCAGTTATGAGTACATGTATCTTGTAGTTTCCTCTCTTGTTTTGTGCAGGATCTGTGTGTAGCTGGACCGGCAAAGAGAGCAAGGAGCTGGGAACAAGAGACAAGGAGAGAGGACAAGGATCGACTAAGCGAAAGACACCAGGTTGGTTGGCCTTCTTTTCATTCTCTCTGTACTTTCATAAAGGAAATCATCAAAGCTTTACTTTCAGTTGTTGCTAAAGACTGTCACCTTTAGAGTAGGGATAGGGTCATCCGCATCGGATAGTTTTCCCCACAACAAACTGGCGACTCCGCTGGGGAGCCTAGTATCTTGTTGGTGTTTGTAGTATTTTGCTATTCATTTCTTGAAGAAAAGAGTACCAAATCGAAAAGCTTTTGACTATATCAAAAGCGAAGTAGAGGGACTGTTACTCTTGCTCATTTGCTGAGCAAATTCAAGATTTGAAGAGCTTATCTACAAAAGACTCTTTACTCTTTGTGATAGATCTTCATCCTCTTGATCATCCCTTAGCCTGTACTTGACCTATAGCTTTTTATTTCAGCAAAAACAGTGCATTTTTGAGCTTTTTATGACCCGGAAAACTTTGTAGACGTAACTCTCGTGTCCCAGAGCAGGCTGTCCACAGGCAGTCTGCATTACAGCGCAGGTGCTCCCTTCGGGAACTGTGCTGAGAGTCAAACTGGTAGACTAGAACCTGCGCTGGTCCAGTTAACCATTGTCTTGCTCAGCTTTCCCTTGGTGTCTTGGCCTTGTTTTCACTGATTTTTTGCTGATTGCTTGCTGGTCATTGTACTTGCTGTAAACCATTCTCCTTGACATTATTCCGCCTCAGTTGTGTGATGAAACTGTAAGTGTTCTTTCAGTATTTCTTGTTTCAGTTACAGTTTCCCATTGTGAAAAGCAAACCAGTATAGCTATGACCTCTTAGATCCTGAACTGTAAAAGTGTCTTTGTGATCTGAAGAGCTAATTTTATTACTGTTCATGGCTGTTTGAGTTTGTTTATTTTTCATATTATGGTTTGAATTCATGTATTTTTAGTGTTGAAACAAGTACCTGTAAGGTGTCTTTTCATTTTAGACGAAACTTGTTTGTTTACGCTTCAAATTGAATTCGAAAATTATACAACAATTTCCTTTTGTCTACATCAACATTAAAGGAAAAGAAAAGAAATACATGCATCTTGCATTTGCATTTTTGATAAGTTTGTGTGTCTGATCTAGGAGAAAGTGCATTAGTTTGTGCTTTGTGCTCTGTGTGGAAAGATATTGTTTTTCTCTCCCCTCAGTAGTTAGGATTTTCAAAGCTAAAAAGATTGTAAAAGCTTGCTTATCATTTTAGCTGCATTTAGGAATTTGTACCAATACATCTCGTGGTGATCCTGAAAGACAAACTGCTAAACAAGATCAACTTAAAATATATTGAATGAATCTAAAAACGCATTGTAACATAACGCTCACAATAGAGGTCTAGGTAGAGACGTGTTCCGGCGTCGTTAAACGTAGTGACTGTCGATCTCTACGAAGGTGGGTGATTCCTCCTGAGGGACGATAGCACTAATACGGACTTGAGCTCCCGCGTACCGTCGCGTATATTGGGAGACCCCTATAGGCAATTATCCTTTATCCTTAGGAAGCCATGTCGACCGCCCTACTGATCACGATGCAGTGAACACAGCATTCACGAAGATCGACCACCCGTACCGTAAAACGTATTCTGTGGTTTCGCGAAAGGTTTGGCACACCCTCTGCCTAGATCTCCATAGCAGTTTCTTTTGGCCCTTTTCAAACTCTATAACTGAAAAGGTCCAACCGAGCATTTGTCACTTCGGGCTCGTTAATACATCGAAGGCGACTAGAGTCATCTTTAGCTTTTTCTCGACTCTTTAAACATGAAAAAGCAAAGTTGTGTCTAAAAGCGTCTAATAAAATTCATTCAATACGGAAACATAATTCCCCTTTTTGTATTTTAGTTGATCAAGTAATCCACAACCGTGGAGGAAAGTCAATTAAAACCCCGTCGTTCAGGGAGACTTGCGAGTCAACCACCTTTGTCTCCGGAACCGAGAGTAGTACGGACGAAGCGAACTCGCTTGACCAGGTCAAAATCTCCTTTTAAAGTTAGAACAGAAGTTCCAACAACATCTGAGATTCTGGTCACTCCCAATATTTCTGGAATCCCTGCCTCTATTGAAGAAGTTCAACAGCAACAGAAGGACAGTTGTACTGATCCTAGTCTGAAGACAAGTACTTGCATAACTGAACCAGTTCCATCTGAAACCGGTCCACAGAGTCTTGTTGTTCAAACAACTATCGCTGTCGAAGCAACCCCTTCTTCGGCACCAGAAATCTTTTACGGACCTGACAGTCTTCCTCTTCCTCCTGGTCTGATTGCAATAGAGGAAATCGTAGAGGACCAGCAAGCAAATACTCCAATTCATTTTGGAGTAGGTACCACTTTTTTTCCTTCTGCATCAGAAGTTTGTCCATCGCCGCTGGAAGTTCCTGAAGAATCGTTAGGAAGTTTATTGGATAGACTTAAAATGTCTGAACAACCGTCGACATCTAGAACTGTGCCAAACGACACAGCGACAGCAGAAGCTCCTGCTGCCAATCCAACGATGTTTGCCGGCATACCAGCCGTCCCGACTAGCTCTCATCAGCTAGAAGGAGTCCACCCAGGGACTATTATGACAACTTGGTCTGTTCCAGTTTGTTCTTCCGGTATAATACCCGGTAATTCTTATGTTGAAACTAGACAAATTGATCCCTTTGGGAATCATTTTGGGCCATCCAGTCCTCAAAGGCCATCTATACCCTTGAGCTCCGGATTGTTACCGTATGGGGGGAAATATGCCCTTTCACTTCCCCTTCCGGGGGGATACCCATACGGCAGTTTTCAACAACATTCAGGTTTGACTGAAGTAACGACGAGTGGTTGGGTACCTATGTTACCCCAACAACCAAGAGTTGTATATTCCATGCAACAGTGTGTACCTATGTCTAGTATCCCGACGACGCCAGCAATTGTAATCGTGTCGCAAGTTCAATCGATGCCTGTTGTATGTCAACCCCAAGTTGTAATGCAACAGCCTATTGACCCTGCAACACAACCACAATCGCCAATTGCCGGGACGACACAGATACAAACGGGAACCATAACCCCGCGTCTTGGTCCGTCGGTTAGTGTCGCACAGCAAAACATGGCTTCACAACCATGGATGGTGCAATACCAACAACCTTAGTTTCAACAGGTGTACCAGGGATCTGAGCAACAGATCTTTGCGAATAGTGGGCAACCCTATATTCAGAACGGGTTAAACCAACCACTTTACAGTGGCCAAGCCCACCAGCCGTATCAGTCATATCAACATCAGTTGCATTATGCTGGCATGCAAAGACCTACTGCTCAGGCGATTCCATCGTATCCTGGGTACGCCTCGCCAAACCTGAATCAGCAGTTGCCATTCGTGGCGACCCTAGAATTACCAGATTTACATCGATTAACGAACGATCCAATCGCCTATGCCCATTGGTGGCCAGCGATTCCTCACAAACTTCCTTCGGACATTCCTAAATTCAATGGAAATCCGGGCGAAGACCCGTCGAATCATGTGATGACATTCCATCTGTGGTGTTCATCGAATACCTTGAATGATGATTCGATAAGGCTTCGTCTTTTCCAGAGGACATTGACTGGTCCGGCGGCCAAATGGTATATTGAATTACCTAGAGCCTCGTTCGACAATTTTAGTTCCCTAGCCACGACTTTCTTAACACACTTTCAGTTACCTATAAGGTACGAAACTGGAACAGAGATCTTGACCAATTTCAAGCAGAAAACAGCCACACATATATCAGATCATATACATGAGTGGCGCCATCGGCGCAGAATGGTAAAAACCTATGTTCCAGATCAGCTATTAGCTGAGTGGTTTATAAAGTCGCTTCTGCCTGCTATAACAGAAGATGTGGCCAAGGGAGGCGTCGTAACAGAGGAGCAAGTTATTTCTCGTGCTCAATATTTGGACTTGGTGTATACTCAGTCGGGCACACTCTATGATAAGATACCTGATGCCCCCAGACCGGAATTTTCAATCCCTCCTCCTCCCGGATCGAATAGTGACTCTCATGCCGGTGATGGCGTGATTGGAACTGCAAACGCTAAGTCGACAAGGGATTCGAATAAGAAAGCCCGTAAGACTTCGGATCAAAAAGAAAATCAAGAGATTCTTGCTTCGGAGGTAAATGCTGTATCTACGGATAAAGGCAAAAACTCCAATCAACCAGGAAGCAAGAAGAAACAAAACGAAGGGAAGAAGAAAAAACGAGGTGAGTCATCCCCTCAAAAAACTTCTTCAAGCCCTCCTAGGAAAGGGAAACCAACGAGTCCATGTCATATATGCGATGAGGATCATTGGACAGCAAATTGTCCATATAAAGCCAAGTTTAAAAGATTCTTAAAGAATTCACAAACCCCAGCTGTATTAACTGATCCGTTTCCCAATCCAAGCCAAAATCTGGTTGACAATGGAGATACTTCCCGGTGCCAGGTACTAATGGTGTCGACCTCTGAACAGCAAAATGATGCTTTGATTTCGACAAAGTGCAAAAACTGCGGGCATCAGTAGTTGTCGAACAGTAAAGGAAATGATCAACCAAGCAGTTCGACGACAACTTCGACAAAAGTTGTGCCACCATTTACTACGGGAAGCACTCCTATGATCCAGGGAAGGAATCACTCTCTCCAAAATATCGGAGTCATTCTCCTAAAAGACCCTACTTTAATGGGTACTTCCGCATTACCGCCTTCAAACAATATGGCGGAAATGACCACAATGGAATATGAGACCTTCTGTTTCTAGCGGATCTGAAAGATCGAGGATAGTTCCTATCTCAGGTCAACCTCGTTAAAAAATGAACAACCATGAGGATAGTTCTTTTACTATGTCAACCTCACTAAAAAATGAAACAATCCCCTTTCCAGATCTCAATGGTAAACCTTCATTCCAATCAACAAAGTTGAATGCAATGAAGCTTGGGGGGCATGCACCTCGATTTGCATTATTATGCTGGGGGCATGCAAACTTATCATCGAGCAGTTTTTGTGCAGAAGTTCATGCTCGTTAAAAAATAAACGTAAATTGTGAGCAATCTTTCCCTAGCAGTTCAAGCTCATCCAGAAAAATGAACCAGTAAACAACCTCGAGAAATGTAACCTTTGAAAGCCATATTAAAAGCCCTTGGTCGTGTTTATATGCCATCACCTCCATCTATTCATTTGGCCAATCGTTCACCTCCATATGTTTGTTTACCCATTTTGAGGAACAGCTGCGAAGAGTGATTTCACTTAGCCATCCTTGTGACACTGCCGTGATTGGAGAATTCCAACCTGTACCTGGAATCTGCTGCTATCCCTGTTCATCACTCGTTCCTCAAAAGACGAGTCTTCTTTAAGCTCTTTTCACTGACTCGTAAAATATGAAAAGTTTGCCGAGTTTTGGCCTTCCAGCTCGTTAAAGCAACCGGAAAGCTATCCCTCCTCTAGATTTTAATCTTTTTGGACCTGAGGGATTATTGCACAAAAAGATCGAGCGCTTGTTTTGTTCGACTCGTTAAAGCAACCGAAAATTCATCCCTTCTGTATTGTTTTAAACTTTTTCGGACTGAAGGGATTAGATGACGAAAAAGGAATTTTGGAGTTAACTTTTCGTACCTTTTCAGACTCTCTAAAAATGAAAAGGACCGAGTTTTCCTTGTCGTTAGACTCGTTAAAATGATTAAATAGCGACAAACTTGTCTTTAGACGAGAACGAGTTTCCCTATCGCTAGGCTCGTTAAAACATAGCGATGGGCTTGCCCGAAGGGCAGGTTATAGAACAAGCATATGTTATCCTCCTCAAGCTTGACAAAAATAAAGAGGTACTGGTCAGAAATGACTGGGGAAAAATTGGGAGAACATCAAAGTTTAATGGTAGCAAGTCACTCTTGAACATGACACTTTTCCTCCGTACCACATCGGGTTGGGTTGTTTCATTCACCGGTCTCATCACCATGGTCCTCGCCAAACCATCCACATTTGGGGTAATGCTACCGATCCATCGCATCAGTGTCGTTATATGTTCAAGAGGGGTCATTCTGAAAGTGTCAACCGTGTCCCATCCACTGCCATACATTATCCTTCATCCATTCATGATCGCCACCCTGAATCATATGTCACAGTTTGTTTTCACCTCCACTAAAATCATTAGCTCCGTTCCGTGTCATTGATGTGGGATTCATTAAGGCCCTCCTTTGACGGATCGCTTCTTGTCGACTTCAGCTCATTATCCAAGAAGTTGATCTAGGAACACCCCCATCAGTACTTTGAACCTTGCATGCCTCAATGGCAAGTTTCTCACTTCCGGCGACAGGTATACATCAATGACCTTCGACCAGAAGATTTTGCATGGCGTTCGACGCCAAGTCCTTTATTCACGCCACGTGAATTGTACTGCAGTACCTTGAGGGTCATCGTCATTATCGGTGATTCCTCTCGCGCTTGTCAACGGTTTTCATCATTGACCGGTAATCAAGCGATGTCTTTCCATGTTCGACTTCAGCGAAATTCTCACATGGATCGACTTGTACTTAGAGTGAAGATCGAACGAGTTTGAAGACCCCGGATCTAGTTTCATCCATCCGGGCTGCGATATATATTCAGGAAATATAAAAGCATTTGCCATGTACATCATTGCAGCAGATGATCATCCTATTCAAAGGATGATAATTTCAGCAGAAAATTATCAGTCTACCTTCAGACGATCGTCTGTCATATGTACCAAAATGTATTTATAAAAGCTGAGCATGGGAATGCCCGCCTCAACTAGATCATGAAAATAGAATGAAAAATAATGTATTGTATTGTATTGTATTACAGGGCGCCTCCTCAGCACTGGAATGAACTTCGGACCCTCTAGATAAAGCATTTCACCCGATAAACGGCCTCATACTTTAGGGGGCAACTGTTATAGACATTTTTGTGCCTCGCGACATGGAGCATGAAATGTCAATAATTACAGGGATCCTCAGTCCCTAAACATGTTGTTCTTACCCCTAAAAGAACAAGGTCATCAAACAACAGCACTTCCAATCAGTTCTCCACCTGAAAACACTTCAAAACAGGCTAATTTTGGATCATGTCAGCTGCTCCACTGAGCATCTGCGCTGGAATGCAACTGCTCCTCCTTGTGCCTGCGCTGGAAGTCAAATCTAACGAAGGCTACCTGCGCTGGGCGAGATTGGCCAAGTGGCACAGTCATTCTGCAAGGTGTCAACTGCCCAGGAAGCTTCCAAACTGACACTTGGTTCATGAGATTCGCCCTGTGATGAGTAAGAGGTACTTGATCACCATGTGTAAGCAAGGATCTCCAAGTGGACTCAAGAACTGAAGATTAACTAAAGAGGGAGAGGACACAAGGCAGCTTCATGTCAGTCTCAAGCTGACTCATCCTTTCTTCTTCTCTCCTATATATAGTGCTCTTCTATGAGGTCTAAGGAGGCTGGAATTTTGTGTAAAGCAAGGAGGTGCTGTTGGTTTACAGTTAGAGCTATTGGGTGATTGTTTTACTAGAGGTGAAGAGGAGAGTTCTTGCTGCTGGGGAGGTGCTGCTGGATTGGAGCCATCATTGGTTGTAACCTTCTCAGAACCCTGTTACTTCTATCAATAAAGTTTTGCATGTTCTCCTATATACTTGTATTGCATTGATGTATTGTATTTACATGTATATTTGATTCACCCTAATCCATGCTTCAGTTATGAGTACATGTATCTTGTAGTTTCCTCTCTTGTTTTGTGCAGGATCTGTGTGTAGCTGGACCGGCAAAGAGAGCAAGGAGCTGGGAACAAGAGACAAGGAGAGAGGACAAGGATCGACTAAGCGAAAGACACCAGGTTGGTTGGCCTTCTTTTCATTCTCTCTGTACTTTCATAAAGGAAATCATCAAAGCTTTACTTTCAGTTGTTGCTAAAGACTGTCACCTTTAGAGTAGGGATAGGGTCATCCGCATCGGATACTTTTCCCCACAACAGTCCCCCAAGGACTAGTAAAAGTGGCCTTGTCTTGATCTTGAGGCGCAATTCTGATTTGGTTATATCCACTAAAACCATCTAAAAACGAAAATAATTTCTTTCCTAACAAGCTGTCCAACACCTGATCAATAAATGGCAAGGGGAAATGATATTTTTGGGTAGCTTTATTTAAGGCTCTATAATCTACACACACTCTCCATTTCCCATTTTTCTTCGATACTATTACCAATGGAGAAATCCATTCACTGTCAGATATGGGGTATATAAACCCTGCATCAAGCAACTTTTGAAGTTCTTCCTTAACAATTTCCCTCAAATTGGGATTCATTCGCCGCTGGGGTTGACAGACTAGTCGGGCCCCCTCCTTAATATAGATACGATGAGTACATAATTCAGGAGAGATCCCCTTCATGTTTGTGTAGTCCCATGCGAACGCTTCCTTGTTCTCACGAAGCAACTTCATTAGCTGTTATGTTTCAGCATCTGATAAATTGGGGTTTATGTTCAATGTTTTGCTAGGTTCAATTTCTACTGTTATGCTTTTAGAGGAGATAGCAGTTGATGTTTGATGTAAATTTTCAAATTTAAGCTTTTGTTATGTTTCAGGATCCAGAAT
The DNA here is from genome assembly GCA_031772625.1 of Pinus tabuliformis. Taxonomy (NCBI): domain Eukaryota; kingdom Viridiplantae; phylum Streptophyta; class Pinopsida; order Pinales; family Pinaceae; genus Pinus; species Pinus tabuliformis. Next base: position 509,685,639 of record CM062805.1, read on the forward strand.
TGCAGTTAACTGATTATGTGCTTCAGAAGTAACTGAGGAAGGTTCAGAAATAAAATTACTAATTACTTCATCTTTTGTGGTATCTTTAAGAGTTAAGGCTTGTCCAATGGTGAAAATGGGTTGAGTATCATTATCCTCATAGTCTAACCATACAAAATCATCATTGTTAATCATAGGTGTAGCATGAGGGTACAGCATAAGCTGCTTAGTTTCACATCCATTAGAAATTGTCATTGAACCTGATCTATGGCTGATAAAAGCATCTGCTGTAGCCAGCCAGGGTCTCCCCAAGATCAGAGGATGCCCCCCCAACTTTGCTTTAGTCTGTAACACAACAAAGTCAGCTGGGTAATTCCAGGATTCATCTGAAATGATCAAGTCTTCAATAACCCCCTCTGTTTTGATTGTGGAATGATCAACTAATTCCAGGATAGTTGGTGTCTCTCTAATTACATTTTTCAATTGTAACAACTGTGCAGTTTCAAGGGTCATAATATTTATAGCAGCACCTCTGTCTATGAAAACTCGCGAAACAATAATTTTTCCAACTTGTACTGTGACCATGGGGTGACCAGGGTCACCATATTCTATAGGAGGAACTTTCCCTGACATTAAAGCAGCTAGATCTCCCATCACATGAAATGTAAGGGGATCTTTAGCCTTCCTACCAGGTTTCTTGATGCAAATGTCTCTAACAGCTCTGGCATAGATTGGCACATCCCTGAGTGCTTGTAAAAGTGGAATTTTAACATACAGATTCTTCAATTTCCCTAAAAGGTTAAAATCAGGCGGCTCAGGCGTCTTAGTGAGAGCCAACCGCTCAGCGAATGGTGGTTCTGCTGTTTCAGTAGTTCCATTAGAAGACGACTTGACTGTTTCAGCAGTTTTATTAGAGGATGGCTTGACTGTTTCAGCATCCTTATTAGATGATTTACCCTTTTTTGTTTCTTCTTTATCTGAGTCGGAAGAGGTAATATCATCTATAATTGGCTCGACTACTCTCCCATATCGTAAATGAATATCATTACATTGCACAGCAGATGTAGGCAGGCTCTGAATTTCGATAACTTGCATAGCTTTATTATTATTGGGGTTAGGGTTCGGTTGTATAGGCGGCTGAGGCTTCATGGTATGATTATTCAGTGGAGTACCTGATGAGAGAGAAAGTTGTTTCTGGAATTGAGGAAATTGATTTGTGAATGGAGTTTGTTGAGCTCTCCAGTTTGGGTTCCATTGGTTAAAATAGGATTGTTGTAGAAGCCAGGGAGTCCACATTGCAGGGTCTATAAAGGGAGGGTTTGTTTGCTGCATGGGTGGGAATTAATTTGATTAAAGGGTGGGTATTTCATTTTGTTAAAGGGCGGGTAATTTTCTTGATTAAAAGAAGGATAATTATTCCAATGATTAAATGGCATACTAGAGTTCGTACCTTGTCCTCGTGGTTGTCGTTGCCTCCTTTGTGTCAGCAGATAGACTGCTTCAGCTTCCTCCTTAGTTGGTTGTAACGCTGCCTTTATCCCTGGTAAAGAGGGGCATTGTTGAGTTTCGTGGTCCTTTTCACAAATGGTATAGATTGGTACCTTGTCCAGTGGGAATTCCCTCAATGGGTGTTTTTCTCTGCATTTAGGGCAGAAAATGGCCAAAGCAGCTTCTGCCTCTGCTTGCTTCTTTTTAACCTGCAGGGTATCAATCTGTGAAGCAACAGAACATGACATTTCAGTCTTAAATTACTCAAGTAGATTACCTATTTCAGCTCTTGTTGCTCCTCCATTGGCTGATTTCTGGACCCTTGAATAAGTACTATCCCTGCTCTTTGATTTATTTGCAGCTACTCTTGAATACCTCTTACAGAGGTTAACAATTTCATCATATGATTCTTTAGATATATCCCCTTTACCAAGCATATTTAACATATCTAAACAATCATCTCTTACCCCTTTCAATAATATTGTTTTAAGAATATCTTTACTTACATCAGGGTGCTCAGATCTCTGCAGATTATACTGGAGTCTTTCCACAAATTCCTCTAGATTTTCATCCTCCTTCTGAACCATCTTGAATAATTCCTCCCTTTTTTCTCTCGTCCAGCAATAGTCTTGGTATTTAGCCAGAAATTTCTCCTTCATCTGATCCCATGTTGTGATCACATGACCTCCCAAGCTCATAAACCATCTTAGTGCATTTCTTTTTAGTGTTGCTAGAAACAACTTTAACTTTTGAGCATTATTAACATAATCATAACTTCTGCATAATATATCAAACTCAAAAAGAAACTCATCATGGTCTTCAGAGGATAACCCATGGAATTTAGGTAGGGCTAAGAGTGGAATATTCTTCATAGGAGTTGTACCTCTGGGAAGTTCCTCAATAGGGAATTCCAAGGTGGAAAGAGAATTCTCACCTCTTCCTTCACCTCTACATCCTCCACCAAAGATTCCTTCATTTTTTCCATCCATTGGTTGTTTTCCTGATGCACTTGCCCGATCTTCAGTGTTTTTCATTGGACTCTCAATGTCCTGAACTGGTTCCTCAACTTCAATATCTTCTATTGGCTCTTCAATTTCAATATCTTCTACTGGTCCTTCAACTTCCTCCACTGGTTCCTTGGTATGTTCTGTTGTTTCTATAATCCTTTCAAGTCCCACTACTTCCTCCGTTTTATGGTCTGTTTGGAGAGAGTGCTGAGTCTGTGGCCTCTGAGAGCTTAACCTCTAGGATGTCTTAGCTTTTGAAATAATATCATCGATGAAAGTCTTTCTTCCTCCTTTTCCTTTGCCCTTGCCACCTGTAGGATTAGTTTTCTTGCGTCCTCTCATGCATCCTGCATATCTACAAGAAAATCATCAGTAGTTTTAAAATCTATAATTTCCTTCCCCGGCAATGGCACAAAAATGTTGGTCAATTCAATTGCTTATTGAATTAAACAACAAAGTGCGACATTAATTGTCAACCCAGGGAAGTCTTGTTATTTCAAAGGCAACTGCGTACTATATGCACTCAATTTTAAAAGCAACAAAAGTTGTAGTACAAACAAATCATGCCTTAGATTAACAAACTGAAGCTCCACTTTGCATTACAGCAATTACACTCTATTGCAGATAGCTAAAGAATGCTTAATTCCATTCAAAGAATCATATAATGAAAAGAAGTCAATCTGCAAAGGAAAACAATGGTTGTGCTGTAACAGAAAGTCAGGACCCTATCCCTAGAGCGGGAATCTCCAGCACTTGCCTCTGATTAACTAGCTTGCCAATTCACTCTATAACTTAATCACCGGTGAAACACTCATGAATTAGCTTTGAATAACACAACAATCAATTGAGAAAGAAACAGAGTTTCAGCAAAAGGTATTATAAACAATATTCAGGAAATAGTACTTGTTAACAAGGCATGAATAAAAGACACACTTGACACGTTGCAGAAATATAATGGGTGAATCTTGTGATGAAGGTGGGCCCTGTCCTTCTCACAAGATTCCCTAGGAAACAATAACTAGAAAAGATGTTCAGAACAAAATTTTATTCATCCATCAATATGTCATATTAAAAAAAGAATTCCAGTCATGTTCCTTCGGTTAAGCCTTTTTCCATAGTTTGTTCCTCCCCTTCTAATGTAGATGTCTTCTCTTTATAAAGAGGATACATCTATTACAAAGTATTTACATTATTTTAACCCATTATACAAAAATAGGGAAATCAATTCCCTGTCAACAAAATGTTGTCTTTAGATTATAAGCGTTATATTCAGTGTAACAGCTTCCTCGGTGATCAGTTCTGGTTCCTTTGCTGCTATCAAATTTAGAATGAAAATCTCAACTGTTTCAGCATCAAGATTCGCGTGTCGTTTTTACTGTTTCCGCAACTACAGAAATAGTCCTGCAAACTCCAGGCTCTTTCAGCAACGTGGACTGCACATCATTCTTTAACTGTTTAGCACCTAATAATTTAGATATTAACTATAAAGATGTCGTGATTATATGCTAAATAATTAAACGTATAGTGATGAGAAGAATCATTACATACCTTTGAGATAATTGGGTTAAAACACTAACAAAGAATTTTAAATGTAAGTCGAAAAGGATGAGATCATGGCAAAATTTATGGTCAAAAAAGGACAATATGAGGTCCTAACAATCATGAGTTTCCTTTACTACCCTTTCACCATTAGTAAGTATTTCTTGTAGAAAATTTGTCAAATCTATCTTCAAATATGCCATGCCTGTCTTTAAATCTGTCTTCAAATCTATCTTCAAATCATCCATCTTAGTTTCCATGCCATTAATCTTAGCTTCCACATGCTTTATCTTAGATTCCACACCATTTATCTTAGCTTCTATTAGCTTTTGTGAGAGTGACATTTTTTGCACTTGGTCTTGTAATTTTGATATATCATGTATCATTTCTTCCTCTTCTTCATGAGTCATGTTATAGCTTTCAGGTTGCTTACTAGGTGTTTTCATTTTCATTCCTCGGGGCATCAGTTACCGATAATAATGCTCTACTATGCCCTTTGAATTCCTTCAAAATAATTTTTCAAACCAAGCTTAAGAATTTTTTTTTTAAAAATCTACACACCTCTTTTCACTTTGTAGGAGCTCGATATTGCCTCTGATGTATCTTTGTAATTTCGAATCATCCAATTCTGAAATTGTGACCTGCAATAGCCCTCTGTCTCCTCTTTCCAATTTCACCATTTTGATCCAAATTGGATTCTCCAAGGAAGAGTTATGCCAAATCTCCCACAGTGACCTGATTATAGACTATTTCAGTAGAGCAAACTTGTACGACATGCCACGTGTCCCCGTTTCAACCTTTGGTTCTGAAAAATATCTAAAAGAAACTACAGTCCATCCTCTTTCTATACCTTCTTACGAAATTTTAATCTGATGCACAGAGAGAAAGTTATAATGATTTTCCCCAGGTCACCTATTTGGAATGTAATTCAGGAGTCTGCAAAAAGACCAACTTCCTCAGATCATATCTCCGCAAATATAGCACAAAATGCTCAGAAATTCGGACCCAAGGTTCAGTGCAATTTCGTCTCAAAATGGGTTTTCCTTTTCAGTTCTGAAACATCATAGAAAAAAAATTAGAGCGAAAATGCCACGATGACCTATTTGGAGCAGCGAAACACTAGAATCCAAAGCTCTGATACCAAATGTTATGAAACCAACTCACAAAAAGATAGAAAAGATAGATCAACGCCTTAGAATTCAACCTCTTCGAGGGGGCAACCTCCTTTACATTACACAAATTAATGATTCCTTGATGATTCAAATGAAAAAACCTCCTTTCTATATATAGGAGTCTAAGGAGTCACAATATAACCCAACCAACCTAACATTAACAATATAAAGGCACAAAAATAACAACAAAGGGATTCTATGGGTGTCAGGCGGAAAGAGTCGATTGTGCGGACACAACCAACCTCCCTAGGAGCCTAAGACTCTCTAGTGACAAACAAGACAAATAAGATCTATCCTTCTCTAAACATGCATTATGATATGAGATATCAAGTGTTTTGTTCTTACCTTTGTCCAAACGCTGTTGTAGAAGTCCAAGCTTTGTTGATCTGGATGAACTCCTCCTTTTCTCCAAAACCTGTAATCACCAACAGTCAAACAATTAAATAGCACCTGATTATAACATAAAACAAAGCATATTTAACATGTAGACCAAGGAGTACATGAAATAACTCATAAACAACAAGTTATTGAGAAGAATGGACTCATTTGCATTAATAGGTAACAAAAAGAACAAATACAACCTGAGCCTTGGTGTTGTGCAAGTCCTTCCCAGGGTCCATCAAGAGTTCTCCTTTACTTTGACAAAGCACACCCACTTCCAAATAGAACAAGCAAAGATGGCAATCTCTCCTCACAAGCTTCTAAATGGGAGTCCTAATTCCTGCAGCATTTACCCTTAGAAAATGTATAGCTTCAACCTCTCCTCCTTCTGGCCCAATGCATGTATTTATAGTGCTCAAGAGGAGGTTAATCAGGTCCACCATAAATGGGATAATCCCCTCTTTGGGTGGGATAGCTCCCTTATTGATGGGATAAGTTCCTCTTTGATAGGAGTGCATGAACCATCTAGAGGTGCCCAATACACGTCGAACAACCTTCTAGAATGCTCTAGAAATGACCACAAGTAACTTTTTAAAGATGAAACTTGCGCATTCTAACCTTTACAGGGGTACGCACCTGTCCCTTTACATACAGAGCGTCTTTGGACGCAGCTTTTGTGAACATTGGGAGCGTCCCCGCAGGTAAGGTTGAGAGAACCTGCGTCCCCAGAGATAAATACATTTATACAAGACTTTCTCTCTTTTTTGGAGTTTGACATGGAGAGCAGAGGCATAAGACTTGCCTAAGAGGGTATCATGACTGTTGATTGAGCCATACTAACTGTAAATAGTCATGGTGACATTTTTTAGTGTAACAGATTGCCCCCTAAAGTGCGAAGCCTAGAATAGATTAGGGTTTGTAATATCTAGGAAGGGTGAAGTGCTTTATCATTTCAAGGATTATCCCGTGGAGAGCCTGGTCAGAACCTGCAATTTTCAACACAAAATACATGTATAAGATTATATCATCACTGAGGTAGGCATTCCCATACTCAGATCAAAACTTTAACTAACAAACAAACTACTCTGATACAGGAATGATCTTGCAGTACATCACAATCATAGACTTTTGTAGACACAGTATGGACGCAGCCATCTATTTATGATTAGTCTACTTAGATAATGAATACAAAACTCCTCGCAGCCTGGATGGTGGAAACTAGATCCAGGGTCTTCATTTCTAGTTCCCGAATTGGTACGATTCTAGCCATGCGAATAAATGAGTTGATGTCAAACATGGTAGAAACCACATGATTACCAGCCGATGATGTAAACTGTTAACAAGTGTGAGAGAGACCACCAGTAATGTCAATGGTTCTCAAAGTACCCAGTACAATCCATGAGATGTGAATGAATGAGTTGATGTCGAACATTTCACGGAATCCTTCGATCGAAAGTCAGTGATGTAAACTGACGTCAAAGGCGAGAAACCTGCCATTGATGCATGCAGACTTCAAGGTACTGGCGATTTCTAAGTCATCTCTCTAGATAATGTGCTGATGTCGATAGAAAGTGACCCGTTGCAGGCAAGCCCGCAACACGAAATCATTGTTCAAGTTGAAGAAATGTTGCTGTAAGGACTAACTCAGGGATGGTCAAATGGATGACAAGTATTTTGCAGATGAAAGTTTTGCTTGTAGACCTCTTGAACACATAACGACACGACAGATGGCTTGGTGACGAATAACTCAAAGTTAATCCCCAGAACCCGGTTAAAGACTTTCAAAGTGGTTTGATCAACTGTGAGGTAAAAGATTTCCCAACCCAGGTGAATGAAAAGTGTCGTGTTCAAGAGTGGTAATAAAGTTTCTTTTGAGACAAAAGGTAACAAACAGGTTCATTCTTCTCTCTTTTCCCCCACCATTTCTGGCAAGTACCTCTTTATTTTTAACAAGCTTGAGGAGGATAACATATGCTTGATTATAAGCTCATCCTTCGGATGAGTCCAACCTAGTTTTGATTCGAACCCTAGGAAGGAGTGGTTCGTTCCTGTTTGTAATTGAACAGGTCCTTTACTGTGAAATGTTTAACGAGCCCAGTATAGGAGAAACTCGGTGTTTTTCAATTTTAGAGAGTCTGAAAAACTTAAGAAGACTCCAAGTTGAACTTTTTCGTAGATTTGTGTCCCTCAAGCCCGAAAAAGTATAAAATAATACCTGGGGGAACCGCTTGATCTTGCGACCAAGGAGTACTTTCATAATTAGTGTCACTGACCTGAAAAGTAAAAAGCGATCAAGGACACGTCGTTTTATTTCCGTATCGAGTTTGAAACGACAAAAACCCGGCAATCTTTTCCTGATTTTACGGTCAGAAAAGAGCTATAAGGGGACCGTCTTTTAATTCCGTTTTAACGAGTGTAAAAGAAACGCTCGGCAATCTTTTCATTTTTTAGGAGTCAGAAAAGGGCTTAAAAGATGACTCTGCGGTTTCACTTTTTCGTAAGTTTTAACGAGTTCGAAAAAATGATAAAAATGTACTCATGGTTTTCACTTTTTCATAAGTTTTAATGAGTTCGAAAAAATGATAAAAATGTACTCATATGGCCGACTTTCGATTTAATTTACGAGCAGGAAAAGACGGAAAGAACTCGGCATTTTCATTTGTTTTACGAGAATGAAAGATAGCAAAATAATCTCGGTATTTTCATGAGTTTAATGAGTCTTGAAAATAACTGAAATTGACTCGAGATAGGTTTCATTTTTACAAAAGCTTGAAACAGAGAAAAACTATGCTTCAAAGTAGTTTCATTTTTTCACAAGCTTGAAACAGAGAGAAAACTGTGCTTGATGCCCCCTAAGCATAACTGCTAGAGCGCATGCCCCCCAGCTTCATCTCATTCAATCAGTTGGATGAAATGAAGGTTGAGTTACGAGATCATTTGAAAGACTCGACCTAAAACTGTAAGAAAATTATGCAAAACACTGAAATAACTAACCTAAATATACAACCTAACATCTATGAGGTCTAGTCAATCTCTCGACTCAAGTAGAGGAGGATTTGTTTCATTTTTTAACGAGCTTGACACAGGAAAAGAACTATGCTCGGATTCGGTTTCATGTTTATGCAAGCTTGAAACGAAAAACTATGCTTGTTATAAGTTCACATGCCCCCAGCATAATGACGCAAAACGAGGTACATGCCCCCCAAGCTTCATTGCATTCAATGAGGTGGATGGAATGAAGCTTTACTTTCAAGATCTTGGAAAGACTTGTGGGAGTTGTTTCATTTTTTAGTGAGGTTGACACAGGAAAAGAACTATCCTCAAAACCCTTGTTTCATTTTTTAAACGAGCTTGACACAAGATAAGGAACTATGCTCGTAACTACGCTCTACAATCTACCTAATAAAAATCTCTACTCTAAAAACCTTGATTCATTTTTTAACGAGCTTGACACAAGACAAGGAATTATGCTCTAAAATCCTTGATTCATTTTTTAATGAGCTTGACACAAGACAAGGAACTATGCTCATGACTACTCTCTACAATCTACCTACTTAACCTACCCTTGTTTCATTTTTTAAAGAGCTTGACACAAGACAAGGAACTATGCTCAAGACTCCTTGTTTCATTTTTTAACGAGCTTGACACAAGACAAGGAACTATGCTCCAGAAGTTCGCATGCCCCCAGCACAACGATGCAAAGAAAGGTACATGCCCCCCAGGCTTCATTGCATTCAACCAGATGGATGGAATGAAGGTTTACTTTCAATATTTAACTTGAAAAGGGAGTTGTTTCATTTTTAAGGAGGTTGACACAAGAAAAGAACTATCCTCATACCTGATTCATTTTTTAACGAGGTTGACTCAGTAACAAGAACTATCCTCAAAACCCTACTTTCTACAGTCTACCTACATAACCTAAAAATCTACCTGATTCATTTTTTAATGAGGTTGACTCAGTAAAAGAACTATCCTCATGCACACTGTTTCGTTTTTTAACGAGGTCGACACAGTAAAAGGAACTTTCCTCGTACACACTGATTCATTTTTTAACGAGGTCGACACAGTAAAAGGAACTTTCCTCGATGCAGCCTGTTTCATTTTTTAACGAGGTTGGTACAGGAAAAAACTATCCTCGCAACATTGATCATGGCTTCCAACTGGAAGAAAGACATGTCAATGGACACACCTTGATCATGGCTTCCAAAAGGTCTTCATCCGAAGGAAGAATAGTTTTTTCGAAGGAACACACGTCAAGGGACTCAAAAGGGATAAGAACATCGTGTTCAAATAATCCCATAGAGTTTTCCATGTCAATTACCGGATCTAAATCAACAGTGAGAGGATCACTTACATCGGTAACTGAAAACATGGGACCAGTTGCCACATAATTAACCCGTGGCGGGGTGGATACCACTTTAGAATCAGGAACATTTAGGGGTGTCATATTATTGGTAGTTGAGACAAGACTAGGGAACGAAAGCTGGTCTACAGTCACAATACTGCCATTGTGAGGGAAAGACATCACGCGAAAGAGTGTCGATACGACAGCTTTCATTGCATAAACATAGTCTCGCCCAAGGAGTAAATTGAAATCCAAGGGACCTCGAACTACCATAAGATCAATACAGACAGTTTTACCTTCCAAGGTAATAGAAAACTTAGGAAGAATCCCTAAAGGTTCACTGATGGTTCTGTTAAAAGCTTTCAGATTCTGCGTAATAGGCGCAAGCTGAGGGGAACCCAAAGCTTTCCAAACAGTTGAGGATAAAATACTGACAGAAGCACCTTCATCTACCTGAGTACGATGTATGTCCCTACCACCAGCCTTGACAATGATTTGGAAAGGGATGGAGGAAGGAAGACGAGGTTCTGTCAGTCTATTCCAATCAAAGGAAAAGACCTCAGTGCTTGGAGGGGGTTCTGTAGAAACAGGTGAAATGCCCCCCGGCATAGAAGAGTCTGATGTAACAAGAAGAACCTGAGCGGTATGAAGTTCATTCTCCAAAGGGAAAGTGTGATCGACCGAATGTGAAATTGAATCGACCATTTGATCAACTAACGGATCATCAACCTGAGTGACATGAGTTTCACTCTCCAATGGAAGAGTGTGATCGACTGTACTTGAAATTAGATCAATCACTCCGTCAGTGGACGGTAGGTTGGGAGAAAGTTTACGGTAACCAGTTCGAAATCCTTGCTGTGGAACAGTAAGGTTTTCCAACAATGTTGAGGCTTCATCCATGTGAGGGCAAATGTGAGTTTGATGACTCCCTTTGCATAACTTACAAGGAAACCTAACTTTACCCTTTTTCCCAGGAACCTGACTATCACTGGTTGATAGATCAACGGAAAGTTGATGAGATTTTTCTGACCATACTTCCAAGACCTTTGGAATACCAGGACAATTGACAAGGAAGTGGTCACCCTTACAAAGTCTGCAAGGGTATTTGGGTTTACGATGCACGTCGGAGTTGCCCTCAACACAATTAACACTTACAGTCGTGGTTGGCTGGTTGACTTCTTTCTTATCGTGCTTCTTCTTCTTCTTTTTCTTCTTCCCTTTCTTCTTCTTCTTAGCCTCCTGTTACTAGCATCAAGGCTTTTACCAGGCGAAGAGGAAGAAATGGAGGAAGAAAAATTAGGCGAAGAAGGTAAAGGGTCAACGGAAGGTTGGTGATGTTGAGATGGTGAACTCTGTTGAGGTGAAGCATCCGGTTGAGGTGGAACAATTGGAGTACTTTGGGCCAACAAAGTTGAAAATAACCATATTGGTAATCCTATTGTAAATGTAGGTAATGACAAAGTAGCCATATAAGGAGGACCAACATTTCCAAAGTAAGGAAAAGTACTAGGATTCTCGTTAGGAGGGGTTCCTAGGTTGATAAATTCCAGAACATTTGCCATTATATGCAACTTCAGTGAATTTTATTAACAAATTAAAACTAAAATTAACAATTCACAATTCACACCTAACAATTAAAATTCACAATTCACACCTATGGTCTCTAAAACTAAAAACAAACAAATTAACACGCGCTATCAAATATAAGAGTCAAACCATACACAAACAGTAGCCTTCCGGACCGAAAACACTAGTTGGTGATGAAACCCAACATCGCAGAATTCAGTACAGAAGTGGCGGGTGGAACAGTTACCCCGGCAACCTGATTAATGAATAGACCGGACCAAGTTCCTCCACTTTAACCGTCTCGAGTGAAGTGAACACCCCGGAAAATCCAAGTGAGTATAACCGACGTCTGCTCCAGGTACAGTGGGATCTTCCCTCCACCGTCACCTTGGGTAGAATCCTAAAGATTATGGTCACTAAGGTTACCAACGGCCACAAGTACACCTGGGGGAACAGTCTAAACTCCGACAGCACGCAAGGGCAGAGTAGCAAGCTCAATCCACTTACCGGCTCCTTGACAGTAATCCAAGGTTTACCGATAAGTGACCCCTGGCTCCTCGACAATGGTTAATCCGAGGTTTACCGTTTGTAATACGTACTGTCTGGCGTCGTTCCCAACGAGGGAGGATGGATCCCTTCACTGGTTCGGACACGAGCTCGTGCTTCTCCTTTAAGAGGAGCTTTCCCAGAGTGTAAATGTAACAATTGGATTTGATTCTATCACAAGATCAACTACTTGTTTGGTTTTACTGTCTTGGAGAGTTAAGTACTCACCTACTCCAAGACACTAGCCTAAGCTATGTTGGTGCTTCAGAGCCCTAGAAATGTAAAAATTACTAGATGAATTTTAATTAAGCGCTGTGTTATTAAGGCTGTTATTACTCAAATGGGTAAATGGATACGAAACCAATGGTGTTATGACCCGACTCAACTGAATGCAATCGAATATGATAATGTAATCTTTTCAATTCGATGAATCCTAACTAAAGTAAGGAGAGAGTTTCCATTCACTTCCAACAATGCAAAAAATTGATCACTAAGAGAAAATTTAACAAATTCTCTAATGCACTAATTTCATCAAGAAAAACTAATGCAAATCAATTCCAAACCAATTTTTTTATTTTTATTTTTGTGTAAATTCAAATCAAAGAAAGCTGATCTAAATCTACGATTGATTTTTCAGAATGTAAACTATGCAATGGTAATCTAAGCACAATTCACTTGAAAAGTATGCAAATGTAATCTATGCACATTTTTCATTCATATTCTGAAAGTGAGAATTCTAATTATGCAAATGTGAGCTATGCAAGAGAATCCTCAAACACAAGATGATTCTAATGTGATCTAAGAACCAATAAAGTGCAAGTCGAGAAAATTGGGTGAGAGTTCCAAAGATCAAAACATAAAAACACTCAAAGGCGATTAACACTCATACACAATTTAGCCCCCAAGTAATGACCAAAGGAAATCAAATCAAGAATTTCTCAAAAAGAGACTCAAAACACCCAATTGATGAAAGCTTAAAGCAGGAATGCCAATGAAACAAGCTTAGGTGAAGATTTATGGCAGGTAACTAGTGGATCTGGGCAGTAAAAACTAAGAAAAAACAAAATCTAAGAGGAAAGATGTAAAAAATGGAATTTTCTTAAATTTTAGCAGGGGACGCAGGCAACCTGTTAAGACAGGCGCGGGCCCGCTCTATGTACACAGCGACAGTGCGTCCAGGGACACACTGTGCAATACTCAGAGGGTGCGTCCTACTGGAAACTTCAAGAAAAACTAAAATGAATCTAATCCTAAGCTAACCCACCCAAAAACAAAGTCACAGAGCCAAAAACCAGAAAAATAAACCAATTTTCTCAGAGCAAAGTTCATACAAAGGAAAAGACTTTCACATCAATGGAATCCCCAGCGGAGTCGCCAATTTGTCAGGCGGAAAGAGTCGATTGTGCGGACACAACCAACCTCCCTAGGAGCCTAAGACTCTCTAGTGACAAAGAAGACAAATAAGATCTATCCTTCTCTAAACATGCATTACGATATGAGATATCAAGTGTTTTGTTCTTACCTTTGTCCAAACGCTGTTGTAGAAGTCCAAGCTTTGTTGATCTGGATGAGCTCCTCCTTTTCTCCAAAACCTGTAATCACCAATAGTCAAACAATTAAATAGCACCTGATTATAACATAAAACAAAGCATATTTAACATGTAGACCAAGGAGTACATGAAATAACTCATAAACAACAAGTTATTGAGAAGAATGGACTCATTTGCATTAATAGGTAACAAAAAGAACAAATACAACCTGAGCCTTGGTGTTGTGCAAGTCCTTCCCAGGGTCCATCAAGAGTTCTCCTTTACTTTGACAAAGCACACCCACTTCCAAATAGAACAAGCAAAGATGGCAATCTCTCCTCACAAGCTTCTAAATGGGAGTCCTAATTCCTGCAGCATTTACCCTTAGAAAATGTATAGCTTCAACCTCTCCTCCTTCTGGCCCAATGCCTGTATTTATAGTGCTCAAGAGGAGGTTAATCAGGTCCACCATCAATGGGATAATCCCCTCTTTGGGTGGGATAGCTCCCTTATTGATGGGATAAGTTCCTCTTTGATAGGAGTGCATGAACCATCTAGAGGCGCCCAATACACGTCGAACAACCTTCTAGTATGCTCTAGAAATGACCACAAGTAACGTTTTAAAGATGAAACTTGCGCATTCTAACCTTTACAGGGGGACGCACCTGTCCCTTTACATACAGAGCGTCTTTGGACGCAGCTTTTGTGAACATTGGGAGCGTCCCCGCAGGTAAGGTTGAGAGAACCTGCGTCCCCAGAGATAAATACATTTATACAAGACTTTCTCTCTTTTTTGGAGTTTGACATGGAGAGCAGAGGCATAAGACTTGCCTAAGAGGGTAGCATGACTGTTGATTGAGCCATACTAACTGTAAATAGTCATGGTGACATTTTTTAGTGTAACAATGGGGCACAGTAATAACAATATGCGGACAATAGGGGCACAACAGTATTAATAAGGGATACAACTACAATAGTAATGGGGTAATCACTAGTATTATGGGGACCTAACAGAATCTTCCAACTATTCCCACTGCATGCATGATGTCTGTTTGGGTACTTGTTAGATAAAGAAAACTACCAATCATGGATCTGTAGGTTGGTTAATGTACAACTGCTGATTCATCATTTTACATGAGGCTACATCCTATTACCATAGTGGTACATACTGGTTTAGAATCTTCAATGCCATATTTCTTCAAGATCTGCTTGAGGTACTTGGTTTGTGATAGAAAATACCATCTTTATTTTGTTCAACTTGTAAACCAAGAAAATATGTGAGCTCACCAAGTAGGGACATTTCAAATTCTTTTTGCATTACTAAAGCAAATTTTTGACTCATGGCTTCTTCATTGCTACCGAAAATGATATCATCAACATACACAACAAGTATTAGCAATTTATCATTAGCAATTTTTATCTATAGATTGCTATCAGCTGATCCTTTTGAAAAACCTTGTTGATGAAGGTATTTGTCAAGACGATAAATACAATCCTTCCTTTTCTTCTAAATAGATTTTAAGTTTAGAAATTTCTTCATAGAGACCATCTTCATCTAAAGCATCCAAGAAATCATCATCTTCAAAAGCCATCAAAAGTTGATAATCATTACAATATTCATCTTCATCACTATTTGATAAACCATCACTATCTTCATGCATATAGTAGCTCTTCTTACTTACATTCTGTTTTCTATTCCATTTTTCTGGTTCCTTAACTTTATCAAACTTATCTTTATGAGTACATTTAGCTACATAATGACCGACTCTTTAAGGTAGTTTACCTCTTAATCTTCCAGAACCTCGTTGAAGGTTTTTGACAAAGTTTTCTTCTTTCTCTCCTTCTGAAATGTGTACCAATTCATTGAGCTCTTCTCTTCTTGAGGCCTTGAATGTGGCTTCTCTCATATCTAATGGACCTCCTTTTCTCATTTCAAAAAAAATTAGGATTCCGTGCAGTTGAGTCATAGCCATACTTTGAAGATCCTGCTTTTCTTCTATGGCAGAAACTTATGATTCAAACTTAGAAGACAAGGATCTTAAAACCTTTTCAACTAAAGTAACTTCTTTTATCTCTTCACCCAATTTTTTCATGTGATTAACAATCTCATCTATGCGTAGGAAGTAATGAGATATACTTTCATCATTGTGCATTTTGAGAGTTTCATAATGAATTATGAGAGATTGTAGTTTTTGCATGTTTTACCTGATTGTCTCCTTCATAGCTTAGAACTATCTTGTCCCATATTTCTTTGGTGGTTTTGAGCTGCATAACCTTGACAAATTCTGATTGTGACAGACTCCCCAATCGTGTATTGACAGCCTTGGCATTTGTTTCATACTGCTTTTTACCTGTCGCATCTGTAGGAATTGATGATGGAAATGTATATCTTCCTTCCACGATTTCCCAAACATTTGGTTCAAGAGATTGAAGATAGGTTGTGGTTCTTACCTTACAATAGATGAAGTTTCTCCCATCAAAGATTGGTGGTCTAATGGATCCCTCTCTTTTGTAGCTGCCCATGATGATAGATCTTCCTTCAAGCGATCAAGCTTCTTCTGAAGGACCTGCTCTGATACTAATTCTTGGAAATAATACTGAGAGGGGGGGTGAATCAGTATTAGCAATTTAACAATATTTCATTTCCATAAATAGATTTATATACGCTACTTCTGTTAATGAAACTTGCGTGTATATGCAGTTGTGTTTAGAGCAACCAGCGTATACCTTGCAATCTTATAATTTAGTTAGTTGATCTTTAATCTGTGTATCAAAACCATATAACCACTAATCAGATGCAGTAAACAAAATAGGAAATCACACACATGAACACAAGATATCAAGTGGAAACCCAATGTGGGTGAAAACCACCTACTACAATCGTCTCTATCTTTCTTTAATAAGAAACTTCTTTTCACAAATTTTGTACCAGTGCAGCCTTATACCAGTACGCATGCTTCTACCTGCAGAAGGCTACAACCGTCTCTCATTCTCCAGCTTTTCCTAGAAGGGAGCTACAACCCCCTTAGCTCTTGTACTAGCTGACATGTTTACTAGTACGTAGGTGCTGACCTACAGAAGGTTACAACCTTCTCTTTTCTTCCAAGGACCACGTTTCATAAATTTTTAGATTGGATCCATCAATAACATCAATCAAACATCAAATATATTTGCATCAATCAATATCCTTTGTACCAACCAAAACTGAACCAAACAATCACTTTTTTGAATGTTGTAACTAGAATAGAGTAACAGTAACCGGAACCCAATCCAAAACCTAGAACACTGCAACGACAAACAGAAGTAGCTAAAACATATTTTATGAGATGTGCGCTACTTCAATGTGTCAAACTTGCACTCACACACTATTATATGAAGGCAAACCTATGTATACGTTGTTTTGAAATGCCGAACCAGCATGTATACGCCCCTGTGCTATATTGAACCTGCGTACAGATCTGTAAAAGATGATTTAACCTTTACAACTATTCAGACATTAGTTATACCCAGATCATTAGATTTATAGATTATGACATGCACCAATAAAAGAGCAAAACCACACAAAGATACTTCTCTTCAAGCCTTAAGATCTTGACCCATCAATAGAACTTATCCTTCTTCAAGCACTCAGCTTCCTCCTTGATTCAGATCCAGCTATGCACCATAACCCAATGACCGATATTATAGATCTTGCTCTTCATTAGATATTCAATACTTGAGTGCCTTTTCCTAATGATGTCCTCCTCCTTTTATAGTCGTAGGCCTTAATACCATGGTCCAAAACCACTTAGAACCAATACCTTGGACCAAATACCTGGTGCCAACATGTCGAACAAGATGCCTTGGACCAATACTATGGATCACAATACCATGGACCAAATACCATAGACCAAAACCAAGTTTTTCAACATGTACACACTTTTCCTTGCATGAAAGTGCGTGTATATGTATACGCTCAGTTTGGTCTGCGAACTCATGTGTATACGTGGTTTGATCAAGGGGAAATTGTGGATACCTCTTTTTCCTTCATTTTGTGATCCTAAATTGTGATATGTCATCTGAGTGAGTTGCCATTAAGGAAAACACCTATTTCATAATGCCAACAATCTCCCCTTTTGGACTTGATGGAAACCCCAAGTCACTCTCCCCCTTTGTCATCAAGGGAAAAGGGTTATGCTCCCCCTAAGTACAGGCTGAATTCTCTGATGTGCTAAAGCGTGTTGTTCATGCTCCCCTTGACTATAAGCAAGGTCTGCAAAAATATGTTCTAAGAAGAACATGGCTCTATACACCATAAATGACCTTCCTATAACCAAAGACTCATACATACATCCATCTCCCAACCAAGTGGGGATACACCAAAAGTTTATACATGATAAAACAAGAACATTACAACATCCATCCCAGGCATAGTGGGTGTTGGATAGGTAAATCCCCTCTGCAGATAGAGGTGATCCCACTAGCCTAAAACAGAACTAGCCACAATCAATTCACGCTGCTACGCAAGTTCCTAGTTGCACATAAAAGGTGAATTAAGAAGACCAACCTGGAGTCCAACGCTAATGTCGAAGCAGAGTTGAGATTCCCGCTCCCTTGCTCCAGCAGGTCATAATCCTTGCGATCCTCGCAAACGGACACCTGCACATGCAAAGGAAGAAACAATTACAAGCATAAAATCCACCAAAGTACAACTATATTTCAGTCAGAAAGGAAATAAATCAAACATCATTATAGTAGACAATGAGATTGGAACCATAACAGCAGTCGTTCATTAATGAATAATAGACGGGAAAAGTTACAACCAAGGTTCTGACGTTGAACCTCTCCTCTGGCTGGGCGAGCAGCTATGTGTGTCTTGCAATATACCTCCTCTCCGGCAGCATAACCTCTCTATGCTTCACTATCACTCACGACAAGCATAATCAGAACTAGCATTACCAAAACTAGCTTGTCTAATGTATGAGGACAGACATTTATAGATGGAGAAGGGAGGAAGATTCAATGAACCAGGACACCCATTGTGGATTGGCATTATCTCTGAAAGGATAGATGTCAAGGATAGATGATGACTCTCGACCTCTATCCGATGGATTTTACCCTCAAAAGACTTCGTGATCTGAAGGGAAAAAACATATGGGCACGCATTTGTCAAAAATCATTACCAAACTGGGTTGGCGCGGGTGTTGTTCTGTGACAGAGCGCCAATCGTCGCACCCCCTTTTGAGGATCTCAGTGATTGGCGCAGGTAGGACACTGTGGACCTGCGCTAATGGAAAAATAGCACTTTTCAGGGATAATTTGCAGAAGGTGTCTTCAGGGAACATGAAGTACATACTCAGGGGAACATAATGCAAGTGTTTTTGGGTTATGTCACTGCTCACAGGTCCTGGAATGCGTCCTCCAATGTACGGGAACGGGGCGATAGGGACGGTGACCAATGGTGACAAATTACTGTGTAACAGATGCCCCCTAAAGCATGAGGCCCGAGAGGGAGAGAGGGGTGAAATGCTTTACAAGAACACATATAGCTGTTGCCGAGGATCTGCATTGAGAGACACGACTGATAGTCCAATTACATGATATACGTGGTATGGTCGCAGCCATCCATAAGAGAGTACATAAATAATCTAGATCCATAGTATGGACGCAGCCATCTGGTTAGGATCAATGGATAGACTCAGGCATGGTCGCAGCCATCCAGTGAATGAGTCGTGTATGAAGAATCACACCTGGATTACAACAGACACAATCCAGGGTCTTGCGCTCAATCTCGACCCGAACAAGAGTACAAGTTCAAGCATGCGAATATATGAGCTGAATTCGAACATGCATGAACATCGTCTGATTACCAGTCAATAGTGGAAACTGTTAACAGACGCGAGAGGTACCACCAATAATGACAATGGCCCTCAAGGTACTATAGGTACAATCTACGGCGTGCGAATTAATGAGCTTGCGTCGAACACCCGTAGAATCATTCGATCGGAGGCCAATGATGAAAACCTCACATCGAACACGAAGAACCTGCCATTGAGGCATGCAGGCTCCAAGGCACCAGAAGGGAGTCTCTAGATCAGCTTCCCGGATAATGAGCTGAATTCGACAGGAAGTGACCTTGATCGAAGGTGGGCCATAATGTTTCCCATATCATCGACGCGAGACAGAGAGATAATGTTGTGAATCAAGATCATGTGAACTATCAGATGGAGGTTGTTTCTTTTCAGAGGTCAACTTCTCTTGAACATATCGGCGGCACGACAGTGGAATTGGCAGTATTTGACATCAATGGATCAGAGGTCATGATGACGAGGCAATGAGCAGATGAGAGGTCAAATAGGATTACCCAAATCCATGGAGGCCAGTGAAAAATGAGATGAGATATCCCCACCCAGACATGAAAGCAGACAAGTGCCATGTTCAAGAGCGACATACTGCCGACACGACAATAATTATGGTTCCAAAATTTTCTTTTTCCCCACCATTTCTGGCGAGTACCCCGATTATTTTTAACAAGCTTGATGGGGATAGCATATGCTTGTGGTGTGTCATTTTGACAAAATCCGATGTCATCAGGTTTTAACGAGTCTGACAAAGGAAGAACTCGACGTCTTTTCATGTTTAGAGAGTTTGAAAAGACAGCAGAAAAGAAAACTCCAGGGGTGTCCTTTTTCGTAAAGTTGTGTCTCTCGAGCCCGAAAAAGTATAAAACAATGCTCGAAAGAACCGCCCAACCATTACGATCGAGGAGTACTTTTCATAAGTAGTGATTCCGACCTGGAAAAGTAAAAAAGCGGTCAAAATCACGTCGTTTCGTGACCATTAACGAGTTTGAAACGACAAAACCCGGTAATCTTTTTATGTTTTAACGGTCGACAAAAAGAACTTAAAACGACCGCCCCTTATTAACATTTAACGAGTCAAGAGGAGTAACTCGGCCATCTTTTCCTTTTTAAACGGTCAGAAAAAGAGCTGAAAGCAGACCTTAGAGTAACCTTTTCATTTATTTTACTGAGCCTGAAAAAGTAGGAAAATGAGCTCGTTTTGTTGCTTGAGTTGCACCAACCCCTGTCATCATACAAAGAACAGCGTAAAACCCACTTTGACATAAATATATTCCAAAAATACTCAAAAAATATCATTTTTAATGTATTTTTAGGTCAAAAATGCTATAAATAGTGAAATGGTAAAAAATAAATTTACTTTTCACTTTTTACCTTGTGAGTTTACCATTGGAGGGTTTTGGGTGCAAAGTTCAAGTGCTGATTGCGATCAATCCAGGAGACCATTCGAGCCGCCGTCTGAAGCAGGTAAGAGGCCTCATCCTTAGCTTTATTTTCATTCCATTTATTCAGTTTTCCATCCACAGAATGATCCTCTGCAAGGGGGATTGCAAAAACTAGGGTTGCGCCCATTGGCGCGAGTTTCCCGCGCGGGTTCGCGCCAATGGGCTATTTTCCTAAAAGGAGGCGCGACATTTTCGCGACTGTTTTGAAAACAGTCGCGCCAATCGCGCGAACCAATTTTGCACACGATTTTGACCATTGAATTTGCAATTTTTCCTGGTTTTTGTCTTCACCATTGATCTAATGATGACATTTTTGACTCTTTGGTTGCAGGGTTTGGTCAGAATGGCTATAGAATGGAGAGAAAGGGAACATGAGGCCATAGATGCCATGGCATTGGAGGATGATGCATGCATGGATGCTTTGAGAGATTGCGGCTTGAAGAAATTCTTCCTTACCTCATATTTACGTGCACAACCTGAGTTACTGAGATTTATTGTGGATGCTTGGGACACGGAGGATCAGGTATTCCGCCTGAAGGACCAGACATTGGAGTTGGATGTCTCCGATGTCTACTTTATTACTGGTCTATCGCGGCGAGGTGCACGGCCCATCTTGACTGGTAGCAGGCCTTCCGGTGAGAAGATGGGAGAGGTGATGGAAAGAGTTTGTCCTGGGGCACATTTTGGATCTAACAGTGCCAAGGTAGATATTGTCACTATTCCGGACCTGGTACTACGAGTGGTACTATTCACTATCACCCGGACGGCTGGGGTACAGGCACCCCACGAGGCCAGCAAGAATCACTTGCTGCTGGCAACTGAGTGTCTGAATCCTACATTGTTTGATTGGGCCACGACAGTGACAACAAACATCAAAAGGCAGCTTACCAAGTGTAAGCGTGATGGGAACAAACAGTTCGGCTACGGATCTATCATAGTGACTTTCTTCCTGGAGCGACTGCCGATATTCCGGGTACAGGGGGGTATAGTGGCAGATCCAGTGCCACGGGAGCCGAGGTTGAATCGATGGGCAGAACTCATGCCCAGAGGAGGAGGGGGCCAGCAGATGGCCTGGAGGCCCGAGTTCTTTATCTGGCTCCGTCACCAGATGATCGTCATAGAGGACTGGCCCTATGCGGGCACGGATTTCACTGGAGATCCCGATCTCCCACTGCCTGCAGGAGAGGAGTGGGACGAGGAGCTAGGTAAGAACTCTTTGTGTTTTTAACGTTTTTTATGTATTTCAGTTTTTTTTTTTTTTTTTGTATAATACATGCCTGTTTCTTACAGCATCTATATGTATGCAGATGTTGGTGCAGAGCGACCAGCTGACTTGCCTCATAACGTACGGAGAGCACAACCTGCAGCAGACCCTTAGGTAGAGGGTGATGACGTTCTAGTTCAGAACCTTGAGGCACTTACTCGAGGAATTCCAGATTATGGCAGATTGGCCAACGTGCCTAGAGCGTACCAGAGGCACACGGTGGGAGTATCTACTCGCGTCCATCATCTGTTGAGACGTTTGGTGCGGGCAGTGACATGCTATCATGAGCATCACCGTGCTTAGATGCCTAGGTTTCATTTTTGCATATTTTTGAGAGACATGTCGTCAGCGGCTGTATGGGACTTGGACATGTATCATTTTTTGGGTTATGTAATGCATGTGGCGCAAACATTATGACACACACGTATATATATACATATGTCTATGGTTCATTATTGTGTTTTCATGTGTTTGCTTATATACTGTTTTGATTACAAATTATGCAAATGTCTATCTAATACATGATTGGCCAATGCATCAGATAATGTGTTTAATTGTCTTGGAACATGTTGATATGTGATAAAATCAAAATTCCTTTCTAACAGTCTTACACGTAAATACAACCTTAGAATATGATGGTTTCTGACGGAATATTGCCCGTTGAGCTGGTGGACAACAAGTTGAGAGTCCAGGTTCACTACCAATGCGCGAATGCCGAAATTAATTGCTTTAGCAAGTAGCTCGATTACAGCACAGTATTCGGCGACATTGTTAGTAGTACGACCTAAACAAACACCCTGAAAATCTATTAGCTCGCCATGAGGATCGTAGATCACCCATGCCGCAAAGGACAAATCGCGAGTACTGCGGCAGGCACCATCAGCGAAACCAACATAAGGTGCATCCGACATCTGCACAAGAAGCAAAAAACACAATAAGTGGTTGCTATGTCTTGAAAACTTACACACACACACAACACACTAAAGTACATGTATGTACACAATAAAATGTACTAGCATCATGCATAGTACTTTTTCAAATAAAGCCCATTTCGGGGCTTCCCAAGAGGGTTTCCTTTATAATCAATCAACTCGTAGGCCCCTTTCTGTAGAACTTTCTTGACAATGTAAGGGCCTAGCCACATAGACTCGAGCTTTCCTGCTCCTAGCTTATCTTTTGCCTGATCATAGAGCAGGACTAAGTCTCCCTCAACGAAAGAATGTGGACGGACGGTCTGATCGAAGTGAGTCTTGACTCGCTTCTTTTGCGTTTCGATGGCCAAAGAGGCCAGGTGACGAGTCTCATCTAGCCGTTCTAAATAAAGAAGGCGTTCTTCTAACGGAGTGGTGTTGGGAAGTAGCTCAACAGCTAATTTCAATGAAGGTATCTCACATTCAATCGGAAGGGTAGCCTCTAGTCCATAAACTAGTTGAAATGGAGTGAAACCAGTGGCATCCTTCACGGAGGTTCGGTAAGCCCACAAGGCAGGGAACAACATCAAATGCCAGTTAGACTTATGCACGCCAACGATACGTTGAAGCATTGTAACCAAGATCTTATTGACAGCTTCAACTTGACCATTGGACTAAGGGTAGTATGGAGTTGAACTATCGTGTTGCAAGCCTAGCTGGGTTGTTAATTCCGACATCATATGATTACGAAAATGCTTTCCGTGATCGGTGATGATGGCTTGAGGGACGCCGAATCACGAAATAACATGATTGAACCGCTGTGTGACCGTCTTCAGTTAATGTAGGCATCGCCTCGGCCCATTTAGTAAAGTAATCGACAGCAACGATGATAAACCCATGCCCCCCGGCCGAGCGAGGGTTACAGG
Source organism: Pinus tabuliformis (assembly GCA_031772625.1). NCBI lineage: Eukaryota > Viridiplantae > Streptophyta > Pinopsida > Pinales > Pinaceae > Pinus > Pinus tabuliformis. The sequence continues at coordinate 509,709,577 of CM062805.1, forward strand.
TCATATAATCAATGCCCCATTTTGCAAAAGGGCCGACGGTGACAACAGGGTGCAATGGAGCAGGAGGCGCTCGCATTTTGCGCTGGTATATCTGGCACTCATGACAAGAGCGGACGGCAAGGATGCAATCCTTGAAGATAGAGGGCCAAAAGTAGCCAGCACGAAGGATTTTTTGGGCAGTAGCATATCCGGACATATGTCCGCCACAGGCACCAGAGTGGCAGTCATTCAAAACCCGCTCAGCTTCCTCGAGAGTAAGACAACGACGGAGAACAGAGTCGGCGCCGAGACGATATAATGTATCTCCAATGATACGGTATGGTTGAGATTGATGACGAATCCTTCGCCGAGCGTCTTTAGAGACACCCGGGCAAAAGGAGGACGTTTGCAGATATGTGACTATATCTCCGTACCATGGATCGAGGGTGCTAATGAGGAACAGGGTCTCATCCGGAATTTGATCCTCTACATGCGAGGTCGAGGAAGAAGATGGCAAAGAGCAAATTAACTCAGCAAACACAAGGGATTTCTTAGACTTGGCAGTGGTAAATTCCAAGTCAAACTCTTGGAGGATAACAATCCACTTCGAGTATTTGCCCCCCAGCAACTGGCGTGACAATATATATGTCATGGGGTTGCAATCAGAAATCACGGTAGTTGTTCGCAGCAGGATATAATGACGGAAACGTTGGACAGCACAAACCACGGCTAAAGCCAACTTCTCGACATAAGCATATCGAGTTTCCGTATCTAGAAGGTTGCGGCTGAGATAATAAATAACATGTTCAGTGCCATCATCGTCAGCTTGAACAAGAACCATGCCGATAGTGGTATCGGCGGCAGCCAAATACAGCGTGTAATCGCGATAATAATTCGGAGGACGGAGTAATGGAGCAGAGACAAGGAGACCCTTGAGACGCTCAAAAGATTCCTGAGCAATGGTATCCCAATGAAAAGGGACATCGCGTTTTAATAACCGTGTAAAACCTTTGGCTACCTCGGCATAGTTTGGAACGAAGCGACGTAAAAAATTTGCTTTACCCTGCAATCTTTGCAATTGCTGTAAAGAAGCAGGGGGAGGAAGATTCACTATGGCCTCGACTTTAAGGGGATCCAAACGGATTCCCTCTCGGGAAACAACAAACCCGAGAAGTCGGCCAGATTCAACGCAGAAGACACATTTGTGAGGATTAAGCCTAATTCGGTAGTATCGACAGCGAAGAAAGATTTCGCGAAGGTGTTTAGGGTGGTCCTGACGTTTAGCTGAATGAGCAGGGAGATCATCCAGGTAAGGCTATACAATGTGTCGAATGTCATGAAACGCATAAGACATTGCACGCTGGAAGGTAGCACCGACATTTTTTAGACCGAAAGGGAGCTTCTTATAGGCAAAAGTGCCCCATGGGCAAATAAAGGCAGTTTTGTGTTGATCAGCAGGAGCAATATTGATCTGGTTATAACCAGAGAAACCGTCCATAAAAGAATGCATTTCACTTCCAGCACACTCGTCAATAATTTGATCAATGAATGGTGTGTGAAAATTATCTTTAGGACAGGCTCTGTTTATATCACGATAATCGACACAAACCCGGATTGTACCCTGTTTTTTGGTTACAGGTACAATATTAGAAACCCAATCTGTGAGAGGAATAGGATAAATAAAACCGGCATTAAGAAGCTTCTCTACCTCGGCCTTAATCGCTGCAGCCTTTCGGGGGTGTACAGGGCGTAAACATTGACAAACAGGCTTAGCACCTGGGTACATGATTATCTCATGCACCACTATACTAGGATCAATGCCGGGCATTTCTTCATAGGACCAGGTGAAGACATCACGAAATTCGCGAAAAAGGTTGGAATAAAGTTGAATCTCCTCTGGAGTACAAGTGACTCCAATGTGAAGATGCTCGACAATCCCTGGTTTGACAGAGATGTCGATGGGTTGGGTTTGCGTAATGTTCACCATATTCCCTTCAGAAAACACCTGATCAATCTGAATAGGCGTTTGAAGGATTTGTGATGGGAGACAAGGAGCAAACCGCTCGAGGCAAGTCAGAAAATTCTGCTGGGCAGGTAGAAATGAGGAACGATGGTGAGAATCATGCCAAGGAGGTTCCTCTAGAGACATGGTCTCAATAATGGCTTCGTCGGAGAGGAATGTTTCTCTTAAGGAATCCGAAGAAGCCTCGTCTAGAAGCCCTGAGGATGGAGTAAGCGTAGAAGAGGGAGCCGAGGCAGCAATGATTTCAACATAGTTAAGCTCGGCAGGACTCAACGGCATCCGGTCGCCCCAGGAATCTACTTGGTCTGTGGGAGGGATGATCCACGGGTCAGAACCAGTAGTGATCATATTGACAGAGGCGATATTTGGAGGAGGGAGTGGAAAAACACCCATAAGAGCGGGATCTTTGAAAAGTCCAGCTCCCAGACTCTCAGATAATTTGGAGGTATGCTCCACAAACGGGATGGTGCCTTCGGAAGAAGAAGCAAAGAAGGATAGCTGGTCAATGGTAACGATCTTCCCTTGATGAGGGAAACGAATGATACGAAAGAAAGATGAAGCGACAGCTTGCATCGCGTATATCCAGCTACGTCCGAGAAGGAGGTTGTAGGTTAGAGTAGCATCAACGACTTCAACTTCCATCTCGACCGTCTTCCCTTCCAAAGAGATGGGTAAACGTTGGAGTATACCGTAAGGACGGGACGCTCTTCCATCAAAAGCTTCCAAGGTAGTAGGAGACTGGCTCAGCGTTGGAGATCCAATAGCTTTCCAACAGGCAACAGACATGATGCAAGTTGAGGCACCTTCATCAATGACTGTACGATGAATCATCTTGGAATCAATAATAACCTGTATTAGGAAGGCGATTTGGGGAGGCAGTCTCTGAGTATGGCGTTCTAAGTCAAAAGTGATTAAATCCGAATCAGCCGGGTCTATGCCACCAATGGCAGATAGCAAGGACTTCCTCTGAGAAGGGCAACTCTGGAGAACTTCTAAAGCGGACATAGCCGACGGAGTCTGTGCTAAGTCCTCAACGATATTGTAGTGCTGTGCAGCACGAGCATTCGGGTTGTAAGAGGATTTCCGGAGTACTCCTTTTGGAGGGGGTCGAAGAGGCGTCTCAGTGGTAGGTCTCTCAATGTGGAGTGGACCTGAACTGAACGGAGGAGCACTAGAGGGAATCTCAGGCTCCTTCCCGGCAGATGGCGGATAATCTTTCGTTCGAGTACTGATATTGATAGGTACCGTACCAGCCATAAACACTTGAGAACCAAAGGAAGAGGGAGGCTGAGAAGGGTCAGCCACCATTTGAGTTTTTTGAGTTTGTTGAGTGGGAAAGGGCTCTTTGAGCACCGCAGGAGTCACAGGGGCGCCTTTCAACAAACGACTAACTTCGGACCGCCTCGGGCAGTCCTTGGTATAGTGATCCTCATCACAGATAAGACAAGGATACTTGGGTTTGCGTTTAACGCCATCCTCGGTTGGAGGTTTAGTGGCTTCCTGTTTGGGTTGCTCTGGTTTATTTTTCGCTTTCCCTTTCTTCTTTTCTTTCGAGGCCTTGTTTGCCGTATTGGATTGGACGGCATTAACCTCGGAAGTGACATTTGAAACGGGTGGTGCCTGGGAAGGTTGTTCATTTGAAGCAGTCGATTTTTGCTTCCCAGGGTTCGCGGGATTCTTCTTTGAGGATGAACTAACCGAACCGATAATACCGTCAACAGTTGGTGTTGGCGGGGCTTTAGATGTTCCTGGTCTTGGGGCATCAGGCAAGTAATCATATAATGTACCTGATTGAGAATAGACTAAATCGAGGTACTGAGCGCGCGCAATAGCTTGCTCTTCAGTGACACACGCTCCCATGGCAATATCCCGAGCTATTGGAGGAACGAACGAAGTCGTAAACCAATCGGTAAGAAGCTGGTCGGGAATCCAAAATTTGATCATACGTCTACGCCGTCTCCATTCATGGATATGATCAGAGATATGCGTAGCCGTCGTTTGTCTTAAGGAAGTGAGGAGGTGTGTACCCGTTTCATATCGAATGGGTAACTGGAAATGAGTGAGAAATTCCATAGCCAAAGAATTGAAATCCTGAAAGGACCCACGATTAAGCTCGATATAGCACTTAGCGACAGAGCCAGTGAGAGTCCTTTGAAAAAGGCGAAGCCGAATTGAATCATCAAGCCATGAATTGGATGAACACCACAAGTGCTAAGTCATGACATGGGCTTGTGGATCTTCATTAGCTTTACCATCGAATTTCGGACAGTCACCAGGAATTTTGGTTTGAACCGTTGGCCAATAAGGATTATGAAGAATAGGATCATTGGTCAATTTGGACACATCTGGTAATTCTAAAGTCACTAAGAATGGTAATTGAGGATTGAAAGACATCTGGGGCTGCTGGTAAGATGGAGCACCAGGGTTCCAACCAGGTGGTGGTTGCCCCCATGGACTTTGTCCGGGCGGATTTGGCCCCATAGTGTATTGGCCGTAGGGATTTGTATTTTTCCCCCCAGCATAAGGATTACCAAACGATGCTGCAGATGCACCATATGGCTGTTGATACTTCTGCGAAGGATTCGCCTGCAGTTGTTGGTAATTCTGGTATGGGGCGAAAAAAGGTTGCCCTTGAGGTTGCTGGTAACCATACGGTGGTGGGACTCCAAATTGAGTTTGAGCACTAGGCTGGGTTTGATAAAAAAAATTTGATTGAGCTCCAGCCTGCATTTGAAGACCAGATGGGTTTTGGGGTCCCGCTTGGGGCCACGGACCGGATTGAGCAGCGCCAGTAGGCTGTCCTGTAGGTTGGGCTATCTGGCTAGAAGGATAACCTTGTTGATACTGAGGTTGGCCTACCTGCCTGGAAGGTTGTATCTGCTGATACTAAGGTTGGCCGACCTGCTGGGATTGGAGCTGTTGTTGTGCAGCGGAAGGTTGTCCTAACAGACTAGATGGCTGAGAGGGCTGGGCAGTTGGTTGGCCCAACTGTGTTTGAGGCTGACCGGGCTGACCGGCTTGCCCAGAGGGTTGAGAATACTGGACAGTAGGCTGACCAAGTGGTTGAGTAACTTGTCCAGATATTGGACCATACTGGACATTGGGTTGATTTAGATTAGCAAAGGATTGACCAGTGTGTCCAGTAGGCGAACCTTGCTAGATGCCAGGTTGGGCTTGTTGCATAGAAGGTTGACCTGGGTTACCAATAGGTTGAGAGGTGAAAAACGGACCACCAGAGGCAAAAGGATTTCCTTGGAAGGATTGACCTTGTAGGTTTTGCTGAGGTGGTTTGTCGGGTTGTGCATACGAAGCTTGACCACCATGGAAAACGGTGGAACTCCAATCGATTGACAATGGAACTGAAACCTCAACATTCGGTTGACCCATCAAATACCCATGAGGTGGTAAATACTGATCGTATTGACCTTCAGGTGGGGCATTCAATGTAGGATCAAAACCTCCGAATAAAGATTGACTAAACATAGGAGTCGACGAAGCCACAGATACCGTTGGAGCGGTTGTGACTGAGGTAACAGATGTACTATAATTTGGTGGAGTCAAAAGCCCCGTGTTGGAAAAACTGAGTTGTGACCAAATAGAGGTCGGAAAGGGAGAAGACATAACATGGCTTATTGCTCTGTAACCTGGAGGTAGCCTCTCAGCAGTAGGAGTGCCACTGACAGGTGTAGAGACCATTGCGGTGGGATTTTCACCACCTGGCATACCGGATTCATCAGTCGTAGTAGGGGATGTGTCTTCCATGTCGGAAGGAAATGGAGGTGGTGGAACCCGAGGAGAAGTGTATTCCCAAAAAGGGATACCGTTTTCAGAAGGTTCCCAAATAGGGTTCCAATGAAACTGATAAGTCTCGTCGCCCGGAGCACGAGAATTGAGCGGTTGTATACTTGGAACAATAGAAAGAGTTTCACTCACAACCGGTATCTCGGAAGACGAAATTGGTAATTCCGCCAGGATGGGACTTCACAAAACCCTAGGCAATCTGACGAGACAAGACCCTACTCAGACTAACGCAAACAAAAGCTAACCGGGTAGTATGTTATCGTGGCAAATAAATTTTAAGACACTGAACTTGACCTTTTCATATTTTAAGAGTCGAGAAAAGGACAAAAAGATGACTCTAGTCTCCTTCGAATATTTAATGAGCACGAAGTGACAAGAAGCTCACTGGCACCTTTTCTTTTAAAGAGTCCGAAAAGGATCAAAAGTGACTGCTCTGGAGAACTAGGCAAGAGGTTACCAAACAATCCGTAAAACTGCTTATACACCTTGGCAATCAGATGAAAACCAAGGACTTCCCGTACGGCAGTCAATCTTCCCGAATGCTGTGTTCAGTGCATTACGGCTTGTAAGGCGGCAGACTCGGCTTCCTATGGATAAAAGGTTTTAATCCTATAGGGGTCTCCCAATGTATACGCGACGGTACGTGGGAGCACAATCCGTACTGGCACCTATCGTTTCACCGTGGAGGAATCACCCAACCACTCGACGGTAAGCTACCAAGTTTAAAGACGCTGGAATATGTCTCTAACCTAGACCTCTAGAATGTTTGTGTTAGGTTCCAATGTGTTGTTATGTTCATTCAGTTTATTTTAAAGTTTATCTTCAATTATGTTTCAGTTTTTTGGTCCTACCGTATGTGATCTCTCAAAACTTCCTAAATGCAAACTACATGCCAAAATTATGTCATTTCATTCAATGAATTCTATCTATAGGAGGGTTGAGATCTTTACACAAACGAAATGATCACTCAGCAAACAACAAAGATCCTAATGCAGCTAATAACAAGAAATGAAAATTTTTTCTTTTTCTTTTTAAAAGCAACAAATAACAATAAATGCTAACTAATATGATGCAAAAGATCTTTTGTTTTCCTTTCTCTTAAGATGGCATGATGCATTTAAACAAATCTTAAGAGATATTCACAAGTATAAACAAACCAAGTTCACTCAATGAAATAGAACCAATTCTGAAACACCAAGATGAACTATCCAAGCAAGGAGAAACACAAAGACTTTTAATGAACCATGTGATCTAAGTTCAAATGAAGTCAAATAAAATCCAACAAGCTAGAAGTGAACTACTCGAAGCACAGAATAACAAGCTTTAACAACCACTAGATATGTGCAAAAAACAACCAAAAGGTTGACTGGAAAATCAAAGAACCGGCACTTCCCACAGAAGGCTCGACATGCAAAGTCACTAGATGTTCTAGGGCTGGAATACAAAGTCGATAGAAATAAGCAAACAACTGAAGGATAAATGCACAACCAGTCAAACAGAGTTTCAACACACTCCCAGAAGCTGCAAAAGATATAAAAAGACAAAAATCCGAGTCGAAAGAGCTTCCAACAAACACACAAGCAAAATTCACAGGGTTGGCGCGACTGTCAGCCTGCAACTTGCGCTACCAAAAGATTGGCGCGGGTTGCTGTTGGGCAACATGCGCCAACTGGCGCGACTGTCAGAGTAAAAAACGCACCAACAAAGCTTGCCGGCTTAAAAAATAAATAACATGACCCCAAGTCGGGCCAACAGTGTTCAGATGGATCAAACAGTAAATAACAATCTCAAAACCGACCCAGAAAGCTCATTTACTCAAGCAAGCAAGAGAAAATTAACATACAAGACAAACTCCAAATAGCTTCTCCCCAGTGGAGTCGCCAAATTGTTGGATAGGTAAATCCCCTCTCCGGACAGAGGTGATCCCACTAGCCTAAAACAAAACTAACCACAATCAATTCACGCTGCTACGCAAGTTCCTAGTTGCACATAAAAGGTGAATTAAGAAGACCAACCTGGAGTCCAATGCTAATGTCGAAGCAGAGTTGAGATTCCCGCTCCCTTGCTTCAGCAGGTCACAATCCTTGCGATCCTCGCGAACGGACACCTGCACATGCAAAGGAAGAAACAGATACAAGCATAAAATCCACCAAAGTACAAATATATTTCAGTCAGAAAGGAAATAAATCAAACATCATTATAGTAGACAATGAGATTGGAACCATAACAGCAGTCGTTCATTAATGAATAATAGACGGGAAAAGTTACAACCAAGGTTCTGACATTGAACCTCTCCTCTGGTTGGGCGAGCAGCTATGTGTGTCTTGCAATATACCTCCTCTCCGGCAGCATAACCTCTCTGTGCTTCACTATCACTCACAACAAGCATAATCAGAACTAGCATTACCAAAACTAGCTTGTCTAATGCATGAGGATAGACATTTATAGATGGAGAAGGGAGGAAGATTCAATGAACCAGGACACCCATTGTGGATTGGCATTATCTCTGAAAGGATAGATGTCAAGGATAGATGATGACTCTCGACCTCTATCCGATGGATTTTACCCTCAAAAGACTTCGTGATCTGAAGGGAAAAAACATATGGGCGCGCGTTTGTCAAAAATCATTACCAAACTGGGTTGGCGCGGGTGTTGTTCTGTGACAGAGCGCCAATGGTCGCACCCCCTTTTAAGGATCTCAGTGATTGGCGCAGGTAGGACACTGTGGACCTGCACCAATGGAAAAAATAGCACTTTTCAGGGATAATTTGCAGAAGGTGTCTTCAGGGAACATGAAGTACATACTCAGGGGAACATAGTGCAAGTGTTTTTGGGTTATGTCACTGCTCACAGGTCCCGGAATGCGTCCTCCAATGTACGGGAACGGGGCGATAGGGACGGTGACCAATGGTGACAAATTACTATGTAACAGTGGGGAAACAAAATAGGTCGTTACATGACCTTGATAATAAAAGATATACATAACATAGAGACAAAATATCTAAAATAAGACTATGATAGTCATCAGCAACTATCATCAGTAGTATTTGTCAATCACCATCCAAACCAGCAACCACGATCTCCCTCTTCACCTGAATCAAAAACAACTATGAAATTGTACCAAGATTTTCTAAGATAATGCCAACAATGCATTATTAGAAGTATATGCTCCCCCTGAACTTGTGCCAGATGATCATTGTCAGACCCATATCAAACTCTTTTCATCCTGAATCTGGCCCACTGATATTCTTCAAACCATCATATATGCAGCTGTATCCATAGAGACCGGCTTATGTACATGGATACACTTCATGAAACTCACGTACAACCATTTTTCTCTGAAATAGATAAGTGTCAACAGCAAGATGATGCATCAAATACTCCCAACTTCTATCTGAGGTATTCAAATGTCTCTCTGGGAAGTGGTTTGGTGAATATATCAGCAACCTATTCCTTGGAGGGAACATACTCCAATTTGACCTTTTGTTCAAGCACTTGTTCCCAGAGAAAATGATATTTCATAGGTATGTGCTTGGTCTTGGATTCCATGACTGGATTCTTTGAAATACTGGTTGCACTTGTACTATCAGATAGAATGGAGATGAGTGGAGTACATGTGATCTGAATGTCTTGCAATGTTTGCATCATCCAAAGAATTTGTGTGCAACAAGATGCAGGAGCCACATATTCTAATTCAGCTGTAGATAATGCAATTGAACTTTGTTTCTTGCTGAACCAAGAGACTAATCTAGAACCCATATAGAATGCACCACCACTGGTGCTTTTTCTATCATCCATGCTTCCTGCCCAATCTGCATCTGTATATGCATGAATTGTAAGATCTGTATCTCTAGGATACCATCAATCAAAGTTTTGTGCTCCTTGAAGATATTTGAAAATCCGTTTGACTGCCTGAAAGTGTGATTCTTTTGGATTTGCTTGGAATCTTCCAACTATTCCCACTGCATGCATGATGTCTGGTGGGGTACTTGTTAGATAAAGCAAACTACCGATCATGGATCTGTAGGTTGGTTGATGTACAACTGCTAATTCATCATTTGAGCTGAGGCTGCATCCTATTACCATAGGGGTACATACTGGTTTAGAATATTCCATGCCATATTTCTTCAAGATATGCTTGAGGTACTTGGTTTGTGATAGAAAAATACCATCTTTATTTTGTTCAACTTGTAAACCAAGAAAATATGTGAGCTCACCAAGCAGGGACATTTCAAATTCTTTCTGCATTACCAAAGAAAAGTTTTTACTCATGGTTTCTTCATTGCTACCAAAAATGATATCATCAACATACACAACAAGTATTAGCAATTTATCATTGTCAATTTTTATATATAGATTTCTATCAGCTAATCCTTTTGAAAAAACTTGTTGATGAAGGTATTTGTCAAGACGATAATACTTGGTCCTTGGAGCTTGTTTTAGACCATAGGGAGCCTTTCTGAGTCTGCATACAAGTTTTGGATCATTTCCAAGGATGAATCCATTTGGTTGCTCAATATATACTTCTTCTTATAGGTCTCCATTAAGAAAGGCAAAGTTCACATCCATTTGATATACCTTCAAAGTCTATACCTTCTTATTGAGCATAACCTTTACAAACAAGTCTGGCCTTGTTTCTAATAACTTCTCCATTGTCATTCAGCTTGTTTTTGAATATCCATTTAGTTCCTATGACATTCTTATCATTAGGTCTAGGAACCAATTCCAAAGTATTATTCTTTTCAATCTGCTCAAGTTCTTCATTCATGGCCTTGACGCAACATTCATCTTTGCATGCTTCATTTACATTTTGCGGTTCGATGGAGGAAAGCAATGCTAGATAGCTTGAAGCTTCTATAATAGTTCTTGTTGTCTACACACCTGCCTCTTTCTGCCCCAAAATTTGAGTCTCTAGATGATTCTTCTTAACATACCTAGATGGTGTCTTTTCTTCTACCCTTATCTGTTCTTCTGGTACCTCATTGGTTTCTTCTTTTGAATTAGTCTGATTTGATGTGGAAGGATAGTCCTCAGCTTTTTCATAATCTGCGGTTTTTACTTGCTTTAGATTTTTGCCTGCTTCATCAACCACAACATCAATACTTTAAACAATTTTCCCAAGTCTTTTATTATAACACTTATATCCTTTACTTCGGGAAGAGTAACCAAGGAGAATGCCTTCATCTGCTCTAGGTTCAAACTTGCCAAGTTTTTCATCAGTCCTTTTGATGTAACATTTGCTTCCAAAAATTTTGAAGTATTTTACAATAGGAGTCTTACCATATCAAAGTTCATGTGGAGTTCGAGTGTTGTTTACCTAGACATTGGTTTTTTTGAGAATAGTGACAGTAGCAAATGCAGCTTCACCCCAGAAGGTTGCAAGAGTTCCAGACTCATCTAGCATAGCACGTGCCATTTGTTGAACAATTTTGTTCATCGTTTATACCACTCCATTTTACTAAGGAGTTCTTGTGGTAGATAATTCCCTTCTTATTCCATATTCTTCACAGAAGTCGAAGAATTCATCTGAGGTAAATTCCCCTCCTCGATTTGATCTTAGACATTTGATTTTGCGATCTAATTCATTTTCAACTAAAGCTTTGAAGGCTTTGTACCTTTCAAATGCTTCATCTTTATGCTTTAGAAGTCCTATCCAACACATTCTTGAAAAATCGTCAATGAATAATATAAAATATTCTTCTCCATGAGGTAACTTTTTCCTTAATGGTCCACATAAGTCAATATGGACAAGTTCAAGAGGCTTACTAGCTGATCCTTCCTTTTCAGGGAAATGTGTTCTGGTTTGCTTACCAAATTGACATGATTTGTGTATTGTATTTTCTAGAATGCAAATATCCAGAAGGTCATGAACTACCTGGTATCTGCATGATTTTCTTATTTGAGGGAAGCTTAGATGCCCTAGTATTATGTGCCATAGCCAGTGTTAATCATTTTTTCTTAGATTGTTGTTGTCCTCCCTTGAGTATGTAGAAGTTGTTTGGAGTTCTTACACCTTTGATCATTGTTTCTCATGTATCAAGCTCACAAACAACACATCCATTTGATCGAAATAATGCTTCATTTCCTTGATCACACATTTGACTGACACTTAATATGTTATGCTTTAGACCATCAACATACATAACATTCCCAGCTTTAAACTTTTCTTTTAAGACCACAAAGCCTTTACCTGTTATGACTACAAGAGTGTCATTACCAAATGAGACGTTCTTTTCCTTTTCTAAGGCATTATATGACTGAAGTTTTTCTTTATCACCTGTCATGTGTTTCGAGCATCCACTGTTGATATACCACTGATTTTCTTGTCCTTCTGCATACAAGGCTATTCCACATCTTTTTGTTTGTGGTTCTTTCTTTCTCCATGTTTTGGGACCGAATGAAGTTTGCTCCTTCTGAGATGTTTACCGAAATTTACTCCTACATTCAAAATCTTCCTGACCAAAGTTGTTACAGATAGAGCATTCTATTTCATTTTCAAGAGCATAAAAGTTATTTTAGTTCCTTTTCATGATCCCAGTCACATTCCTTTGATTTCGTGCTTCTCTAGTCATGATGGTTTTGTAAGCAACACATTGAGCAGCTTTGTGTCCAAAGTTATGACATGAAAAACATTGGTCATTAAAGAAATTCCTGCGATTATCAAATCTACTGATCTGATGATTGTAGTTTCCATTGACACTCATTCTTGAAGCAATTGAGACGGATTTACCTATGGTTGGTTATAGCTTCTGTTCATCCTTCAAGTAGATTGAAACCGATTTACCTGATGATCTGCTTTATGCCTTTGTTGATGCTTGTCAACCTGTTCACTTCTCCTTGCTGCATGAAGATAGCTTTTGGAGGTTGATGGCTTATGTGCTTAAGATGCTTCTTCAGTATATCCAAAAGCTATCTTTATCAGAGGACAACACTGCACTTTGATAATTTCATCTAAAGTTTCTATTCCTTTCACAAATCTAAGATTGAGAGCTTTTGTTTTCTCAATATCTTTTCTTAGACCTACAATTCCACATTCTAACTTTTCATTGTGTTTTTCCATTTCAGCAAGTTGGAATGTCATAGTATCTATAATCATACTCTTTTCTTCTAAACAAATTTTCAGTTTTGAAATTTCTTCATAGAGATCATATTCATATAAATCATCCAAGAAATCATCATCTTCATGTAGGAATTTACAGGGTAAGTTCCTCAGAAAGAAAACCAAAAAGGACACCGCTCACAACCAGATCACAGATCAATACACCAGTATTTTTGACGTGGTTAAAACCCTCAAAGAGGGAAACAGTCCACGGCCTGTCCCAACGTGGGTACTAAAGGCAATTTATTAATCAAAGAATGAAAATTTACATAAGCTTCTCTCATGCACGGATTACCCGAACAATGACCCTCCATGCGCTTTAAATAGAACTCATGGACCAATCGGGTGTCAAGCCACGGATCAAGTGTCGGTAATACCGAGGAGAGAATGAACCTTCGGATCACTACATATCGTGACCGTCGGATTGTAAGTTACAAAATGTACAACGGTAAAGAAACACACTTTACCTAACTCTATACATAACTCTACACTAGACCAAGTTGAACCTAACTATATCCTATGTGTCGGAATATCCTAACACTTCAAAAGCCATCAAAAGTCGATAATCATTACCATATTCATCTTCATCACTATTTGATAAACCATCGTTATCTTCATGCGTATAGTATCTCTTCTTACTTACATTGGTTTTCTATTCCATTTTGCTCGTTCCTTACCTTTATGAAGCTTATCTTTATGGGGAAATTTGACTGTATAATGACCAATTCTTCCACAAGAAAAGCATTTGAAAAGTAGTTTACCTCTGAATCTTCCTGTTACACTAAAAAATGTCACCTTGACTACTTACAGTTAGTATGGCTCAAATCAACAGTCATGCTACCCTCTTAGGCAAGTCTCATGCCTCTGTTATCCATCTCAAACTCAAAGAAGAGAGAAAGTCTTGTAAAAACTATGTTTATCTCTGGGGTCGCAGGTTCTCTCTAGCCTTACCTGCGGGGACGCTGACCATGTTCACAAAATCTGCGTCCATGGACGCTCTGTATGTTAAGGGACAGGTGCGTCCCTCTGTAAAAGGCAAAATGCGCGAGTTTTATCTTGAAAAAGTTACTTGTGGTTACTTCTAGAACATTCTAGAGGTCGGTTTGATGAAATGGATGCGCCTCCAGTTGGTTCATGTATCTCTATTAAGGGGGAACTTATCCCATCAATAAGGGAGCTATCCCACCCAAAGAGGGGGATGATCCCATTGATAGTGGACCTGAATAACCTCTTTACAGCACTATAAATAAAGACATTGAGCCAGAGGGAGAGGAGGTTGGAGCTATACATTTTCTTTGGGTAAATGCTGCAGGATTTAGGTCTTCCATTTAGAACCTTTGTGAGGAGAGATTGTCTTTGCTTGATTCTACTTGGAAGTGGGTGAGCTTTGTCAAAGTAGAGGAAAACCCTTGCTGGACCCTGGGAGGAACTTGCACAACACCAAGGCCAGGTTGTAAGAGTTTCTTTGTTTCGTTATTAATACAAACTGGTTTATTTTTCTCAATAGCTTGTGTTAATAAGTTATTTCATGTGTTCCTTGGTCTGCATGTTAAATATATGTTTTATTATATGAAATGCAAGTGCTTGGTAATTGTTTGATTGTTTGTGGTTGCAAGAATTGACTTGAAGGAGGAGCTCATCCGGATCGTCAAGAACGGACTTCAACAACAGCGTTTTGGAATAAGGTAAGCCTAAACACTTGTAGTTTTCATGTTGTAAAAGGTGTATTTAGAGAAAGATCACTCCATTTTGTCTTGTTTGTCATTAGAATGTCTTAGACTGCTAGGAAGGTCAGCTGTGTCCGCACCCTTGACCAATTCCGTGTGACAAATTGGCGACTCCGCTGGGGATAGTTTCCATTAATGAGAAAAGTCTTTTCCTTTGAATGAACTTTGCTATGAGAAAATTGGTTTATTTTTCTGGTTTTTGGCTGTGTGAACTTGTCTCTGGGTGGGTTAGCTTAGGATTAGTTTTATTTTGGTTTTTCTTGAGTTTTTCAGTAGGACGCACCCTCTGAGTGCTGCACAGTGCGTCCTTGGACGCACTGTCGCTGTGTGCACAGTGCGGGCCCGCACCTGTTCTGACGGGTTGCCTGCGTCCCCTGCTAAAATTTGAAAAAATTCCATTTTTTGCATTTTTTGCTCTTAGATTTTGTTTTTTCTTAGTTTTTTCTGCCCAGATTCATTAGTCTCTTGCCATAAATCTTCACCTAAGCTTGTTTCATTGGCATTCCTGCTTTAGCTTTCATCAATTGGGTGTTTTGAGTCTCTTTCTTAAGAAATTCTTGATTTGTTTTCCTTTGATCATTACTTGGAGGTTTCTCTCAGTCCATTCACAATTTTGCATCTTTTTGCTTGTGTTTTTGCAAAAAAAATTCCCCCCCATTCGCCGGGGGGGCCTAAATTGTGTATGAGTGTTAATCGCCTTTGAGTGTTTTTATGTTTTGATCTTTGGAACTCTCACCCAATTTTCTCGACTTGCACTTGATTGGTTCTTAGATTACATTAGAATCATCTTGTGTTTGAGAATTCTCTTGCATAGATCACATTTGCATAATTAGAATTCTCATTTTCAGAATATTAATGAAAAATGTGCATTAATTACATTTGCATACTTTTCAAGTGAATTGTGCATAGATTACAATTGCATAGTTTACATTCTGAAAAAATCAATTGTAGATTTAGATCAGCTTTCTTTGATTTGAATTTACACAAAAATAAAATAAAAAAAATGGTTTGGAATTGATTTGCATTAGTTCTTCTTGATGAAATTAGTGCATTAGAGAATTTGTTATATTTTCTCTTAGTGATCAATTTTTTGCATTGTTGGAAGTGAATGGAAACTCTCTCCTTACTTTAGTTAGGATTCATCGAATTGAAACGATTACATTATCATATTCGATTGCATTCAGTTGAGTCGGGTCATAACACCATTGGTTTCATCTCCATTTATCCATTTGAGTAATAACAGCCTTAATAACACAGCACTTAATTAAAATTCATCTAGTAATTTTTACATTTCTAGGGCTCTGAAGCACCAACATAGCTTAGGCTAGTGTCTTGGAGTAGGTGAGTACTTAACTCTCCAAGACTACAAAACCAAACAGATAGTCTATCTTGAGTAGAACAAATCCAATTGTTTCAGTTACATTCTGGGAAAGCTCATCTTAAAGGAGAAGCACGAGCTCGTGTCCGAACCACTGAGGGGATCATTCCTCCCTCGTTGGGAACGACGCCAGACAGTACGTATTACAAAGGGTAAACCTCGGATTAACCATTGTCGAGGAGCCAGGGGTCACTTATCGGTAAACCTTGGATTACTGTCAAGGAGCCGGTAAGGGGATTGAGCTTGTTACTCTGCCCTTGCGTGCTGTCGGAGTTTAGACTGTTCCCCCAGGTGTAATTGTTGTGATTGGTAACCTTAGTGGCCATAATATCTAGGATTCTACCCAAGGTGACGGTGGAGGGAAGGTCCCACTGTACCTGGAGCAGACGTCGGCTATACTCACTTGGATTTTCTGGGGGGTTCACTTCACTCGAGACGGTTAAAGTGGAGGAACTTGGTCCAGTCTATTCATTAAGCAGGTTGTCGGCGTAACTGTTCCACCCGCCATTTCTGTACTGAATCCAGCGAGGTTGGGCTTCATCACCAACTAGCGTTTTTGGTCCGGAAGAATACTGTTTGTGTGTGGTTTGACTCCTAGATTTGATAGCGCGTGTTAATTTGTTTGTTTTTACTTTTAGAGACCATAGGTGTGAATTGTGCATTTTAATTGTTAGGTGTAAATTGTGAATTGTTAATTTTAGTTTAAAATTGTTAATAAAATTCACTGAAGTTGAATATAATGGCAAATGTTCCGGAATTTATCAACCTAGGAACCCCTCCTAATGAGAATCCTAGTACTTTTCCTTACTTTGGGAATGTTGGTCCTCCTTATATGGCTACTTTGTCATTACCTGGATTTACAATAGGATTACCGATATGGTTATTTTCAACTTCGTTGGCCCAAAATACTCCAATTGTTCCACCTCAACCGGATGCTTCACCTCAACAGAGTTCACCATCTCAACATCATCAACCTTTTGTTGACCCTTTACCTTCTTCGCCTAATTTTTCTTCCTCCATTTCTTCCTCTTCGCCTGGTAAAAGTCTTGATGCTAGTAACCAGGAGGCTAAGAAGAAGAAGAAAGGGAAGAAGAAGAAGAAGAAGAAGAAGCAAGATAAGAAAGAAGTCAACCAACCAACCATGGCTGTAAGTGTTAGTTGTGTTGAGGAAAATTCCGACATGCACCGTAAACCCAAATACCCTTGCAGGCTTTGTAAGGGTGACCACTTCCTTGTCAATTGTCCTGGTATACCAAAGGTCTTGGAAGTATGGTCAGAAAAATCTCATCAACTTTCCGTTGATCCATCAACCAGTGATAGTCAGGTTCCTGGGAAAAAGGGTAAAGTTAGGTTTCCTTGTAAGTTATGCAAAGGGAGTCATCAAACTCACATTTGCCCTCACATGGATAAAGCCTCAACATTGTTTGAAAAACTTACTGTTCCACAGCAAGAATTTCCAACTGGTTACCGTAAATTTTCTTCCAACCTGCCATCAGCTGACGGAGTGATTGATCTAAATTCAAGTACAGTCGATCACACTCTCCCATTGGAGAGTGAAACTCATGTCACTCAGGTTGATGATCTATTAGTTGATCAAGTGGTCGATTCAAATTCACATTCGGTCGATCCCACTTTCCATCTAGAGAGTGAATTTCATACCGCTCAGGTTCTTCTTGTTACATCAGATTCTTCTATGCCGGGGGGCATTTCATCTGTTTCTACAGAACCCCCTCCAAGTACTGAGGTCTTTTCCTTTGATTGGAATAGACTGACAGAACCTCGTCTTCCTTCCTCCATCCCTTTCCAAATCATTGTCAAGGCTGGTGGTAGGGACATACATCGTACTCAGGTAGATGAAGGTGCTTCTGTTAGTATTTTATCCTCAGTTGTTTGGAAAGCTTTGGGTTCCCCTCAGCTTGCGCCTATTACGCAGAATCTGAAAGCTTTTAACAGAACAATTAGTGAACCTTTAGGGATCCTTCCTAAGTTTTCTATTACCTTGGAAGGTAAAACTGTTTGTGTTGATCTTATGGTAGTTCGAGGTCCCTTGGATTTCAATTTACTCCTTGGGCGAGACTATGTTTATGCAATGAAAGCTGTCGTATCGACACTCTTTCGCGTGATGTCTTTCCCTCACAATGGACATATTGTGACTGTAGACCAACTTTCGTTCCCTAGTCTTGTTTCAACTACCAATAATATGACAGCCCTAAATGTTCCTGATTCTAAAGTGGTATCTACCCTGCCACGGGTTAATTATGTGGCAACCGGTCCCATGATTTCAGTTACCGATGTAAGTGAGCCTCTCACTGTTTGCTCATCTTCCTTTGATTTAGCTCCGGTAATTGACATGGAAAACTCTATGGGATTACTTGAACACGATGTTCTTATCCCTTTTGAGTCCCTTGACATGTGTTCCTTCCCAAGAAGTATTCTTCCTTCGGATGAAGACCTCTTGGACGCCATGATCAAGGTGTGTCCATTGACATGTCTTTCTTCCATTTGGAAGCCATGATCATTAACCTTTGTGAGGAAAGTTCCTTTTACTGTGTCAACCTCGTTAAAAAATGAATCAGTGTGTACGAGGATAGTTTCTTCCTGTCTCAACCTCGTTAAAAAATGAAATAGGGTGTTTCGAGCATAGTTCCTTGTCTTGTGTCAAGCTCTTTTAAAAATGAAACAAGGGTTACGAGGATAGTTTGTTCCTATCTCAACCTCGTTAAAAAATGAAAATGGATGTGAGGAAAGTTCCTTTTACTGTGTCAACCTCGTTTAAAAAATGAATCAGTGTGTACGAGGATAGTTTTTCTTCCTGTCTCAACCTCGTTAAAAAATGAAACAGGCTGTCGAGGATAGTTCCTGTTACTGAGTCAACCTCGTTAAAAAATGAATCAGGTATGAGCATAGTTCCTTTTCTTGTGTCAAGCTCATTAAAAAATGAAACAAGGAGTTACGAGGATAGTTTGTTCCTCTTTCAACCTCGTTAAAAAATGAAATTGGATGTTTTGAGGACAGTTCCTGTTACTGAGTCAACCTCATTAAAAAATGAATCAGGTTTGAGGACAGTTCCTGTTACTGAGTCAACCTCATTAAAAAATGAATCAGGTATGAGGACAGTTCTTTTACTGAGTCAACCTCATTAAAAAATGAATCAGCTAGTTTTTAGGTCATATAGATAGTTAGAAAGTAGGATTTTGAGGACAGTTCCTGTTACTGAGTCAACCTCATTAAAAAATGAATTAGGTTTGAGGACAGTTCCTGTTACTGAGTCAACCTCATTAAAAAATGAATCAGGTATGAGGATAGTTCTTTTCTTGTGTCAACCTCCTTAAAAATGAAACAACTCCCTTTTCAAGTTAAATATTGAAAGTAAACCTTCATTTCATCCAGCCGGTTGAATGCAATGAAGCCTGGGGGGCATGTACCTCATTTCGCATCACTATGCTGGGGGCATGCGAACTTTTTGACCATAGTTCCTTGTCTTGTGTCAAGCTCGTTAAAAAATGAAACAAGGGTAGGTTAAGTAGGTAGATTGTAGAGAGTAGTCATGAGCATAGTTCTTTGTCTTGTGTCAAGCTCGTTAAAAAATGAAACAAGGATTTTAGAGCATAGTTCCTTGTCTTGTGTCAAGCTCGTTAAAAAATGAATCAAGGTTTTTTGAGCATAGTTCCTTGTCTTGTGTCAAGCTCGTTAAAAAATGAATCAAGGTTTTTTGAGCATAGTTCCTTGTCTTGTGTCAAGCTCGTTAAAAAATGAATCAAGGTTTTTAGAGCATAGTTCTTTGTCTTGTGTCAAGCTCGTTAAAAAATGAATCAAGGTTTTTAGAGTAAAGTTTTTGTTAGGTAGATTGTAGAGAGTAGTTATGAGCAAAGTTCCTTGTCTTGTGTCAAGCTCGTTAAAAAATGAAACAACTCCCACAAGTCTTTCCAAGATCTTGAAAGTAAAGCTTCATTCCATCCACCTCATTGAATGCAATGAAGCTTGGGGGGCATGTACCTTGATTTGCATCATTATGCTGGGGGCATGTGAACTTATAACAAGCATAGTTTTTCATTTCAAGCTTGCGTAAACATGAAACCGAATCTGAGCATAGTTCTTTTCCTGTGTCAAGCTCATTAAAAAATGAAACAAATCCTCCTCTACTTGAGTCAAGAGTTTGACTAGATCTCGTAGATGTTAAGTTGTATATTTAGGTTAGTTATTTTAGTTTTTCTTACAGTTTTAGGTCGAGTCTTTCAATGATCTCGTAACTCAACCTTCATTTCATCCAATTGGTTGAATGAAATGAAGCAGGGGGGGCATGCGCTCTAGCAGTTATGCTTAGGGGGCATCAAGCACAGTTTTCTCTCTGTTTCAAGCTTGAGTAAAAATGAAACTACTTTGAAGCATAGTTTTGATCTGTTTCAAGCTTTTGTAAAAATGAAACCTATCTCGAGTCAATTTCAGTTATTTTCAAGACTCGTTAAACTCATGAAAATCCCGAGATTATTTTGCTATTTTTCATTCTCGTAAAACAAATGAAAATGCCGAGTTCTTTCCGTCTTTTCCTGCTCGTAAATTAAATTGAAAGTCGGTCATATGAGTACATTTTTATCCCTTTTTCGAACTCATTAAAATTTACGAAAAACTGAAAACCATGAGTACATTTTTATCCCTTTTTCGAACTCGTTAAAACTTACGAAAAAGTGAAACCTTGGAGTTCTCTTTTAAGCCCTTTTCAGACTCTTAAAACATGAAAAGATTGCCGAGCGTTTCTTTTACACTCGTTAAAACGGAATTAAAAGACGGTCCCCTTTTAGCTCTTTTCTGACCGTAAAATCAGGAAAAGATTGCCGGGTTTTTGTCGTTTCGAACTCGATAAGGAAATAAAACGACGTGTCCTTGATCGCTTTTTACTTTTCAGGTCGACGACACTATTATGAAAGTACTCCTTGGTCGCAAGATCAAGCAGTTCCCCCAGGTATTATTTTATACTTTTTCGGGCTTGAGGGACACAAATATACGAAAAAGTTCAACGTGGAGTCTCCTTTAGTTTTTTCAGACTCTCTAAAATTGAAAAACGCCGAGTTTCTCCTATACTGGGCTCGTTAAACTTTTACAGTAGAGGACCTGTTCAATTACAAACAGGAACGAACCACTCCTTCCTAGGGTTCGAATTTAAACTAGGTTGGACTCGTCCGAAGGATGAGCTTATAATCAAGCATATGTTATCCTCCTCAAGCTTGTTAAAAATAAAGAGGTACTTGCCAGAAATGGTGGGGGAAAAGAGAGAAGAATGAACCTATTTGTCACCTTTTGTCTCAGAAGAAACTTTATTACCGCTCTTGAACACGACACTTTTCATTCACCTGGGTTGGGAAATCTTTTACCTCACAGTTGAACAAATCACTTTGAAAGTCTTTAACCGGGTTCCAGGGGTTAACTTTGAGTTATACGTCACCAAGCCATCTGTTGTGTCGTTATGTGTTCAAGAGGTCTGCAAGCAAAAACTTTCATCTGCAAAATACTTGTCATCCATTTGACCATCCCTGAGTCAGTCCTTACAGCAACATTTCTTCAACTCGAACAATGATTTCGTGTTGCGGGCTTGCCTGCAACGGGTCGCTTTCTATCGACATCGACACATTATCTAGAAAGATGACTTAGGAATCGACAGTACCTTGAAGTCTGCATGCATCAATGGCAGGTTTCTCGCCTTTGACGTCAGTTTACATCATTGACTTTCGATCAGAGGATTCCGTGAAGTGTTCGACATCAAAACATCTATTCACATTTCACGGGTTGTGCTTGGTACTTTGAGAACCATTGACATTACTGGTGGTTTCTCTCACGCTTGTTAACAGTTTACATCATTGACTGGTAATCAAGTGGTTTCTACCATGTTCGACATCGAATCATTTAATCACATGGCTAGAATCGTACCAATTCGGGAAGTAGAAGTGAAGACCCTGGATCTAGTTTCTACCATCCAGGCTGCGAGGAGTTTTGTATTCATTATCTATGTAGACTAATCATAAACAGATGGCTGCGTCCATACTGTATCTACAAAAGTCTATAAAAATGATGTACTGCAAGATCATTCCTGTATCAGAATAGTTAGTACATTAGTTAAAGTTTTGAATCTGAGTATGGGAATGCCTACCTCAGTAATGATATAATCTTATCCATGTATTTTGTGTTGAAAATTGCAGGTTCCAACCAGGCCATCCACAAGGCAATCCTTGAAATGATAAAGCGCTCCACCCTTCCTAGAATTACAAAACCCTATTCTATTCCAGGCTTCGCACTTTAGGGGGCAATCTGTTACACTAAAAAATGTCACCTTGACTACTTACAGTTAGTATGGCTCAAATCAACAGTCATGCTACCCTCTTAGGCAAGTCTCATGCCTCTGTTATCCATCTCAAACTCAAAGAAGAGAGAAAGTCTTGTAAAAACTATGTTTATCTCTGGGGTCGCAGGTTCTCTCTAGCCTTACCTGCGGGGACGCTGACCATGTTCACAAAATCTGCGTCCATGGACGCTCTGTATGTTAAGGGACAGGTGCGTCCCTCTGTAAAAGGCAAAATGCGCGAGTTTTATCTTGAAAAAGTTACTTGTGGTTACTTCTAGAACATTCTAGAGGTCGGTTTGATGAAATGGATGCGCCTCCAGTTGGTTCATGTATCTCTATTAAGGGGGAACTTATCCCATCAATAAGGGAGCTATCCCACCCAAAGAGGGGGATGATCCCATTAATAGTGGACCTGAATAACCTCTTTACAGCACTATAAATAAAGACATTGAGCCAGAGGGAGAGGAGGTTGGAGCTATACATTTTCTTTGGGTAAATGCTGCAGGATTTAGGTCTTCCATTTAGAACCTTTGTGAGGAGAGATTGTCTTTGCTTGATTCTACTTGGAAGTGGGTGAGCTTTGTCAAAGTAGAGGAAAACCCTTGATGGACCCTGGGAGGAACTTGCACAACACCAAGGCCAGGTTGTAAGAGTTTCTTTGTTTCGTTATTAATACAAACTGGTTTATTTTTCTCAATAGCTTGTGTTAATAAGTTATTTCATGTGTTCCTTGGTCTGCATGTTAAATATATGTTTTATTATATGAAATGCAAGTGCTTGGTAATTGTTTGATTGTTTGTGGTTGCAAGAATTGACTTGAAGGAGGAGCTCATCCGGATCGTCAAGAACGGACTTCAACAACAGCGTTTTGGAATAAGGTAAGCCTAAACACTTGTAGTTTTCATGTTGTAAAAGGTGTATTTAGAGAAAGATCACTCCATTTTGTCTTGTTTGTCATTAGAATGTCTTAGACTGCTAGGAAGGTCAGCTGTGTCCGCACCCTTGACCAATTCCGTGTGACACTTCCAGAACCTCGTTGAAGGTTTTTGACAAAGTTTGCTTCTTCCTCTCCTTCTGGAATGTGTCCCGATTCATTGAGCTCTTCTCTTCCTGAGGCCTTCAATGCAACTTCTCTCATATCTAATGGACCTCCTTTTCTCATTCAACAGTAGTTAGGATTCCATGCAGCTGAGTCATAGTCATACTTTGAAGATCCTAATTTTATTCTATGGTAGAAAATTTTGATTTAAACTTAGAAGACAAGGATCTTAAAACCTTTTCAACTAAAGTAACTTTTTGTATCTCTTCACCCAAGTTTCTCATGCGATTAACAATCTCATCTATATGTAGGAAGTAATGAGCCATACTTTCATCATTGTGTATTTTGAGAGTTTCATATTGAATTCTGAGAGATTGTAGTTATGTACATTTTACCTGATTATCTCCTTCATAGCTTAGAATGATCTTGTCCCATATTTCTTTGGCGGTTTTGAGCTGCATAACCTTGACAAATTCTGATTGTGATAGACTCCCCAATAGTGTATTGACATCCTTGGAATTTGTTTCATACTACCTCTTACCTGCCGTATCTGTAGGAATTGCTGATGGAAATGTATGTCCTCCTTCCACGATTTCCCAAACCTCTGTTCCAAGAGATTGAAGATAGGTTGTGGTTCTTACCTTCCAATAGACAAAGTTGCTCCCATCAAAGATTGGTCGTCTAATGGATCCCTCTCTTTCGTAGCTGCCCATGATGATAGATCTTCCTTCAAGTGATCAAGCTTCTTCCGAAGGACCTTCTTTGATACCAATTGTTGGAAATAATACTAAGAGGGGGGGTGAATCAGTATTAGAAATTTAACAATATTTCATTTCCATAAATAGATTTATATATGCTACTTCTGTTAATGAAACTTGCATGTATATGCAACTGCGTTTAGAGGAACCAGCGTATACCTTGAAAACTTATAATTTAGTTAGTTGATCTTTAATATGTGTATCAAAACCATATAACCAGTAATCTGATGCAGTAAATAGAACATGCAATCACACACATGAACACAAGATATAAGGTGGAAACCCAATGTGGGTGAAAACCACCTACTTTAATCGTCTCTATCTTTCTTTAATAAGAAACTTCTTTTTACAAATTTTGTACTGGTGCAGCCTTATAATAGTACGTAGGCTTCTACCTACAGAAGGCTACAACCTTCTCTCGTTATGCAGCTTTTCCTGGAAGGGAGTTATGACCCCCTTAGCTCTTGTACTAGCTGATGTGTTTACTAGTACATAGGTGCTGACCTACAAAAGGCTACAAACTTCTCTTTTCTTCCAGGGACCACGTTTCAAAAATTTTCAGACTGGATCCATCAATAACATCAATCAAACATCAAATATATCTGCATCAATCAATCTCCTTTGTACCAACCAAAACCGAATCAAACAATCGCTTTTCTGAATGTTGTAACCAGAATACAATAATAGTAACGAAAACCCAATCCAAAACCCAGAACACTGCATCAACAAACAAAAGTAGCTAAAACATATTTTATGAGACATACACTACTTCAATGTGTCAAACCTGCATTCATACGTTATTATATGAAGGAAAACCTGCATATACGCTGTTTTGAAATGCCGAACCAGCGTGTATACATACCTTTGCTATACTGAACCTACGTACAGATCTGTAAAAGATGATTTAACCTTTACAATTATTCAGACATCAGTTATACCTAGATAATTAGATTTACAGATTACGACATGCGCCAATAAAACATCAAAACCACACAAAGATACTTCTCTTCAAGCCTTAAGATCTTGACCCATCAATAGAACTTATCCTTATTCAAGCACTCAGGTTCCTCCTTGATTTAGATCAGCTATGTACTATAACCCAATGACCAATATTCTAGAGCTTGTTCTTCAATAGATATTCAATACTTGAGTGCCTTTTCCTAATGATCTCCTTCTCCTTTTATAGTCTTAGGCCTTACTCAATACCATGGTCCAAAACCACTTAGAACCAATACCTTCTATTACAGGGAAAAGTGTCTATATAGAACTTCTCTATCCCACTAAGGTGTGATAGCTGCCTTAGAAACAAAAAGAGAAAAAGCTACTTTCGTTTTTCCTTTATGAATTATAGATAGAGAGGAACAGAAAGACCAACCTCTATCTTGCGCTAATCTCCTGATTTGGTCCCTCCCTTCTTTGATAGTGTTCAGCTACCTGCTCCCTTGCACGCCCAGCTTCACAAAGTACCTGTAAGATCACAGAAGCATAGCACTATACAAAGACATGGATCTATAATCATAAACAATCTAGGATCAGATGTAAATTGACCATACACATGTAGCAAGCATCAATGACACAAAAGCATGGAGGAAAACTTGAATAGCTTTTATTGCTAAACAAGAAAAGAGCCAAGAGGAGTTACAACCAGTTGTTCTGACCCAGAATCAACCTCCCAGCAAAGAAGCCCCTCTTCACCTCAAACAACGCTTAGATCACCCGACAATCTGATGTTTGTCTCAAGAAACCAACAACAATTCCTTACAATATGCAAAATTCCAGCCTCTGGATCTCTCGGATGAGGGATCCATATATAGATATCTGTAAGGGGGATGAGTCAGCTTGTGATTTGATTAGTGTCCTCCCTCTAGTAGTTCTTTCTTCCACTTGGAGATTGATGGTCTCTTACTCATCCTTGGTTGAATTTAGTGAGGCAAGTCTCACAGGAGAAGATTCTGGAAGCTTCCATTGCCTCTCCACCTCGTGGAATGACACTGCCATTTGTCATTTCTCGCCCATCGCACTCCACAGAAGGGATTTTTGAAATGCAATGCACCCACACAGTGTATTTAGGTGAGGTGCAATGCACTTAGCCAGTGGAGTAGCTGAAGTGATCCTGTTTTGACCAATTCTGAGCAGTTTTTCATGGAGAACTTCTGGGAGAAGCTGTAATCTGTTGACCTTGTTCCTTTAGGGGTTAGAACAACACTTTTAGGGACTTAGGAGCCCTTGATTTATGGACATTTCATGCTTGGGGTTGTAGGGCCCAAAAATGTCTATAACAGTTGCCCCCTAAAGCATGAGGTTGTTAATCTTTTGATGTTGGGTGAAATGCTTTATTATGAGGATCCGAAGTTCTTTCAATGCTGGGAGGAGACTTATAATAAGATACAATACAATAAATTATCTTCATAATATTTTCATGATCTAGCTGAGGCGGGCATTCCCATGCTCATCTTTATAAATTCATTTTCATGTACATAGGACAGACAATCGTCTGAGTGTAGACTGATGATTCCGATAGAGCCATCATACTTTTGATTGGATGATTATCTGTGCAGCAATGATGTACATTTAATGTCTTTATTTCCTTGAATATATATCGCAGCCCGGATGGATGAAACTAGATCTGGGGTCTTCAATCTCGTTCAATATTCACTTGAAGTACAAGTCAATCCATGTGAGAAATGTCCTGAAGTCGAACATGGAAAGACATCGCTTGATTACCAGCCAATGATGTAAACTATTAACAAGCGCGAGAGGAATCACCAATAATGATAATGACCCTCAAGGTACTGCAGTACAATTCAAGTGGTGTGAATAAAGGACTTGGCGTCGAACACCACACAAAATCTTTCGGTCGAAGGCCATTGATGTAAACCTGTCGTCAGAAGTGAGAAACCTGCCATTGAGGCATGCAAGCTTCAAAGTACTGAATGGGGTGTTCCTAGATCAACTTTTTGGATAATGAGCTGATGTCGACAAGAAGTGATCCATCACAGGAGGGCCTTAATGAATCCCACATCAATGACACGGAACGGAGCAAATGATTTTAATGAAGGTGAAAACAATCTGGTGATATAAGGTTCAGGGTGGCGGTCATGAAAGAATGGAGTATAATGTATGGTAGTGGGTGAGACGTAGGTGAATTCTCTGAATGAATTCTCTTGAACATATCGGCGACACTGTTGTGATGGATTGGTAGCATTAACCCCAAATGTGGATGGTATGATGGGACCATGGTGATGTGACCGGTGAATGAAACAACCCAACCAGACTCGGACACGGAGTGGAAGTGTCATGTTCAAGAGCGACTTGCTACCAACAAGGTTTCTTCAAGTTTTCTTCCCAATTTTCCCCAGTCATTGTTGACCAGTACCTCTTTATTTTTTTCAAGCTTGAGGAGGATAACATATGCTTGTTCTATAATTTTCCCTTCGGGCAAACCCATCGCTATGTTTTAACGATCCTAGCGATAGTGAAACTCGTTCTCCTCTATAGACAAGTTTGTCACTATTAATATTTTTAACGAGTTTAACGACAAAGATAACTCGGTCCTTTTCAATTTTAGAGAGTCTGAAAAGGAATGGAAAGGTAACTCCAAAATTCTTTTTTCGTCATTTAATCCTTTAAGTCCGAAAAAGTATAAAACAATATAGAAGGGATGAATTTTCGATACTTTTAACGAGGCGAACAAAACAAGCGCTCGATCTTTTTGTGTATTAATCTCTCAGGTCCAAAAAGATTAAAATCTAGAGGAGAGATAGCACTTCCGGTCCCTTTAACGAGCTGGAGAAGCCAATGGCTCGGCAATATTTTCATATTTTACAAGTCAGTTGAAAAGAGCTTAAAGGAGACTTGTCTTTTGAGGAACGAGTGATAAAATGGGTAGCAGCTGATTCCAGGTAAGGTTTGGAATTTTCCAATCACGGCAGTGTCACAAGGATGGCTAGTGAGATCACTCTTCACAGCTGTTCCTCAAAATGGGTAAACAATCAAATGGGGGTGAATGATCGGCCAATGCAAAAGTGGAGGTGACGGTGCAAACACGACCAAGGCTTTAATGGCTGAAGTACTACATTCACGATGGTTATTTAGCGGGGGAATAGTTCACTTTTTAATGAGCTTAAACGCGGGGGGAAACATTTGCTCATGGCTTATGTTTATTTTTTAACGAGCTTGAACTATGTGCTAAAACTGCTCGATTGAATGGTCCCTTTTTGATTTTACCATAAATAGCTTTGTTCTTTCAAAGATTGTACTGTATTTTCAAATGCTTCATCAAACTAGTCAGAAATGAACAATATATGTTTGAAAACAAGTTAGAACACTAATATTTTACTTTGAACTACGTAAAAAGTAATGAAAAAGTGTTTTTACCTCTCATTTTACCATTTCATTTGAACTTTGGTTTGTTGGAGCTTTGGAGGTGCTTTCTCCCTTTGATTTTCATCAGCTGATTTCGGGAGATTCTGTGGACGATTCTCGGCGCCGTCTGGACCAGGTAGGAGCTAAACCTGAGCTCTTTCATTTCATGGTTTCCATTTTACATTCTGAGCTTGATTCCTAGTTTTTCTGAGCCTCTGGGGTTTGAAAAACTCATTCTGCCTTCAGCACACCCTCTGTGTATCGAAAGGTGTGTTGAATGTTGGCCTGTCTAAAGGGCATCTGACATGCAACACACCCAGAGCACTACTGTAGGTGCGATGGGCGCAAAGAAGGAATTCTGTGCACAATTTTTGATGGAAATTTTGCCTGTTTCTTACCAAAATCAGGATCTAACTCTGCTCTTGTTTGTTTTTCAGAGATATTTGGAGTAAGATGACCATTACATGGTGAGAACGTGAGCATGAAGAAGAGGAAATGCTTTCCCTACATGATCCGGTTACAGTAAACACACTGCGAAACTGTGGCTTGCTGAAGTTTTTCCGCATTTCTAGCATGAGACAACAGATCAACTTACTGCAGTATTTGCTCGATGCTTGGGATCCTACCAACCAGGTTTTCCAGATCAGGGGCAAATCTATTCCCTTGACTATAGTAGACATCTATTTCTTGACTGGCTTGTCGAGGCGGGGTGCCCCCATCTCTTTATCAGGTTCAGCCTGAGGAGGCGACTCTGTGAGAGATTATGTTCGTCGGTACTGCAGAGAGGGATCTCAGCTGAGTAAAGACGGCAAGATCATCATCCGTGATGTCACTGAAAGGTTCATTAGGACTATTTTGTTTACTTTTGGTAGGGTGGCTGGTGGTGCGGCTCTTCATGTAGCCAACCGATCTTATATGCAGTATGCCTTGGAATGCCTCCAACCGAAGGTGTTCAACTGGTGCGACGCAATACTCCTTGTGATGAAAGAACAGTTGACCAAAATAAAAAGCGGGAGGTTGAAGAACTTTGGGTATGGTTCTATTTTGACCACCTTTGCCTTGGAGAAGATACCACTGATGTAGCCGCAGTATATTGCACTCGATTTAACTTCACCTACTGAACCACGTATGCAGAGATGGGTTGACCATATGTGTAGGCATGCTGGTCAGTCTCAGATTTCATTTTCTGATGCCTTCTTTAGGTGTTTTGATCATCAGGAGATGGTTTATTCTGAGTATCCATATGCTGGCATGGACTTCTGGGGTGATCCAGATTTAGTACTGCCGAATGGCGAACAGTGGGGCGCCATTGGTAAAATCTTTGACCATATTCATGTTTATCGTCTTTCATTTATAATGTCCTTGTGCTTTATTCTATCAAGACTTTAATCAAACTCATGTGTACATGCAGATGTTGGTCCTGTTCATCCAGTAGCTCGCCTGAGAGTACCAGCTGCCGCCCCAGCAGGAGAGGCCGTCGGAAGGGCTATCCTTCGTGACCTCGATGTGGCCGAGACTCTCACAGCATTACAGGAGTAGGTTGAGGGCCTCACTCTTAGTATTCCAGATGTGAGGACTGACGAGCTACCTTTGATGTTACAGCGGCATACTACTGGTGTGCCAAGATGATGGACTCGTCTCTTACGCATGATCGCACAGGCTGTGACTTGCTATCACGAGCATCATTAGACTAGGGTGCCCCTAGCATTTTGAGTTTTTGGTCACTTGACTGATTTTGTCTTGGTTACAGAACATTATGTGTGAACCATAAACAGTTATATATATTTTTGATTTTCAGAGTTTTATTTTGGTTAAGTTACATGATCCAAATGCAAACATTGATGGTATGTTTCTTTTTATAAATGTTGCAAATGTCTATCTAACACATAATTTGCTAATGAGTCAGTTAATGTGTTTAAGTTTTTGGAAATGTGTTGATATTGAATAAAATCAAATTGTCTTTCCAAAATCTTAACCCTTAGGAACATGCGATAAATAGCTGGGTTTCGGACGGAATAGATACCAGTGAGTTGTAGTATTACGAGTTGTGAGTCTAGCCTAACAATTAGTTGGCGTATACCATGTGTGATGGCATCAGAGAGAAGTTCTATCAACATGCTATATTCATCGATGTTATTTGTTGATCGACCAATACATACCCCTCTGAAACTTACTAACTCGCCGCTTGGATCAAAAATAGCCCAGGCTGCGGAAGATAGGTTTCGCGAACTACGACTCGCTCCTTCGGCATATCCAACACATGACACCAATAGGTTTGACATCTGAAACAAATGTAAAAAGTGGATTACTTGACCAAAATAAACACTTTAGCGAAAAAAAAAAACATAACAAAAGCATACAGGTTACCATTACGCATAGTAACGCTTGAGGTACAACCCATTAGGAGGTTGTGCCAGTGGAATTCCGTAATAATCCATTAACTCGTAGGCTCCTTTTGCTAACACCCGTTTAACAATATAGGGGCCCATCCATAAAGACTTAAATTTACCTGCTCCCAATTTATCGGATTCTTGGTCGTAAAGCAAGACCAAGTCACCTTCTGAGAAGACACGGGGTTTGACATTTTTGTCGAACTCCGCCTTGACTCGTTTCTTATGGGCTTCGTTAGCCAAAGTGGCATCACGACGTGTTTCATCCAATTGGATTAATTCCAAGAAACGAGCTTCTTCTTCTGAAGTTCCGGGGAGGAGATCAATTGCGAGTTTGAGAGACGAGATTTCGCACTCGATTGGTAAGACTGCTTCCAGGCCATATACCAGTTGGAAAGGTGTAAACCCGGTTGCATTCCTTACTGATGTTCGGTAAGCCCACAAAGCTGAGTACAGGATTAGGTGCCATCTTCTCTTGTGAACTCCAATCATCCTTTGCAGCATGCATTTCAGGACCTTGTTGATTGCTTCAACTTGTCCATTGGCTTGCGGATAATATGGAGTAGAGCTGTCGTGAGACAACCCTAGTTTGGTAGCTAATTCGACCATCATGTGATTGTGAAAATGCGATCCATGATCTGTGACTATAGCCTGTGGTACGTCGAATCTGGCGACTACATGATTGAAAAAGAAGAGGGCAGTTGTTTCACCAGTATTATCTAATGTAGGCATCACCTCGGCCCATTTGGTAAAATAGTCAACTGCGACTATGATATACCCATGGCCCCTGGTAGAGGTGGGGTTACATGTCATGAAATCGATGCCCCATTTGGCGAATGGCCCAATAGCAACTATTGGCTGCAGAGGTGCGGGTGGTCTTCTGGTTTTGCTATCAAAAATTTGACAAGCATGGCAACTTCTGACTGCGGTTATGCAATCTTTGAACATTGTTGGCCAGAACTATCCTGCTCGTAAGATTTTTTGTGCTGTAGCATATCCTGATTGATGCCCCCCACATGCGCCTGAATGAAAATCATTCAAGACTTTTTCGGCCTCCTCATGGGTGAGGCACCTTCTCAGAACTGTATCGATACCACGATGGTAAAGTGTATCACCGACGATCATGTAGTCTTTTGCTTGGTATCGAATACGTTTTTGTTCGGAGCGGGAGGTGTTTGGCCTGTATTTTTGGGTTTGGAGATAAATGATTATATCCCCATCGGATGTTTCATCGTTGGACGATGATGGGTGATCGCATAATAATTCTGCGAAAACTAGAGCTTTCTTTGACTTGGATTTTACAAATTCCAAATCAAACTCTTGCAGGATTGCTATCCATTTAGAATATTTGCCCCCCAGCAACTGTCGCGACAATATATAAGTCATGGGGTTGCAATCTGACAGAATGGTAGTTTTTCGAAAGAGGACATAGGGTCGAAATCTCTGTATCACTTGAACAGCTGCGAGTGCTAGCTTTTCAACGTAAGAATATTTGATTTCTGTATCATTTAAGTTTTTACTTAAATAATATATAGGATGTTCAATTCCATCGACTTCTTGAACTAAAACCATTGCGATGGTCGTATCCACTGCAGCCAGATACAGGTTAAAATATTTTTGATAATCAGGAGCGTACATTAATGATGCTTTCATTAGGGATTCTTTTAAAGCATCAAAGGAAGCTTGCGCAACCTGATCCCAGACAAAGGGTACTTCCTTTTTCAAAAGATGTGTATAACCTTTAGCAAGTTCGGCGTAATTCGGAATGAACCTCCTCAGAAAGTTTGCTTTCCCTTGGAGTTTCTGAATCTGAAGCAAATTCGAAGGTGGAGGCAAATTTATGATTTCTTGGACCTTACATGGGTTGAGACGAATCCCATCCTTTGAGACTACAAAGCCAAGCAAACGACTAGAACTGACGCAAAATACACATTTGTGTGGATTGAGTCGTATCTTGTAGTGTCGACAACGTAGAAATATCGCTCTTAAATGCTGCGGGTGATCAGTCTGCTTTCGCGAATGAGCCGTAAGGTCGTCAAGGTATGGTTGAACGATGTTTTTGATGTCATGGAAGGCATAATTCATTTCCCTCTGAAACGTCGCCCCTGCGTTCTTTAAACCAAAGGGTAATTTTGATAAGCGAATGTGTCCCATGGACAAATAAATGTAGTCTTTGACTAGTCCTGTGGGCTGATATTTATTTGATTATACCCGGAGAATCCATCCATGAATGAAAAGATTTCGCATCCGGTGCATTCATCAATTATTTGGTCGATGAAGGGTGTAAGGTAGTTGTCTTTTGGACAAGCTTGATTTACATCCCTATAATCGACGCACACTCTAATTGTTCCTTGTTTTTTCATAACAGGGACAATATTCGATACCCAATCGGTTAGAGGAACCGGG
Organism: Pinus tabuliformis; assembly: GCA_031772625.1. Classification (NCBI taxonomy): domain Eukaryota; kingdom Viridiplantae; phylum Streptophyta; class Pinopsida; order Pinales; family Pinaceae; genus Pinus; species Pinus tabuliformis. The sequence goes on from CM062805.1 coordinate 509,742,876, forward strand.
TAAATGAAACCAGCATGGAGAAGTTTTTCAACTTCTGCCTTAATGGCAGCAGCTTTCTTGGGGTGCACCTGCCATAGCCATTGTCGTACTGGTTTGACATCTGGATACATCTTAATTTCGTGTTCAACGATGCTCGAGTCAATGCCTGGCATTTCACTATATGACCAAGCAAAGACATCTCTGAATTCGCAAAAAAGAGCGTTATATATTTCCAGTTCTGAAGGAGAACAACATTTGCCAACATAAATATTCTCTACAACATCTGTTTTGGTCGAAATATTTATGGCGGTAGTCTCTTCAATGTTGGACAAGTTTTGCTCGGAATCCACCGTGTTTACAATATTTGATAGAAAATCAAAAACTGAAGGATGATAAAGGTCATCTCGAGTATCTTCTCCACAATCCGGAAGAAGGGAACGATGGTGGGAATCATTCTCTAGACCTATCTATCCAAACGCTTGTTGAGCGTTGATTTGGGTTTGCCTCCCATGCTAGGAACATTGATTGCTACAATATTTTTGTTGGGCTTGGAGGCAAAATCATCGCATGATCCATGTCGATATTGTTTTCTGAGATCTTTTTAGAAGATATTATATTGCAGGTTCCTATCGACGCTACTTCCGCCAGATTGATTGGAGGTGGAAGGGCGAAAGTTCCCATTAATATAGGATCGTTTAGTAGGCCTACTCCGATATTTTGAAGCGAATGAGGGCTCCCATGGATCATAGGAACGCTTCCTGTAACTTGAGAACCATTGGGTAGGATGTTTTTTTGATCGATGATTGTAATCCACCCTTGAAAGGGAAATGCAATCTTCCTAAAATAGGTCGACACAATAGCAACCATAGCATATATCCATGGTCTTCCCAGCAGGATGTTGTAAGCGAGGTTTCTGACGATTACTTCAACATCTATTTCTACTGTTTTCCCTCCTAGTTCAACTTTCAAGTTACTTAGAATACCATATGGGGTATATGTCCTTCCGTCGAATGCTTTTAATGTCATCGAAGATCGCGACAAGGTTGGAGACCCTAAAGTTTTCCAGCAACTCATCGACATAATGCATGTAGATGCCCCCTCATCAATAATTGTTCGATGAACAGTTTTGTTGAGGGATTTCACTTGAACAAGGAAAGCTAGTTGAGATGGTAATTGAGGATCGTATCCTTTATGATCGAAAGGATACAAGATTGGAATCCTTTGGGTCTATCCCACCAATGGCTGATAATAAATCCTGCCTTTGGGATGGGCAATTCTGTAGTACTTCAAGAGTCGACATAGCGGATGGCGATTGGGCCAAATCTTCCACTATATTATAATGTTGTGCCGCTCTACCGCGGGGATTAAACGTCGAATTGTGTACTACTCCCTTTGGCAGTTTTATTGTCAATTCAGGAATGATGGGTAGCACAACTTCTGTCGAAGTTGTTGTCGAACTACTAGGTTGATCTTTATCCTTGTTGTTCGACATCTGTGGATTACCATAATCTTTGTTCCTTGTCGATATCAAAGCATCATTTTGCTATTTTGAAACTGACAACATTAGCACTTGAGACGGGGAAGCATTTCCACTTTCAACCAGATTTGTTCCTAGATTTGAAAACGGATCAGTTAATACTGCGGAGGTTTTTGAATTCTTGAAGAATTTCTTAAGCTCAGCTCTGTGTGGACAACTTGCGGTCCAATGATCCTCATCACATATAAGGCATGGAATTTTTGGTTTCCTATCTCTAGGAGGGTTTGCAGAAGATTTTTCAGAAGATTCTTCCTGTTTCTTCTTCTTCCCTTTGCCTTTCTTCTTGCCCCTTGGTTGTTTGGTTTCTTTTCCTTTATCTGTCAATACGGCATTTACTTCCGAGGCAAGAAGTTCGTCTTTTGCATTTTGACCTGAAATATTACAGGCCTTTTTGGATGTAGCCTTTGTCGATTTCATGTCTGTTGTGCCAATCACGCCATCGCCGGCATGAGAGTCATTGTTTGATTTAGGAGGAGGAGGAATTGAGAATTCCGGTCTAGGGGTGTCAGGTATTTTATCGTAGAGCGTGCTGGAGTGAGTGTAAATCAAGTCCAAATATTGCGAACGAGCGATAAATTGCTCTTCTGTTACGACTCCCCCCTTTGCCACATCTTCCGTGATGGAAGGTAGTAATGACTTGATAAACCATTCATCTAGGAGCTGATCGGGGACATACGTTTTTACCATTCTACGATGACATCGCCACTCATGTATATGATCAGATATGTGAGTGGCCGTTGTCTGTTTGAAGTTGGTAAGAAGTTCTGTTCCTGTTTCGTACCTTATTGGTAACTGAAAATTGGTTAAAAAGGTTGTGGCTAAGGTACTGAAGTTGTCGAACGAAGCTATAGGAAATTCGATGTACCATTTTTCCGCTGGACTCGTTAATGTCCTCTAAAAGAGGCGAAGTCTTATTGAATCACCATTTAGGGTGTTTGATGAACACCATAGATGAAAAGTCATCACATGATTCGATGGATCTTCACTCGGATTTCCATTAAATTTAGGAATATCTGATGGAAGTTTATGCGGAATCACTGGCCACCAAGGGGCATAAGCGATTGGATCGTTTGTTAACCGATTTAAATCAGGTAACTCTAAAGTTGCCACAAAGGGTAACTGCTGATTCAGGTTAGGTGAAGCATACCCAGGATAAGATGGAATTGCCTGAGCAGTTGGTCTTTGCATACCGGCATAATGCATTTGATGCTGGTAATTTTGGTAAGCTTGGTGGGCATGACCATTGTAAAATGGTTGATTTTGACTGTTTTGAATATACGGTTGTCCACTATTTGCAAAGATTTGTTGCTCAGAACCTTGGTATACTTGTTGGAATTGCGGTTGTTGGTATTGTAGTAGCCATGGTTGTGAAGCCATGTGCTGTTGCCCGATACTAACAGTTTGACCAAGATGAGGGGTAATTGTACCCATCTAAACCTGTGTCATTCCACCAGTCGGCGATTGTGGTTGAGTCGCAGGGTCAAGGGGATGTTGCATTACAACCTGAGAAAGCTGAGGTTGGCATACAACAGGCAGCGCTTCAACTTGTGACACCGTCACAATAGCTGGCGTAGTTGGTATATTTGACATAGGTAAGCATTGTTGCATTGAAAATACAACTCTTGGTTGTTGAGGTAGTATTGGTACCCAATCGCTTGAGGTAATTCCAATATAACCCGAATGTTGTTGTGAACTCTCGTATGGATATCATCCCGGAGGGGATAAGGAAAGGGTATACTGCCCCCCATACGGTGGTAATCCAGAACTCAAGGGAATGGTTTGCCCTTGGGGTCCGGACTGCCCAAATTGACTTCCAAATGGATCAATTTGTTGAGACTCAACAGAAGAGTTTCCAGATATTATTCCGGATGAACAAACAGGAACAGACCATACTGTCGAAATGGCTTTTGAGTGGGCTCCTTCTAGCAGTTGAGAGCTAGTCGGGACAGATGGTATACCGGCGAACATTGTTGGAGTGATAGTAGGGAGTTCTGATATCGCTGTGTTAGACGACACAGTCCTAGATGTTGACGGTTGTTCAGACATTTCTAGTCTATCCAAAAGATTACCTAGCGATTCTACAGGAGCTTCCGCTGGCGGTAGACTAACTTCTGATGAAGAAGGATATAGAGTGATCCCGACTCCAAATTGCGATGGAGTACTCATTGGAGGATCTTCCACAATCTCTTCTATGGCAATTAGACCAGGTGGAAGGGGAAGACCGTCAGGTCCGTAGAATATTTCTGGTGCTGAAGAAGGTATGGAATTGGCAGTGACGGATGTTTGAAGAGAAAGACTCTCCGAACCGGTTGAAAATGGAACTGGTTCGGTAACACAAGTGTTTACTCTCAGACTAGGATCAATATCACTGTCCTTCTGTGGCTACTGAACTTCTTTTGTAGAGGCAGGGGTTCCAGAAATGTTTGGAGTAACCGGAGTCTCTGATGTTGTTAGAACACTTGTTCTAACTTTAATAGGAGATTTGGAACTGGTTAAACGAGTTCGCTTTGTCCGTACTATCTTCGATTCCAAAGACAAAGACGGTTGACTCATAAGCCTCCACGAATGACGAGGTTTCAATTGACTTTCTTCCACGATTGCGGATTACTCGATCAACTAAAATAAAGGGGAAGTATGTTTCCGAATTAAATGAATTTTAGACGCTTTGACACAACTTGTTTTTTCAGTTTTTAAGAGTCAAGAAAAAACAAAAGATGACTCTAGTCTCCTTCGATTTTTAATGAGGCTAAAGTGACAAGTGCTCAGATGGACCTTTTCTGTTAAGGAGTCTGAAAAGGAACGAAAGGGACTGCTCTGGAAATCTAGGTAGAGGGATTACCAAACCAATCGCAAAATTGCATAATACTTTTTATGGTACAACAGTCAATCTTCCCGAATGTTGTGTTCAGTGCATTGCGATCGATAGGTCGGCAGACACGGCTTCCTATGGATAAAGAATTAAGCCTATTGGGGTCTCCCAAAATATACTCGACGGTACGTGGGAGCACAAGTCCATACTGGCACTTATCGTTTCAAAGTGGAGGAATCACCCAACCATTAGTGAGGACAACAGTTACCAGGCTTTACGACGCCGGAATATGTCTCTAGCCTAGACTTCTAAATGTTGTGCGTTAAGTTCCAAAGCATTGTTAGATTCATTGAATTTATTTTAAGTTGATCTTGTTTATGAAGTTTGCCTTTCAGGTTCACCACGAGATGTAGATGTAATTCCTAAATTGTGATCTAAGATGATAAACAAACTTTTTATCTTCTTTGTGCAATGAAAATCCTAGCTACTAGGGAAAAGAAAGATATAATCTTTTCACAAAGAGCAAAGAGCACACTCTAAATGCACTTTCCTAAATCAAGCCAATCAGACTATCTATATGCAAATGCACATGCATGTATTTGTTTTCAACTTTCTTAGTATATGAATGCTAAAAAGAAAGTTGATGCACAAATCTAAATTTCTTTTCAAGCGACAAATATCTACAAGTTTCTTTTCGAAATCAAAAAATGGAGACGATCACAACACTTTACAATTTTGAGCTTAATACTTGTTCTCGACAATAGAAAATTACAAATTCAGACCAAAAGCAATAGTAACAGGATAATTCACCATCAACAGCAATCAAACTCTTTCCTATGATTGAAATCAACGCTTGCGACAGTTTCAAATCAAAGGATGACAGTACGATTATGCTACTTTTGCAAAGGAGAACTGAAAATGAGTCAACAAACACACAAAAACATCTACAGTTTTTTTGTACAAAGGAGGCGGAATAATAGCAAGGAAAAGGGGTTTCAAATAGACATATACTAATCACAGGCAGCAAAATTCAGGAATAGAACTGGAAAGAATGAATCACAGAAGCCAAAACTCCACAGAGCTATTCTGATCAGCGCACCTGTAACACAAAGAATTTGAAATGCAGCGCAGCTTGTCCACTCGGGAAGTGCGCTGAAATTCAAATTCTCTGAACAGTACCTGCGCTGGGCCAGAAACGAGACTCTGTTCGGGTTCCAGGTCACAGTTTGCAATTCAGTTCTTGGGTTTTGGCCGAGCAAAAAGCAATCACTAATGCAACAATCAGGGGTAGATCTAAGGAGGATCTAAGAGCTATCACAAGGGCAATCAGATAGTTTGTGAATCAGTTGTTCAAATCATAAACAGATCTAGTAGATGGATTGATGTAGCAGTTATCTACTTTGCATTTGTTATGGCAAATGCAGTTTGAATGCTACCTGTAAGTTTATGAAATAGACAACAAAGAATGATAAACAAACAAACTAATTATCTCCCTAGTGGAGTCGCCATTTTGTTACAGGGAAAAGTGTCTATATAGAACTGCTCTATCCCACTAAGGTGTGACAGCTGCCTTAGAAACAAACAGAGAAAAAGCTACTTTCGCTTTTCCTTTATGAATTAAAGATAGAGAGGAACAGAAAGACCAACCTCTGTCTTTCGCTAATCTCCTGATTTGGTCCCTCTCTTCTTTGATAGTCTTCATCTACCTGCTCCCTTGCACGCCCAGCTTCACAAAGTACCTGTAAGATCACAGAAGCATAGCACTATTCAAAGACATGGATCTATAATCATAAACAATCTAGGATCAGATGTAAATTGACCATACAAATGTAGCAAGCATCAATGACACAAAAGCATGGAGGAAAACTTGAATAGCTCTTATTGATAAACAAGAAAAGAGCCAAGAGGAGTTACAACTAGTTGTTCTGACCCACCCAGCATCAACCTCCCAGCAAAGAAGCCCCTCTTCACCTCAAACAAAGCTTAGATCACCCAACAATCTGATGTTTGTCTCAAGAAACCAACAACAATTCCTTACAATATGCAAAATTCCAGCCTCTGGATCTCTCGGATGAGGGATCCATATATAGATATCTGTAAGGGGGATGAGTCAGCTTGTCATTTGATTAGTGTCCTCCCTCTGATAGTTCTTGCTTTCACTTGGAGATTGATGGTCTCTTACTCATCCTTGGTAAAATTTAGTGAGGCAAGTGTCACAGGAGAAGATTCTGGAAGCTTCCATCGCCTCTCCACCTCGCGGAATGACACTGCCATTTGTCATTTCTTGCCCATCACACCCCACAGAAGGGATCTTTGAAATGCAATGCACCCACACAGTGTATTTAGGTGAGATGCAATGTACTTAGCCAGTGGAGCAGCCGAAATGATCTTGTTTTGACCAATTATGAGTAGTTTTTCATGGAGAACTTCTGGGAGAAGCTGTAATCTGTTGACCTTGTTCCTTTAGGGGTTAGAACAACACTTTTAGGGACTTAGGAGCCGTTGATTTATGGACATTTCATGCTTGGGGTTGTAGGGCCCAAAAATGGCTATAAAACCTTCGACCAAATACCTAGGGTCAACACGTCAAAAAATATACCTTGGACCAATACTATGGATCACAATACCATGGACCAAAACCAAGTTTTCCAACATGTACGTGCTTTACCTTGCGTGAAAGTGTGTCTATACGTATACACGCATTTTTGTCTGTGAACCTACATGTGTACGCGGTTTGGTCAAGGGGAAGCTACGTATACCTCTATTTCCTTCATTTTGTGATCCTGAACTATGATCTGTCATCTGAGTGAGTTGCAATCAGGGAAAACACCTGTGTCATAATGCCAACATGGTAATGTTATGCCTTGACTGCGGAAATGCGCAGAGGGATGTATGATAGCTTTGGGTAAGAGAAAGTGTGTGACCCTACAAAGAGTCAAGTGTGATGCATGAAGGTTCCAACACATGAAGTGAAAAGGAATTATGCCCCATGGAAGCCTGTAATACTACGCAAATTGAAAGGAACTAACGAGCATAATGGCATCAAAAGCTGAGATGCGAAATAGTCAACAAGTTAAAGTGATGAATTAATACAACAACATGCATTCGATAAGATCCCTACAAATGTAAACAAAATAGTTCATAAGCATATGTGTAAGTTAAGCAACTGATCCAGGTGGCCCCAGACACATGCAAAAGTCCAAGAGGACTCAGAAAGGGTCAAAAATCAAATTGTTTGGATTGTGCTCAAACTAAGTTCATGTTGAAGATCTTGTCATCATGATCACGGTGGTCCAAATGGTTCATCAAACCGAGTCCATATGCGAACGTTAGTAGTAGTCAATGTTCAAGGTTGACTTTGCTGACTGGGCATGCTTAATGGAGACACAATTTGGAAGTTTTGTGGTGAACGGAATCCAGCCAACTCCAGCTAGATTCCAGGTGAATTTGTGGCCTATTTAATTTTACTCCTTCGATCAAATTTTTGAATTTTTGAAAAGGCCTTATTATATTAAAATTAAAAAAAATAATATAAAAAGGAGGTGGTGGGCCACCACCCCCACCACCCCATGCCTCTCTATTATAACCATATGTATCAAATGGTGCTAGGCATGGAATCCCCCCAAGGCATGTTTTGGGGCTTAAAGCCCAAGTTTTGACCAAGTCCATTGTAAAGGCTTTGCGATTTGTGGGTCCGTAGCGCAAAGTCATAATAGAGTCACAGAGTTGTCTGCCCTTGTTTTTATAATGTAATGTCGGCTTGAAAGATCCACCCATGGTCCACAGACCATGGGATTGTATAAATAGAGTGAGGCTATAAGTGTAGAAGATAGCGAAGTCAAGGAAGGAAGCATGATGAGTCGAAGTGTAATGTGTGTCTTGGGTCATAAAGTAGGAGAAGGCTCTACAGCTGAGTGCACAGAGGCCTAGTAGTCCGTAGCTGAGTGCGAGGACCCCTGTAGTGGAGTGCATAGGGAAATTTGAGTCTGTAACCATGGAAAGATTTGATAAAGATAAGTTTACCATATTTTTGTGTATCTCTTCATGCCTTATGCATTATTGGGTATAATTTGCAAGTCTACTGTTTATTTGATACACAAACTTATATGCATGTACTGTATAAATAAATATAACACAAGGCTTCTATTTACGTGAAGATAACTAACTAGTGTAGGAAGATAAGTAAGATCTCAGGTGTGACTTAGGAAAATAGTGCAGAGAGCTACTCCAGCAGTGCGGAAGACCCACAACCCCTAGTTAGGGCTGTGTGAAGGCTAGTATATTAGGTCATGAAGGCCATGGAAGTGCCCGAAGCAACCTGCACACAGGGACTAGAAGTTGGACTAAATCAACCCCTCAGATATCTCAAGGGTGTAGAAACCTGGTTCCAGCACCCCCCCATACTACTTCAGGTGAGACCTCAGTCCACGCCCCGCGAATTGTTGCCAAAAGGGCCAGTAGTACAAGATTTTGTTTGGCTAATTAACTCCAAACCTGGGTCAGGCACCAACAAGCCAACAAATGGTTCCATTGCTGGGATCGAGATCTGCATAGAGATGTCTGATGTCGTATCACTAGAATCCATCTAAGAAAGGAATTGAGGATTGGTTGGATAGGAAGATTCACGAGTTCGTGGTGCAGGAGAATAGGAAACTTCAACTATCAAAAGAAGAGTGGTCAGATTGCTACTTATACACAAAAATCCACAAAATTTTCTTCCCATCTTTCCCTACTGAGTTATACGAGTGGATCGCGAAGATAGAAAATAACCAAGGAAGGTGTATGTAGGTTTTAACCCAGTACATAAATACCTGCATACGAATTCTGAAACACAAAAAATAAAAAATGTGAGAGCATAACACATGAAACACATATACATAGAGATTTTCCCCTAGATCCCAAAACCGGGACTACTAGCTTGATTTTTCATTATGTTCCTTTTAATGTTATAATACATATTTATACATGTCGAAGAATCCAATACCATGGACCGAAAACCATCGCATCCAAAAACATGTGAAAAAATCATGCACAAAATCATAAGTGGGTCCGTCCAACCTAACATAGGTTCTAAAACCAAAATTTTCTGGGGCGTTGCCCCGAATCCCGTAGAGTGGGGTTATCTGCACCCCTCAAACCCCTTGTGACCCCCCCACTACACAATCTATGCAATGAATGGGGGGCTCTGCCCCCCTTCTAACCCCCTGGTTAACTATGTGGGCTAGTCGTGGAAAGAATATAACACAACCCAACATTCTCCCACTTGTTGTTTTCTTTTCACAGGGGGCCACAAGAGAGCTTAGTCATTTATCCAGCCCTGTAACATCCACTATTTCTCTACACCAAGAGAACTTCTCAGAGCTCATATATTTTGTCAATGCATCTACAGTATTCTTCAAAGTTCCCACCTTTACTAGCAACACCCTTTTGTCTTCTATCATATCCCTCACAAATTGATACTAAACATCATTGTGCTTTGTCTTTGAATGACATGCAGGGTTCTTTGCCAAGAAAATTGCACTTTGGATATCACAGTATATCCTTATAGCTCTTTGTACTAACCCCATACATGAACACAATATCTGCAACCAAACTGCTTCCTTTCTTTCATGAGTGGCTGCCATGTATTCTGCCTCTATAGATGATAGTGCCATTACAGATTGTTTCTTACTCATCCAACTAACTACACCTCCAAATACGTTAAACACATACCCACTTGTAGATCTTCTCTAATCTAGATCTCCAACCCAGTCTGCATCAACAAAGCTATGAATATCCAACACTCTATCCAATCCTAGTCTTCCTTGGTAGCAAAAACCGTAATCACTAGTGCCACACAAATACTTGAAAACTCGCTTCACTGTTGTCCAATGCTCCTTTCCTGTTTTTGACATAAACCTGCTCAATATTACCACTGCATGTGCAATGTCTGGTCTAATACAAACCATTGCATACATCAGGCTACCCACTGCACTTGCATATGGAACATGGGACATGTTCTCTTTCTCTTCTTATGTCTTGGGACACTATTCAGCAGATAACTTTACACCTACAGGAATAGGAACCTTCACCGGTTTGCTAACCTGCATATTAAATATCTGCAATATTGTCTCGACATACTTCCTCTAGTTCAACCAGCGCTTCCTCTTTGCCTAATCTCTTTTAATTTCCATGCCCAAAATATAGTTTGCAGCACCAAGATCTTTCATGTCGAATTTGGAGGACAATTGGGTCTTTAAATTCCCGGACAATTTCTTTGTCATTTCCAACCAACAACATATCATCCACATACAAGACCAAATAAATAACACGGTCACCAATTAATTTAAAATACACATAGTGATCTGCTTTGCTTCTAGTGAAGCCAAGTCCCCGTATAAATGTATCAAATTTATAATACCACATCCTTGGTGACTGCTTTAACCCATACAGAGACTTTTTTAACTTGCATACAAGTTCTTTCTTGCCCTTCACTGCAAAGCCTTTAGGTTGCTTCATGTAGATTTCCTCTTCCAGATCCCTGTGAAGAAATGTTGTCTTCACATCCATCTGTTCTACCTCAAAATCAAAAGCAATAGCAACAGATAAAAGTAATCTAATAGAAGTTACCTTGGCAATAGGAGAAAAAATATCACCAAAATCAATTCCTGGCACCTAGGAATAACCTTTTGCTACCAACTAAGCTTTGTATTTCTCCACCTTTCCTTCTGCATTTGTCTTCTTCTTAAACACCCATTTGCTACCAATGGGTTTCCTTCTAGCTGGAAACTCCACCATATCTGAAGCCTCATTTTCGTGCAAAGATGCCATTTCATCAACCATGGCCTCTTTTCAGAGTTTTCCATCCTCTGAATCTATTGCTTCCTTCACAGTTCTGGGATGATCACCAGTAATAGATAAAGAAAAATTTGAACAGAAAAAAGATGGACTATACCTTTCTGGCTGCCTTCTTTCTCGAACTGATCTTCTCACACCCGGATTTTGTGGCTCTTCATCTTCTACTTCCTCCTCTGCTATAGAGCCTGATTCTTCCTCCTTTAGCTCAAACTCGACCTTCTCAGGTTCCTTTGGTTGGACTTCATGTTTAATAACATCTTTCACCTCTCTAAACAACACATCTCAGCTGTACACAACCTTCCTTGTTACTAAGTTCTAAAGTTTATAACCCTTTAAACCATCCTTATACCCAATAAAGATGCACTTTTCAGATTTACTATACAACTTGGTTCGTTTCTCCTTTGGAACATGTACATATGCATCACATCTAAATGCCCTCAGTTGTGAAAGAGAAGGTTTCTTACGAGTCCATACCTCTTGTGGAGTTTTATCCTCCAACGCTGATGAAGGCGATCTATTGACCAGGTAACATGTTGTCTCCACCGCCTCTGCCGAGAATTCCTATCCTAACCCGGCACCATTGAGCATTCTTCTTGCCCTTTCCATCAAGGTCTTGTTCATTCTATATGCAACTCCATTTTACGGAGGTGTATATGGAGTAGTCTTCTGCCATGCTATACCACACTTCTTACAAAATTCTTCAAATTCCTTATTGCAAAATTCTCCACCGTTATCTGTCCTCAGCACCTTTATCTTCTTCTCTGTCTGGTTTTCCACCAGAGCCTTCAATTCTTTAAACCTGTCAAAGACTTCAGATTTCTTCTTAAGGAAATATATCCATGTATTCCTTGAGAAGTCATCTATAAATGATACATAGCACACAAACTTACCCAGTGATGGAACCTTCACAGGTCCAAACACGTCACTATGCACGAGCTCTAATATATATTTCACCCTCTTATCACCAGAGAGGAAACTCACCCGATTCTGCTTCCCATATACACAATTTTCACATAAATCAAAATCCAGAGAGCTATTACTCATACCTTCTACCATACCTCTACCATGAAGTATTCAAATTCCCTTTTCTCCAATATGTCCAAGCCTTTGATGCCACAGCATGGTCTTCTCTCTAGAAAGCACTAGATTTTCTGCTCCACTTTTAGGAACCAAAGAACTATTGCACCCATCAACAATCGTGCTACCTTTGTTACAGGGAAAAGTGTCTATATAGAACTGCTCTATCCCACTAAGGTGTGACAGCTGCCTTAGAAACAAACAGAGAAAAGCTACTTTCGTTTTTTCTTTATAATTATAGATAGAGAAGAATAGAAAGACCAACCTCTGTCTTGCGCTAATCTCTTGATTTGATTCCTCTCTTCTTTGATAGTCTTTAGCTACCTGCTCCCTTGCACGCCCAGCTTCACAAAGTACTTGTAAGATCACAGTAGCATAGCACTATACAAAGACATGGATCTATAATCATAAACAATCTAGGATCAGATGTAAATTGACCATACAAATGTAGCAAGCATCAATGACACAAGAGCGTGGAGGAAAACTAGAATAGCTTTTATTGATAAACAAGAGAGCCAAGAGGAGTTACAACTAGTTGTTCTGACCCAACATCAACCTCCCAGCTAAAAAGCCCCTCTTCACCTCAAGCAAAGCTTAGATCACCCAACAATCTGATGTTTGTCTCAAGAAACCAACAATAATTCCTTACAATATGAAAAGTTCCAGCCTCTGGATCTCTAGGATGAGGGATCCATATATAGATATCTGTAATGGAGATGAGTTAGCTCGTGATTTGATTAGTGTCTTCTCTATGATATTTCTTGCTTCCACTTGGAGATTGATGATCTCTTACTCATCCTTGGTCGAATTCAGTGAGGCAAGTGTCAAAGGAGAAGTTTCTGGAAGCTTCCATTGCCTCCCCACCTCGCGGAATGACACTGCCATTTGTCATTTCTCGCCCATCGCACCCCATAGAAGGGATTTTTGAAATGAAACGCACCCACACAGTGTATTTAGGTGAGATGCAATGCACTTGGCCAGTGGAACAGCTGAAATGATCATGTTTTGACCAATTCTGAGCAGTTTTTCATGGAGAACTTCTGGGAGAAGCTGTAATATGTTGACCTTGTTCCTTTAGGGGTTAGAACAACACTTTAGGGACTTAGGAGCCCTTGGTTTATGGACCTTTCATGCTTGGGGTTGTAGGGCCCAAAAATGTCTATAACAGTTTCCCCCTAAAGCATGAGGTCATTAATCTTTTGATGTCAGCTGAAATGCTTTATTATGAGGATCTGAAGTTCTTTCAATCTGGGAGGAGACCTGTAATAAGATACAATACAATACATTATCTTCATAATATTTTCATGATCTAGCTGAGGCAGGCATTCCCATGCTCAGCTTTATAAATTCATTTTCATGTACATAAGATAGACAATCGTCTGAGTGTAGACTGATGATTCTAATAGAGCCATCATCCTTTTGATTGGATGATTATCTGTGTAGCAATTATGTACATTTGATGTCTTTATTTCCCTGAATATATATCGCAGCCCGGATGAATGAAACTAGATCCGGGGTCTTCAATCTTGTTTGATCTTCACTTGAAGTACAAGTCGATCCATGTGAGAAATGTTCTGAAGTCGAACATGGAAAGACATCGCTTGATTACCAGCCAATGATGTAAACTATTAACAAGCGTGAGAGGAATCACCGATAATGATAATGACCCTCAAGGTACTGCAGTACAATTCACGTGGTGTGAATAAAGGACTTGGCGTCGAACACCACACAAAATCTTTCGGTCGAAGGCCATTGATGTAAACCTATCGCCGGAAGTGAGAAACTTGCCATTGAGGCATGCAAGCTTCAAAGTACTGAATGGGGTGTTCCTAGATCAACTTCTTGGATAATGAGCTGATGTCGACAAGAAGTGATCCTTCCCAGGAGGGCCTTAATGAATCCCACATCAGTGACACGGAATGGAGCAAATGATTTTAATGGAGGTGAAAACGATCTAGTGATATAAGGTTCAGGGTGGCGGTCATGAAAGAATGGAGTATAAATGTATGGTAGTGGGTGAGACACAGGTGAATTCTCTGAATGACTTCTCTTGAACATATCGGCGACACTGATGTGATGGATTGGTAGCATTAACCCCAAATGTGGATGGTATGATGGGACCATGGTGATGTGACCGGTGAATGAAAGAACCCAACCTGACTTGGACGTGAAGTGGAAGTGTCATGTTCAAGAGCGACTTGCTACCAACAAAGTTTCTTCAAGTTTTCTTCCCAATTTTCCCCAGTCATTGCTGACCAGTACCTCTTTATTTTTTTCAAGCTTGAGGAGGATAACATATGCTTGTTCTATAATTTTCCCTTTGGGCAAACCCATCGCTATGTTTTAACGAGCCTAGCGATAGTGAAACTTGTTCTCGTCTATAGACAAGTTTGTCGCTATTTAAACTTTTAACGAGTTTAACGACAAAGATAACTTGGTCCTTTTCAAGTTTAGAGAGTCTGAAAAGGAGCGTAAAGGTAACTCCAAAATTCCTTTTTCGTCATCTAATCCCTTAAGTCCGAAAAAGTATAAAACAATATAGAAGGGATGAATTTTCGATACTTTTAACGAGTCGAACAAAACAAGCGCTCGATCTTTTTGTGTAATAATCCCTCAGGTCCAAAAAGATTAAAATTTAGAGGAGGGATAGCACTTCCTATCCCTTTAACGAGCTGGAGAGGCCAATGGCTCAGCAATATTTTCATATTTTACGAGTCAGTTGAGAAGAGCTTAAAGGAGACTCGTCTTTTGAGGAACGAGTGATAAAATGGGTAGCAATAGATTCCAGGTAAGGTTTGGAATTTTCCAATCACGGCAGTGTTACAAGGATGGCTAGTGAGATCACTCTTCGCAGCTGTTTCTCAAAATGGGTAAACAATCAAATGGAGGTGAATGATCGGCTGATGCAAAAGTGGAGGTGATGGTGCAAACACGACCAAGGCTTTAATGGCTGAAGTACTACATTCACGATGGTTATTTACCGGTGAATAGTTCATTTTTTAATGAGCTTAAACGCGGGGGGAAACATTTGTTCATGTCTTATGTTTATTTTTTAACGAGCTTGAACTATGTGCTAAAACTGCTCGATTGATCCAGTCGTGTGATAAGAATGTCTCATATAAAAACGACAATTTTTAGAGTTTTTCCCCACATCCTTTCTCTATGCAAGTTAGGAAACGACCAATCCTACGAGTTTAAAGGGTTAGAGGACCTACAAATTTAAAATAATAAATAGTCGCTCTTTGCTTGCACGCCAAAAGGCATGCATGCCCCCAGGTATAAAACAGAATTTCAAGGTTACCCCTTCTTTATTCCGTAAAAACACTTGTTTTACCGGGAGAGGCCTACCTATTACAGGTTACCCAAAGATTGTTTTATTCACAACGCAAACAAAGCACTTCTTCAGCGATGTTTACTGAAATAGACAAAGGTGAGTGAAGGAGGCTACTCCACTCATGTAACTTTGACAAGAGAATCTTCTTCTAGAATAACCCCTTCTTCCAATCACGGATGGGAGTATAGACTAGTCATATTCTCTCGTGGAAACCTACCCTATACCTGAAGTTTTCCTGCCGAAGTAGACCAGGGTGCATGCCCCCTGGGTTTCAGTCATGTCCCCCGAATCACTTGCGCTCATCAGGTGGACGGACTAGGGGTTGAGACATTTCTTTCGTGAAAAGACCATTTAGGGATGGTATATGACTATTTGCTATGTGTGATCTGGGAAATGAAAGATGGTCTACGAGCTTGACCACTCTCCCTTCGTGCGGAAAACAAATCACTCTAAAGAGTGATGAGACAATGGCTCTCATGCAATAAATATAGTCTCTTCCAAGGAGTAGATTGTAATCCAGGGGTCCTTGAACTACCATTACGTTCATGTTAACAGTTTTCCCTCTCAATGTTATGGGCACATTGGGAAGGATCACTAACGGTCGACTGGTTCCTTTATCAAAGCCTGTTAGATTTCTCATCTCAGGAAAAAGCGATGGCAAACAAAGCACTTTCCAAGCAGTCAAGGAAAGGATACTCACAGAAGCCCCCTCATCTATGATTGTACCAGCCATAACCATTCTATATATTTGAACAATGATTCGGAATGGTACACTAGATGGTAAACGGGGTCTGCCTAGTTGATTCCAGTTGAAGGAGACAACTAGGTTGCTTGGAGGTGGGACCCAATAGACGGCCGGGTACGATTCTGATGAATTTCTTCCTGCGGTAAAGGAATGGGTAAATTTCCCCCATGTTCGTTGGAGTCTGTGCTTATGAAAAGAATTTGGACGGTGTCATCCTTGTTCTCTTCGGTGACGGTATCATCTGAAGATAGAACCTCTGAAGGCAAGACCGGGTCAACTGCCGCCTCGACCTTTTAACTTTCGTCTCGTATGGGTTCAGATGGTTTGTCTTTAATGATAGATGCTTCATCCGACCACTTGAGCGGGCTAGTCGGATTTTCAACTAGTGACGGACTCGGAAAGAGTTTTTTATATCTAGGAGGAAGTCATAACGGTGAAACCGGACGATCGTCAAAAACTCTTTTAGCCTCGTCTAAGAAGGGACAACAGTGGACGGCATGATCGACTTCACACAGTTTACAAGGAAATCTATATTTTCCTTTTTGTCCTGGGGCTTCACTTTCACTAGTCGACGGTGTGTTTTCAACATGATCATCAGAGGTTGATGACACCGGGTTGTGAAAATGAGGAGACCAGTCCCTTAAGATCCAAGGGATGCAAGGACAATCTCTATGATAGTGGTCTCCTTTGCAAATGACACATGGTGATTTAGGCCTGGTCGGTGCAGTGTGTGGATTTTCGCTAGACAATACTCGTTTGCCCCCATTCGCTTTTGGCTCCTTCTTCTTCTTCTCTTTCTTCTTCTTTTCCTTCTTCTTCTCAGGTACTTGACTTTTGGCTTTACCAGCCCCATGAAGCGAAGAGGAGGGAGGAGGGGAAGAATTAGAGGAAGTAGAAGGTTGGTGGGTAACTCTGGACTCGTCTAGTTGCTGGTTCGATTGTTCAGGAATTGCGGTGTTCTGAACGACAGAGGTTGGGAAGAGCCATACAGGCAAGCCAATTGTCAGTCCTGGAAGCGACAATGTGGCCATATGGGGTGCACCAACATCTCCCCAAGAGGAGAAGGGACTAGGATTTCCTCCAAGGGGAATTCTCGTGTTGGTGGATTCCATTTTCTCAACCCAAGATCAACGTAGGAAAAGGTAATGAGTATTCTGTTTAAAATAAATTTTAGACACTTTGACACAGCTTGTTTTTTTAGTTTTTAAGAGTCGAGAAAAAATAAAAGATGACTCTAGTCTCCTTCGACTTTTAATGAGCCTGAAGTGACAAGTGCTCAGATGGACCTTTTCTATTAAGGAGTCTGAAAAGGAATGAAAGGGTCTGCTTTGGAAATCTAGGTAGAGGGATTACCAAACCAATCGCAAAACTGCAGAATACTTTTTACGGTATGGCAGTCAATCTTCTCGAATGCTGTGTTTAGTGCATTGCGATCGATAGGGCGGCAGACACGGCTTCCTATGGATAAAGGATTAAGCCTATTGGGGTCTCCCAAAATATACTCGACGGTACGTGGGGGCACAAGTCCGTACTGGCACTTATCGTCTCAAAGTGGAGGAATCAACCAAACATCAGTGAGGACAATAGTTACCACGCTTTACGACGCCGGAATACGTCTCTAGCCTAGACTTCTAAATGTTGTGCGTTAAGTTCCAAAGCATTGTTAGATTCATTGAATTTATTTTAATTTGATCTTGTTTATGAAGTTTGCCTTTCAGGTTCACCGCGAGATGTAGATGTAATTCCTAAAATGCAATCTAAGATGATAAACAAAATTTTTATCTTCTTTGTGCAATGAAAATCCTAGCTACTAAGGAAAGGAAGACAGAATCTTTTCACAAAGAGCAAAGAGCACACTCTAAATGCACTTTCCTAAATCAAGCCAATCAGACTGTCTATATGCAAATGCACATGCATGTATTTATTTTCGACTTTCTTAGTATATGAATGCTTTAAAGAAAGTTGATGCACAAATCTAAATTTCTTTTCAAGCGACAAATATCAACAAGTTTCTTTTCGAAATAAAAAATGGAGATGATCACAACACCTTACGACTTTGAAATGAATACTTGTTCTTGACAATAGAAAGTTACAAATTCAGACCAAAAACAATAGTAATAGGATAATCGACCATCAACAGCAATCAAGCTCTTTCCTACGATTGAAATCGACACTTGCGACAGTTTAAAATCAAAGGACGACAGTACGTTTATGCTACTTTTGCAAAGGAGAACTGAAAATGACTCAACAAACACACAAAAACATTCACAGTTCTTTTGTACAAAGGAGGCAGAATAACAACAAGGAAAAGGGGTTTCAAACAGACATATACTGATCATAGGCAACAAAAATTCAGGAATAGAACTGGAAAGAATGAATCGCAGAAACCAAAACTGCACAGAGCCTAGTCTGATCAGCGCACCTGTAACACAGAGAATTTGAAATGCA
Organism: Pinus tabuliformis; assembly: GCA_031772625.1. Taxonomy (NCBI): domain Eukaryota; kingdom Viridiplantae; phylum Streptophyta; class Pinopsida; order Pinales; family Pinaceae; genus Pinus; species Pinus tabuliformis. The sequence continues at coordinate 509,761,642 of CM062805.1, forward strand.
GTGCACCTTGTCCACTCGGGAAGTGCGCTGAAGTTCAGATTCTCTGAACAGTACCTGCGCTGGGCCAGAAACGAGACTCTGTTTGGGTTCTGGGTCACAGTTTGCAGTTCAGTTCTTGGGTTTTGGCCGAGCAAAAAGCAATCAGTAATGCAACAATCAGGGGTAGATCTAAGGAGGATCTAAGAGCTATCAAAAGGGCAATTAGACAATTTGTGAATCAGTTGTTTAAATCATAAACAGATCCAGTAGATGGATTGAAGTAGCATTTATCTACTTTGCATTTGTTATGGCAAATGTAGTTCGAATGCTACTTGTAAGTTTATGAAAAAGACAACAAGGAATGATAAACAAACAAACTAATTCTTCCACAGTGGAGTCGCCATTTTCTTACAGGGAAAAGTGTCTATATAGAACTGCTCTATCCCACTAAGGTGTGACAGCTACCTTAGAAACAAACAGAGAAAAGCTACTTTTGCTTTTCCTTTATAAATTATTGATAGAGAGGAACAGAAAGACCAACCTCTGTCTTGCGCTAATCTCCTGATTTGATTCCTCTCTTCTTTGATAGTCTTTAGCTACCTACTCCCTTGCACGCCCAGCTTCACAAAGTACCTGTAAGGTCATAGTAGCATAGCACTATACAAATACATGGATCTATATTCATAAACAATCTAGGATTAGATGTAAATTGACCATACAAATGTAGCAAGCATCAATGACACAAGAGCATGGAGGAAAACTAGAATAGCTTTTATTGATAAACAAGAAAGAGCCAAGAGGAGTTACAACCAGTTGTTCTAACCCAGCATCAACCTCCCAGCTAAAAAGCCCCTCTTCACCTCAAACAAATCTTAGATCACCCAACAATCTGATGTTTGTCTCAAGAAACCAACAACGATTCCTTACAATATGAAAAATTCCAGCCTCTGGATCTCTGGGATGAGGGATCCATATATAGATATCTGTAATGGAGATGAGTCAGCTTGTGATTTAATTAGTGTCTTCTCTCTGATATTTCTTGCTTCCACTTGGAGATTGATGATCTCTTACTCATCGTTGGTCGAATTCAGTGAGGCAAGTGTCACAGGAGAAGTTTCTGGAAGCTTCCATTGCCTCTCCACCTCGCGAAATGACACTGCCATTTGTCATTTCTCGCCCATCGCACCCCATAGAAGGGATTTTTGAAATGCAATGCACACACACAGTGTATTTAGGTGAGATGCAATGCACTTGGCCAGTGGAGCAGCTAAAATGATCCTGTTTTGACCAATTCTGAGCAGATTTTCATGGAGAACTTCTGGGAGAAGCTGTAATCTGTTAACCTTGTTCCTTTAGGGGTTAGAACAACACTTTTAGGGACTTAGGAGCCCTTGGTTTATGGACATTTCATGCTTGGGGTTTTAAGGCCCAAAAATGTCTATAACAACCTTGCAGCTTGTATAGAGTTCCGATCCGAACTCCCCGCATCAATACTAGTGCTCCCCGAACCATCTTGTAGGTATCCTTCTTGAACACTGTTTTTACACTTGCATAATCCAACTTACTTACATAAATCAGATTTCTGGCCAATGTAGGAATATATAGAACACCCGGAAGTGTTCTAACCCTTCCACCTTGTAACTTCAACTTTACTTTTCCACGACCAATGATTCTAACCTTCCTATCATCCCCTAAGAAGAAATCACCACCATCGTATTTCTCATATTTGCAGAACCACTCTCTATGGGGAGTGAAGTGAAAGGATGCACCTGAGTCAATCAACCATGACTCATGATCTACATGTGTACTTGAAGAAGCCATGTACACATACCCACCTTCATCTGAGGTGGTTTTCACCTCTGCAGAAGGAACATCATCAGATCCCTTTCCTTTATCAAGAGATTTAGATTTACAGTCCCTTTTGTAGTGCCCTTCCTTTTCGCATTTCCAGCACACCACCTTTACAGGTTTTCCTAGAGATTTATATCTCCCTCTAGATTTAGATCTCCCACTCAATGACTTATTTTTGTTTCTGTTCCGGGACCGTCCTCATACAAACAAGGCATCACCATTCTGGCTCTCCATATTTTTCCATCTCATCTCCTCCGTCAGCAAGGATGAGACTATTTCATCAAACTGCAAGGCAGTTGCATTGCTACCTATTGCAATAACTAGACTATCCCATGAGTCTGGTAGAGAACACAAAAAACTGATGCGCTTATCTTCTTCTGAAATTTTAATATCAATAGATGCTAACTAACTTTCCACAGTATTAAATGAATTTAGATGCTCTGTCACCAAGTATCCATCTTTCATCGTCAGGTTATACAACTTTTTCTATAGGAACAGTTTATTCACCAGAGACTTAGATTGGTACAAAGTCCCTCACTTGTCCCACAAAGCCTTTGTCATAGCTTCCCTTGATACATTCAGCAATACTGAATCTGAGACAGACAATCATATTTTGCTCTTTGCCTTCCAATCCATCTTCTTCCATTCTTCATCGGACACTCCCGTTGGTTTAGTACTCGAATCTGCCATGATCCATTGATATTTATGCACTAACAGATCCTCCATCTTGAGTTTCCACAACTCAAAACTCTGACCATTAAATTTATTGATCTCTATATTTCCACTACTCACCATATTCTTTCACCACCAGAATCGATCTGGCAGATCTCCCACTGAACAGGGTCTACCATAGGCCTGAGCGAAACCCCTCAGCAATAAAGGTGTCCCCTTGAAGCCAAAAAATATCTGATACCAAATGTAGGTTTTAACCTCGTACATAAATTACCTGCATACGAATTCTAAAACACGCAGAATAAAAATGCGAGAGCATAACACATAAAACACATATACACAAAGGTTTTCCCCTGGATCCCAAAATTGGGATTACCAGCTTGATTTTTCATTATATTCCCTTCAATGTTATAATACATATTTATACATGCCGAAGCATCAATACCATGACCAAAAACCATTGCGTCCAAAACCATGGACCGAAAACCATCGCGTCCAAAAAAATGTGCGAAATTCATGCACAAAACCATAGGTATGTTTTCCCAACCTAACATAGGTTCCAAAACCAAAATTTTCTAGGGCACTGCCCCAGACCCCATAGGGTGGGGTTACCTGCACCCGTTAAACCCCCTGTGACCCCCCTGCTACGCAATCAGCGCAATGAAGGGGGGGCTTCGCCCCCCCTCTAACCCCCGGTTAACTACGTGGGCTAGTTGTGGAAAGAATATAACACAACCCAACAATGTAAGCTTGATAGACCTATTTTGTGGTGCTATAGGATCAAATGCATGGTGTATGGAGAATGAAGATACCCTCAAAGGTATTCCCGAGACCTTTGGTAGACTATAATATTATCTGCAACCGTCACAAAGTTAAATGCATGTTCATAAACAGTAACTAAACAGTAACTAATTATCAAAGAAGGATAAATAGATTACCTCAAGCCTCCATGTAGATTTGTTGGAGAGTGCTATGTAGCTAGGTGGAAGTCCCCTGAGTTGGCTCTAGATCAGGTCCTGTACATAGAAGAGACAAGCATAATCACAGCATACAACTGTGATAACTAATACATGAATACATAAAAGAACATATAGTTACACTAACTAAGCTACTCATGCTAAAAGGTATTGGACAAACAAATGAATGAATGATAGTACCAACACCACAGACTAGACAGTACAACTGCAGTTCTATATTAATGTTGGAAGAGTGATTACAACCATCTGTCGTATCGTCCTTCCCTTACCTCTCCAGCTTCTCTCTCTCTCTCCCTTCTTACCAACTTCTTATGATTTGAGACAATGCTTAACAATTAAGTGTGCTATCCTTTCAAATGCTCTAACCTCTATCACCATAGCCCTAGCTTTGCTTATGTAGCAATTGAGTTAGGGTTTCCAAGTTCCTCCTTGAGTTCCCTAGGATAAAAGCAATGAAGTTGCCATGCTTTTCAGCTATTTCCAATTTTCCTCCTTCATTAGGATTATAAATCCTCCAAATAGATCGAATCTGGATGTTTCCTTGCTTTTCTTGAGTGATTTTAGGAACACGTATCTAGATATTTATAAGTCAATTCGTTCCTTTGACCCTTAGAACTTCACTAGGATCCACTAACATTATTCCCGAACTAGCAACATGAGTTAGTTGGGTCACTAATGCACCCTTAGGCTTGCAGAGAGGCTTTATAAAGTAGGTTGTCAGTGCATAGCCAGCGTTAGTGTGGAAACAGGGCATGTGATTTGGTCTTTGCTTCAGCTATCATGTCTTTCCCCTCTGAGTGGTATGGGAAACCTGATACAACACATCTATATAAAACTATTAAATTCATGTCCTGAGTAAGGCATTCCCATGCTCAGTAGCTATGTCAGAGTGATTTTCTCCAAAGAGATATGACTATGCTGGCCACCGATAAGAACAATGTGGATCCAGTGTCATAATAGAATAATCCTAATAATATGTCTCCAAAAAACAATATACCCAACTTGGGAGAGGAAACAAGGTTGAGTGATGCACGCCTCTACCCAAGGTCTTGATTTCCGCTTCACTGAACAGAATAGATTGATACATGTGAATATATGCGTTGATGTCGAACATGCACGAAATCATCTGATTACTAGTCAATAATGGAGACCGTTAACAGACGTGAGGAAGGTCACCAATAATGGTGATGGTCTCCAAGATGCACAGTACAATCTAACGAGTGTGAAAGATGTTTTTGTTGTTGAAAACCTGTAGAATCGCTTAACCAAGAGCCAACAATGAGAACCCCTAATAAAACACAAGGCAACCTTCCACTAATGTATGCAAGTACCAAGGCACTGAATGTGTTTCTAGGTTGTCTTCCTAAATAGAGTGTTGAAATTGATAGGAAGATACCTGTCAAAAGGTAGGCAATAATGTGTCCTACATCAATCGACATGAAACGAGACAAGAATGATTTGTTTTTTGAGGAATCTTTTAGCATTGGGTCTAAACAACAGAAGGGCATGATGAAAGGATATGCTTGATGGGTTGATGGAGGAAACAATAGGTTAACCCTTGAACAATAGAAGGCATGACAATGGTTTTAACCATGCAACACTAGACTCATGAACACTAAAGAGTGTTAGGATACAGAGATGCAAGAACATTGGGGTATATAGGCTAAATTCATAGGATGGTAGGATTCATATTGAGAGTGCATCACAAGGAAGGATTATCTGAGGGAGTGCCATGTTCAAGGGAATGACTGCTGCCAAACCATGCTTTCTAATACTGAATGTAGTTGTATTGTCCACTTTCCCCTTCTGATTAGTTTAGCGAGTCTATATGGGTAAACTCGTCGATATTTTCATTTTTTAAGAGTCTGAAAAGGACCACAAAAATAGTGACGATATGCACTATCTAATTAGTTTAATGAGTCCAGACATGCAAATTCATCGATCTTTTCATGTTTTAAGAGTCTTAAAAGGATGGTAGAAAGAGCGTCTCTATATCTTGTCTGTGTAATTTAAAGAGTCCAGAATAGACAACTCGGTGGTCTTTTCATATTTAGAGAGTCTGGAAATATCGTAAAGAATGACTCCATGGTGGTCCCTTTATCATAGTTGTTAACCAGGTGTGACAAAAGGTTAATAGTATACCCATATCGATTACTTTTCTGTGAGTTAATCTATTGAATCCGGATAAAAAGAAACCTATGTTTAATATATGTTGACCTAATTTTGTTACGAGTACGAGGAGACGGACTAAACTCTTTTTTCGTCGTGAATTTTTAATGAGTCACGCAATGACAAACTCAATACCTTCATCAAATTTTAATGAGTCAAATGAAGAAAACTCAAAGTATCTTTTTCAGTTTAGTGAGCGAGGAAAAAGAGGGAAAAGAACTACTCATTCCTTCTTCATAGATTTAACGAGCCCGAAGGAGGGGAAAAACTCGGGGATTTTTTGATTTTAAGAGCAAGAAATGGTCCCAAAAAACCAAGTGCTCTTGTTGCTGTCGTATATTTTAACGAGCCCGGTGATAAAAACTGGGGATTTTTCAGTTTAATGAGCAAGAAAAGTACCTAAAATAATGATCGGGTCATCTCTATAAATTCTTAACGAGCTTAAAGACAAAACTTGGGGATTTTTCAGTTTTATGAGCGAGAAAAAAGCGCCTAAAAAGAATGCTCTAATGGTCTTTTTCAGTTTAATGAGCTAGAAAAATAGCGAAAAAGAGTTGCTCAAACCATTGTTGTATATGTTTAACGAGCCCAATGATGACAAACTCAAGTATTTTTTAGGTTTTAGAGCAAGAAAACATCCCGTAAAATAAAGCACTCATATCTTCGTTGTAGTAGTTTAACGAACCCAAAGAAGGAGACTCAAGGTTTTTCGGATTAATGAGAAGGAAAAATACCATAAAAAGAAAGCTCGCTCTTCTTCATGGTAGTTTAACGAGCTTGAAGAAGGAGACTCGAGGATTTTTTGGATTAACGAGCAAGAAAAACACCATAAAAGGAATGTTGGATCTCTTCATGGTAGTTTAACAAGCCTGAAGAAGGAGACTCGAGGATTTTCTGGATTAATGAGCAAGAAAAATACCATAAAAAGAATGCTCGACCTTTCTTGATCTCATGCTAGACAATAGAAGGGTCTATGCCATGCATTTCCTCATAAGACGAAGGGAAAACATCACGGAAATCCTTAAAAGGGTAGTTGAAGCTTGCAATTTCCTCAAGATTGCAATCAACTCCAACCTGTATATTTTACACGATGCTTGTCTTGATAGAAATATCGATGAGCAATGTCTTTGAAATATTTCCCATGTTTCCTTCCACCTCCAAATTTTGGATAGTCATATAGGGTGAGGAAAAGATTTTAGGTGCGTCAGGTGATATGATTTGAAGAGGCGCCATTTCGAATCAGATATCGAAACATGATGGTGCGAGTCCTCCCAAGGTCATTCTTCTAATCTCATGATCTCTCTAATAGTTTCATCCATAGGTAGGACATAATTGAAGGGATCGAAATAAGGAGTCGTTATGGGAGGGGTAGTGGTACTGTTGGCCATAACGAAAGTGAATGGAGATTCGGGTGCAGATTGAATGGCTTCGTAGGCCAATTCAGCTGGTGACAGCGGCATTTGTTGTCCACAAGTGTCAATGTCTAAAGGAGCCAGTAGGATCCAAGGATCGGTTGGTTCATGAGTAATGGATGAAAGCATATTGACTGTCTATGGAACCTTTTGGCGGCTGAAGAGGGAAACAACCCATTAGGGAAGAAGCCTTCAGTAGACCGGTATCGATACTGACATAAGATTTAGGTACACCACCCACTATGGGTACAGAGCTACTAGGTAATGGAGAGTAATCTGGGGTGCAAAAGGACAACTAGTCCACTGTGACTATCTTTCCATCAAATGGAAAGAGGATGATATGGAAGACTGAAGACACAATGGCCTTCATGGCATAAGTCCAAGTGCGGCCCAAAAGTAGATTATAGTCGAGTTTATGATCCACGACTTCAATATCTACCATTACCGTTTTCCCACTCAAGGTGATGGGATAGCTAGCTAGGTAACATTTTAGGATGAAAGTGTGGTTGTCAAAAGCTTTAAGGGAATTCGACGGTGGGGATAGGGTTGGAGAACCCAAAGCAAGCCAACATGAAGCTGAAATGATGTAGGTAGAAGCACCTTCATCGATGATAGTCCTATGTATACCTTTACCTTCCGAAAATATTTGCACCTGAAATGAAAGCAGGTGAGAAAGGGGAGGTTTACACTTTTCCATGTCGAAAATTGCAAGCATGGAATCTTGTGGGTCGATACCACCAATAGCTGAAAGCAAAGCTTTCCTTTGTGCTCAGCATGTTTGTAATACTTCGAGCGCCGACATAGCCGACAGCGCTTGCACCAAGTCTTCTACAATGATGTAGTTTTGGGTGGCACGTCTAGATGTATTGTGCATTGTGCGTCAAAGTGCCCCTTTTGGGGGTGAATTACAAGGTCAGCAACTAACCATTCGATATGCAAATCATTGGGTGGCAGTGGGTTTTGACTTGATGAAGGTTCCTCTGCATGAGTGACAGGAGCTCCATAGGATTTGTCTCTTGTTTGTAGATCTACCGTTTCAAAGGTGTAAATGGTAGAAGATCCTTCACCAGTTGAAGCATGTTACGAACCACTATTTCCCCCTTACGGGGGTTGGGGTTGGCTTGCAATAAGGTTTTTCTGCTGCTAAGTGGGGAAAGGATTATTAAGGACAGCGGGGGTCCTATCAGTATCCTTTTTAGCAGTGAAATTTGTGAATTCCTAAATACGTGGACACAGATATGTCATGTGGTCTTGCACACATATTTTGCAAGGGAATCCGGTGGGTTTATCCTTTCCATCATCAGAGGGTGCACCAGCCTTCTGCTTTGGGTTATACTTCTTTGTTGACTGCTCTTCAGAAGAAGCGGTCTTTTTCTTATTCTTCTTGTTCTTACCACTGGGATTTTTTGTAGACTGCATAGAGTCTATTGTGGTGGTAGGAAGAGTAGTCGATTTGGTAGATAGGTCCACTAACATCTGGGCAATGTGACCGCTGAGTTTTTTACAGCAGCTCCAGAGGTTGCACCGACAATCCCATCGGCATGCACTCTAGGGTACTGAGTAGCGGAAACATTGGAGTTACGAGGACCATAGGGGATTATGTCGTAAAGAGTGCCAGATTGCGAATATATCAAATCTAAGTGCTAGGCATGACGTATGGATTGGTATTTTGTGACCACACCACCTAAAGCGACATATTTAGTGATTTGGAGGAGTAAGGACTTGCAGAACCAATCTGCTAAGAGATAGTCTGGGAGGGGAGCTTTGACTAACCTCCACCTACGTCTCCATTCATGTATATGATCAGAGATGTGGGTGGAGGTATCCTGATGTAATGAAGTGAGGAGCTCTGTCCCAATCTCATAGTTGATGGGTAGCTGGAAGTGCTTTAGGAATTCCATCACTAAAGCATCAAAGGTGTTTACTGATGCGCGTGGTAACTCAGTGTACCATTTAGCTGCGTTGCCAGTGAGGGTGTTGGGAAAAAGACGTAACCATACACTATCGTCCACCATGGAGTTTGAAGCACACCAAAGATGGTAGGTGGTGATATGGGTGCCCAGATCCTCCCCTTGCATTCCTTATAACTTGGGGATGTCCGTTGGCATCTTATGCAGGATTGATGGCCAAAGTAAGTTGTGGTAGATGGGGTCATTTGTGAGTTTGTACTAGTCGGGTATATCCAATGTTGCCAAGAAAGGCAGAGAGTGTGGTGCCTCTGACTCAGACCAAGGCGATGACATATGAATTGAGGAACCTTTTGCTCCTTCGATCGTTTGAGTCCCAATATTATACATTGGCTATGTGGTATAGTAGTTTCCTTGAGGTGTGGCATTGTAGTGTGGATTTCCATGGGGATTTTGATACTGGGCTATAGAATTGACCTCAAGATAAGTGGTGCCCCTTTGACTCATTTGAATTTGTGAGTAGGGTGCCCCCATGGATTGGTTGGTACCTCCTTGAGGATTCCTGCCCACCACAGAACTAACCATTTGACCTTAATTGACATACAGAGCGTTCATGTCATTCAGTGACTGACCATGCATGCCTGAGAATGGAGGGGAACTATTACGTTCCCTACCGGTATGTGCATATTGGGAATGCCCCTAGATACTTGAATCGGGGGGTTTGAACTGTACAATGGCGGCCGACCATATTGTTGGTAGATGGGAATTGCGCCAATAGTGCTATATTGAGAGTTATAGGGAGCGTTGTATGTAGCACTTATCGAAGGTATACAGTTTGACACTAAAGGGGTGGAACCTAGCATTGGCTGGGTTCTACTCATCGAGGGAATCATGTGAGTGGTTGTACCTAGGACAAATGGGATAGCAGGGTTCGCCATCGGCTGGGTTCCACTTGTGGAGGGTGTCATGTGAGTGGTTGTATCTAGGAAAAATGGGATAGCGGGGTTTGGCATCGATGGTGTTGTGGTGACTGTCGACTCGGGAAGTGGTGGAGTACCAAAAGTGTCCATCAAGTTCCACGACCTGTTAGTCGTTGATGGGATGGATGGAAATGTTCCACCTATATAAACAGGGAGTACAGGTGCCGCTGGAATCAAAAGTGGGTCCAACGGATTCATGAGCGGAAAGTTAAAGTGAGGAAGAAATCCTTCGGTAAAGAAATTCTCCAACAAACTTGAATCGTCGGTTGTCCAAACAGATTTCGTGTGAGATATCAAAGATTGACTCCCTAAAGATGGGGAATCTAGTTCACTGGATCTCGACGGATCTTCCATAATGAGTGGAGGAAGTTCTAGCAATTGTTTAGATTGACGGTGAGGGCTAGATGTAGCCACAGTGACCATTAATTTTTATCAATAAATTTTTTCGTGATATTTGTTAAAGTCTCAAATGATAACATGCGGGTGCCTAAAAAATGTAAAAAATGCACTATGTTGATCAATCAACAAACAGAGAGAAATGACCCTGTCTGATAAGCACCGATCACTTGAGATGAAACCCAGTATCACAATGAATAACAGAGAGGGCTGGCCAAATGTACAGTTACGGTTATTCTAGAGCTTCTCCCGAACCTCATATTGAGGGGCCAAGTACTCTCATGAGGACGAAAGTGATCCGGACTTAAACAGGAATGCAACAAATTACAGAGATAACCATAAACACAGATATGCAGCGGAAATAATACTTCATTTCATTAATGTAAAATACTGAAATATGCTTACAAACAGTAATGGAAATAAACTAGCTAGGGCGATGGTAGCTTATCTCTGAGAAGAGATGTGGTGGCAACATGCCTCTGAACTGTTCTGAACTGTGTTACAATGAGGCTTGAAGGCCTATTTATTGTTGAGAAACAATGGAAAACCCTTCACATCCCAAAACCTAACCCTAGAAGATGAAACGCCAAATTGTGGGCCCCGTTTGGGTAAATTGGTACATCAATTTCCCGTGGTCGTAACTTTGGCATACGATCTCCGTTTGACGCGTACGATAGCTCGTTAGAAAGATCTATCCGAGTACTACCACTTTGCGAGGAAACATAATTCCATGGTCCCATGTTGCCCCAGATTTACCAAAAAACATTGTTTAGGACCTCAAAACAGCTCCGGAAGTTTAGGACCTGAAAAACTGCTAAAAATAGTAAACTGTGCTACAATTTAGGAAACTGAAAAAGATGAAAGAGACAGTTGTGGGGGTCCAAATGGGATAGGCGGGTGGCCACCAACATCCACCTAGATCATTCCTCCCCCCTTAGGAAGCAATGGTCCCCATTGCGTTGAGTTCCTCCATCTGCTGAACTTGGTCCCTGGTGAGCTGTTCTGCAATCTCTGATGTGTTCAGAAATGGTGGGAAGCATGGTCGACGATAGTCCACATTGATCACTTGGTGCAAGCGAAGGAATGGAGGAATGCTATGCTTCAAAGCATTGTTACCCGTAGCCTTGGTACTGGTGTAAGGACCATGTCGGAGTGGTCTGAGTTTCTGATGGGTTCTGGTAAGGCGTTCTCTTTGCAGATGCAACCAAACTTTGTCGCCCACCTGAAACTTGTGTGGTACCCCTGTGGGTGAGGAGAAGTTGTTCTTGTGTCTTGTCATGACTGTATCCCTTTGCTGTTGCTGTTGCATGGAGGAACCCTTCGCGGGGGTCATGGATGTGATGACAATCTTCTCCTTACTTTGGGAGTGAACCAGACAGATGAATTTCTTGGTCTGGGAGATGAGCTTGCTGCCTTTCTTAGCGGTGATCAAATATGTGGCGGTAGGTGGGGCTACCTCTGGTATCCTGTATAATGAATTATTCATAGAAATAATGACAGCACGAGTCCTAGACTCATACACAGCATGTCGCCTCCACAAGTATGGCTGGCCTAATAATACATCACAAACATCCAGAGGTGTAACATCACACAATACCTCGTCTGTGAAGGGTTTGATGCTGTAGGGAAGGTGGCACTGCTGGCGAACTTTTAGATCTCGTCCTTCGTGAAGCCACCCGATACTGTACGATTGTGGGTGTGGTGTAGTCAGTAGGCCCAACTGCTTCACGACCTCTGCTGAAATGAGGTTCTTTTGGCTGCCACTGTCGACAATGAATTGCAGCGGCGAACCCTTCACCCACATCTGTGAGTGGAAAAGACACTCTGTTACAGGGAAAACTGTCTATTTAGAACTACTCTATCGCACTAAGGTGTGACAGCTGTCTTAGAAACAAACAGAGAAAAACTACTTTTGTATTTCCTTTATGAATTATAGACAGAGAGGAATAGAAAGAACCAACCTGTGTCTTGCGCTAATCCTTTGATCCAATTCCTCTCTTCTTTGATAGTCTCCAGCTACCTGCTCCCTTGCTTTCCCAGCTTCACAAAGTACCTGTAAGATCACAGAAGAAGAGCACTATACAAAGACAAGGATCTATATTCATAAACAACTTAGGATCAGATTTAAGTTAACCACACAAAATCTAACAAGCATCAATGATACAAAAGCATGGAGGAAAACTCAAATAGTCTTTATTGATAAGCAAGGAAAGATCCAGGAGGAGTTACAACCAGTGGTTCCGACCTAGCATCAACCTCCCAGCAAAGAAGCCCCTCTTCACCTCAAACAAAGCATAAATCACCCAACAATCTGATGTATGTCTCTAGAAACCAACAACAATTCCTTACAATATGCAAAATTCCATCCTCTCAATCTCTGGGATGAGGGATCCATATATAGATATGTGTAAGGAGGATGAGTCAGCTTGTGATTTCATTAGTGTATTCTCTCTGTCAGTTCTTGCTTCCACTAGGAGACTGAGGGCCTCTTACTCATCTTTGGTCGAATTCAGTGAGGCAAGTGTCACAAGAGAAGATTCTGGAAGCTTCCATTGCCTCTCCACCTCGCGGAATGACACTGCCATTTGTCATTTCTCACCCATCGCACCCTACAGAAGGGAGTTTTGAAATGCAACGCACCCTCACAGTGTATTTAGGTGCAATGCAACGCACTTAGCCAGTGGAGCAGCTGAAATGATCCCGTTTTGACCAATTCTGAGCAGTTTCTGGTGGAGAACTTCTGGGAGAAGCTGTAATCTGTTGACCTTGTTCCTTTAGGGGTTAGAACAACACTTTTAGGGACTTAGGAGCCCTTGGTTTATAGACATTTCATGCTTGGAGTTGTAAGGCACAAAAATGTCTATAATAGTTGCCCCCTAAAGTATGAGGCCGTTAACCTTTTGGTGTCGAGTGAAATGCTTTATTATGAGGATCCGAAGTTCTTTCAATGCTGGGAAGAGACCTGTAATAAGATACAATACAATACATTATCTTCATACTTTTTTCATGATCTAGCTGAGGCGGGCATTCCCATGCTCAGCTTTATAAATTCATTTTCATGTACATAGGACAGACAATCGTCTGAATGTAGACTGATGATTCTGATAGAGCCATCATCCTTTTGGTAGGATGATTATCTGTGATGCAATGCTGTACATTTAATGTCTTTATTTCCCTGAATATATATCGCAGCTCGGATGGATGAAACTAGATCCGAGGTCTTCAATCTCGTCCGATCTTCACTCGAAGTACACGTCGATCCATGTGAGAAATGTTTTGAAGTCGAACACGGAAAGACATCGCTTGATTACCAGTCAATGATGTAAACTGTTAACAAGCGCGAGAGGAATCGCCGATAATGATAATGATCCTCAAGGTACTGCAGTACAATTCACGTGGTGTGAATAAAGGACTTGGTGTCAAACACCACGCAAAATCTTTCGGTCGAAGGCCATTGATGTAAACCTGTCGCCGGAAGTGAGAAACTTGCCATTGAGGCATGCAAGCTTCAAAGTACTGAATGGGGTGTTCCTAGATCAACTTCTTGGATAATGAGCTGATGTCGACAAGAAGTGATCCGTCATAGGAGGGCCTTAATGAATCCCACATCAATGACACGGAATGGAGCAAATGATTTTGATGGAGGTGAAAATGATCTGATGATATAATGTTCAGGGTGGCGGTCATGAAAGAATGGAGTATAATGTGTGGTAGTGGGTGAGACACAGGTGACTTCTCTGGATGACTTCTCCTGAACATATCGGCGACACTGATGTGATGGATTGGTAGCATTAACCCCAAATGTGGATGGTATGGCTTGACCATGGTGATGTGACCAGTGAATGAAACAACCCAACCCGACTCGAACACGGAGTGGAAGTGTCATGTTCAAGAGCGACTTGCTACCAACAAAGTTTCTTTGAGTTTTCTTCCCAATTTTTCCCCAGTCATTGCTGACCAGTACCTATTTATTTTTGTCAAGCTTGAGGAGGATAACATATGCTTGTTCTATAATTTTCCCTTCGGGCAAACCCATCGCTATGTTTTAACGAGCCTAGCGATAGTGAAACTCGTTCTTGTCTAAAGACAAGTTTGTCGCTATTAATCTTTTTTAACGAGTTTAACGACAAAGATAACTCGGTCCTTTTCAATTTTAGAGAGTCTGAAAAGGAACGTAAAGGTAACTCCAGAATTCCTTTTTCGTCATCTAATCCCTTAAGTCCGAAAAAGTATAAAACAATACAGAAGGGATGAATTTTCGATAGTTTTAACGAGCTGAACAAAACAAGCGCTCGATCTTTTTGTGTAATAATCCCTCAGGTCCAAAAAGATTAAAATCTAGAGGAGGGATAGCACTTCCTGTCCCTTTAACGAGCTGGAGAGGCCAATGGCTCGACAATCTTTTCATATTTTATGAGTCAGTTGAAAAGAGCTTAAAGGAGACTCGTCTTTTGAGGAACGAGTGATAAAACGGGTAGCAGCTGATTCCAGGTAAGGTTTGGAATTTTCCAATCACAACAGTGTCACAAGGATGGCTAGTGAGATCACTCTTCGCAGTTGTTCCTCAAAATTGGTAAACAATCAAATGGAGGTGAATGATCGGCCAATGAAAAGTGGAGGTGACGGTGCAAACACGACCAAGGCTTTAACGGCTGAAGTACTACATTCACGATGATTATTTACCAGGGGATAGTTCATTTTTTAATGAGCTTAAATGCGAGTGGAAACATTTGCTCATGTCTTATGTTTATTTTTTAACGAGCTTGAACTATGTGCTAAAACTGCTCGATGTGGGTTTATTTTTTAACGAGCTTGAACCTTGCAGTAACACTGCTCGATTAATCCAGTCTTGTGATAAGAATGTCTCATATAAAAACGACAACTTTTAGAGTTTTTCCCCACATCCTTTCTTTATGCAAGTTAGGAAACGACCAATCCTACGAGTTTAAAGGGTTAGAGGTCCTAAAAATTTTAAAAAATAAATAGTCGCTCTTCGCTTGCACTCCAAAAGGTTTGCATGCCCCTAGGTATAAAATAGATTTTCAAGGTTACCCCTACTTCTTTCCGATAAAACATTTGTTTTAGTGAGAGAGGCCTACCTCTTACAGGTTACCAAAGATAGTTCTATTTACGGTGTAAATAAAACACTTCTCTGGCGATGTCTACCGAAATAAACAAAGGTGAGCGACGATGCCTGCCAACTCACATAACTTTGACAAGAGAATCTTGTTCTAGAATAACCCCCTCTTCCAATCACGGATGGGGGTACAGACTAGTCATATTCTCCCGCGGAAACCTACTCTATACCCGAAGTTTTTCTGCCGAAGCAGACCAGGGTGCATGCCCCCTAGGTTTCAGTCATGTCGCTTCGAATCACTCGCGCTCCTCGGGAGGACGAACTGGAGATTGAGACATTTCTTGCGTGAAAAGACCATTCAGGGATGGTATATGACTATTTGCTATGCGTGATTCGGGAAATGAAAGCTAGTCCACGAGCTTGACCACTCTTCCTTCGTGCGGAAAACACATCACTCTAAAGAGTGATGAGACAATGGCTCTCATGCAATAAATATAGTCTCGTCCAAGGAGTAGATTGTAATCCAGGGGTCCTTGAACTACCATTACATTCATATGAACGGTTTTCCCTCTCAATGTTATGGGCACATCGGGAAGGATCCCTAACGGTCGACTGGTTCCTTTATCAAAGCCTGTCAGATTTCTCATCTCAGGCAAAAGCGGTGGCAAACCAAGCACTTTCCAAGCAGTTGAGGAAAGGATACTCACAGAAGCCCCCTCATCTATGATGGTACCAGCCATAACCATTCTATATATTTGAACAATAATTCGGAATGGTACACTAGCTGGTAAACGGGGTCTGCCTAGTTGATTCCAGTCGAAGGAGACAACTAGGTTGCTTGGAGGTGGGACCAAATAGACGGTCGGGTACGACTCTGACGAACTTCCTTCCTGCGGTAAATGAATGGGTAAATTTCCCCCATGTTTGTTGGAGTCTGTGCTTATGAAAAGAATTTGGACGGTGTCATCCTTGTTCTCTTCAGTGATTGTATCATCTGAAGATGGAACCTCTGAAGGCAAGACCGGGTCAACTTGCCGCCTCGACCTTTTGACTTTCGTCTGGTATGGATTCAGATGGTTCATCTTCAATGACAAATGCTTCGGCCGACCACCTGAGCGGGTCAGCTGGATTTTCGACTAGTGACGGACTTGGCAAGAGTTTTTTATATCCAGGAGGAAGTCGTAACGGTGAAACCAGACGATCATCCAAAACTCTTTTAGCTTCGTCTAAGAAGGGACAATGGTGAATGGCATGATCGCCTTCACACAGTTTACAAGGAAATCTATATTTTCCTTTTTGTTCTGGGGCTTCACTTTCACTAGTTGACGATGTGTTTTCAACATGATCATCAGAGGTTGACGACACCGGGTTGTGCAAACGAGGAGACCAGTCCCTTAAGATCCGAGGGATGCAGGGACAATCTCTGTGAAAATGGTCTCCTTTGCAAATGACACATGGCGATTTAGGCCTGGTTGGTGCAGTGTGTGGATTTCCGTTAGACGACACTCGTTTGCCCCCATTCGCTTTTGGCTCCTTCTTCTTCTTCTCTTTCTTCTTCTTTTCCTTCTTCTCCTTAGGAACTTGAATTTTTGCTTTACCAGCCCCATCAAGCGAAGAGGAAGGAGGAGAGGAAGAATTAGAGGAAGTAGAAGGTTGGTGGGTAACTATGGACTCGTCTAATTGCTGATTCGATTGTTCAAGAATAGTGGTGTTCTGAACGACAGAGGTTGAGAAGAGCCATATAGGAAAACCAATCGTCAGTCCTGGAAGCGACAATGTGGCCATATGGGGTGCACCAACATCTCCCCAAGAGGAGAAGGGACTAGGATTTCCTCCAAGGGGAGTTCCTTGGTTGGTGGACTCCATTTTCTCAACCCAAGATCAACGTAGGAAAGGGGTAATGAATATTCTGTTTAAAATAAATTTTTAGACGCTTTGACACAACTTGTTTTTTCAGTTTTTGAGAGTCGAGAAAAAACAAAAGATGACTATAGTCGCCTTCGATTTTTAATGAGCCTGAAGTGACAAGTGCTCAGATGGACCTTTTCTGTTAAGGAGTCTGAAAAGGAACGAAAGGGACTACTCTGGAGATCTAGGTAGAGGGAGTACCAAACCAATCGCAAAACTGCAGAATACTTTTTACGGTACGGCAGTCAATCTTCCCGAATGTTGTGTTCAGTGCATTGCGATCGATAGGGCGGCAGACACGGCTTCCTAAGGATAAAGGATTTAAGCCTATAGGGGTCTC
Organism: Pinus tabuliformis; assembly: GCA_031772625.1. NCBI lineage: Eukaryota > Viridiplantae > Streptophyta > Pinopsida > Pinales > Pinaceae > Pinus > Pinus tabuliformis. Next base: position 509,779,310 of record CM062805.1, read on the forward strand.
CCAAAATATACTCGACGGTACGTGGGAGCACAAGTCCGTACTGGCACTTATCGTCTCAAAGTGGAGGAATCACCCAACCATCAGTGAGGACAACAGTTACCAGGTTTTACGACGCCGGAATACGTCTCTAGCCTAGACCTCTAAATGTTGTGCGTTAAGTTCCAAAGCATTGTTAGATTCATTGAATTTATTTTAAGTTGATCTTATTTATAAAGTTTGCCTTTCGGGTTCACCATGAGATGTAGATGTAATTCCTAAAATGCAACCTAAAGATGATAAACAAACTTTTATCTCTTTTGTGCAATGAAAATCCTAGCTACTAAGGGAAAAGAAAGACACAATCTTTTCACAAAGAGCAAAGAGCACACCGTAAATACACTTTCCTAAATCAAGCCAAACAGACTGTCTATATGCAAATGCACATGCATGTATTTGTTTTCGACTTTCTTAGTATTGATTCTAAAAGGAAAGTTGATGTACAAATCTGAATTTCTTTTCAAGCGACAAATATAAACAAGCTCTTTTTCGAAATAAAAAAATAGAGATGATTATGACACCTTACAATTTTGAAATGAACACTTGTTCTTGACACTAGAAAATCACAAATTCAGACCAAAAGCAATAGTAACATTATAATCGACCATCAACAACAAATAAACTTTCTCCTATGATCGAAATCGACACTTACGACAGATTCAAATCAAAGGACGACAGTACGACTATTCTACTTTTGCAATGGAAAATTGTAAACGACTCAACAAACACATAAAAACACCTACAGTTCTTTTGTACAAAGGAGGCGGAATAATAGCAAGGAAAAGAGGCTTCAAACAGACATATACTGATCACAGGCAGCAAAATTCAGGGATAGAACTGGAAAGAATGAAGCACAGGAACCACAGCTGCACAGAGCTAGTCTGATTAGCGCACCTGTAACACAGAGGATCTGAAATGCAGCGTAGGTTGCCCCTTCGGGAAGTGCGCTGAAATTCAGGATCTCTGAAAAGTACCTGCGCTGGGCCAGAAACGAGACTCTGTCCGGGTTCTGGGTCACATTTTGCAGTTCAGTTCTTGGTTTTTCGCCGAGTAAAAAGCAATAAGTAATGCAACAATCAGGGGTAGATCTAAGGAGGATCTAAGAGCTATCACAAGGGCAATCAGATAATCTGTGAATCAGCTATTTAAATCATAAACAGATCCAGTGAATAGATTGAAGCAGCAGTTATCTACTTTGCATTTGTTATGGAAAATGCAGTTCGAGAGCTACTTATAAGTTTATGAAACAAACAACAAAGAATGATACACAAACAAACTAATTAGACATTCCCCAGTGGAGTCGCCATTTTGTTACAGGGAAAAGTGTCTATTTAGAACTGCTCTATCCCACTAAGGTGTGACAGCTACCTTAGAAACAAACAGAGAAAAACTACTTTTGTATTACCTTTATGAATTATAGACAGAGAGGAATAGAAAGAACCAACCTGTGTCTTGTGCTAATCCTTTGATCCAATTCCTCTCTTCTTTGATAGTCTCCAGCTACCTGCTCCCTTGCTTGCCCAGCTTCACAAAGTACCTGTAAGATCACAGAAGAAGAGCACTATACAAAGACAAGGATATATATTCATAAACAACTTAGGATCAGATTTAAGTTAACCACACAAAATCTAACAAGCATCAATGATACAAAAGCATGGAGGAAAACTCAAATAGTTTTTATTGATAAGCAAGAAAAGATCCAGGAGGAGTTACAACCAGTGGTTCCGACCCAACATCAACCTCCCAACAAAGAAGCCCCTCTTCACCTCAAACAAAGCATAAATCACCCAACAATCAGATGTATGTCTCTAGAAACCAACAACAATTCCTTACAATATGCAAAATTCCAGCCTCTCGATCTCTGGGATGAGGGATCCATATATAGATATGTGTAAGGAGGATGAATCATCTTGTGATTTGATTAGTGTCTTCTCTCTGTCAGTTCTTGCTTCCACTTGGAGACTGAGGGCCTCTTACTCATCTTTGGTCAAATTCAGTGAGGCAAGTGTCACAGGAGAAGATTCTGGAAGCTTCCATTGCCTCTCCACCTCGCGGAATGACACTGCCATTTGTCATTTTTCGCCCATCGCACCCTACAGAACGGAGTTTTGAAATGCAACGCACCCTCACAGTGTATTTAGGTGCAATGCAATGCACTTAGCCAGTGGAGCAGCTGAAATGATCCTGTTTTGACCAATTCTGAGCAGTTTCTGGTGGAGAACTTCTGGGAGAAGCTGTAATCTGTTGACCTTGTTCCTTTAGGGGTTAGAACAACACTTTTAGGGACTTAGGAGCCTTTGGTTTATGGACATTTCATACTTGGAGTTGTAAGGCACAAAAATGTCTATAACACGCTCCCCCTCTTCTGGATCTGCAGGTTCATTCTTCTGGATCTTGGCAGTGGCAAAAGTGGCACTGGGATCTGCATCAATGATCTGCTTCCCTTTGCCATTCCCCTTGTCATGTTCTGGCTCAGGGTCAAAACATGTACCTGATTCGGAAGCCTTCAACTCAGCCACTAGCGACTGCTTGGTCTGACACTCACTTGTGTTATGAGTGGGACTCTTGTGGAACTCACACCACTTTCCTGTGTCCTTCTTCAGCTTCGTGGTGTTGTTATTTTCTTGCAGCTTCAACAGGTTGTCTTGGGTCACCCCGCCTTGGCTTTGTCCTTTGGGCTTTGGATTTGCAGATCCAAAGTCTCGCTTATTCTATTTAAACTTTTGCTCGATTTTGACAGCATATCGTTATGCTGTGCCGAGTGAGGAGCTGTTCAAGAATCCCATCTTTTCCTGGAAGTATCTGTGTAGGCAGCCGCAGTATTTGAGTACCAGATGCAACTCAGAATCTTTGATACCCAACTGTGTGCGAAGGGTATGAAAAATGTTTGTGAACTCCGTCACATCTTGGTCTTGTCCCTGCCGCAGTGTGGTCCATTTTATGTATTTGTCCTCATAGCTTCTGACAGGGTAGTACTGCTCCTTGATGGAATCCCAAAATGAATTCCAGGTGGGTGCGGCTGAAAATAGTGAGCCAGTACTTTCATCCTTCTGCTCGCAGTAGGTTTCCCACCAGTCCTTGACGTGGGGGGCTGCTTTGAGAAGATCAAAAACAATCTTTTCCCGACTCGAAAATTCATGAACAAAAAATACCCATGTAGCAGATTTAACCATTTATCTACGACATCTGCGTCTATTTGACCCTCGAAGATGGGGATTTCAAAATTAACCTGTACCTTGAATGGTGTTGCATTTCCAGAGTAGATGTTGGAAGCTGATGCGTCACCTCTGGGTAGCCGTTGAAGGATCTACGCAAAGCTATCCATCATCGCGTTCCTTTGCCACTCGAGCGCTTCTTCGAGCAAGATTTTGATAGGATCTCCTGCCCCCTCATCTTTCTTCTCATCCACCATGGGAGGCCGTCGAGATTTGTGAGGCTGGCCTTGCAAAGGTTCAACCAGTTCAAGCCCTAACTCCATATATCCTGACCTCGTTGGGGACATGCAAAGAAAAACAGAGAAAAAGCAGACCGCTCTGATACCACTGATCCGGACTTAAACAGGAACGCAACAAATTACAGAGATAACCATAAACACAGATATGCAGCGGAAATAATACTTCATTTCATTAATGTAAAATACTGAAATATGCTTACAAACAGTAATGGAAATAAACTAGCTAGGGCGATGGTAGCTTATCTCTGAGAAGAGATGTGGTGGCTACATGCCTCTGAACTGTTCTGAACTGTGTTACAATGAGGCTCGAAGGCCTATTTATTGTTGAGAAACAATGGAAAACCCTTCACATCCCAAAACCTAACCCTAGAAGATGAAACGCCAAATTGTGGGCCCCATTTGGGTAAATTGGTACATCAATTTCCCGGGGTCGTAACTTTGGCATACGATCTCCGTTTGACGCGTACGATAGCTCGTTAGAAAGATCGATCCGAGTACTACCACTTTGGGAGGCAACATTTGGCCCATGGACCCATGTTACCCTAGATTTCCCAAAATACGTCATTTAGGGGCTCAAAACGGCTCCGGAAGTTCAGGACCTGAAAAACTGCTAAAAATAGTAAACTGTGCTACAATTTAGGAAACTGAAAAAGCTGAAAGAGATAGTTGTGGGGGTCCAAATGGAATAGGTGGGTGGCCACCAACATCCACCTGGATCAGAGAGCCCTCCCAAAACTAAAGATAGAGTAGGTCCATCTGTGTTATGTACCAGGGCAGCCCACCCCAGTCACCTTATGTAAGTCCTTAAAATCTTGGCCACTAAGGATACCTCAAATCACAGACACTTCCTAGGGGGACATAGTTGTAGATAGTACACTATGTGGGCAGGATACCTGAGTCCCTGACTCAGCTTCGAAATCCCCGAAGGGATCCCCCAATACATAGAATACGCAAAGGAGTGGCAAGAAAAGGTAGGCTACCTTCACTTATAGTCCGATGTTGCCTCGTATTTAGCTCCGCTTTTACTAGAGTGGTCCCGGTAGTATGAGTGCAACAGGAATTTTCTCTCTTTTAACGACGCTAGTTTGGGTTTTCGATCTTGGGAAGTTTACTCACACTGCCTATCCCAAGATCCTAGCCTGAACTAATGTTTGTTTACTCAATAAAGAGTTACTAATTGATTTTAGGTAAATTTTATTGTACTTTTTTATTGTCTTCGGTAGGGGAGTTGATGTATGAAATATGATAAGACTTTGACTCAAAAATCATGCACAAGGCAATTCTTTAAAAAAATTTCAATTCGATGAAAACAAGTTGTGTTCTACAGGTGAGGGTATTTCACATATTCATATTCTTTCCATGCATCTTAGTCATTTAACACATGCATAACTAACTAAAATCTTTCCAATGTTTTCTTAACAACTACTTGAAACCAAAATAAAGCAGCTTTTAACCAGCTAAACGGAAGAATGAATAAAAGATGTGGATCTTTCTTTGATAAAAAATGCTTTTAAGAAATAGAAAAAAAACTTATTTCCTATAAAAAAAACTTTTAGGACACCTATTTTGCTAACAAAATGTAGTAACAGATCCTCTTTTAGTCCATAAGCAGGGTTCCTATCCCTTTTGGTTTGTAGACACAGCTAGAAATCAAGCTTTTAAGACACTAACACTCTATAACAGTGGCCATAGAGAGTTATTGGGTCCACTAACACACCCTGTATGCAGACACAAAGATTTATAAAGCACTGTGTAGTCTGCTAACCTATGTTAGTGTGGGGAAACAGCTCAAAATAGGGCTTTTCATATCATATTCAATGATGAATATATGTAGGAAAGATGCAGCAATGTTTTGGTGGGTTAGAAAGGGAATGCAGAAGTATAGGGAGGTCTTAGAAGGAGGAGGAAACTAAGAACTATCCAGGTAAACCGGGAACTAGATGTATAGTCCCCAGCGGAGTCACCAATTCTACTATAGGATAAAATGCATGGTGTATGGAGAATGAAGATACCCTCAAAGGTATTCTCAAGACCTTCGACAGACTGTAAGATTATCTGCAACTGTCACAAAGTTACATGCATGTTCATAAACAATAACTAACTATCAAAGTAGGATAAATAGATTACCTCAAGCCTCCGTCTAGATTCGCTGGAAAGCGCAATGCAGCTAGGTGGAAGTCCCTTAAGCCGACTCCAGATCAAGTCCTGCACATAGAAGAGACAAGAATAATCACAGCATACAACTCTGATAACTAATACATGAATAAATAAAATAACATCTAGTTACACATAACTAAGCTACTCATGCTGAAAGGTATTGGACAAACAAATGAATGAATGATAGTACCAACAACATAGAGTAGACAGTACAATTGCAGTTCTATATTAATGTTGGAAGAGTGATTAAAACCATCTATTGTATCAACCTTCCCTTACCCCTCCAACTTCTCTCTCTCTCTCCCTTCTTACCAACTTCTTATGATTTGAGACAATGCTTAACAATCAAGTATGTTATCCTTTCAAATGCTCTGACCTCTATCACCATAGCCCTAGATTTGCTTATGTAGTAATTGAGTTAGAGTTGCCAAGTTCCTCCTTGAGTTCCCTAGGGTAAAAGTAATGAAGTTGCCATGCTTTTTAGCTCTTTCCCATTTGCGTCCTTCATTAGGATTAGAAATCCTCAAAATAGGTCGAATCTGGATGTTTCCTTGCTTTTCTTGAGTGATTTTAGGAACAAATATCTAGATATTTATGAGTCAATTCATTCCTTTGACCCTTAGAACTTCACTAGGATCCACTAACACTATTCCTGAACTAGCAACTTGAGTTAGTTGGGTCACTAACGCACCATTAGGCTTGCAGAGAAGCTTTATAAAGCAGGTTGTCAGTGCATAGCCAATGTTAGTGTGGAAACAAGGCATGTGATTTTGGTCTTTGCTTTAGCTATCATGTATTTCCCCTCTGAGTTGATGAAGGGGTCAATTTGATGTATAACATGTGGACTCCAGAATTGGTGCACAGATTGGAAGAATCGAAGGATAAGATCATGTGCATTGTTTATCACTAGCTCAATCGAATTATAGGAGGATTCATCATCGAGTTCGTGGTAGTACTTCAGTCAACTATAGTGAGGCAGAACGACGCTTCCTCAAAGGACTGTGTGGTAAGTACATTAAATATTTGAAAACTTGGATTAAAATGCTATTATGTGAAAAGTAGGTTATGCGAATAAATTGATGTTTGGGGCTATGCGAAGTGGGAGAATCTATAGAAATGAAGGTAGTACAGAACTAGAAGCTAGCCCCTTGATTTCACCTCCTCAAGCGAATGAGGAAGAGCTCGTGAAGGTCTCACCAAGAAGTGCGATAAACTTGATAAGGTAGAGGATTCTGCACATACAACCCCCACCCACACCACCGCTAGTTTCACCATCTTCAGCCCCATCTTCACCCATACCATCTCTGCCACCACCGCGATTCAGTATGGAAAGCGCGATAAATTTTCCAGTGTTCAAGGGAGTAGGAAGTGAAGATCCGGACCAGTTTTGGTTTGTGATAAAATCTGTATGGGAAGCACAGGGAGTTATAGATGACAATATAAAGAAAGCAACGTTGGTTAGTTCTCTGCAAGATCACGTGCTCACCTGGTACATTAAGCATTCCAGTGACAATCTGAATGCGGGGATTGTAGATATTCAAACTACACTAAACAAAGAATTTAGCAGGGCGAAGTCAGAGGCACTGTTGATCATTGGGTTCAAGGAAATCACAATGCTACTAGGCGAGAACCCTTGGGATTTGGATCAGAGATTGGATTGCACAATTTGTGAAGCTAACATGATGCTGATGGATGGAAAACACTGAGAATGGTTTGTAGCCTCGTTAACGCCGCATTTAAGGAATGCGCTGTCACAACAGAGGCTAAAAACTCAGGTAGAGACCTTAGAGATTGTGATGACACTGCATGGAACCTTGATACAGGATCCCAACCTGGGATTTCAGCAGATCCACGCGTAGTTAAAAAACTTGTGCCTTGAGATGCATAGTCTGTAACAAGATAGGAAAACTCGCCTAGAAGTGCACGACAAGGTATGCTGCGTAAAGTGCAAGGGTCAAGGACATGACAAGGACCATTGGCCGGTGTTTGCGAATTACCTTGTGGGAGGAGGACCAATGCCATTGAGACCAGAGGAACAAGTAAGACCTAGCGCAGTGCCTACATTATGGTGCGCAATTTGTCAAATAGGAGGAAAGCATGCTACAAATAACTACCATTTATTGGAGAAGTACACACAACATTCATAGTAGTTGTTCTGTAATTTTTGTAGATTGATGGGGAATGATGAGTGCACCTATAGAAGTTATGAGTTAATGATGGATCACACTCCTACCTACAAAGTTTAGGCCGAAATGTGACCCCTTGACCAGAACACAGGGATGGCGCAAACCGAATTTCAAGGGCGCAGATGAGGCCAAGGTGGAGGAGGACCTGGAAGAGGTCGCGGACCGCTGATATGTTACAATTGCAGAGAGCTAGGACATTATGCTGGTGATTGAACAAATCCAACGCAACCATCATGCTTGTATTGTACATTGTTTGATCATGAAACGAAGGATTGTCCCACACAAATACCACGGCTACTCGATAAAGGAGCTCTCCAACCTCCCCCGACTTAGAACCTACAAATGATGAGGTCCGAGCCATGCGAGGAAGACCCTAATGTGAATATTGTGCTCTGAAGTGGAATTACAACAAGGGATGACAAAGGCAAGTAGCCTGAAGAAAGCACTTGGCTTTGCAAGGCTCCAACGAGGGAACCAGAGTTTGGATTGGAGCATGCTAAGGAAACCTTCGTGGAAGCCAAGAAGAGCTTCGCTGATGCCTCCACTTTAGGAAGAAACGATAGACCGGAGTTGGAAATGGACATATCAATGCTTACAACATTCCTTGAAACATGCATGAAGTTGTTGCATGATAGAAAGGCTATAAAAAGGCTATAGGAACTCATAAATAGATGCACTAGGACCGCGCCAGGAGAAATGTGCATAGTCCAGAAGCTTGGGAAGCACACGATGTGAACGGGAAGGGAAATGAGATCGACCTTGTAGATTGGGGAATATGAGATGGACCAAGTGATTCTAGATCTAGGAACGGACACAAACATTCTGCCTAAGCAAACATGGGAACACATGGGAAGGCCTACGCTGCAATGGTCTCCTATCCAACTACGAATGGAAAACTAGCAAAAGATCCTACCGATGGGGAGATTGCAGGGAATCACAGTGGATATCGAAGGAGCAAGAGTGCTAGCATACTTCGAAGTAATAGAGATTGTTGATGAAAACAATCCCTACCCTACGCTATTCTGAATAGATTGGGCCATTGACATGAATGGGGTGATAAATTTGAAGAAGCGCAAGATGATTTTTGAGAAAAAGTCTCTGCGCGTAGTTGTACCTTTAGACCCTGCAGAAGGATCGCGCTACATGGAGCTAGTGCGTGACTATGACAACGATGATGATTTGGACAACATCTACAAGATAACTACATGAGAACAAGACTGGGTGAATCCAACCACAGATGGACGAATCTCACAGGAGCGTGAATGCTCCTGCACATCAGATTCAGATGAGGAGATAGAACAATGGCACAACTAGTTACACGAGGTAACCACACTGATCTGTAACATGATGACGAGATTGTTGCACTGCGTATCAATAGAGGTAAGGGATCTGCCTATGTATGATGGGGTAAGTGAGGTAGATGACTTCCTGAATAGATATGAAAGGGAGGTGTTGGAACAACAACGTTTTGAATCTCTGAAATGGGTACTGTGCACTACACCTGCAACGTGGTAGGGTACGCATCAAAGAAGTATTTGAGGACTGGCGCGAATGCCAGAGGATGATGCGCATGTGGTTTGGGAATCCTTAGATGTGATTAACATAAAATATTTCTGGATGAAACAGTCCGCGTGCCCTCCCATCCAGATGGATACAGGAATATGGTATGAAACCTAAGCAGATGCACACAGTCTTCGCATTAGGAGACATCGTCAGTAAGTAGGTGTGGCCAAGGCAAGGGCACAAACAACCCCTCCGGTTGGAACCCCGAAATATGGAGAGACCAAGTGTGTAGATGGTTATCCACATAGAAACCTTTATCCAAGTATGTGAAGCGCTGAACAAGGTACATAGTGCACAACAGACTAATTGGGAATTGCATGTACCAGTGGTTCTATGGGCTTATAGGAGCATGTGCAAGAAACTGATGATGCAGGTGCCTCTAAGGCTAGAGTATGGCGTGAGCACTGTAATCCCCATAGAGCATAAAATGCCTGGTCTCCATGGCAGCACTGGCAGATACGACGGTTCAGAAAACAGTGGAAGAAGGGGTAGTGCAGCTGAGCAAAGCAGAATACTTGGGACCTGACGAGGAAATCTGATAGGGTGACCTTAAGCTCCAAGAACTTAGGAAAGAAGGGGTGTGATTAAGGGTGAAAGATGCTCTGGTGGAAGTGGAAGTCAAGAAGCTTGAGGACGAAATAAAGGAATATTTTCTTAATAAGAAGACCAGGGTGATAAAACAGGGTGTGCACGATCACACTGACAAATTTGGGGACTATCATCACGAATTGATTAGTCTAATGCCTTGGCTTGGAACGCATATTACTACATGATTCAACCATGGTGGCGCGTTGTAGATGATAAAGTGCGTGAAGCCACCAGTAACAAAAAAGGGTGAGTATATTCCAGGAAAAGTGATGGATGACTAGATGAAACCCTATACAGGTGGCATAGCCACCTGAGTAGCAATGGGAAGTATAGTCTTAGTGCTCCAGGCAATTCAGAGGAGGTGCAAGACTATAAACTACTCTACCAGGGAGCTGCACGCAAGAGTAAGGAGTCACAGGGTCCATGACCGCGTAAGGGGGGCTGCACTGCCACGTGGGTTGATCGAAAAGTGACTATTGGAGTCACTATTCATGATGTGATGCTTGACTTGAGACCAAATGGAGCGGGTGACAGGCATTTAAGACGTGCATATGGGTAATATTTGGGAAAATCTTCTACCAAGGGAGCATTAATGAACCCAATTTTAGGGGAACTATCCAATTCAAATTCAAAAGGCGTTATAAATTATAATGGACTGCCGAAAAAACAATACTTTGTCATTTATGAATTGAGTTGTTGTATACCCTGCGTATTCTGAGTATAACCCTGTTTGACTTGTGCAGAGCATTGATTGAGCCCCTGATTACGCAAGTGATATATTTCTAGTTGAACATGACGGCAACATCTGAGGAAGTTATGGAAATTGTAGAGATGACCATCGAAGAGGCCACGTAGGCCTTAACTGTGGGGGATGCCCCTAAAAGCTCCAGGATTATCACAGAAATCCATAAATCACCACACATGCCAAGGCCAAAGAAAGACAAACAGTCGATGGTTCCCATATGTGTGTCCCTGCAAAACCTGCTACGCACCAGGCTAACGATGGAGGAAAAGGGGAAAGCTGTTAACGTAGAAACCGATGCGGAGGAGGAAGACTTGGAGGACCTTATAATAGAAGAAGATGATGCTGACGGAATGGAGGAAGAAATTGAGCCTACGTACCCTCTAACAAAGTTGCCCATCTATATCCCCCCAGGGAAGGGGAAGGCTAAAGTGCCCAAGGATCTTAATGAGAGCAAGAGCTCTCTCCAGACCCCGCTCCTCCCGGATGACATCATTTTTGAAGGCACGCACCTAGGACGGGTGCCTAGCTTGAAATTTTAAGATTGGGATCTCGCTGACCATGAGAATTTCCCCCACCTAGAGACTTCGCAGCTCATGAAACCCAAGCAGAACACTGCAGCAGGGGTTATCGAATTAGAGCCGCGAAAGTGGTTGCGTGGAGTGGAAAAGGCAGGGTTACTAAACCTACTCTAGGTGTTGCATTTCCATAATGGCCCAATAACAATATTCAACATCAGGTAGCTGCTCTACCTGGTGTATGGAGGATGTCTGTGGCCGGAGGAGCTCATCCCCATCACGGAGAACTTAATTCACCGCATTACCCAGCTTCCATGCAAAGGAGAAGACCCCGCAGATATCTCAGAGGGGAAGAGCACTGACTTGGCCATCGTGGAGGCCATGAAGAAGAAATATAAACTGGAGAAGAAGAAAAGGGGCTATGCCATATCTAGTATCAGCAACAAAGCAATTAAGGTAGCGACCCAGATACTAGCAAGTAAAATGATGTGCAAGTGTCGCGTGGACGAGGTGCCTGTGCTAGTGGTGGCACTTGCGGAGTAGTGCACGAAGGGGGTCCAATTCAACTGGTCCGAGTTCCTCTGCAAGGAGTTCCTGGAAAATTGCCATGAGGCCCAGGAACAAGGCAAAATGTTCCACTATGCATGGCTTCTACTATCCATAGTACTCATGGCAGGGGAATTGACAGAGGACAGTCAGTTCCCCGGAGGCTATGAAGTATGCTTCGCTTTGGGCCACGAAGGATGCAAACTGGATCTACGAGAGAAAGATATTCTAGGTGTTCATGGAAATGAACCTCAGGATGGGGATTAACCACAAGCCGCTGTTATCACCCACTATCTACAATAGCCTGCAAAGTTTTGTAGAGTTTAAAGTGGACCACCACAACATATACATTAGAGCGCGCAAGGACCCGCTAAGAATTGGAGTGAGCTACCCTTCATAGCCACAGACGATGTAATTTTTTATGTACTGGAGACATCACCGCCGGAGTGGCGCGCCCCAGACATCGCGGCAATAGAGAAGTCTATGGTGTAGAAGAGGAAAGAGGAGGCCAAACTGCACATGGCACAGTTGGCAGAGAAAAGAAGGCAGGAAAAAGTGGCAGCAAAGCACAGGAGGTGCAGGACGCTGCACAGACAACAGCAGAACAGAAAAAGGCCACAGCGGAAGTAACAACGCAAGAGGTAGTCGAGAAGGCATGCAAGAGCCAAAGTTCACCTTCGCATGGGTAGGAAGCAGAGGAAGAGGAGGGTGGCGTGGACCCACAAACCGTGTCAACATAACTGAATCACCAACACCCAAGTGAACGGATCGGGCTGTGCAAGAAGGTCAAGGAATCAAAGCTGTCTATTGACCCGATCCACCTTAATGAGGGTGATTTGCACAACATTGGTGAGATGGTGTGCAATGTCACTTCCAAGACCCTCCAGAATTTTGCAAAGAGAACCAGATTGTGTTGGGGGACCTTAGAGTGTAGCTGCAGGAATTACAGGTGCGCACTCCTCAGGCTGGTACCATTTCAACGAACCTTGTAGTAGGGACAACTGCAGCTTTGCAGATGCTGCGCGCTCGAATGAAAAATACAATAGTGCCACCGGAAGGGGCACTGGTGACAAAAAATGAGGCCGACAGGCGTACGATTAGCGCACTGAAGGGTATCGGGATCAACATGGCTGCTCTCCCACGGGAGACGCTATACGTTCTGTAGGATGGGATTACTATAGAACTGCACGATAGGGAGAGTTGGCGCTACAAGTACTAAGTGAGAAAAATATCAACATGCAACAGTTGAGCTTGTAGCGCGACAAAGTGGTGTCGCAAAATAGGTAGATGGTACTGGTACTGGAAAAATCCTGTCAGATGGTCTATGAGCTGGTGTCAGACGGAAAGAGTCGATAGTGTGGACACAACCAACCTCCCTAGGAGCCTAAGACTCTCTAGTGACAAACAAGAGCAATCCTTCTCTAAACATGCATTTACTATATAAGAAATCAAGTGTTTAGATCCTACCTGTAATCCAACGCTGTTGTAGCAGTCCAGCCTCACTGATCCTGATGAGCTCCTCCTTCACTTTGAAACCTGCATCCACTAGCAATCAAACGATTAAATAGCACTTGATAATCTCATAGAATAAAACATATTTAACACATAGACCAAGGAGTACATGAAACAACTCATAAATAACAAGTTATTGAGAAGAATGGACTCATTTCCATTAATAGGAAACAAAAGGAACAATTACAACCTGAGCCTTGGTGTTGTGCAAGTCCCTCCCAGGGTCCATCAAGAGTTCTCCTTTACTTTGACAAAGCTCACCCACTTCCAAATAGAACAAGCAAAGATGGCAATCTCTCCTCACAAGCTTCTAAATGGGAGTCCTAATTCCAGCAGCATCTACCCTTAGAAATGTTTAGCTTCCAACCTCTCCTCCTTCTCGCCCAATTCCTGTATTTATAGTGCTCTAGAGGAAGTTATTCAGGTCCACCATCAATGGGATAATCCCCTCTTTGGATGGGATAGCTCCCTCATTGATGGGATAAGTTCCTCTTTGGTAGGGGTACATGAACCATCTGGAGGCGCTTCATACACATCAAACATATTTCTAGAAGCCTCTAGAAATGACCACAAGTAACTTTTTTGGAGTGAAACTTGCGCTTTTTGACCTTTACAGGGGTACGCACCTGCCCCTTTACATACAGAGCGTACAAGTACGCAGCTTTTGTGAACATTAGGTGCGTACCCGCAGGTAAGGCCGAGAGAATCTGCGTACCCAGAGATAAACACATTTACAAAGACTTTCTCTCTTTCTTGAAGTTTGACATGGAGAGCAGAGGCATGAGACTTGCCCAGGAGGATAACATGACTATTGATGTAGCCATACTAACTGTAAATAGCCATGGTGACATTTTTTAGTGTAACAGCTGGCCATCACAGGAGACGCACTAGCAAAGGCACGCATCCACTGACTACCAGCAGGGGTGTGCGTGGTGTTAGAAGAAATGACTAAGGTTTAGCTGGAGTTGAACCTTCATATAGTAGAGCTAAGGTTGAAGGCGCAACCGTCCACCCCTGCGGAAGTTAGAGAATAGCACGCCAGCGCTATTACATCATGGTTGGAAGAAATTGGCAGTCAGTAAGGGATTGCACCAGAATGTTTGAAGACTCATTTGAGGTCCTCATGAATCTATAGGAGGACCCCAACATCCAGCGCTTAGAAACGAAAGCGCATGAGCTCTGGCAGTAGTACGAAAACATTAAAGGGACCACGCAGATGGTGGCCCTCACTTAGAGGCTCGCACACATGCAGCAGGCTAAAGTGCTAAAAGAGCAGGTGGATGCAGCATGGCACAAAGAAGCAGTCGTGAAGGTGCACGTTTAGCCTTGGATCGACGACATGGAAAATTTTAGGGGAAAATTTTCGCCCTTTGGTGAAATTAAGGGGTTTAAAATATTTAGTGGATGAATATTTTGTATCATAGTACATTTTTACAAATCGCCTCAAATTTATTTTATAAAAAAATTAAGTATGGAGGTTAACCCACCTTATTTTAAGGGAGAGGGTAAAAAAGGTAAATTTAGCCCTTGAAATTAGGAGTTACAACCTTTCATTCACCCTAATTTTCAAGAATATGTTTTATTTAAGTGAATCGGGCCAAATACCATATTTATAAAAGAGGTATGGTAAATTAATAAAAATATAAATAAATGAGAGGTATGGTAAATAAATAAAACAATTTTTATATTTACTCCATAAGTCACCTTATATGCATGCAAGGGTGTAAACAAATAAAAATATAAATAAAGTGGAGGTATGGTAAATAAATAAAACCTCTTTTTATACTTACTCAAAAGGTATGGTAAATAAATAAAAATATAAATAAACTAGAGGTATGGTAAATTAATAAAAATATAAATAAATGAAAGGTATGGTAAATAAATAAAACATTTTTTTATAATTACTCCATAAGTCACCTTATATTTAGGAATACTCAAAAAATGTGTTATATTTAGGTGAAACCTATGGGCAAAATACTATGGGCCAAATACCATGGGCTAGATTATTATTAATACGATGCAAAAAAACATTATTAACCCTAATATTAGTATTAATAAAAATAAAAATGGCACATGGTATTGACCCATGGTATTCACGTGGAATGTGGCCTATTTAAAGGGGGGAATTAAACCAACATAGATCCATCTTTACTCTGGATCTACTAAGCCCCGAGAGGGATCAAATAATATGCAAACTAGCATAGAGTGAAAAAATATTTGATCCCTCTCTCGGCTTAGTGGATCAAGAGTAAAAATGGATGTTGGAATTTAATGTATGTTAAACATTTTAACTTGGTTAAAATAAAAAATGAAATAAAAATCAATTATTAATTTTATTAGAGTGAAAAAATATTTGATCCCTCTCTGGGCTTGGTGGATCAAGAGTAAAAATGGATGTTGGAATTTAACTTGGTTAAAATAAAAAATGAAATAAAAATCAATTATTAATTTTATTAATTTTTATAAATTACTAATAGTAATTTTTAAGCTCCAGGTTTATGATAACCCATGGTATTAACCCATGGTAATACCATGGTATTCATGTGAGCAAAGACTATTTAAAGGGGAAATTCTATCATTTTAGATCCATCTTAATTCTGGGTCTACCAAGTGCTCAGAGGGATAAATAGATTTCATCCCTCTAAGAGTGGTAGATGTGGAGTTTAGATGGATATAGGTTGGTTTTTATGATAATGAAGATATTAAATAGACTTAGGAAATTATATTGTAAAACATCTTAAGGTGAATCGTTAAAGCTACATTTAATCACTTCACAAAATTTAGTAAAAAATACCAATATCTCCATTAATATTGGTTTTTCTGATTTATAAAAAAAAAAACAAAACAATGAAACCTTATCACTCTTTCCACATCACCCTCGCAGAAGATTTCCCAACATTTTTCAAACATTCTCAATATGATATCTTCATGAAAATGTTTAGGTATTGATGTTGGATTAGTAAGTTGGTTTGTACAACCTTTCATCTTTTGTGCTATTCTTAGTTTGTCCTAATGATCTGTAGGGGTTGGAGCCACTGCACCATATTTTCCTAAAAGGTGGAGATTGTTCACCAAAAGGGAAATTAATCTACATGTTACAATGCTGTTAAAAAATGAGAGATGTATGAGGGTAGTGAATTATGCTAATAAGCAATTTAGATTGGGAGAGACGTAATTAAATTTTATTATTTAGTTGAAGATTTCCAATTAAAATAATAATAAATATACATTTATATATTCATATATTGATTGGAAGGCTTCGCACAATGGTCACTTCTTTCAATTAGATCCCCTTCAAGCCTTTGGGATACCTAATACTTTCTTATATAATATAGTTGGGGCTTGCTACTTGTTGGCGTGTTGGGGTAAACAAACTTGATGTGTTTTTTTTATCTCGCGGTTGGAGTCTATGGAATAAGAAAGAAATTTGATAACTTGAAAAAAGTGGTAGCTTGAAAAAAGTTGTAGAGAAAAGATTAATCTCTCCTACCTTGGCAGAACTCGTGGTTAATATCAACACCTACAAGAACTTTGTTATCGAATATTATCAAAACTAATAGAAGGATATGAAAGTGTGTATTGTAAGAACCTTGACAAACACAACCACTGAAACTTGAAACATTGTTTGTAAGAAGAGAAAATTATGTTTCTTTTTTCCAAACATGTATGTTAGTATATTGCAGTTTAATGAATATGTTTTCTTATTATCATATATGGTTTCATACATTAACAAAACATTCGCCAAGACTTCACAATGTTTTATTATTCAGTAAAAGATTTTCCAAGATCTTACAAGATTTTATAATTCAGTGAAAGATTATCCATCAGTGTACAAGATAATATAATCTAGTCAGAGATTCGCCAAAAAAATTATATATACGTATTATATTATTGATAAAATTGCCTCCCATTTTTCCTATGTATCATGGGGATTAGCCCATTTATTATACATATAAATATAGGATGGTTCTTAAAATTTTCCCTGATCGACGAGGCCTTCACTATCATAGCAACAATTGAAGGCACGCTCGCACAAATGCAGGTGATGCAGGAATAGGTCCAGGGAAGCAGTTCCAACACCGCGATCTCGCAATAGCGGGTATAGGAGATTCAACAAGCGGCCACTCTGTGCGCTACCGACCTTGCAACTGTTTGAGCATAGTTGGACGGACTCCACGCAAAGATCTCAACGGTGACAGAGTGACTGGACGGTGAGTCATGATGTTTGTGTTGGGGGCTTGTTGGGCGTAGAATCCCACCAAGGCATGTTTTGGGGATTAAAGCCCAAGTTTTGACCAAGTCCATTATAAAGACTCCACGATTTGTGCGTGCAGAGCATGAAGTCATAATAGAGTCACACGGTTGTCTGCCCTTGTTTTTATAATGTAATGTCAGCTTGAAAGATCCACCCATGGTCCGTGGACCATGGGATTGTATAAATAGAGTGAGGCTCTAAGTGTAGAATATAGCGATGTCAAGGAAGGAAGCATGATGAGTCTAAGAGCTTGATTCGAAGTGTGAAGTGTGTCTTGGGTCATAGAGTAGGAGAAGGCTCTGCAGCTGAGTGTCCAGAGGCCTATTAGTCCACAGATGAGTGCGCGGACCCCTGCAGTTGAGTGCGGAGGGCAAGTTGAGTCTATAATTGTGGAAAGAATTAATAAAGAGAAGTTTACCATATTTCTGTGTATCTTTTCCTGCCTTATGCATTATTGGGTATAATTTGCAAGTTTACTATTTATTTGCTGCGTGAACTTACATGCATGTATTGTATAAATAAATATAACACAAGGCTTCTATTTATGAGAATATAACTAACTAGCATAGGAAGATAAGTAATATCTCAGGTGTGACTTAGGAAAATAGTGCAGAGTGCTGCTCCAACAGTGCGGAAGCCCCACAGCCCCTGGTTAGGGCTGCGTGAAGGCCAGTATATCAGGTCGTGAAGGCCAGGAAAGTGCACGAAGCAACCTGCACGTAAGGACTAGTAGTTGGACCGTTCAACCCTTCAGACATCTCAAGGGTGTGGAAACCTAGTTCCAACACCCCCTCCCACATACTACTTCATGTGAGACCTCTGTCCACACTCGATGGACTCTTTCTGAAAGGGCCAGTAGTACAAGGATTTGTTTGGCTAATTAACTCCGAACCTGGGTCAGGCCCCAACAAGCCAACAAATGGAGAAGCCAGTGGGAGTTGAACCCATGGCCGGTGGGAGGGTCGGCCTCACCCACGCAGCGGCTCCATGTTTTACTCCCTAATACCACGTACAATGCACCCACCAAACCATTAATGCGCCAACCTAAAATGTAATGCAAACAACACTCATTAAAATGTAATGGCCCCATTCAACGACCAACCCCCAAAGAAATGTAACGGTTACATTTTTTATAACTATGACCATTTTAAATAAAACAAAAACAAATGGTGATATGTTAAAATTGGTTCCGCGGGGATTTGAACACGAAACCACCTCCTACAAGTATGCTAGACTTAGCCACTGGCCCTACAGATTCTCATTGATATTTCTGCCATTGAAACATATTAAAACCTTATGTTTTCATTTGATGTGGGGGATGAGAATGGGCATGAAAACCAAAGAGATCGTGCATGTAGATCGAGATATAATATATTTTTAGTGCAGGTGGAACCATGAAGGAGCAAAATTTCCAAGAGGGTGAAATTTTTCAGTTTCCAAATTGGACAAATTTTATGTCGATATTACACCTCTCGACAACACGAACTCGATGGCATAGTCAATTTCCTAATTTGAGCAGAAAATTTGCAAAAGAACCTGGAGGAGGGAATATTTAAGGAATCTAGGGAGAATATAAAAGATTCCTTAAGCTCCATATTTCCACCTTCTCAGAATTCAGAAATTTGACAGTCAATTTTGCATTATTCGACACCACAAATCTGATGTTGCGTTTAGATTTTCCATTTGACCATTCTATTTTTTTTCCACCTTTCAAAGTGGAGTGTAGGTGTCAGCATTCACGTGTGAGCAGTCATTTCCATGCAATTCGACGCCGTGAGATCAACGGTACGAACAACTTCAACAATTTGACATCCTTTTCTTCAGATGGAGCCTGGATGTGAGGTATATGCAGTGTGTTCATGTACTTCTTTTGCTATGCATTGTGCTACATAGATCCCTATTTGATGTTTGATGTGGGATCTGGTTTCTTACTCGTTTTCATGATTCTTGCTTGATGTGATGCAGAATCATTTGTGTGATGTACTTGTTGTCATGATTCATCATGTTTTGTTCAAGATTCCTTTGTTGTCATGTTGATGGGATACTCATGGTGTCATCATGTATGTTTGCATTGAGATCCATTTTATTCCATGTTGGCAGGATGCTCATCATGCATGAGTCTGTCATACTGATAGGAGTCCTTTTTGACTGAGAGTTCCTGTAGTGGAACATCTCTTGGAGACACTCTTGCGTGAGGGCATTTTCATTTTATGATAGAGACATCACCTCTTATGTACATCATCACTATTGAAAACACTTAATGCAGCGGCCTACACCATCTTGACACCGGGGCCCGAAGACGTCGTCCCTCCTAAATGAGATACGTTATCAACGGGTTATGTTATTTCATTTTCTAATGATTGTCATGTTCCTCTTCTTTATAGTATGCAAATGTATTTATTAATGTTCTTTTAAAAAATCAATTTAACACATCACGAAAGTAAAAGGTCTTGGAAGGGTCCTTTGTCACACTTGGACCTGGATCAAGTGGTATCAGAGCAGTCTTTACATGGATGTGAATTGCAAGTGTGAATAATGGAACATGCAGCAATAGAGGATGAAAAAGCAATGTACGAGACCATGCTCAAAATTTCCAAAAGGGTCAAAATAGTGTATGAAACTCTATAGAAAGAGACAGAGGAATAGGAGTGATTGCAGCTTTTGTTGCAAGCCATGAGAGA
This sequence comes from Pinus tabuliformis, assembly GCA_031772625.1. Classification (NCBI taxonomy): domain Eukaryota; kingdom Viridiplantae; phylum Streptophyta; class Pinopsida; order Pinales; family Pinaceae; genus Pinus; species Pinus tabuliformis. The sequence continues at coordinate 509,799,548 of CM062805.1, forward strand.
GGCTATGGATGAACTAAAGCACAATAACCAAAGTCTTCAAATAGATAACACTAAATTGAAGATGTTTCTACATGAAGAGAAAGAGGAGAAACAAAGTTTGCTATGCCAGCTGCAAGCTAAGGACGATGCCTTGGAAAGGTTGTAGCGTGACCCATATGAGGTAAAATGTAATTCTCTGAATTCATGTATATGTCTTCATGATGATTTCACTATTTTTGAAAATCATACCACAGGAATTGGCTCCAAATTGTTGAAGAGAATGGCGTATGAAGGGAAAGGCTTGGGTGTTAATGGCCAAGGCAATGTAAACCCCATCAAAGTAGAAGAATTACCCCATCAAACAGGACCTAGGTATGTCAGAAAGGAAGTTGGGGAATGCACTGAGATAGTTAGCGAACCACCAACAATAGATGATGAGATGTTGTCATCAGTTCTTTCCAAATCGAAAGAGGAGGTAAAAGATGTTGATTTCATTTTGGTTTCGTCTTCACATAGTATGATTTCTATTGGAGATTTGGAGATCCCAATTACAGGGACAAACATGAGGCTCCTTACGAGGATGAGGCATGAAGAGGAAAAAGAACTTGGCATTAATAACCAAGGCATATCTCAACCATTGGAGGTTGTGTAGAGACCTCAATTTGCAGGCTTGAGATTCACCAAAGGAGAATGCTCGAAGGTGTCAGATTCTTCCGAGACATTGTCGAAATCATCGAGGAAAGAGAATGATGGGAACACATCCCCATCATCCCAGGGCAGTGCCCATGGTAGGGAAAGAGTTGAGGCAAGCTCTCATCATCATACTTACATCAGAAATAGCAAGGAGAGGTATAACCAATTTCGACATTCGAATGTTCATTTCGATTATAATTATGTTTTTAATGATGAACATAAAACATGGCATCAAAAAACATGTACCTTTTGTGGATTACATAACCATACATTTTCTAAGTGTTGGAAAAGAATGACAGCACAAAAAATAATGAGACGTGAAATACCCTCTCAATAGCAAGTAAAGAAACACGTTAAGCAGCTCTAGAGGAAGAAGACCTATTGTAGTCATTGCAACAGAAGTGGCCATCAAAGAGCCACATGTTGGAGGCTCCATCCAGAACAGCACCTTAAAGACAAACTGTCGATGCATGAACCAAATGAAACGGTTGTTCGACAAGCAAAACCACCACAAGGGGATGACCCATTCACCTTAATAAGTGAGAAATGGTTTTTAGATATGTTAGCATTTCATGGTCGTGCTTTTGTAAATCATTTGTTGCATTTTAAAATGTAAAAGTGATGATGTGTTTTCCAACACTTGTTAGGCAACAATGATGTCTGGTCTTATTTTGAGTTGCATTTTACACTCTGAAAGTGATGTTGTGTTTCCATCACTTGTCAAAACAAAATGGTGTTTGGCCTTATTGTTGTAAATCATATGTTGCAGTGATGATATGTTTTCCATCACTTGTTGGAGTAATAATGATATGTTGGCCTTGTTTTTGTAGCTTGGGTATTGCATCCATCTTGATGTAAACTTGACCACTGAGAATGTGTTATAAACTTGTGGCAAGTGTGGGATGCTTAGGTCATTAGTATGTCATGAAAGTCAAGCATGTAATTTGCAAAACAAATGTACTACAGGTTGCAGAAGTTGTAGGTGTTGGCTCATCGCTTAAGGATTCGAAGAACAAATGTGAAGGAGATGGAAGTGAGACCTCCCAGGATGCTTATGATGCAAACAAGGTACACAGAAGTGAGGGTTATTTTTCATTCTTTTGGAGGACCAAAAGCTCCTCAGTGGGGAGGATTGATCTAGGTGGCTCTAGACACATGCCGAAGTCCAAGAGGACTTTGAAAGGGTCAAACATAAAAGTGTTTGGATTGTGCTCGAACTAGGTTCATCTAGAAGATCCCTTCATTGTGATTGTGGTGGTGTGAACAGTTCGTCAAAATGAGTTCGTATGAGAAAGTTAGGAACAATCAAAGTTTAGGGTTGACTTTCTTGACTGGGCAAGCTTAATGGAGACACAATTTGGAAGCTTTGCAGCAAAGGGAATCCGACCAACTCTGGCTAGATTCTAGGTGAATTTGTGGTCTGTTTAATTTGACTCCTTCGATCAAATTTATGAACTTTTGAAAAGGCATTATTATATTAAAAATTAAAAATATATATAAAAAGGAGGTGGTGGATCACCACCCCCACCACCCCACGCCTCTCTATTATAACCATACGTACCAAACGGAGAAGCCGATGGGAGTTGAACCCATGGCTGGCGGGAGGGCCAACCCCACCCATGCAGAGGCTCCATGTTTCACTCCCCAATACCATGTACAATGCACCCCCCAAACCATTAACGCACCATCCAAAAATGTAATGCAAACAACCCTCATTAAAATGTAACGGCCCCATTCAATGGCCAACCCCCAAAGAAATGTAAAAGTTACATTTTCATAACTGTGCCCATTTTAAATAAAACAAAAAAAATGGTGATATGTTAAAATTGGTTCCACTGGGATTCGAACTTGGAACTGTTATCACCCCAAGAAACTCTCCTAGGTTATATATCAGAGATTCTCGGGAACATTACAAACTCAACAAAACTGTTGGAAAATGGTGAGTAAATGGAAGGAATAATGCATATTCAAGCCAGATAACCACTTCTACTATGCTTAACCCCAAACATGGGTGAACACCCCTAGACTACAAGGCTTTAGACCACCAATTACTCACAGTTTGAGGAATAAGTGAACATGGAGAATACTGACCGCACCAGCAGATGCACAAGACCATGTGATGGCTGGATGCAACTAGTAGAAAGGTCTATAAATCTATTTCTTAATGCACAGGCAGGATGACAACTCTCTGACACCAAGAAAATAGAAACCTACATACACCTTCAATAATACATACTAGATTCTAACACAGAGGTGGGATGATAGCCCCTCTAATGCTAAACATCAAGATCACATGAAAAATGCATAATAGGCACAGCCTGGAACAAAGAAGAAGTGGAAAGTGAGCAATTAACAGCAAAAGAAGATTGCATTAGCTGAAAATCAAGACCAGACATTGTAGGTATCACAGTAGTTACAGTCTCCAGAAGTTGAACTTTACATCAAAACAATATCCATCAACCCTCATTACATCTTGATTCTGGGTATATATGGAGGTTGATTACAAAAATATCTACTATCCTATGCGTGGAGGGGTCATAACTGACCACCAACCACATTAACTGTTGATATGGGTCTCTGATACAATCTGCTGCTTCCATTGAGTGAATTTGACATTCTTTGTACTCTGTTGTCCTTCTTGGGTAGCTGGAGTGAACTATGGATGAAATTCCATGCCTGATAAATGTTTTAACTACTTGAGGCTTGTCCTTCTTGTCCTTCGGCCATACTGCTCTTTGAATGCGGTGGTTGAAGAATAACTGTGCTGGGTACAAGTAGCTGGCCACCTTCGTCTTTCGGGAGCACAGGACGGGCTATGAACAGGGATAATATTGCAGAGACGAGAGCAGGTTAGGGAACAAACAACAATCGTTGGATCCAACAGACGAACGACGGAGATTGAATCGAAGGGAGCCATTGAGAGGAAGCGGGCGGAGATAATTGTGAGCCGTCGGATCATGGTCGGGCAGATCCGATGGTGATCGGGCATGAAAGGTGCACGGAATTAACGAGCAGGAGGACAGGCGAATGGTGGTAAGTGGTTTCCCTGCAACACTTATTGGAGGCGGGCGGTATTCGTACTCAACCGCACAATCCAATCTTTGCATGACATGTGGCGGAGGAAAACCGCTTCCTCGCAGATTAACGAGCGCGCAAGTTGCAGTGTCGGGAGGAGCGACTACCGTCAGTTCTAGAGATGGACGATCGCATGACGGGGAGGTGAACAAGGTTTAATGCACATGTTTATTAATTTATGTGATAGGGGAGGGCCTCGGCGGTAGCACTTTCTTCATTTCTGCACGGTTATAAAGGTTAAGACCTTAGCGCCGGGGGAAAATGGGTTTATAGAGGGTTTTATAACATTTAAACTAATGAATCTGGGAGCTAAGGAAACACGACTTTTAACTAAATGTGGATGTAAAATAGGGATAGCGGTGTTATGGGAACATAGAAAAAAGGAGGAAAGGAAAATCAACTGCTGTGACCCCCCTTTTTGATCATCAACCACCCAATCAAGCCTGCATTTGTCCTTTAAATGTTGAAAGTAATAGCAGAGCTAACACTGGCTCCTTCTAGGGATGAGATCCTCCCTATGAGGTCTCAAGAACCTACAGACCATTGCCTTTCTGATGAAAACAAATTAGCGAAAATTCCTAGTGTTCCATTGGGCATGGAGTCTACTTTGCCTACACAAAACTGATTAAAAACCAAAATATCTACAACTTTTAAGGCCATAGACCTTAAACAACATAATTTTTGAGAAAATGCCCATTAACTAGGCCATCAAAAACTCTCTCTCCTCCCAAACTTTTCAGTATGAAGGTGTTGTTCCCATGAATCTGAGAAATGATGAAAGGCCCTATCCAGAAAGCATCAAATTTCCCATGATTGTCTTTCTTTTCTTTTAGTGCATCCCACTTCAAAAGCAAGTCTCCAACCTAAAAATTATATGTCTTTGTCTTCCTGTCAAAAGCATCCTTGATCTTTTTCTGATGTGCTACAGGCTTTTCAACCACCTATTCTCTAATCTGATGTACCTCTGCTAAATCAGTGATCCTCTTTGCCATTTCTTCTTCTTCATTTTGTCATATTTGAAGGAATTTTTTGAGAAGGAGAGTTAGCTGAATTAGGAATACAACTTCAGTACCATATACCAGCTTGAAAGGAGAATTCCCTGTGCATATTTTAATGGTCACTCTGTCAGCCCACAGTTCATACTTGAGCTTTGAATCCCAATTCTTTTTATTGTCCTCTAACAGCTTCTTAATTATCCTTATCCGGCTTTTATTAGAGGATTCTGCCAGACCATTTCCTTAAGGATAATATGAGGTGGAATGAACGAGTTTAATACCCATTGAATCACACATTTCCACCAATTCTTTTGCCCTAAAGGCTGCTGCATTATCTGTGACTAATTTGTGTGGACAACCAAATCTTGTAAATATATTCTCTATCAAAAACTTCATGACCACATTATGATCAGCCTTCTTGGTAGGGACTGCTTCAATCCACTTAGTGAAACAATCAGTAGCTACTAATATCCATCTGTGCTGGCCACTGGAATGTGGATTGATTTCTCCAATAAAATACAAGCCCCACTGCTAAAAAGGTCCTTTTACCTGTATTGGTTTTAGGGGCAGGGACTTCAACTACTGTTTTCCTTCAAATCTTTGGCACTTGTCACAAGATTTAATGAAAGATAATACATCAGAAAATAAAGTGGGCCAATAGTACCCAGCTCTAAGGATTTTGTGGGCAGTAGTCTTCCAATAGTGGTGCCCTCCACACATGTTGGAGTGAAACTGCTGCATAACTTCTATTGATTGTTCTTTGTCCAGACACCTCAAAACCACTCCAGATGGATCCCTCCAATAGAGCAGATTTTCATTAATGCAATATTTAGCTGCCCTAAGCTTTATAGTTCTGGCTTGACTTTGAGTAAGTTCTAAAGGGATTTCTAGCTTCAACAAGAAATTAACTATTGCAAAATACCAATCACATGAAGCCAGATTCTCGGCCACTAATTGTTCTTTCTCTGGTTCAGCTGCTTCCTCTTCTTTATTTGTCTGACCGGTTTCTACAATTGTGCATATGAAATCTATATCCAATGATCTGCAATTTTCTTCAACTAACAACCTGGCAAGACCCTGACCTCTGACCAGCCTGGTGGGCTTCAATTCTATATTAAACTCAATCAACTTTGCAATCCATTTAGCCCTTCTTCCATCAGCATCAAGTTGTGTCAAGACATCTTTTATTGCAGAAGAGGGTACATATGCAATTATCTTGGAATGCAGAATGTAAACTCTAAAAGCGTTCAAGGATTTGATAAGAGCATATGCTTGTTTTTCAATAATATCATACCTCAGTTTAGCATCCCTCAAGTTCTTGCTGAAAAATGCTACCGGGTGTTCTAAACCTTCTTCATCTGCCTGAAATAAAACAACTGCAATGGTGTCTTAAGAGGCAAAAGAAATTATATGGAACTCCTTGTTGTAATCTAGACTTATTAAAGTGGGAGCTTCCATAATAGCCTTTTTAATAGACTCAAATAATTTTCTTGCTATATCAGTCCATTTGATTTCTGCCCCCTTCTTCAACATGGAGGTAATATGCTTCACATATTCATAAAAATTTAGGATAAACCTCCTTACAAAGTTAATCTTGCCCAAAAAGGACTGGATATCCCTCTTTGATATCGGGACAGACAAAGTCTGTATTGCTTTTAATCTTTCTGGGTCAATTTGAACAGCTGCAATAGAAACAAGATGTCCTAACAACTTGCCTTCTTCTAAAGAAAATTGTGACTTTTTAGGATTGACTAAAATTCCAAACCTTATACACTTCAAAAACAATTTTTTCAAATGCTGCAAATGGTTTTGATGGCTGCTGGATTATACTGTTATATCATCAAGGTAGATAAGACAAAATTTATCCTTCTCTCCCACAAATGCTATATCCATAGCTCTCTGAAAGGTAGCTCCAGCATTCATCAACCCAAAAAGCATCTTGGCATACATAAAAGTTCCCCAAGGAGTGGTGAATGCAGTCTTCTCTTGGTCATCTAGGTGCATAGCAATCTGATTAAAACCTGAAAATCCATCCAGGAAAGACATTACTTTGGCTCCTGAGACTTTTTGCAACAAATGCTCCATCTTTGGTAGAGGATAGTTGTCTTTCATAGAGAATTTGTTTAAGTTTCTAAAATCAACACACAGTCTGATTTCTCCACTTTTCTTCCTCACCACTACTAGATTGGCTACCCATTTGGAATATCTAAGAGGAACTATAATCTTGGCAGCCAACAATTTTTTAATTTCTTTTTCAATCAGAGGAAGAAGCATAGGATTTATTGGTCTCAGCTTCTGTTTGAAAGGAATGGTGTCTTTCTCTAGAGGGATTTTATGCTGAATAATATTTTTATCATAAGTTTTCAGGTCACTATACTCCCAGGCAAACACATCAGCAAATTGCCTCATTAATTTGTAGTATTTAGAACTTTGGTCAGCAGATAGATGAGTGGACAAATTTATGTATCTAGGCTGACCTGGACTCCCCATATCATGCTTATAGACTGTAGATTGGTTTTCTTTTTGGGCAACCTTGTAAGGCACATCATTCTGGTCAAACAATCTTTCTAGAGGAATTAAACCCTTAGGAATATGATTGATGGGAAGATGGACAATGCTATTTTTACCAATTTTATTTCTAAGCTGGGACTGGGGGTTTTCATCCAAGGCTTCATTTTGTTGGTCAATTTGCATTTTGGAAAACTCATCAATGACTTGCAGAAACCTATTTATCTAATCATCATGATCAAAAACTTTCCAATTTTGGACATTGTCAGGCAAGGATGGTCTATACTTCATTTGGACTTCATAAACTAGTCTGGGAGGCATGGGAGGAAAAAATAGATTAGCAAACACAGCAAGGGAATCAAAATGCTAATTTTGGGCTCTAGGAATATATGAAATACAAAATTAATCAAAAGAATCTCTGATTCTCCATACCTCATCTCTGTATGCTTTCAGCCTTGGGTGCTTTGCTTGAAATTTTTTATTTACTTGTTGAATGATCAAACTAGCATCTCCAAATACCTTTATGCTTCTGATTCCTCTGTCTTTTGCTGCATTAATGCCCAATAACAAAGCCTCATACTCTTCTATATTGTTTGTGACCTGAAAAGCCAGCTTAAAAGACAGTGGTATGTTTTCTTTTTTTGGAGATACTAGCACCAACCCTGCTCCTGCAGTCTCCCTAGAACATGCTCCATCAAAGAACATCTCCCAAACCTTATTTCCTTTCTCTTCTTCAGCCTGAACTGTTGGTTTCCTGATCTGCATTGCAGCCTTCTGAGATTGTTCTATTTGGAGGATGCATGCTCCAAAATCAGTGTCCACAACATATATGGGATGATTAGTAGGATTCTTCTCATCACTGATGATGTATGCCAGCTATGCTTCTCTATACAATCTCCTGCTTTCCCCTCCAAAAACTGGGATAGTGGCATAAGATAGATCATTCTGTAATGTCCCACCTAGTCTCTTAATCCATCCTCTAGACAACAGCATGCCAAACTTAGGAGGGACATCTGCTACCACAATATCCATCATCATACTCTTCATGGGCAGCTGAGTTAAGGTAATGGCCAGGTCTTTGATTAATCCTAGGCACTTCACTTTCCTTGAATCAAAAGAGAATAAATCATGATAGGGTCTGGTGATATCAAGGCCTAACTCTTCCATGACAACTTTAGGCATTAAATTGTGACTGGCCCCTATGTCTAGCAGGTAATTGTGGAGGATTTTGTCATGAATGGTCAAGGAGACATAAAAAGATGGAGAATTATTATCAGCAAGTTCAATCATAGGGCTGAGCACAATGGAAGGCTTGTCATCTTGCCAACTGACAGAGCCAGTGGAGGTTTGTGTGATTTCCAGCTCAAGGGCTTCAAGGATAGGCTTTCTAAATACTTCACTCTTCAGCAACTCTATCATAGCCACATATATTTTCAATTTCTGAACTTCTGACTCAAAGCTGAAAGAGGAAGGCAACTTATCAGAACCTCTTACCTCTTGAATTGGAGCTTTGAGGATGACTGGATCTGCTGCTGGTCTTTTTTGTCCGCTATTCTGTGACTCTGTTTGGACAGCAACTCTTTGGGCTAGATTCTCCTTGACTTTTGCATTTGACCTCAGATTGTATCTCTGCTGTTCACTAGTCTGCAGAAAAACCTCTCTGTCCCACTATTGACTGTCTTGTTCCTACAGCAAAGATTCCTCATAAGCAGCCAATGTCAAAAAAGTAGCACTGCCTTTATCTTCCATGTAGTGAATTTCATCCTCATCTTCAAATTGTTCCTCCTCCATGACTACATTTTGGAAAGGAGCTTTGACTTTCTGTTCTTCATTTGGTTCTTTACCCCTCTGAATAATTTGTAACTGCTCATTTCGTCTTCTGAATGGATTTGAATTTCTTGGAGCAAATGTGTTTTGCTGCCTTGTCTTTCCTGAATTCTGCTCAACCTTCAGCTTAGATATTTCAGCAGCCAATGACTCTATCATCTTAGTCATTTTTTCCAATTTAGGCTCTGAAGATGATGCAGAGGAAGTAGAAGCTTGACCTCTCTGCCTCGTTCTGTCAGCTTCACTTTTGGGCTTTTTTGCAGCCATAATATTAGATTCTACTTCTAGGGCTGCATCCTACATATCTGCCAGAGTAGCACATCTCCTTTCTCTCAACAACAGGCATAAATCATAGTCAAAAGCATTGGCATAAGTGAGTTTGGTAGAGGTGGGGGTAGGCTATACCTCAGCTGGTATCTTACTATACATACGATTGAATCTTTTATTGAACTCAGGTAATAATTCCCCATTTTGCCTCTTCAGATTACCAAACTCAGTATGATAATAAAGTAAGTCCTTTTTATCTCCCTAGTGCTTCAAAAATGCATCATCTAAGGATTCAATATCAGCAATAGATCTAGGAGCTAGTTCTCTGAACCACTTTCTAGCCTCTCCATCAAGGCTCTCGACAAAAACTCTCATCCACACATCATTTTCACTTATATCTAAGTTATCAGCATAACTATAAAAAGCTTCAAGGTGTTTCTGCTATCACTCCCTCTGTGCCAGTGAACTTAGGAATATATTTTTGATATTCTCCCATAGGCATAGGATTCAAAGGAACAAGAAAGACCAAAGGTCCATATCTAGCAGCAACAATTCTTTCTATCTTCGCGGGTGCTTGTTGCCCTGCCATGACTGGGATATGTGGAAGAATACTGGCAGATTGAGCAGTATGAAACAATGAAATGGATGACAGAGACAAAAGGATTTTTTGGACTGAATGGGAAGCCTTCTTTGGAATGAGATTCAAAGAGGAACTAGATGGATAAGAAGCTGTATTAATCTCTGAAGGAATTTTCTTATTAACAGTGTTGAGCTCTAAATCTTCAAACTGTATATCTTCAGCTATAACTTTATCTTTCAGAGATGCATGAGATTTCTTAGGCTTACCTGATCCTGATGCCCCTTTCTGTGATGTTTTCTTCAACTTGACAATCCTCTCAAGGTCAAGCACTGGTTCAGCGGGTGATTTCTAAGGATTTCTTCGAGTATGTCTCACAAACTGAGCCAGAACTTTAATGTGGAATCGCCAAAGGTTGGTATTCCTCCAGTGGAGTCACCAAATAGATGATTACAACCAAAAATGTGCCCAAACCTTGTCTATCATCAAAATCTGGAACTGTGTCATTCTCCCAGGGAAGCTGAGCTTCAATCTCCTCTCCCCAGAAAGCGCGCCAATTAATGTTATCACCCTAAGAAACTCTCCTAGGTTGTATATCAGAGATGCTCGGGAACATTACAAACTCAACAAAAAAGTTGGAAAATGGTGGATGAATGGAAGGAATGATGCATATTCAAGCTAGATAACCACTTCTACTATGCTTAACCCCAGACATGGGTGAACACCCCAAGACTACAAGGCTTTAGACCACAAATTACTCACAGTTTGAGGAATAAGTGAACATGGAGAATACTGACCAAACCGCCAGATGCACAAGACCATGTGATGGCCGGTTGCAACCAGTAGAAAGGTCTATAAATATATTTCTTAATGCATAGATAGGATGACAACTCTATGACACCAAGAAAACATAAACCTGCATACACCTTTAATAATACATACTAGATTCTAACACAGAGGTGGGATGACAACCCTTCTAATGCTAAACATCAAGAGCACATGAAAAATGCATAATAGGCACAGCCTGGAACAAAGAAGAAGTGGAAAGTGAGAAATTAACAATAAAAGAAGCTTGCATTAGCTGAAAATGAAGACCAGATGTTGTAGGTATCACAGTAGTTACAGTCTCCAGAAGTTTAACTTTACATCAAAACAATATCCATCAACCCTAATTACATCTTGATTCTGGGTATATATGGAGGTTGATTACAAAATATCTACTATCCTATGCATGGAGGGGTCATAACCGACCACCAACCACATTAATTGCTTGATATGTGTCTCTGATACAATCTGCTGCTTCCACTAAGTGATTTTGACATTCTCTATACTATGTTGTCCTTCTTGGGCAGCTAGAGTGAACTATGGATGAAATTCCATGCCTGATAAACGTTTTAACTACTCGAGACTTGTACTTCTTGTCCTTCAGCCATACTTCTCTTTGAATGCGGTGGTTGAAGACTAACTGTGCCAGGTACAGGTAGCTGGCCACCTTCGTCTTTCGGGAGCATAGGACGGGCTATGAATAGGGATAATATGGCAGAGGCGAGAGAAGGTTGGGGAACAAACAATAGCCGTTGGATCCAATAGACGAACGACGGAGATTGAATCGAAGGGAGCCATCAGGAGGAAGCAGGCAGAGACAATTGTGAGCCGTCAGATCGTAGTCGGGAAGATCCGATGATGATCGAGTGTGAAAGGTGCATGGAAATTAATGGGCGGGAGGACAAGCGGATGGCGGTAATTGGTTTCCCCGCACCGCTTATCGGAGGCGGGTGGTATTCATACACGACCACGCAATCCAATCTTTGTGCAACACATGGCAGAGGAAAACTGCTTCCCCGCGAATTAACGAGGGCGCAGGTTGTGGTGTCAGGAGGAGCGACTACCGTCAAATCTAGAGATGGACGATCGGACGACGGGGAGGTGAACGAGGTTTAACGCACATGTTTATTAATTGATGTGACAGGGGATGGCCTCGGTGGTAACACTTTCTTCATTTTCGCGCGGTTATAGAGGTTAAGACCTTAGCACCGGGGGAAAATGAGTTTATAGAGGGTTTTATAACATTTAAACTAATGAACCCGGGAGCTAAGGAAACATGACTTTTAGCTAAATGTGCGTGTAAAACACGGATAGCAGTGTTATGGGAACATAGAAAAATGAAGGAGGAAAGGAAAACCAACTGCTGCAACCCCCCATTTTGATCATAAACCACCCAATCAGGCCTGCATTTGTCCTTTAAATGTTGAAAGTAATAGCAGAGCTAACAGGAACCACCTCCTACAAGTACACCAAGCTTAGCCACTGGCCCTATGGATTCTCATTGATATTTCCACCACCAAAACATATTAAAACCTTATGTTTTCATTTGATGTGGGGGAGGAGAACGGGCACATAAACCAAGGAGAGTGTGCATGCAGATCGAGATATAATATTTTTTAATGCAGGTGGAACCATGAAGGAGCAAAATTTCCAGGAGGGTAAAATTTTTGCAGTGTCTAAATTAGACAAATTTTATGTCGATCTTACACCTTTCAGCGACACGAACTCGATGGCACAGTGAGTTTCCTAATTTGAGAAATAGATTTGCAGAGGACCCGGACGAAGGAATTTTTAAGGAATCTAGGGGGAGTCTAAAAGATTCCTTAAGCCCCAGATTTCCACTTTCTCATAATTCAGAAATTTAACAGTCGATTTTGCACTATTCGATGCTGCAAATCTGATGTTGCATTCAGATTTTCCATTGACCATTCTTTTTTTCTGCCGCTTTTCAAAGTGGAGTGCAAGTCTCAGAATTCATGTGCGAGCAGTCATTTCCATGTGATTTGATGCCATGAGATTGATGGCACGAACAACTTCAATAGTTTGAAATCCTTTTCTTCAGATGGCCCCTAGATGTGAGGTACATGCAGTGTGTTCATGTACTTCTTTTTCTATACATTGTGTTGCATATATCCCTATTTGATGTTTGATGTGGGATCTAGTTTCTTACTTGTTTTCATGATTCCTGCTTGATGTGATGCAGAATAATCTGTGTGATGTTCTTGTTGTCATGATTCATCATGTTTTGTTCGAGATCCCTTTGTCATCATGTTGATGGGATAGTCATGGTGTCATCATGTATGTTCACATTGAGATCCCTTTTATGCCATGTTGGCGGGATGCTCATCATGCATGAGTTTATGTCATACTGATAGGAGTCCTTTTTTACTGAGAGTTCTTGTAGTGGAACATCTATTTGAGACACTCCTGCGTGAGGGAATTTTCCTTGTATGATAGCGACATCACCTCTTATGTACATCATCACTATTGACAACACTTAATGCAACGGCCTACACCATCTTGACACTAAGGCCCAGAGACGTAGTCCCTCTTGGATGAACTCTGTTATCAACAGCTTATGTTATTTCATGTGCTGATGATTGTCATGTTCCTCTTCTTTATAGCATGTAGATGTATTCATTAATGTTCTTCTAAAAATGCAATTTAACACATCACTAAAGTAAAAGGTCTTGGAAGGGTCCTTTGTCACACTCAGACCTGGATTAATAACATACATTGCAAATACAACATGAATAACCTAACTATATTAACAACCTATGCTTGAAAGTGTGTTGGCTCTGATTTTATTATTATAATTGAAAGTTGCATTCATGCATACACCATTGATGACCACTAGCCCGAATAGTGGAACATTATAGTCAAGAACACCTACTCCTCCAAAGAAGTATACTCACTCTACGCTATGGAGAAGCCAAGGCTCTTCACAATATCCAAAATATTGGCTCGCAAGTTCCCTTTACATGAGTTATGAGGTCCTATTTATAACAAGAGGGGATGACTCTTCAACTCCCCTTTGTGATCTTTGGACTACCCTCATGACTCTTCAAATTTTTTACAAAATGACACATTACATTACATGATGACTCTTCATATTCCAATATTTGCACTTAGAATTTCACTTACAACATAATTACAAATAATATTACATTTTACACTCATGCCCATATAGGACAAAATAGGGTATAGATAGCTTGACAACCTACGAAGACATGACACTATGATGCTTGAGTTTGGGAACACACTAGCTCGAAAACTTCCACTTAGTGCTTCTCGGTCACGTATCGATGCCAGGCTTGGTAATATGTGATGAAATCAACAAAACACATGATGGTCTCAGGTTTGAAGTAAACACCAAGCTCCATAGAATTTGGGTACAATGATTTGGAACCAGTGTTAACTTCTTTTTCGAGTAGGAGAAACATGGTTCTAATCTAGATGGGACCACTGATGTAGTTATCCATATTTTATTTGTCCAACTCTAAATCCTCCTTCTTGTCAACTTATCTAAGCTACTCCAAGTACTCTTCAATCTCATGGCTAACTTGGCATTCCTGTTTAGCTTCGGGGAGTGAGATGACTAATGGGATTTTGTGGATTCTCACCATGAAGTCCAAACTATGGTATAACCATACATATGAGGTCTGAATGTTTCCAATGAATGAGGCGAGCTTCGTGTTGTTTTGAATGAACATTCACACTCTTTCTTTCTCCAAATCTACATATGGCTTCATCTTCTTTACCAAAGTAAGCATTTCCACTTTATATTGCATTGTCCATTCTTGCAAGGAGGTGATGGTAGTTTCCACATTCCTAAGAGTCTTGACAGATTCCTTTCTTTATTGCTGAAAGCTATGAAAGCATGCATTTGTCTTATGTATGGTCATGATATCCTCATAGAGGTCCTGCACGGTCTCTCCAAATGTTGATACTTCACCAAGCATCGTTGCTCTCATTTCCCCCATGTAGACTTGTGCCGAGACTGTATTCTGTGTCATTGCGTGGAGCTGTTCTATTTCTTGTCGAGTAGCCTGTAGATTTGTACTAGTTGCTTACTCTCAGCTATTAAATACTGAATGCTTGGTCTTATTGCAACCGCAAAGGCCAAGTTGGCTTTGAAAATGGCATTTGGATTCCTCCTGGTGTCTACCACTATCACCCTTTCTCTAATGAATGTAGAAGATGTATGACCATCTGAGAAATTCTCTCTCTATGCATGTACAATCGTCTTAGAATGTTCATTATATGCCAGATTGTACACATCCATTACCAGATCATCATCAATAGGAACTGTGTCCCCTTCCTCACTTGGGGATAACTCTGTGGCTGGAGGTGGTGGAGACTGAACAGTGACCGATGTTGACTATGCATTAGGTCAACATCCTCATCTCATTTTTCTGGTTCCCTCCATATCTGCAACTTCAATCAAGTCTTCAATTTGTTGACAAAGCTCTTGATCCTGCATCCATTCACTCTCCCCTTCTGTTGCTGGTTGGTTTTTTTCTTTCTCTTAAACTTGAATTGATGTTGCTTCGCCTAACGTTGTGCCTTTCATTTCTTCTTCTTCCTTCTTCTTCTTCTCCTCCTGTCCTTTCCTCCTTTATTCCCGTTCTTCCCTTAGTTATTTTTCTTCTTTCAGCAACCTCCATACTGCTTCTTGAAAGCTTGAATTTTCTCTCTTCCTTCACTCTACTCTCTGTATCCTCTGCTTCCTCTGCTAAAGTTGCTTACATAAGGATTGAATCCGCTTTCACTCTACAAATTTTTTCTCCCTCTATTATGTCCGCATCCTTTCTCTTTCCTTGATCTTGTATTGGATAGCAACCTTCTGTTACTGCTAATGGACTTGTTGTCATGTTGGTGTTGTCTCCTTTTCTATAAGCAGTTGAGTGTCCACATATTGGAAAGTTAACTAGCACTTACTCAACTTCTTCCCCAATACTTCTTTCAATGGTCTCTCTTGAAGCAGCTCTCTTTGGTTCCATGGTAACAATGACAACTCGAGAGAAGTGCTTCAGAGGTGTGGTACATGTGGGACAAAAAGGACACTCATGGAAATAAAACATTAGCTTCAAAAAATTGACTTTCAAGGCATGATCAAGTAGAAAGCCCGACATCTGATGGGTAGGATTGTGAAATTTCCATTAGCACGAGAGATTGGCTTCTTGTGGGAACTATGCGCTACATAGTCCCAGTAGCTAAGGATGAAACTTGAAATTTGGGACTACGCAATGCACAATCCCATCCTGGGCATATACTGGGAGAGACTACACATTACATTGTCTTAGTGGCCAAGGTGACAGGTTAACCCTTGGAACTACGTAGTTCACAGTTGGAGATAGCCTATACTATGAAATATGTAGTTCCAGAGGCCAATCTTGTAGCTTGAACCTTAGGATTGCATAGTTCCCTGTTGCGAGAGGTAAAACCGGCTGAAGAAAGTGCATATTTGTACCAGGGAAGTGTGAAAAAAGAGCACATATAAGCAATGGTGTAAGCTTTAGTGCATATTTGACTAAGTGTGAATGAATCATGATAGATCAATTGTAGAAATAGAATGAACAGGAAGAGAATCAAATTAGTGAGGAAAGCCACCACAACGACGACAATTAGTGCAAAAAAAATAAATCAAGGTGACACTTGTGAAAGGAAAACAATAACTTGAAAAAAACTTCTACAAGATAAAATATGTTGAAACGCCTGAAACCATTAAGAAAAACCAACAAGAAAACACCCACACAAGCAAAGCAACAAAAGGTGATAGAAAAGGTGGCGAAAGGTGATACAAGCAAAACTCACCTGGAAAAGCAATGATGAGACCACCAAAGGTTCCTTCATCTCTTCAGGAATTTTAGAGGTCCAATATCAAATTCTCAAATGAGAGCTAGAGGCATCGATTAACTATATTTGAGCAAAAGAGGTTTTATGACCTACATGCCTGAGATCAACCACAAAGGAAAAACTTGGAAAAAACTTCTAAAAGTAGATATGTGCCATCTACGGGAAACTAATATTAGATCCCTAATTCCAAGGGATGGATTTTTCTCTTTAGTTTTATTTGTTTTCTGGGGGGAACTTTCCATGCAAACTTCTAGGAAAGATAGCGTAGTTCTGGGGAACTAGGGAACTTTGCGGCGTAGTGTGCACTACACAGCTTCTGAGCTTACTGAGGGTTGTGTAGTTTCTAGGCTCAGTGTTGGGATGCCTTCCATGAATAGGTAGTTTCTAAGCTCAAGGTTAACTTCTAGTTAGGACTCCGCAATTCCTATCATCAAGGCTACTTTCCTTCAAAGATTCACAGTTTCTGGAGGCAAGCCCAGAACTTTTGTGAGATCAAGTTGGGAGATTGGCTTGTGACTTAGAAGAATCAACTAAGTGATAAAACACAAGTGAAAATGAAAAGATAAGTCTCATTCAAAGTATTAATACTTATATTAGTGCAAGATGAGTTGTTGTAGATAAGAGTGAGGCTCCAAAATCAAAGCACAGTTATAGCTACTACAACACTACCATGAGACCT
Organism: Pinus tabuliformis; assembly: GCA_031772625.1. NCBI lineage: Eukaryota > Viridiplantae > Streptophyta > Pinopsida > Pinales > Pinaceae > Pinus > Pinus tabuliformis. Next base: position 509,816,832 of record CM062805.1, read on the forward strand.
ACTACCATATGCCACATTAGTCCAATCCTCCTTCCCATGGTTGATTCAAGGTGGTCCCTATCTCTACAATTATGACAAACTCTGAAGGATTACTACATTGACTTCTGAATGTTTCTCCTGTGCCTCCATGATTCTATCATTATTTGCCTTCCAACTCTTTATTTATGCCTTAAAACTTCTCAATGTGTCTTCTAAGTCATAAGAGTTCCCAACACCACACTCCTCATCTGATCCATAAGGAGAGTCTCGTGAACTGTAGTCTACCATCTTTATAGTCCTCTTTGATCTCTTTCCTACCAAGCATACCATGTCAACTAAACAAAATATAAACATAGTCAACATACCTTGGTATAGTTCATGGAGGATACTCATCTGCAAGATCAACCGGATTAGCACAATACATGTATAAACATAATCATAACATTATATATATATATATATATATATATATATATATATATATATATATATATATATATATATATATATATATCATCCTAACCATAGTCCAATCAACAATGCATGACCATATAAACCACACATCATGACCTCATGCATGGAAACACAACTGCAATTGTGACCAACACCATGCATATGAAACAAGCACATAGACCACACGTGTAAGAAACACATATGTAACTCACATGAATACATGACCAACATGCCACCAATCTAGTCAAAGGGGTGAGCCATGCTATGGTACCACTCTGTAACACCCTTCTCCTACATTTACCCAAGTTAACCAAGCCACTAGTATAGACATGTAACAAGTGGCTACTACGATGTGATTCAACTCCCCATGCATAATTAAGGAAGTGGAATTGATAACACACAACCAATCTGACCTTCTACACATGCTACAGAACCTTCAGGAGCCAACCAACCTTTCAAGGTTGCCATCCTCTAAGACTACTTGGCATTTCACTGCGTTAAAGCCTCATTTTCTCCCATGACATGGGCACGCATGTGACTGGGACCCTACAGTCTCCCCCACAGCAAGGGCATGCTAGTGAGTGGGGACCTTCTCAGCTACTTCTAAGCTTGTGACCTCAAAGTTTTACTACTTTTTCAGGGCTATGTCTCATGCCACTACCCATAACTTCATGAGACTTCCATAAATGATAAATAACATAGAAACAATGATACTAATGCATATACTTGATCAATGACTTGACTTGATCCCTTCTAGCCATGATAGGCATTATATCAAACATGTCACAAATATGCATTCTATAGTTCATAACAACAGATCTGAGCATAGGGGTCTCATAATTATGTAAGAATCACTAAGAAGCATCAATTCCTTATCACATTAGATGCATTATCATCTATTAGGCCATATATTCATTGTTCATTCATTTACAAATCAAAATATGATGAGAGTCATACATCATCACTGTCATAAAGCATACTCATAATCAACATATAAACAACAGAAATAATAAGGATACAAAAACCATAAAATCCACACATAAACGAATACATTTACACATGAAATGCCAAGGAGAAGGAACTCTTATTCATGAATGCATAATACAACTAGCTATGGGACTTCCACAAACCACCCAACCATAGATTGAATGAACCAAATATTTCTTTCAGTGAATCACCCCTGCAATATTCCAAGAATAAATGAGAGACTCATAGCAAAAATCAACTAGGACTTCCCAAGGCTAAACAACCTCACCCTCATCAGTAGAATGAAGTTTTACAGTAATCCCCACCGAATCACTAGGCCCTAAACAAGAATGGATTCCACCAAATTTATCCACCTGCACAGTGAGGAATTTAACTATCTCCTAGTCTCTAGGCTTTACCGCAATCCCCACCAGATCACTAGGCTCTAATTAAGACTCCACCCTACAAGATTTACCCTTTGAAAATGCGACAAGAAAATCCTAATTTAATTTTTCCCTTAAATTAAATTAGGAATTAAATTGTAATTCCAATTCTCATAAAAACTTGTAATAGTTAACTAAGTTACTTTGACTGAGTTGGCTTAGTTAGTTCAAGTTGTGATTCTAACTAGAGTCATGTAGAGTGTTTCCTACTTTTTAGGAGCCCTGGTTGAGTTTATTTTGAGTTGTAATTATTTAATTCAGTTTCTCTGAGTTAAATTCAGTTAAACTAGTTCCAACTGATGGAGGAATTAGTGGGAGATCCAGTAGTGGGGTGTAACAAGCACTGATAGCCTAGTAAACTGAAGATTCACTCATAATTAACTCATGCATGTCAGATCATAGAAAGAACTAGTTGAGGTTGGAGTTTAGGAACAATGTACTATCATTTGTATAATCATCCAAGTTGTACATGCGGTGCATGCAATCAAATGGAGGCCTATGAGGATTTCAAATTCATATTTGTGGAATTTCCTAACTAAATATGGGCTAATTCGAAAGGAAAAACACAAGGAAATAAGATCTTGGTAGGTAGCAGAATTGGCTTATGACAGGTGAAGCAGATCAGGGTTTGGGTGAAGAACCTTTAAAAATTGGACGTATAAGATTGGGCTTCTTTGAGCACAAAAGAAGAGAAAGTGGAGATCTAAGACATCAGTGAGTTTTGGCATAGAAGACTAGGTCACTTGCATCAAAGAGCTCTGAAGATCATGCAACAAATTTCTAAAGGACTTCCCAAGGGTGCACTCAAGTAGAGAGAGAAATGCAAAGGGTGTACAATGGAGAAGTACACCAAGGCTTCCTTTCATGACAAAGACAATTGAGCGCAAGTGATCCATGATAGATTTCACTTAGACTCTGTGTGGACCATTCTCAAGAGAATCGACGGTCAAGCACATGTATTATGTAATATTTGTTGATGATTTTTTTCATAAGTGCTAGATTTTATTCATGCAGAAGAAAGATCAGATGTTCGCTAAATTTTGGGAATTTAAAGAACTTGTCGAGAAATATACTGGCACGAAAGTTAAATCTCTCAGAAGTGATAATGATGGAGAATATGTGATGAATGAATTCAAAAACTTATGTGCATAAGAAGGCATTCAATGGGATTGAATAGCACATCATAACCAACAGCAGAATGGGTTATTTCAAAGGAAGAAAAAAAGTATTGTGGGAGCAGCACGAGCGATGTTATATGATCAGGGCCTACTGTTGTAATTATGGGCTGAAGCATGCAACACAACTTTTTATTTGCAGAAAAGAATCCCTCATAATATTCTCGGCACGAGAAGAATTTTTTGCAGGTAAGAAAATAAATGTAGCACACTTCAAGATCTTTCGCTCAGCAGTATACTACCACGTTACCAATGATGCATAGAAAAATCTAGAGCCAACAACTAAGTTGGGAATATTTATGGGATACAATGATACACCTCAAAACTATCGAGTGTACCTTCCATCCAATAGGATGACAATGGTTTGTAAAGATGTGAATTTCAATGAAGATAAGGCCATGAGACATTCCCTTTAGAGGGAGCTTCAGTTACATGTAGATGAGGATCTTTTAGCTCCAAAGGAGAAACCTCAGGATGATGTGGAGTAGCCTCAAGCAAAGGAGAAGAGAATGGAAGCACCCACTTATGAAAAGACTTCCAAAGATGGAAGGAAGTGCACCATAGAGGTTGACAGATTGTTGCATGATGCTTGAGAGAATGTGGGAGCACCCACATCATAGTCAAGGAAGAGGAGGTCACCTGATTGGTACACTAGCTACATGGCTTTAGTGAGCAAGAGTGTAGAGATTGATCCATCCTCATTTGAGGAAGTAGTGCAACAAATAGTATCAGTTGATGCCATGGTTGAGGAATATGACTCCATTATCATAAATAATATTTAGGAATGTTGGAAATAATACTGAGAGGTGGAGGTGAATCAGTATTTACAATTCAATAAACTTTCATTTCCCAACCAGATTTATATATGCTACTTCAATGAAGTGAACTTGCGTGTGCACGCTCTCATGATTAAAGAAACCAACGTATACCCAGAGAAATTATGATTTATTTAATTTATCATATGTTGATCTTTAATCAGTGCATTATAATCTTATTATATAGTAACTATAGGTAGTAATAATAGAATAAACCATCACACATAAGAAACACACATGAATACCAAGATTTAAGGTGGAAACCCAATGCGGGAGAAAATACACATGCTGCTATTGTCTCTGTCTTTTTAACATAAAGAAAATTGGTTTACAATCTTGTACTAGTGCAGACTCATACCAGTACGCAGGCACCCACCTATAGAAGGCTACAACCTTCTCTCGTTTTCCAACTTCTACTAGAAGGGAGCTACAACCCCCTAGCTCTTGTACTAGCCGATATGTTTACTAGTATGTAGGCATTGACCTACAGAAGACTACGACCTTCTCTCTCCCTCCACAGACCACGTTTCATAAATTTTCAGATTGGATACTCCTGGTACACAACAACACAATATGAAGGCCACATTTCATCAAATTTTCACATTGGACCCATCAGAAACTTTGAAACTTAAACTACATCAACCGATAATCAATTAATTTGAACAGTGAGATCATTGTCACCAGAACACTGTGCAGAACCCAAAAACTTGCATCATCATTCAGAACCAACTGCAACCTCAAAAATCATACATCAGAATGCACACCCAACCTGCGTGTATATGCTACTTCCTTTAACCAAACCTGCATATACCTCCAAAATTACTGAATCATAAAACCTTTGAATCAAAATTATGCCAGCCAGTAAGAATCTGAAGATCTACTGTCAAATTATAGATATCTAAATAGTCAGCAGCAAAGATAACCCTTCTCACTTATTCAATCAATCAATCAGATACAAATTCCTTATGCATTGAGATTTACTTTTAGATATAAGATGACTTCATTGACAGAGAGCAATAAAGCAGCAGCACTAAGTAGGTAGATCAGTCATTTCTGAACAACATGCTTTTCTTTTGCATATGCTACTTGGAAGAGTCAAACTTGCGTCTATACGTGCCTTTACCAAGGCGAGCCAACATATAGATCTAAAAATATTAACGTACAACTTTGTTGCTATTCTAGACTTCAGACATACCTAGATCATGATATTTAAAGAATAAAACATGTGTAAGCAATTAGATCTAGCCCAAGCAATATTCGATCATACCATGATAAGTCATTTCAGGTCTCATTATCCTAATCCAACATTATATCGAAGGTGCACAAAATCATATCATAATGATAGCCCCTGCAACATAAAATATACTTTAGATAGAAGTATTCCTGGGAAACCCTTTCACTTGCACACTTGGCCCTTTGATCTTCTCCTCCTTATATAGTTTTTTTCCTTTCTCAATACCTTTGACCAAAACAACACTTAGAGCATGTGGTATTCTTGGATAGGATAAAATAGTCATTACTCCACTCAATATTGTGGGCTAATACCATGGTATTGACCCTTGGTATTCTTTAAACATGAATTTCCTTGATTTTCCAACCCATACACGCTTTTCCTCTTGTGAAAGTGTGTGCATACATATATGCTCTTTTTTTTCTGTGAACCTGCGTATATACACTGCTTCGACAAGGTGACATGCGTATACAACTTAAACTATCTGAAAACATCCTTTTCCATCAACTTCGTGATTATGATGATTTGACCTTTGTTACAACTTCTTGTTCTCCTGTACCAATGCCCTGTTACCTCTGAATTGACCTATTACACTACGAGTTGCCTTTTATCAAATCTGAATTGACCCATGAGTGAGTTGCCATCAAGGACAACACTCGCATCATAATGCGAACAATATCCCCCTTTGGACTTGATGGATACCATATTGTTGTTGATTGCTGCAAGCTGTAGAAACTGTTAGATATATTAAGAAACACCAAAATATTCCCCCCCTTTGACATCAAGGGAAAATGGCAGACCAAGATATTCTCCCTTGAGATACACTATGTTGTCCATGCTCCACTGAGTACATACAGAGTCTGCAGAGATATTTTTCAAAAGAATAACATGACTCTATAACTCAAGTATGTGAGTATGACCTTCCTATCACCAATGACTCATACATACATCAATCACCCAAAAAAGTGGGGATACACCAAATTTGACTCATCCACCCAACCAAGTGGGGATATATCATTGTCTATACATGGCTGAAATATAACAATTATTACATCATCCTTCTCATGCATAGTGGGGAAACAAATTACATCATATGTCCAATAAGACTCATTCAAAAAAATACTATGATGAAATGGGACATATTACACCCTATATCTTTACATGACCTATGCAACAATGAATATCTAAAACCATAGCTAAAATTAGCAACCATAATGCCAACAATGAAGAATGTTTGTGAAGGCTAATTCTCCCCCTGAACTTTTGCTACCTGTGCATTATCAACAAATCATTCATCAAGGCATCTTCATCAGTCAAATAAAAATCAATGAATAAAGCATATCAGCTGATAGGAATCATCAATATCAGACTGAGCACCCATGGCAGAGTCTGAACCACTGTTTTTCTATCACAAAAACATATACACTCCTTAAGCCACATAAACTTGCATACATATGCAACTATCCTTCATGAAACCCCTGTATAGGAACCTTCTTCTGAAAACTAGATTTAACAACGAGATGATGCAGAAACTACTCCGAGCTTTTTTCAGAGATATTCAAATATTTCTGTGGGAAGCAGTTTGGTAAATATATCAGCAATCTGTTCTTTGGAGGGAACATACTCCAATTTAACCCTTTGTTCAAGCACTTGTTCTCGTAGAAAATGGTACTTAATGGGTATGTGCCTGATCTTGGAGTGCATGACCGGATTTTTTGAAATACTGATGGCACTTGTACTATCACATAAAATGGAGATGGGTGGAGAACATGTGATTTGAATGTCTTGCAATGCTTGCATCATCCATAGTAGTTGTGTGCAGCAAGATGCAACAGCCACATATTCCGCTCCAGCTATAGATAAGGCAATCGAACTTTGTTTCTTGCTGAACCAAGGTACTAACTGTGATGACATATAGAATGCTCCTCCACTGATGCTTTCTTGATCATCAACATTTTCTTCCCAATCTGCATCTATATGTGCATGAAGAGTAAGATATGTATCCTTAGGATATGATAGACCAAAGTCTTGAGTTCCTTGAAGATATTTGAATATTATTTTTACAGCCTGAAGATGTGATTCCCTTGGATTTTCTTGGAACCTTCCAACAATTCCTACTGCATGCATGATATCAGGTCTGGTACCTGTTAGATAGAGCAGACTTCCAATCATATATCTATAGGCTGGTTGATTCACTGTAGGTGATTCATCGTTAGAGCTGAGACTACATCATGTTACCATTGGAGTACATACAGGTTTAGAATCTTCCATTCCATATTTCTTTAGAACCTGGTTGAGATATTTGGTTTGCGAAAGAAAAATACCATCTTTTGTTTTTTGTACTTGTAGACCAAGAAAATAAGTAAGTTCACCAAGTAAGGACATATCAAATTCTTGTTGCATAACTGAAGCAAAGCTCTGACTCATAGATTCTTCATTGTTGCCAAAGATGATATGGTCAACATAAACAACAATAATTAGTAGTTTATCATTCTCAATCTTGGTGTATAATTTGCTATCTACAGATCCTTTCTGAACCCTTGTTGTTGAAGATATTTTTCAAGGCTATAATACCAAGCCCTTGGAGCTTGTTTCAGTCCATAAAGAACCTTTTTGAGCTTGCATACAAACTTTGCATCATTTCCTAGAATGAATCCTTCTGGTTGTTCAATATAGACTTCTTCTTCTAACTCTCCATTAAGAAATGCAGATTTTACATCCATTTTCTACACTTTCAATTTCCGAAAACTTGAGAGAGAAAGAAAAATTCTTATGGCTTCAAGCCTGGCAATAGGTGAAAATGTTTATTCAAAGCTATACCTTCTTGTTGAGCATACCCTTTACATACAAGTCTTGCTTTGTTTCTAATAACCTCTCCATTTTCATTCAATTTATTCTTGAATATCCAGTTTGTTCCTATAACATTTTTATCAAGAGGTCTATGAACTAGTTCCCAAGTATCATTCTTTTCAATTTGATCAAGTTCCTCATTCAATGCCTTAACCCAAAATTCATATTTGCTAGCTCCATTAACATTCTATTGTTCTATGGAGGATAGTAATGCTAGATAACTAGAAGCTCATACAAGAGTTCTTCTTTTCTGTACTCTAGACCCCTTTTCTCCTAGAATTTGAGATTCTGGATGATTCTTTTGAACATACCTGCATGGCTTCTTTTCCATGTTAGTTGTATCTTCTTATAATGCTTCATTGGTTTCTTCCTCTATATCATTTTATTTGATATAGGAAAGCATTCACCATCTTCCTCATTGTCATCATCCTTTGTTTCTTCCAGATTTCTGCATGCTTCATCAATTACTACATCAATGCATTCAACAATTTTTTGAAGTCTCTCGTTGTAACATTTTTATCTTTTACTTCTAGATGGATAACCAAGAAGAATTCTTTCGTCTGCTTTGGGTTCAAACATACCAAGTTTTCATCAGTATTTTTGATGAAACATTTGCTTCCAAAAACTCTAAACTGTTTTATAGTAGGAGGCTTACCATACCAAAGTTCATATGGATTTTGATCACTATTTACCTGAACATTAGCTTTGTTGAGAATAGTCATGACAGTAAATGTAGCTTCACCCCAGAAGGTGGCAAGAGTTCCAGATTCATCAAGAATAGCTCGAGCCATTTTTTGAATTGTTGTGTTTATTCCTTCCACTATGCAATTTTGTTGAGGACTTCTGGCAATAGAGATTTGCCTTTTAATTCCATGTTGTTCACAAAAATAAAAAAAATCATCTGATATGCATTATCCCCCTCGATTAGATCTGAGACATTTGATTTTTCGATCTGACTCATTTTCAACTAAAGCTTTGAAGGCTTTAAAATTTTCAAATGCTTCATCTTTATGCTTTAGTAGACCTATCCAACACATTCTAGAGAAATCATGAATGAATAAAATAAAGTATTCTTCTCCACAAGGTGCCTTTTTCCTTGTTGGTCCACAAAAATCAATATGGATGAGTTCAAGAGGCTTACTTGTTGATCCTTCTTTTTCACTAAAATGAACTTTGGTTTGTTTACCAACTTGACATGGTTTTCATATGGTATTTCCTGGGATGCTTATATTTAGAAGATCACGAACCACCTTGATCCTGCATGCTTTTCTTATTTGTGAAAAGCGTAGATGCCCCAACCCTCTGTGGCATAACTAGTTTTCATTTTTTTTTCTTAGATACAATTATTTTTGTCCTCCTTTCATTATGTATAGATTGTTTGGAGTTCTTGTACCTTTGATTATAGTATTTCCTGTATGAATATCATGAACCACACATCCGTTTGATTGAAACACAACTTCATTTCCTTGATCACACATTTGACTGACACTGAACAAGTTATGTTTTAAACCATCAACATACATGACATTTCCAGCTTTAACTTTTTCTTTAAAATAAATAGAACCTTTACCTTTAAGGACAACTGGTATGTCATTTCCAAAGGAGACATTCTTTTCTTTTTCTAAAACATTATATGAATGAAGTTTATCTTTATCACCTGCCATGTTTTTAGAAAATCCGTTGTCAATGTACCAGTTATTTTCTTGTCCTTCTGCAAACAAAGCTATGCCACATCTTTCTGATTGAAATTCCTTCTTTCTCCATACCCTATAATTTGATGATGTTTTCTCCTTTTGAAGTGTTGGCTGAAATTTTCTCTTACATTCAAATTCTTCATGACCAAAGTTATTACAAAATGAACATTCAATTTCATCTTCAAGAGGATAAAAAATTATTGTAAGAACTTTTATTGGTTCCTGTTACACTCATTTGATTTCATGCTTCTCTAGTCATGATAGTTTTGTAAGCAACACATTGAATAGCCTTATGCCCAAAGTTATGGCATGAAAAACATTGTCCATTAAAGAAATTTCTATGATAATAGAACTTTTGGTATTGTTTACCTTTTGGTTGATTATTCTATTGATGTTCATCCTTGGATAAAATTGAGCATGATTTACCTAATGAGTACTTTTAGGCTTTTGCTGACGATTGACATACTGTTCACTGGTCTCTGCTACATCAAGATAGCTTCTGGTGGAGGCTGATGGCTTTTGTGATTGGGATGATTCTTCAGTATATACAAGACCTATCTTTATAAGAGGAGAATGTTGAACCTTGATGATTTCATTTAATGTTTCTGATCCTTTAGCAAATCTAAGATTAAGATATTTTGTCTTCTCAAGTTCTTTTCTTAGACCTACAACTTCACATTCTAGTTTTTCATTGTGATTTTCTCTTTCAGTGAGTTGATGTGTCAACGTGTTTATGATCATTTTCTTTTCTTCCAAACAGATTTTGAGTTTAGTGATTTCTTAAAGAAAGTCTTCCTCTTCTAAGTCATCCAAAAAATCATCATTGTCATAAGCCATGAGTAGTTTATAATCTTGTTTAGTTTCATCTTCATCACTATTATATAATCCACCACTATCTTCATGAGTATAGTAAATTCTTCTATTAACAACCTGTTTTCTATAGCCTTTTGCAGATTCCTTTCCTTTTTCATCATAATCTTTATGAGGACATTTTGCAGCATAATGGACAACTCTACCACAAGCAAAGCATTTGAATGGTAGCTTACCTCTGAATCTTCTGGAGCCCCGTTGAAGCTTCTTGAAAAAGTTTACCTCATCTTCTTCTTCTGAAATATATCTTGATTTGTTATGCTCTTCCTTTTCTTTTCCTTTAGCTGAATATTTGAAAGTGACTTCTCTCATATCTGATGGACCTCATTTCCTCATTTAAAAGGTAGTTAGAATTCCATGAAGTTGAACCACATTAATAGATTGAAGATCCTACTTTTATTCTATGGTAGATGCTTTTGACTCCAATATAGAAGACAAGGATCTCAAAATTTTCTCTAACAAAGTAGCCTCCCTTATCTCTTCAACCAGATTCTTCATACAATTAACAATCTCATCTACACATAAAAAGTAAATAGAAATACTTTCATCAATATGCATCTTAAAATTTTCATATTGAATTCTGAGAGTCTGGAGCTTAGCACGTTTTACCTGGGAGTCACCTTCTTAGCTCTGAATGACTTTGTCCCATATCTCTTTGGTTGTCTTGAGTTGCATGACTTTGATAAATTCTTATTCTGACAGACTTCCCAATAAAGTATTCACTACTTTGGCATTTGTTTCGTATAAAATCTTACATGATACATTTTTACATATTGCTACTGGAAATTGGTATCCTCCTTCCACAATTTCCCAAACATCGGCTCCAGGTGACTGAAGATAGGCTCTGGTTCTTGTTTTCCAATATGCCAAGTTCTTCCCATTGAAGATTGGTGGTCTGATAGATCCCATGCCTTCATGATTATTCATCTTGAAAGATCTCCCTTCAAGCGATCAAGCTTCTTCTAAAGGACTTTCTCTGATACCAATTGTTGGAAATAATACTGACACGAAGGGCTAAATCAGTATTTACTATTCAATAAACTTGCATTTCCCAATCATATTTATATATGCTACTGTGATTAAAGAAACCAACGTATACCTAAAGAAGTTATGTTTTAGTTAATTTATCATGTGTTGATCTTTAATTAGTGCATCAAAATTTTATTATACATTAACTATGTGCAGTAATAAAAGAATAGTCCATCACACATAAGCAACACACATGAACACAAAGATTTAAGGTGGAAACCCAATGCAGGAGAAAAACCACCTGCTGTTGTCATCTCTGTCTTCTTAATATAAAGAAAATCAGTTTACAATATTGTACTAGTGCAGACTCATACCAATACGCAGGAACCAACCTGTAGAAGGCTACAACCTTCTCTCATTTTCCAGCTTCTACTGGAAGGGAGCTACAACCCCCTATCTCTTGTACTAGCCGATATGTTTACTAGTATGTAGGCACTGATCTACAGAAGGCTATGACCTTCTCTCTTCCTCCAAGGACCACGTTTCATAAATTTTCAAACTGGATACTCTTGGTACACAACAACACAATATGAAGGCCATGTTTCATCAAATTTTCCCGCTAGACCCATCAAAAAATTTGAAACTTAAACTGCTTCAACCAATAACCAGTTAATATGAAGAGTTAGATCATTGTCGCCAAAACACTGTGCTAAATCCAGAAAAGTGCATCATCATTCAGAACCAACTGCAACCTCAAAAATCATACATCAGAATGCATATGCTACTTTACAGAACCTAACCTGCGTGTATACACTACTTCCTTTAACCAAACCTCTATATACCTCCAAAATTACTAAATCAAAACTGTGCCAACTAGTAACAATCTTAAGATCTATTGTCAAATTATAGATATCTAAACAATCAGCAGCAAAGATAACCCTTATCACTTAATCAATCAGTCGATCAGACACAAACTCCTTATGCATTCAAATATACTTTTAGATCTAAGAAGACTTCATTGATAGACAACAGTAAAATAGTAGCACTGATCAGATATATCAGTCATTTCTGAACAATAGGCTTTTCTTTTGCATACGCTACTTGGAAGAGTCGAACCTGCATGTATACACGCCTCTACCAAGGTGAACCAATGTATAGATCTGCAAGTATTAACTTACAACTTTGTTGCTAATCTAGACTTCAAAAATGCCCAGATCATGACATTTAAGGAATCAAACATACGTAAGCAATCATATCTATCCCAAGCAATATCAGATCATACAATAATAAGTCATTTCAGGTCTCATGATCTCGATCCAACATTGTATTGAAGGTGCACAAAATCATATCATAATCATAGCCCCTACAACATAAAATATACTTCAGATAGAAGTATTCTTGAGAAACCCTTTTACTTGCACATTTGGCCCTTTCATCTTCTCCTCCTTATATAGTTTTTGGCCTTTGTCCATATCTTGGACCAAAACAACACTTAGAGTCGGTGGTATTCTTGGACAAGATCAAATAGTCATTACTATGCTCAATATTGTGGGATAATACCATGGTATTGACCCTTGGTATTCTTTAAACTTGAATTTCCTTGATTTCCCAACCAATACGTGCTTTTCCTCGTGTGAAATCGCATGCATACGTATAAGCTCTTTTTGTTCTATGAACTTGCATGTATATGCTACTTTGACAAGGTGAACATGTGTATACATCACTGACAATCAGATCGTTGTGGTGAGACCAACTCTTTGACATGCTTGTGATGGTCGAAGGTGGTGAGCTGCTGCCAAGCTTGGTTGTCCATGATGGTGTCCATGTGCTCAATAGTGAGATATTGTTGAAGCAAACTCTTGTCTCTGTTGCATCTGGGTACATTGGTGTGGCTCCTCCATCCAACTCGTATGCTATCATGCGCATGGTCTTCTTGGGTACAACCGAACTAGTAACACACAGATGTGTAGTGTCCGTGTTGATCTTCCAGTGTGCGCTGGTGGTCATCTGCATCAACTGTCAACTACATGTTCAGCTCCAGTCAGACTTGCTTGTTGTCTTTGCCTCAGCGAGTGTGCCAAATGTGTTACATCGCATGCATGAAGACAATGACATGCCTGCTACCGAGTTCCCTTGCATGTGATCAATAACATTGATCACCATGTCTGCTCCATGCCAACTGCTAGGATGGATCTATAACTTGTACGAGTGCAGTTTCATCTGTGAGCACATGTTGCACTCGTTTCTTTACCTGTTCCTACTGTAACTCATTCTCTCGTCTATGCAGATCTTGTTCTCCCTCGAGTTTCTACTTCATTGCCTACAACTCCTTCTCTGTTCTTTTCTTTTTTCTCACGTGATCATCTTGTCACACTCTCACCTCAGCCTCAATCTCCAAAGTTGCTTTCATCACAAGTGGATCTACTCAAGCTTACAACTTTGTTCTGCCTTTGTTTTGTCAAAAACCTTCCTCTTGCATGCAGGTGTGTTGAATTCTACTGCTATTGATGGTGTTGCTCACTATGATGTTGTTTCCATCTTATCTTGATGTCCTTGTATACGAAAAACTTGATGTATTCATAGGTAGGAAATCTCATAGACACTTTCTTGGTTACAACCCACGTTGTCCTGTCAACTGTGTCCTTTGACTCTGCTCCCTTGAAGGCCATTGTACTTGTGCTGCTGAGAGGCAAATGAACACCTGAGATACCTAGAGACATGGAAACACTCATGGAAAGCAATCTATCAGTAGAAAACCAAAATGAACTTGAGAACAGACTTGCAACATACTTGTGTGACTGATCATGAAGGTTGCACAATTTCTGCCGAGAAGTCGGGAGACTAACTGCCAAAACTGTGCAATGCACAGTCCCAGCTATCAAGAGGTTGACTGACTACTGGAAATGTGCAATGCACAATAAAACCTAGACTGTTGAGGACTGAAACTGTTCAATGCACAATTTTAGTCAGCAATGACATGCAACCAGCAAATTGCATTGCGCAGTTTCTGGGGCTAGTGGGACACTGCCTCCAAGAATTGTGCAATGCAAGCCTGGAGGTTAGTGCCTGGATAGACTTGCATAATTTATGGAGGTAAGGTAGCGCCTTCACTTCTGGAAATGCACAGTGATAGTCGGGCAAGGCATGGTCTGGGCCAAGGCAGCCCATTCTGGCCAACAGGTGACTGAAAACATGAGAAGTCTGAATGCATGGTAAGATGAGTGCAAACAAGAGTGAATGATGATTCATGCAAACAACAAGTGCAAAAGTCAAAAAACAGAAATCATGCATGTGTGTGAAGCGAGTTGCCACAACGACAACTGTTTGTGCAAAATAGTGTCATGCATGCAACAACAGTGAGATCCACACGAAAACTGAAACAGTGCTAGTACAAGCTAGTATGCATGCAAACAATGGCAAGCACTCGCTGAAATCAAGTAGATAACACTTAGAAAAAGAGAAACACAAAAAGTGACAGAAACGTTGTGAAAGTCATGAGAAAACGGCTTACCCAAGATAGCTGAGGTGAATGTGCTGACGACTCCTAGATGCAATGTCGGATGCCAGAGCTAGAAGGTCGATGTGAGTAATGAGCTTTGTAATGTATAGTTGATGATTTTGGATAAGATCGCGGTTGTGACATGCATGCCACAAATATACGAAAAACAACACTTAGCAAGAGGTTTTTAAGATGATCCTTGCATGTAACCTCCATCTGTTAAAAATAGATCCCTGAAACAAGGGATGCCTTTCCATGTTGCCTTGGGAGGAGCAGCCCATGTATGCAAATTAGTTTTGCTCAGTCTCGGAGGGAATTGGTCAACTCAAATACACATGCAACAGTCTACTCAGCTGGGAGGAAAAAATGCGCATTTTTTGGAGGGAGCTAGGTTGGCTGCCTAAAGCGATTACGCAATTTCTAGGTAGAGCATCTAACTACTGCCCATAATTGCACAATTTATGGGCTCAGCAGTCCTGCTGGGAGGAATTGCACAATTTTTCCAGTGAATAGTCACAGGTAGATTTGTACAATTATCGAGCTCAGCAGGCTGCCAGACATAATTGCACAATTTCTGGAGGGAAGGCTGGCTCCCATCCAGAATTATGCATTTCTTGACGGAGCTACTCAACCTATAGTTGGACCAAGTTCGTTGAAACAACCTATGAGGGGAATGCAATAAGTTTTGATGGATAGGCTGTCATTCTACAAGAAAATCACTTAAGCTTGTGTACTTGACAAAACAAGACATGTTGTTGTGAAAGGTTGGTAGGGAGGCTCCAAATAAAGCTAACGAAAAATTTTGGAGGTTGGTTGTATCTGCTAATACATTTAATGACACACTAGTAGAACTCTAGCTCTCCGAATCGACCTTGTTCATGAAAAGCAAGTCTAACACCTCCAGTAGTATTGTTCAGTTCTTAGTTCATCTTGGTTTCCACACCTACTTGATTGTAAGATTTAGCATATTCCAAGCCCTTGGTCAGTCAACACACATTCCAAGCCAAGACAACACAGTTGTTTTGATTGGGGTTGAGTACATGATGCACAAGCAATATAGTGATCAAATTCTTAGTATCATCTCTGGTGTTGCACCACTGCCAATAGGCCTGGACAGTACCCTGATGAAGTCATGCAAGAACACAAGCATGGCTCCACTACCAGTGAGCCCGGTCAATACCCTGACAAAGTTACTTCCATCACCTCTCTGTGCAGAAAGCCTTTCTCTTCTTTCACCTTATTCATTTTTCATTTTTTTCAAACTTTTTCACTTTTTCTTTTTTTCATTTTTCATTTTCATTACTGTGCATAACACTTATTCATTTCAGAGGCAGAAGAGGGATCCCGACTTATTGAGAGAAGAAGAGGTTTTTCCTTTGGATAAGTGGTTAATTTATTCCTCTAACGTGCTTGTTAAGGTTTTCCCCCTCACCTT
Organism: Pinus tabuliformis; assembly: GCA_031772625.1. Taxonomy (NCBI): domain Eukaryota; kingdom Viridiplantae; phylum Streptophyta; class Pinopsida; order Pinales; family Pinaceae; genus Pinus; species Pinus tabuliformis. The sequence goes on from CM062805.1 coordinate 509,833,211, forward strand.
ACTCTACTTGGATGAGCTGACAAGGATTAACCCAAAAGCAACCGACTAGAGTAAGTGATACTAGTTAGCACGCAAGCGTTGTGTTTTCAACAAGGTTCACTTTGAACAATACGTATTTTTCATTGATGTATCATGAACTGAAGACAATAAGTTCTTACATAAAAGAGCAGACAAAAAATAACCAAATGTTGATAGTTGTAGAAGTCCTCTTATACTTTACCCATATTGTTTTAAGAGTCACACACGGTCCATGTGAAACTAGCATACAGACAATAATAAGCAAACAAACCAAAAAGTAGAGCAAGAAGGAGAAGAAAATGTAGAAGAAAAGCAAGTAAGAAAACAAACAAGGAAGAAAGAAAGCACACAAATAAAGAAGAAAACATGCATGCAAGCAAACACCTCAAAAGAAAACACTACTCCTACTCCTAAGCTAACAATGCATGGGTCATCTCACATGAAGTGATCCTTCCAATGTAGCCATCGGAAAATTGGTTGACCCATTCTGGTGAAGGCATGGTTTGCAAACATCGAAGTTGGGCAAACTAGAAAGCATTAAAGATATAACGATAAAGAAGGACTCACTCTGAGATTACAAGCGACCATAGAACAAAGATGAGTGAAAGCACATGACATGCACTCTGTGCAGCTTCCATGGTGCTATATTGCACTGCATGCAGATGTTGAGTGTATGCATTCTCTTGACTATGACATGCAAGAAAATGTGAGAAAGGTAGACCAATTAAATTGTGCATGTGTGCTTGTTGTGTAAGATTCCTCCAATGCATGAGCGATGGGATCATGTAGTTCGAGTGGAGGAAGCGAAATATAGGTGTTTGGTTCATCTTCAATGCAAAATAGAGAGTGATGAGGAGCCTTGAGTGTTTCAACAATTTCCTAACCTGAAGTGAATCCAACCTCAAGACAACGATGGCCTGACATAACCATCAGCCTGGGTTGAAGTGCCTTGATATCCTATGGGGATTCAACTTCGTTGAAATATAGATCATCATAGACTAGTGTCTTAGACATATTAACAACAATTGAATCAACATCATGATCGGATGAAGAAGTAGAGATATCACGAAAACCGAGATAAAAAAATTCCAAATGTTTGTCAGCATCTTCATGATTTGATGAATCAGGCAGAGGGTTAGATGAGAAGCAAAGATGTTCACCCTCTGTGTTTTCAGAAATGACAGATGAAATATTGGACATATTTTTTGAGGAATATTGACGTCAATGTAATGCCAGACTGATATTAGATGTGTCCCGTGAATGATCGGAAGGAGAAACATCCAAAAATGAGTTTTCACAGGGGAAATCAGCAATGGAAGAATCACAAGGGATGTCAAGATAAAGCGAATGAGGTGTGGTAGGAAGGGATTCATCCTTCACTGCGGGTTCTTCTATAGATTCCCACACACACTCATCATGAATGATGGTGCAGGTTGGCTGCATGAAACCAACTCCATCGACAACCTGATCCTCGTTCACAACAGGTGAGGAGTCTGGAATGGAAGAACACAAGACAGTACAATCTAGAGGATCCATAAAACGTTGGGATGGAGGTTGAGGAAATGAAGCTATGTGATAACCAATAGGCTTGCAAACCAAATCTGCGCAGATATGAAGAGCAGGTGGGGTGGGAGGATGTGACAGTTGAACAAATGTGTGTGCATGATCTCCCACATCACTTTGCAGTGGTGGAGTTGTTTTATGAGGTGAAGGTGGACAATTAATTGTGATAGAAACTGTGCCTTCTTGTGATTACGCAGCTCCATCACTGAAGTGTGTTGAGTGGGGTTCGGATATGCGAAGAAGATACTCAAATCTTCCATAAATAAATTCCCAATCAATTTCATCTTTGGGAAATCGGTATGGAAGATTACAAAAGTGTGTGTAAAACTGATCAATGGATTCATCAGGTGCTTTTCGTAATTTTAGAATTTCTTGATCGAGTGATTTATGGTTGAAGTGATTGAAAGCATGGTCTATCTCTGTGACCAAATAAGCAAGAGAATGAATATATTTTTCGGGTAGTGTGGCACACCAATGCATTGGGAGCCCTTGAAGCGTGTAGATGAACAATGCACAACTCATGTATTCTTCAAAGATTCCATGTCTTTCGCATGAGCCTACAACACCATACGCATGCCTAACCAAGGATACGTGGCCTCCACCATCATATGTTTCTTGTGATAAGTTATCCGAGAGCTCTTCCAAGATAATGAAGTCATTTCCATGAGACATGCACTCTAGAAGAGCAACTCTTTAGTTAGTCATGATAGATATGTAGAGATTCAAAAAAGATGTGAGGACTCAACTTGTCATCTGGCCCTCTTTCTAGCACCAAAATGTTTTTGGTGCTGGAGACACCAACATGTAAGGGGGTCTCCTTAGTAAGAACTCCCAATTACATCTCAGACCATTTGGTGTAGGAGTCCCAGCAGTGGGTCGTACGGTAATTCCTTGACCAAGAGTTTGCACAGAGGCAAGTAAGATGTCTCTGTTGATAGCAAGGTGTGACAGCTATAGCAAGCCAAGGAAGGTGCATGAGAGGTCCAAACACACGGGGGTTGAGATGAGTGCACCCCTTGGAAACCTATGATAGCACGGAGTTAAGAAGGGAACACATGAGAAAATATGCATCACAACATGGAAGGAAAGCTAGCTAGCAATCCAAAGTGATGGTTAAACCAACAACACATTTCAGAAAGATTCATACATACATACACAGAAAAGTCCATACATGCAAGCGTAAGTAATAAGCTACATATATCATTTAGAGTAAACCAGATAGCTTAGAATACAATACAACATATGCATGAAACATGATGGCTCTGTTATATTAATAAGTGTAAGTTCCAGTCATACAATACATCCATTTCTAACCACCAGTTTTGATAGTGGACCTTTATAGCCACAACCGCCTGCTCCTCCAAAGAGATATAGTAACTCTGCATAGTGGAAAAGCCAAGGATTGTTACAATACTGTCTAAGCTCTCTCTAAGATAGTCCTATCAGAAGCTTGGATGACCATAAGCCTTTACGATGAGTTATTACGTTCTATTTATAATAAAGGGTGGGGTGACCCTTGACATTCCCCTTTTTGACAATTCATCTACCCTCACGACTCTTCATCTACTCTGTGGCTGTTACATCCAACTAGCTACACTTGAACTTCCACTTGACAAGATGTTACATTATAATGCACATGTGCCCATGTGCGACAAAATGGATTGAGCAAGCCATGCAATACATCACTGACACTCAAACCATTGTGGTGAGACCAACTCTTTGACATGCTTATGATGGTCGAAGTTGGTGAGCTAATTCCAAGCTTGGTTGTCTATGATGGTGTCCGTGCACTCAATGGTGACATCTTGTTGAAGTGAAATCTTGCCTCTGCTACATGTAGGTACATTGGTGTGGCTCCTCCATCCAACTCATCTACTAACATGCGTATGGTATTCTTGGGTGCAACCAAATTGGAAAGACACTGATGCATAGTGTCTGTGTTGATCTTCCAGTGTGTGGTGGTGGTCATGCGCATCAACTGTCAACTACATGTTCAGCTCTAGTCAAACTTGCTTCTTGGCTTTACCTCGACCAATTTTCCAAATGGGTTAAATCTCATTCATGTGCATAATTACATGTATGTTGTTGAATTCCCTTGCATGCGATCAATAACACTGCTCACCATGTCTGCACCATGCTAGCTGCTGGGATGGATCTATAACTTGTACAAGTGCAATTTTCACCTGTGATTGCATGTTCCGCCTGCTGTTGTACCTGTTCCTGTTGCAACTCATTCTCTCATCTATGCAGCTCATATTCCTCCTTGAGTTTTTGTTTCATCACCTGCAACTCCTTCTCTGTTCTTTTCTCTGCTCTCGCGCGATCGTCTTGTCGCGCCATCACCTCATAGCCTCAATCTACAAAGTTTCTTTCATAACAAGTGGATATGCTCGAGCTTGCAACTTTGTTCTGCCTCTGTGTTTTCAACAACCTTCCTCTTGTATTTGCCACATGCTTGTGTGATGTCTTCTGCTACTGCTGATGGTGTTGCTCGCTGTGATACTGATCGCTGTGATATTGTTTCCATATTATCTTGATGTCCTTGTCTACAAATAGCTTGATGTCTGCACAGGTAGGCAAGCTCATAGACGCTTACTTCGATGCAACCCACATTGTGCTCTCAACGATGTCCTTTCACTCTGCTCTCCTAAATCCCATTGTACTTGTGTTGTTGAGAGGCAAATGAACACCTGTGATACCTAGAGACATGGCAACACTCATGGCAAGCAATCTATCAGTCGAAAACCAAAACAAACTTGAGAACTAACTTACAACATACTTGTGTGACTAATCATGAAGGTTGCACAATTTCCACTAGGAGTTCGAGAGATTGACTACCAAAACTATGCAAGGCACAGTTTGGGTTGTCAGGAGGTTGACTAACTACTGGAACCGCACAATGCATAGTCCAACCTCGCTTGCTGAGGACTGAAACTGCACAATGCGCAATTTTAGTCAGCAGTGACATGCAACCAGAAAACTGCATTGCGTAGTTTCTAGGGCTAGTGGGACATTGCCTCCAAGAATTGCACAATGCAAGCCTAGAGGTCAGTGCCTAGCTAGACTTGTGCAATTTCTAGAGGGAAGAGAGAGTCTTCACTTCTGGAAATGTGTAGTGCTAGTTGGGCAAGGCACGGTTTGTGCCAAGGCAGCCCAGTCCAGTGAATGGGCGAATGAAAACATGAGAAGCCTAAATGCATGGTAAGATGAGTGCAAATGAGAGTGAATGATCATTCATGCAAATAGCAATCGCAAGATTAGAAAAACGAGAAAGCATACATGTGTGTGAAGTGAGTCGCCACAACGACGACCGTCTATGCAAAACAATGTCATGTGGTGCTAGTACAAGCTAGTATGCATGCAAACGATGGCAAGAACTCACTGAAATCAAGTAGACAACACTCACACAAAGCGAAACACAAAAAGTGACAAAAACACAACGCAAGTCATGAGCAACGGGCTTAACCAAGATAGTTGAGTTGAATGTGCCGACAACTCTTAGATGTAATGTGGGATGCTAGAGCTACAAGGTTGATGTGAGGAATGAGTTCTGCAACATCCAGTTGAAGAGTTTTAATAAGATTGAGGTTGTGACGCACATGCCACAAGTCTAGGGAAAGCGACACTTGACGAGAGGTTTTTGAGATGATCCTTACATTTCACCTCTAGCTACTAAAAATAGATCCCTGAAACAAGGGATGCCTTTGCATGATGCCTTGGGACAAACAACCCATGCATGCAAATCAATTTTTCTCGGTCCCAGAGGGAACTGATCAACTCAACCGCACATGCAATAGTCTGCTCAGCTCGGAGGAAAAAATGCACATTTCTAGGAGGGAGCTAGGCTGGCTGCCCAAAGGGATTGTGCAATTTCTATGTAAAGCAGCTTATTTAAGTAAACCATCATGAAAGTAAAATCTTAAAATGGATTTCGTGTTAAAATGGACTTCGTGTGCATGAATTTAATCTTTTACATTTAAGTAAACCATCATGAAAGTAAATTAACCATTGAATGAAATGAGTAAAGGGTTTTAACAATAATAAGGTGGAGCAGGCCCATATCAACTTAAAACGACACATCTTATTAATATCAAATGGATAAATGGCCCACAACTCCATTTGAACCGATGAGATTTACTTTACCCATGTGTTAATTTAAGAAGATTTATAAAATGAATTTAGTATAATGTCCTTTAACCTCGTTTTAATATAATTTATATTGCTTTGTGTGTCCTTCAAAATGAGGTTTCACATATTTCAAGATAAAGCCTTTAATCAGACAATGGAAAGTAGTGGTTCGTTGCTGGGAGATGACCTTCAATGCAATCGAAGAATGGATATTATTCATAAAAGATGGTTCTTGTTCCATATCGAGTGTAAAATTGGTTGGTAAGTTAATGTTTTGTTGTGATTGGTAGAACGTTTCTTTTTTTAGACTTTTTTGGGATTTTTTCCTATTAAGTAGATAATATATATTTTTCAAGGATTCTTTCCCATTATTTGGACAATATAATTTGATTATAGTCGTTAATAATTTGTAGTCATACATAATATCTAATTAATCAATTATTTGATTTATGAATACATAAGAGTACAAGTGATCAATGATATTAAAATAAATAATAATAATAATACACATATATTTTTATTCTTATGTGATGTCACTTATATTAATTTCATTTCTTTATAATTAATGTTTTGTTATGATTTATTGATTAGTTCTTTTTATGTGATTCAGGGATCAACCACAAAAAGAGGGTCAGCATGTCAAACGTGCATTTAAGAGGCTGGGTAAGACAATCAATAAGATGATGAATATTTATTTGAGGTAGAGTCTACAAAAGTATCCTAGATTTTGAAGAGGCTCAAATTGGGCTACAACAAACACATTTATAAACATTCAAAACCTTAATTGATATTAGGTCCTTGATCAAGCTTTTATTCATTCATTGAGTTTCTATCCTTTAATTGAGTTCCATCATCAAGTTTTTGTTTTAATTAAACTTTGATAGATCCTCAATCAAAGATCTTTTTCTATCTATAATAAACACTTGATGGGTGCCCTTTTTTATCGACAACAAGCCATATGTTGAGGGCTTAAAAAGGTCTTTATTAAGGGGCCTCTTCAACCCTTTATACCCTTATCTCTTCCCAAAATTAAAAACAAAATTTCATAGATTCACCAGAATTAGACACAATAGACATTCATGTCACCAAAATTGGTAACATCTATATAGTTATGGATTTCTTTAAATGTGTCCTCGCAAATATAAGGTTAATTTTGAATGATGATGTTATGGACTCAAGTCCTTAATTATGAGAAAAAAAGGAATTTTTTTTCTACATTTAGATTAATAATCAATTAAGGGTTTGTTTCTATGTAGAATGAACACTTGAGTGTTTGCTGTTATCTATAATAAACCATCAATTGAGAAATAAAAAGCACCTTTATTGAGGAAGTTCTTAAACCCTTTGTACCCTCCTCTCCTCCCAAAATGGAAAAAAACAACTTCAAAAAAGAACATTTGTGTCACCTTAAATGGTACCATGTATATTGTTATGGATTTCTCTAATTGTCTCTCCACAAATATAAGGTTAGTTGAAAGGATGATGTTTGGACTCAAGTCCTTTATTATGAGAAAACAACTTTTCATTAGGTTTTACTTTGGAATGGGGTTTATTGCTACTCAATATTCCCTATTCAGTAAATGAGACTATTTGGTCAAGAAAAACTTTAAAATCCCACTCAAAGGAAGGGAAAATTAGAGCACCATTATTTTACCAAAAAAATATCACCATAGAAAGGCCCTCCACAAGCAAGGAACATTCCTTTAGACTTAGAGGCAAAATAGGTTCACTTTCTAAATATCTCACAAGACTATATAGTTCCCTATGATTTTTTTATGGAAATTTACATTATTGTAAATTGTATGCATCATGTTTCTCTTATCCAAAACCCTTTGCAAATGACACTTCAACTCTTGTATCCACCTCTATAGTAGATCCACTCTAACCTTCAAAAGCTTTAAAATAATTTAGGATTAGGCGAAAGATGAGATAACAACAGAGATCCTCATCTTTTCCTTTAAATCCCATAATTGGGAATAACTTTTGATTCTATACTGAAATAAGACATTGTGAATCAAGTAACTTGTGAGAACCTAGTGATGTCCTCTAAATTAGACATAAATTAAGGCCCATGCCTCTAATTTAAAACATAAATTGAGGCCTATGACCATCCTTCAGCACATTAAACCTCTCTTTTTGCATTAGATAATTTATTTTTAACTTTAATATTTTCATTTGGAAGGTTTATGAATAATTGAATATTTGTGCCTAATATTATTTATTTTTTGTGGAATATTATTTGAATATTGGGTAGATTATGAAGAGTTAGATGAGGAGATAATTGAGGGACTTGTTCCCTACTACTAAAGGATCAATAATAAATAATAAGTCAACAAGATATTATGGAATTATGACACAAATTGTGGAACTCCAATGATTGAGAAAATCTAGGAATGTGTTCCACTAATCAAGGGAGCAGATCCACTAATCAAGGGATTTCGGTGGGGAAAGCTTCCTCCATCCATGGGGAATAATTTTTAATCATTTTTTATAATTACTAAGTTGAATTTTCCTCTAGGGAACGATTGAGAAAATTTAGGAATGTGTTCCCTGCCATTTAATGCAAATTCCTAGTATTAGGGACTAGATCCACTAATCAAGGGATTTTGGTGGGGAAAACTTCCTCCATTCATGGGGAATGATTCCTAATCATTTTTTATAAATATCAAGTCAAATTTGCCTTTATGAGAGAGATTTTCATTAGTGTTATTGTGGAGAGAGCTTGTATTTTTGTAGCTCCATTGTATTTTCTTACAGGGATCTAATCCTATTGATGAAAATAATGAAGATTGGTGTCATGTTCAGCTTCTAAATATTCTTCCCCTCCATAGGTGTGTGTGTTTCCTTTGGCTTGGCCATCCCAGGAACCTCGGAGCCCTTTTGTATCATTTTCTTTCCTTCTTTTCATTGCTTATTCACATGCATCTCTAGTTTTTATTTCTTTCTATTTCTGCATTTAGTATTAATGATTTCTTGTTGTAGGATTGAGTTAAGTGGTTGATGTAAGTTCTTTTGAAGGATCAAAAGCATTATCTCATCCTTGGGAAAGCTTTATAAGTTCATAATAATCATTGAGTTTCTTGGATTGGTCTTCTTATTCCCAAATCTACATTGCTGGACCTCCTTTCTAGCAAAGAACAATAAGTTTATGCTATCTTTTAGAGCATGCTAACGAGCTTCAATCGACTTGATTCCACTTGAATTAGATCACAAAAGCATTCTAGTTCATAACAAAAATTACCCCATTGCATTTTCACTTGATTTGGTTAGGCATTTTTTAGATTTATTAGCTCACTAGTTCTCAAATTTCTAGATTTTCGACTAGTAATATTTTTTGTTTTTTTAGAATGGGTTGACATATGTATTTTTGAGTGATTCCACTTTTAATAGGGACTTAAGACATCCTAGTTAATAAGAAACTTGTCCCATCCAATTTAGACTTGATTTTCTTGGTCATTAAACCCTGACCAATTTCATCATTTCACAAGGAAACTTATCCAAGCTTTTTGAGCAAATCCATCCATCTCCCAACTTTGGCTTTGAGTTCTGAGGTATCCTAGGCATTTATCACTCCATTCCACCGATCTACCACCTTCCCTAAGCCTTCCATCACCTCCAACACCTCACATTTTTCTCTCAGCTATATCCTGTAGGTTCACTGTAATTCCTACACTGTCATCGTGTAGGTTTTTAGTACATCCTGTAGGTTTCCCTGAAATGGCCTATTTTGAGGCCAAATTGAGAGAAAACCTCTAGGAGGTGACCAAAAGCCTCCCAAGGGCATCCCACACCATCCAACCATCTCCTAACCCTTCCATCCAACCTCCAACATCTTTAATTCACCTGCCACATCACCAAAAGAAATTAGTTTGCATACTTGATTTTGCATGAAAAAGGAAAAAAAGACAAAAATAGATTTGTTTCAGTCCCTTTACTTGCACATTAGTGATGTTTGATTCTTCTTACTTCCTTGCCTAGATAATAGCATTTGGTTCATGATAATTTAGCATTATTGCAAAGCATAGTTTCTTGGCAGTTAATTAGGAAATGGTGTGATGTAGCATTGAATTTCCATATCTTTTCTTGTACTTTATTTCTTGCAATAGGTTAAGGTTCCATTTCGAACATTTCATTTTCTGCAATTAGTTTAGGATTTGACTTCAGTACATGTTCTCCATTATATCATGATAGCAAAGGAAGGACACATTGTATGCCATACATATAGTGTTGACACCTCTTAAGTTTGTATGAACCCCAGGTTGATAATCAAAGTCGGTAGCCTTGGGAGTTGCAACATTCTTGTTGCAATACCGAGGTTCATCACTTTTTGGCGCCATTGTCAGGGAGGTGTCAAAGTATGCATTGTTTTCTCCCCTAGTTGATTTATGTCTTTTCACTTGCTGCAAAAACAAAATATTTTCATTAGGCATATTTAATTTCAAAAGGAGAAAATTGCATTGCATTATAGTTTTCATTCAATCATAAAAGCAAAAACAAAATTTCTCCAACAACAAGCCACTCCCCAATTGATCACGTGGTGTAGTAAGACCCACATCACCATTCACTTTTGCAGATAGAAGAAGAAGATGGAAAAGAATGTAGAATAAATGGATGGAGATGATAACAATGATGAAGTTCCTCTTGGATTTCCCATTCAAGATATTGATGGTATTGTGCACATGAAGAACATCCCTCCATCTTTTCTTCCAAAATTTCATGGTCTAAGGTCAGAGGATCTGGAAACCTTTCTCTTTGAATTTGAAATTGTTTCTAGATCTTATGGTTACTTATTAAAAACTCAAAGATTGAGATTGTTTCCAGCAAAATTGAAAGATAGGGCTCTTAAATCGTTCATGAGTTTAGGGACTAATTCAATAAGATCGTGGAATGATATGCAAAAGATATTCCTAGAAAAATATAAAGATCATGATCTTAAAGAAGAAATCTTTAGAATGAATCAAAGAGAAGATGAGAGCCTTGAAGATCTAATAGAGAGGTTCATGTACAATGTTAAGAGGGAAAAACTACATAATTTAGGATCCGACACACTAAAAACCCTCTTACTTAGAACAATCATGGATGAGTGGATTGATCTCCTTAATCTCATAAGTAGAGGTGATGTATATCAATTATCATTTGAGGAAATCTGTGAAACATGCAAACACATATCAAGAGGAAAAGTAAGAGTAAGTAAATCAACATCAAGATCGGTAAGTCAAGCTAAACTTGGCAATTTTTTTGATGAATTTAAAACAGAAATTATTAACAACCTAACAAAACAAGTAGAAATGTTAAGAATGCAAGATGAAAGAAAAGAAAATGTTGATATTTGTTTTGCAAAATCACATTATGTTAAACATTGTCCATCATTACCAAGGTTGAAGGAAGTTTACCAAGAGAATAATGGGGCAAATCAATTGCCAATGCAACTATGTTATGTAGCTCCAAGAGGACCATGGTAGCCTATTCAACTTGATATGATGAAAGAGCCTAATTCACAATTTCAAGGTTATGCATATCCACCTCAAAGTAATTGGAGCAGACCCTTTCCTTGGCAACATTGGTCATCTCAACCCCAAAACCAATCTTGGCAACAAGGTTGAAAAGGAACTTATCGGAGACATCCACAATATCCTTAATACTTTCCTCAATATCCTCCATACCAAACTCCACATTATCCTTACCATTGACCTCCACCACAACTATAACCCCATCCACATCCATCTCAAATATACACTGCCACTCAACTATGTGCACCACCATTTCCAAACCCACACATTGAAGTAGCTCAGCCCACTTACAATGCTAAGATACAAAACTTCCAAACATCCCCTCTTGAGCTCAATGGTATTCACCATAGCTTAGGAAGAGTATTGTAATAAAGAGATTATCTTGATATCATTGAAGGACCACATCTAGAAGAAGAAGATTCAAATAAGAAGACCACATAACCATGGGCTATGATTAATGAAGAGGAGACATCAAAATCAGAGATCGAGAGAACTCCCTCATGGTTACCATCAAATCTTCCATGTATTCAAGAGAAAAATCAGCAAAAAGAGGAAGATTTGAAGGTCATGGTAGAAGAAGACATAAAGAATGATCTAGATCAGTAAAAGGACCAAGGACATCACAGCTATATTGAAATATGGTTCCAGACAATCACTAAGTTGCAGCATCACTATCTTCCTCAACTATGCTTGATCCTTTCGAAGTCAAATCATTTGGTCGTTGAAATATAGGTACATGTCAAAGCATACATTTGAAGCCTCCACATCATTTTATCTGTCATCTTGATGTCCACATCGCTCCATTGGAAGTATTATTATACTTTAAAGTGATTTTGTTTTTCAAGTAGGTTAGGGTAGAAGAAAAAAAAATACAAAAACAAAACAAAATGAAAAATAAGAGAAAAAAATAAAAATCTAAGGTGAAAACCTCCTTGGAGGTGCCTCAGATTGGCTCATTGATTGAAAACCTCCATGAGGCAGTTAATGGGTTGGAAAAAAGAAAAAGAAAAAAAGAGAAAAAAAGAAGAAGATCCTAGGTGAAAACCTCCTTTGAGGCACCTAGACAGACCTACTAGTTGAAAACCTCATTGAGGCAGCTAGTAGGCCTAGAAGAAGAAAGAAAGAAAAAAATCCTTGCTCCATGCATGCATGTACTCTCAAACATCTGCAAGCAACAAGAACAAGTTGGTACCAAATGGAAAATTGGTCAAGCCTAGTCAAAATAAGTCAAATTTTGGCTTTCTCCTACTTCGCTCAAATGCTCCAACAAGGCCAAGGCCATGCCAATCCATCACCCTCATCTATTTTCAACATCCACCCATCATTCTCAAGATTCTACCACTCATTTTCCTTGTTGTCCTAAAAAACTATAGGATGCTCTGTTTTACTACACGATACAAAAATACATAGAGCAGAAATTTGATTTTACCATAACTTGAAAACAATGCATCCATTTGCCAAGCTGTTTCCGGGGGAGATGCATATGGATGATGGTAACATGCTCAAGAAATTTCAGCAAACTCCAATGCATGGTTTCCAAGAAATTGGCCTCCATCACCTTCGACCATTTTTTCATTTTCTCAATATTTGTGTATCCATTTAAAAATTTGTTTCATGGGGAGATGCATATGGATGATGGTAACATGCCCAAGAAATTGCAGCAAATTCCACTACACAGTTTCCAATAAATCAACCTCCAACACCTTCAGGCATGTTTAGTTTTTCTCGAGATTTATGCATCCATTGACCAAAGGTTTTCTATGGGGAGATGCATAATGATGATGGCAACATGCTCAAAAATTTTCAGCTCAATCCAGTGTACCGTTTGGGAGATATGGACAAAACAAGTCGATGTCCTGTAAACCTACATGATACAGAACACTGAACAACACCTACAATATTGGCAGTGAGTAGTTTTAAAGAGATCTAGAGGTCAAAGAAACTCCTCTAGAGCTTAGCAGCAACATTAGGATCATCAGCATCACCATCCAACACGTGCACATCAACATCAACTCAGCAGCATCATGCATGTCTCTCCAACAACCATCAGGTAGGTATAGATATGCAATATTTTTCACCTCTTGTCTTGCGCATATTATAGTTAGAAATTTGTTGTCAATGCATCAGAGATGAGGTTTTTTAAGCTAAGGATTGGTCAACAGTCTCATCTGCCTTTAGCTAGTTAATCGCAACTCACTCCTTCACTTATGCAATGTTGAAAAGTCAAATTATGAAGGGTGATGATTTCAAGGAATGAGGACAGCAGTTAAAAGAAGAAATTTTTGTAAAGTCCAAGGTCACCACAGCACTCCAAGCCCTCCATCCACTTCATATTTACTATTTATTCATCATTCATTTATCCCATTTCATTCTTGAAAAAAAAAAAACAAAGAGAGCATCCTCTCAATTTTCATGAAATTTCCATTTGTAGGTCAGTAAGAAGGACAGTCAAAGAGTAAAGGAGGATCACAAAGAGACCCCTGTTGCTCACATTTTTATTTTAGCACTCATTACCCTTCATTCCTCCACCATTTCTATCATTTCTTCCACCCCCTTACTTCAGTTTACAAATGCACCGCGTTTTCTACAAGATGATCCTGTAGGAATTACAGTGACCCATAAATCCTACAGGGGGTGTCCAAATGGTGGAACAAGGTAGTAGAAGGTTCATAAGGGTGTGGAAGACCTTGCCAATCTAAAAAATATTCAAGAACTCATCTTGAATAAGGGCAAGAAAGCAAGTTAATGGTCTCAAGAAACAATGATTTTTCTTTAAACAAATATGTTTTCAGGCTTGTCCTTGCAGAGCTTATAGCCAGGATTCTTAATGCACAAGAGAGAGGCCACTAGGGCCATTGATGAGGCACAATGAGGTCACTAAGTTGCTCAGAGGATGAGAAACACTTTCAGTAGGGGGTATGATGGGCCTCTAAATTAGACATAAATTAGGGCCCATGCCTCTAATTTAAAACATGAATTAAGGTCTATGACCATCCTTCAGCACATTAAAACCTCTCTTTTTGCATTAGATAGTTTATTTTTAACTTTAATATATTCACTAGGAAGGTTTATGAATAATTGAATATTTGTGCCTAATATTATTTATTTCTTGTGGAATATTATGAGAATATTTGGCAGATTATGAAGAGTTGGAGGAGGAGATAATTGAGGGACTTGTTCCCTACTACTAGAGGATCAATAATAAATAATAAGTCAACAAGATATTATGGAATTATGACACAAATTGTGGAACTCCAATGATTTAGAAAATCTAGGAATGTGTTCCACTAATCAAGGGGGCAGATCCATCTATCAAGGGAGCATATCCACTAATCAAGGGATTTCGGTGGGGAGAGCTTCCTCCATCCATGGAGAATGATTCTCAATCATTTTGTATAAGTACCAAGTCGAATTTGCCTCTAGGGAATGATTGAGAAAATCTAGGAATGTGTTCCGTGCCATTTAATGCAAATTCCTAGTATTGGGGACTAGATCCACTAATCAAGGGATTTTGGTGGGGAAAACTTCCTCCATTCATGGGGAATGATTCCTAATCATTTTGTATAAGTACCAAGTCGAATTTTCCTTTAGGAGATAGATTTTCATTAGTGTTATTGTGGAAAGAGCTTGCATTTTTGTAGCTACATTGTATTTTCTTGTAGGGATATAATTCTATTGATGAAAATAATGAAGATTGGTGTGATGTTCAACTGCTAAATCTTGTTCTCTTCCATAGGTCTTTGAGTTTCCTTGGGCTTGGCCATCCAAGGAATCTCAGAGCCCTTTTGTATCATTTTCTTTCCTTCTTTTCATTTCTTATTCACATGCATCTCTAGTTTTTATTTCTTTCTATTTCTGCATTTAGTATTAATGATTTCTTGTTGTAGGATTGAGTTAAATGGTTGATGTAAATCCTTTTGTAGGATCACAAGAATTATTTCATCCTTGGAAAAGCTTTGTAAGTTCATAATAATCATTAAGTTTATTGGATTGGCCTTCTTATTCCAAATCTAGATTGCTGGACCTCCTTTTTAGCAAAGAACAGTAAATTTATGCTATTTTTTAGAGCATGCCAACGAGATTCAATCAACTTGATTCCACTTGCATTAAATCACAAAAACATTCTAGTTTATAACAAAAATTACCCCATTTGCATTTTCACTTGATTTGGTTAGGCACTTTTTAGATTTACTAGCTCACTAGTTCTCGAATTTCTAGATTTTCGACTAGTAATGTTTTTTATTTTTTATTTTTTTTAAATGGGTTAACAGAAGTCTTTTTGAGTGATTCCACTAGGAATAGGGACCTAAGACATCCTAGTTAATAACAAAATTTCTCCCATCCAATTTGGACTTGATTTTCTTTCTTATTAAACCCTGACCAATTTCATCATTTCACAAGGAAACTTCTCCAAGCTTTTTGAGCAAATCCATCCATCTCCCAACTTTGGTTTTAAGTTCTGAGTGATCCTAGCCATTTTCTCACTCCATTCCACTCATCTACCACCTTCCCTAAGCCTTCCATCACCTCCAACACTTCACATTTTTCACTAGGCTATATCTTGTAGGTTCACTGTAATTCCCACACGATCATTGTGTAGGTTTTTAGTACATCGTGTAGGTTTTTTCTAAAATGGCTCGTTTTGAGGTCAAATTGAGAGAAAACCTCTAGGAAGTGACCAAAAGCCTCCCAAGGGTCTCCCACACCACCCAACCATATCCTAACCCTTCCATCCAACCTCCAACGTCCTTAATTCACCTGCCACATCACCAACAGAAATTAGTTTGCATACTTGATTTTGCATGAAAAAGGAAGAAAGACAGAAAAATATTTGTTTTAGTCCCTTCACTTGCACATACTTCCATGCTTAGATAGTAGCGTTTGGTTCATAATAATTTAGCATTATTGCAAAACATAGTTTCTTGGGAGCTAATTAGGTAATAATGTGATTTAGCATTGAATTTCTGTCTCTTTCCTTGTACTTTCATTCTTGCATTAAGTTAAGGTTCAATTTCAAACATTTCATTTTTTGCAATTAGTTTAAGATTTGACTTCAGTACATGCATTCCATTACATCATGACAGCAAAGGAACATCTCTTAAATTTGTACGAACCCCGGGTTGATAATTAAAATCGGTAGCCCTCAGAGTTGCAGCATTCTTGTTGCAATACCAAGGCTCATCACCTAGCAAATATAGTAAAGATAAACATACATGACAACCCCTTTCTTCTAAAGATTAAAAACATATTTCGAGAGAAAAAAAAAAAATTTCCCAAAAATAAACAAAATAATACATTCCTAACACCTCAAAAATATTTAAACCTTATAAAAATAATCATAAATCATATTAAAATTACCTTAGACCATATGTTTCAAATCAATAGAATTAGATGTATTTCAAATAGAATAATGATAAATAATTCAAATGCATCTGATCATACATACAAATTAATGACAATATGTTTCAAATCAATAGAATTAAATGTCTTTCAAATATGCAAAAAGATAAATAACTCGAATCTATCTAATAATAAATAATAAATGTATTCTGGAAAAAAAAATATTATTATTTTAATCTATAAATTAGATTTTTGTTTCGAATAAAAATAATAATAAATAATTCGAATCCATCTGATAATAAATAATAATTGTGTACTAATTAATTTTTTAAATTTACAGAGGTTTTAAATAAATCAAAAAGTAACTTTAATGATAAATGACTCCTGTTTAAGAATAAATAATAATTGTATTCTGGAAAAATAAAAATATTATTATTTTAATCTATAAATCAAATTTTTGTTTCGAATAAAAATAATAATAATAAATTCGAATCCATCTGCAAATAAATAATAATTGTATTCTGGAAGAATAAAAATATTATTATTTTAATCTATAAATTAAATTTTTGTTTCGAATAAAAATAATAATAATAAATTCAAATCCATCTGCTAATAAATTGTGTTGGGAAAAACTAATTAATTTTTTTAATTTACTGAGGTTTTAAATAAATCAAAAAGTAACTTTGATGTTCTACATGTAAGCAGTACAAGTAAATTTGATGTTCTTCATGTAAGCACTTCAAGAATATTTTATAATGTCCTTCATGTAAGCACTTCAACACTAATTTATTTTCCAATTTCAGGTATGACATATTCAATAACATCACGTGAGAACCTAGTGCCCTTCCTCGCACTTTAACATTACGTATAAAAAATATTCACCTAGGAGTTTGGATCAGAAGTGGGGCATATATGCCTTGCAAATCAAGACAATGCAATCCATCATAATGAGTATAAAGTCTTTTCTCTTTAGTCGGATTCTCCACATTGATCCAGACATATCTAATCAATAAAATCAGATATTCCACTGCCAAAAAGACTAACAAAAATTATTTTGTCCATTATACCTTTTTATCCGAAGTGGACTCTACTTTAACGCGGTTACATGACATTCTCCTCCTAAAATTATTGTGTCCGTTATACCATTTTTCCAAAGTGGACTCTTCTTTAACGCGGTTACGTTACATTCTCTTCATGGCATTTGTTCTGATCTTATTGCGTTCTCAAATCTCCAAACCGATTAAAAAAAATGTTTAGATACCTCGTTTTAATCGGTGTTGTCCATGCACCAGGAAGGAAACAAATTTGTTTATGTCACTGTGATCTTTTATGGAGTATAAACCATAATAATCCACGAAGAAATTCTCATTTTTATATCTAACTAAAAAAATAATCCCCTAAAATGTTATGAGATTTTCTTTCAGATTAATCAGGTCATTAAGTTATGGTCCTTAACCCTAATCATACTAAAGAGAATCTTCAATCACTGTCACCTTTAGATGACCTGAACAAAACGGACGATCTATAAAAATGTTCAAAACCTAGCAGATTTTCCACTCAAAAGCTGAAATAATGCTGTAAACCCACCCGAATTTCTGCTTTAAGAGCAAGCTACAATAATGCTGAAGCATGACCATGAAAAGTTGGGTTGAGCTTTTTAGTTACGTATGGAACTCTCCTGCTGAAATATAGCTTGGTTTCGCTTTCACCATTGTGTAAAGGGAAAGCTGAATATGTGGCAACCACAAATCTCTGTTCACATTGTGCAGACTAGACATAGAAAAAGCATTTTAAAATTACTTAAATATTTCTCTAAGTCTATCAATTCCACTGCAAATGTATTTTACAGAGCGCAAGTTAAGCATTCAATATAATAAGGTTTAATGAATGGACACTTGAAACGATAAATTAAGATTTAAAATATGAAAGGACAGTGGAGTACTGTAAAAGTCAAAGGCAGTTCAGATCACACGTAGGTATTTCACTAACTCCATCAATTCCACTTCAAACCTCAGTTTACAAAGTGAAAATTAAACGGAGAATAATATTTAATGAAGGGTGGGACTTAGACAGCTGAAATCACTTCAGATTACACGTAAGTATGTCACCAACTAAATCAACTTAGGCGCTGCTTGATTATGATTATATAAAATATTGAGTAAATAAATGTGGAATACAGGTGTATGCCTCGCTTACCACACAGTAACGGTGCCCCTTTTAAATGCTGAAAAATTGATACTAGTGGCCACCTGTTCATGTTTTGCTGACACACAAATTGTTTGCCTTTTACTCTCGAAAATTGATAAGAGTTGCCATCTGTCCATGGTTTTGCTGACATATATTTTTTTCGCCTTTTTGTCGACTTTCAAAACCCAAACAGTTGAGCAGATTGTTACATATTACTCGCCCTTTCTTACTGCTCCAATGTGATGGCAAACAAAACCCAACGCCAAGTGTTTATCCTGCGACAGATGTTTCTCTTGCAAAAGATATTTAGAAGCAGGAGAGTTAAAGAAAAGAGGAGCCCACTGCGAGTTTGGTGGTTGTTGCCCATCACTTCGGATTCTCACTCTAATAATATTTCGTTGCTTTCCGTCTTGTAATTTATAATTTTCGTCGGAACTCATTTGCTTTTTGCCTTCCTATATATACACAGCGTTTATGCCCTCCTATAGATACACAGCCTACAATGCGCTTCATTGTAATGTGTATGAATTTTAATGTTTTGCAATAGGAAATTTTCCTAGAGGTGTAATCTGATATTTCATTTTACATAGCAATCATGGAAGAAGCAGAGGGCAGCTGCTGCAAGGGTTTAACAACATTCTTTGAGAAATCAAAGCCAGCTTTGGCTATGATATCTGTTCAATTTGGGTTTGCTGGGATGAATATAATCTCAAAAGCAGCTCTAAATCAAGGAATGTCTCACTTTGTTTTGGTAGTCTACAGACATGCTGTGGCCACACTAGTATTAGTGCCTTTTGCATATGTTTTGGAAAGGTACAAGCAAAATACTGCAACTATTCATATTGAACTTGACTGCTAGGAATCTATGGAAATAGTTCATATTATTCTTATGTATTCATTATAATATTTTTTTTCATTTGCTGCAGGAAGTCCAGGCCAGTTTTGACATTTCGAGTATTCGCTGAGATTTTTCTCAGCGCTTTGTTTGGGTAATACTTCATAAAATTAACATCTTATTAATTATTTCTGCAGATAACCCATTGTTTTCAAGATTAATTATGTGCTCTATCTACCCACAGGTCGACTTTGAATCAGAATTTCTATTACGCAGCTCTTGGTTATACCTCACCCACGTTCGCATGTGCTCTGAGTAACATGGTACCTGCTGTGACTTTTCTCATGGCCATTCCTTTCGGGTAATCACTCGCAACATGCGATTATGCCATTAACTAATCAGTCCCCATTTTCATTATCTGAAACAAAATCTCTGAATCTTTCACAGGCTGGAAAGAGTTGGGATAAGAAGCTTGGCTGGTCAAGCAAAGGTACTGGGGACCTTAATCTGCGTGGGTGGGGCTATGCTCATGACATTATACAAAGGAATACCAATAACCCTATGGTCATCACCTTTCGATTTCAGACAAGGTAAAGGCAATGCTAATGGATCCGATTCTGAGAATTTGACTAAGGGCTCACTGTTGCTCGTCGCCAGTTGCATTAGTTGGTCATCTTGGTTTATTTTACAGGTAAATTTCTTTATTTGTGTATATATATGTATCTGTGTGGGGGGTGGAGCGGATGGTCAGACCTAACTCTAACAAAGGTGTTTTCTTGGTTGGTTACAGGCTAAACTGAGTAGAAGATATTCGGCTAAGTATACTAGCACAGCCCTAATGTGTTTTCTAGCCACTATACAATCAGCAGTGCTAACCCTAATTTTTGAACGAGATCATCCATCTGTGTGGGCGATCGGGTGGGATATTAAGCTTCTGACTTCAGTGTATTCGGTAAGTAGTTCGGTGTTATACATATTGCTGATAATTGGTATCTGAATTTATTGTTTGTAGTAATATTGGTGTTAAGTTTTTGTTGAGACCATGCAGGGAGTTGTGGCATCGGGAATAGCATTTTGTATAATGACATGGTGCATTGGACGAAAGGGGCCACTGTTTGTGACAATGTTCAGTCCATTGCTGCTCATAATTGTGGCTGTCATGAGCTCCATAATCCTTGACGAGAAGCTCCATTTGGGAAGGTTTGAACCTCACAATTATACAATTTCAAAGTTGTTCGGATGTGAAGCATAAAATTATGAAATAATATTTTTTGCATTTTTGTCTGCAGTGTCATGGGTTCGCTTCTGATTGTTGGTGGGCTATATGCGGTGGTATGGGGTAAAGCAAAGGAGATGGGAAAGATTGTGAAGATACCAAAGAAGGATTCGGATGAGAGCTGCAACAGCCAGGAATTGTCAGGCCACTCTAGGTATGCAACATCGAATAACAAGGAGTTGATAATCAACACGCAGCTGAAAAATGACGATAATCACCATCAGGAAAAGGAATTAGCAGCCTCTAAAATGGAGAAAGCAACCAGAGAAACCGAGGAAATCTGCTGTGGTAGGGAATTGACGAGTGTTGGGAATCACGTAGCAATTGATTGCTCCGCTTTCGACGGAGATGGTCTTCACGGGGATGATCGAATCGTGTGTGCTGGAGAAGCTTCGACTCGTGAAGGAAAAAGAGAGGTTACAACTGTCAGCAAGGTCTGAGTACTAAAAATTACTAGTATCACCCCACACGGGTTATTTGGAGTTGATGGCATCACAATTGAGGGAATCTTCGTCTTTCCTCCATTTCATTTTCATTGTATTATGCTGAGAAAAGATAATTAGATAATCATAATCCTGTACCAGAGCTTATTTACTCCCATATTATCTAATAAGACCATTCCCATATATATCTAATAACACCACACCACACAAAATAGAAGAGTATGAAGCCTGGGCAAACTAGCTTCATAAGCAAGCTACCAATATAATTTATCATATATTGGTGAATTTCAATAGAATCTATTCAAACAATTTGGGTAAACCAAATTGAACATTTGATCTTTATTTTCTTCATCATATCCTAATCTAATCCAAATTCTTTTAATTGGATCTTCCTAATCCGATACCAGAGCTTATTTATTCCCATATATCTCTAATAAGACCACAGAAAATAGAAGAGCATGAAGCCAAGGCAACTTAACTAGCTTCATAAGGAAGCTGTAAATTATATGGGTGAATTTCAGTAAAGTATATTAAATAATTTGGGTAAACCAAATTCAACATTAAATTTTTATTTTCTTCACCCTATCGTATTTTAATCCAAATTTAAATGGGAACTTCCTAATCCGATTCTCGTCATAATCCGATACCAGAGCTTGTTTATTCCCATATATCTCTAATAAGACCACACAAAATACACAAAATAGAAGAGCATGAAGCCAAGGCAACTTAACTAGCTTCGTAAACAAGCTAACAATATAATTTTAATAAATTATATTGGTGAATTTCAATAAAGTATGATTGAACAATTTGGTAATTTTGATAAATTATATCGATAAGTTTCAATAAAGTATACCGATAAATTATATTGGTAAGTTTCAATAAAGTATATTGAACAATTTGGGTAAACCAAATGGTTCAATTTTGATAAATTATATTGGTGAATTTCAATAAAGTATTATTGAATAATTTGGGTAAACCAAATCGTTAATTTTGATAAATTATATCGATGAATTTCAATAAATTTCAACAAAGTATTATTGAACAATTTGGGTAAACCAAATTGTAAATTTTGATAAATTATAATCCGAATTTAAATTGGAATATTTTAATCCGAATTTAAATTGGAATATCTTAACTATGAGATAAGACAAAACCATCAAATCGAATCCCACAATTAATAATGCAAACAGTTCTAGCCTGAAACTCTTGCGTGAAAGACATGATCTGCAATCCAGAAGCGATTTCATGAATCACACCAGACCGGCCAGAAAGCAATTTCGCGAATCAAGCCACACCGGCCAAAGAGTTGACAAGATCAACAGACATGGGACATCAGCTTGGGCTGTGGGTTGATTCATCAGGCGAAAAACAACGTGCTTAATATGTTTACGATCCCCTGATAAATTTGTGTTTTGTTTATTCTGCATCCAGATCTTCAATGGCAGCTTCACCCATATATCTGGTTTTGGCCACAAATGAGCATCAATAGGTCTCCGTTGACACTATTCTTGCATCTTAAGAGTTTCATAGTAAGGCACATCAGCGATCTCCAAAATTCAAACTCCCCCTCTGCAAATATCTAATTCCACAAATACCTTAACTCCAATATTGATACAATTACCACAATCACATCACATTTTTATGAAATCTATAATCACATTTATATGAAATCTATCTACCATCAGATTTACCAATGTGGTTGATATTTACAACCACACATTTGTCAATGTGTGGTTGATATTTACAACCACAGCTTTATCAATGTAGTTGATATTTATAACTATATTTACTGATTTAAGCTCTTAAATCCACCATCCACTACATTAATAATTATTATCTATATTTTATTAAAATCTAATTATTTTTTATTATTAATAACTATATAAATAATAATATCCATATTATCTTTTATTTATATAAATATAAATATTATCTTTTATTTATATAAATATATATAAACATTATTTTATATGTTCTTATTAATATAAATATATATATTATAAATATATATAATATATATATAAACATTATTTTATATGTTCTTATTAATATAAATATATATAATATAGAAACATTATTTTATAGGTTAATATAACATTGATCATTATATAAAATTTTGTTGTCATTAATAATTATTATATATCTATTAATATAATTATTAATATATTTTATATATGTACTTGAAAGATATTGAAATATATTAATAATATTAAGTGTATATGAAATATATAAAACTAAAATATATTATATTATTATTTATCTATATATAAATATAATAGTGACATTAATATATATAAAAATAATTTATATAATAATATATTATAAATTTAAATTTTAGGATTTATTAATTTTTTGCTATTTAAATATTGATCTTAATAACTCCAAAAAATTAATATTTTAAAGCTAACTAATTAATAAATCAAAGAGATTAAATTATAAATGTGAGGAATTATTAATATTATAAATCGAAGCTACTAATAAACTCAAGGGTTCATTATTATAAACCCAAGGAATTAATATTTTAAAGCTAACTAATTAATAAATCAAAGAGATTAAATTATAAATGTGAGGAATTATTAATATTATAAATGGAAGCTACTAATAAACTCAAGGGTTCAATATTATAAACCCAATGAACCCAAGGGTTCAATATTATAAATCCAACGAATTAATAAACCCAAGAGATAAGTACTGTAAATCTAAAAAATCAAAAAACCCAAAGAATCAATATTAAAAACACATGGGATTAATAAATTCTAACATTTTAAACCCAAGCAATCAATAAACCCTAAGAATTAATATTTTAAACTCAAGAGATTATTAATATTATAAACTCAAGGGATTAAATTATACATCCAATGGAGAAATAAACCCAAAATTTCAATATTATAAAACCAAGGAATTAGTAAACCCAAGGGATAAATATTATAAATCTAAGCGGTCAACCAATGCAAAGGGTCAATAGTAAAAAGACAAGGGATTTATAAACGCATAAATTAGAATTTTAAACCCAAGGCATTGATATTTTAAATTGAAGGGATTGATAAACCCATAGGATTATTATTATTATAAAACCAAGAGATTAATAAACCTTAAAGATGGTTAATATTATAAACCCAACTACATTAGTAAATATTGTTGTGGTATAATTTTAATATTAGACGTAAAATTAATATTCATATTGATGATGATAATAATACTAATAATAATAATAATAGAAGAAGAAAAAGATAACCATTATAACAAAAATATTACTATTACTGTAATTAACCTATATTAATAATGATTTATAATGCTAATAAATTATTATTACTATTATTATTATAATTTTAAAATAATTATTGTTATTACTCATTATTTAATAATAATAATAACAATAAAAATAAAGTAATTATTATTATTATCATTTAAAATATTGTTTTTATTTATTTATAAATTTATATTAATTATTTTATATTAATTAAATTTAAGGGATTTATATTAAATCCAAAGATTGATATTATAAACCTTATGAATAATATTATGCCTTAGTCTCTAGGAATATGAACCCTTAGATTAATAAACCTAAGGGATTGATATTATAAATCGATGGGAATAATAAACTCAATGAAT
The DNA here is from genome assembly GCA_031772625.1 of Pinus tabuliformis. Lineage (NCBI taxonomy): Eukaryota > Viridiplantae > Streptophyta > Pinopsida > Pinales > Pinaceae > Pinus > Pinus tabuliformis. The sequence continues at coordinate 509,858,123 of CM062805.1, forward strand.
TATTACTAAAACCCAAGGGATTATAAACCTAGGGGAATGATATTACATCCAAGGGATTAATATTATAAATCTGAGGTATATAAACCCTAAGGTAAATATTGTAAACCCTAGAATTATCATGGTTGACCATGGTTGATTTTCATATTGAGACAATTTTTGTGACAATGTGATGTTCCACCATGGTTGACCATGATTGATTTTTGTATGCACAAAATCTTTGTTGCAATGCCACCTTGGACCATGGTTTTTTTTAATAGTGAGAAAATCTTTGTTACAATGTGATGTTGGACCATGATTTTAAACCAAAGGGATTCATATTAGACCCAAGGATTAATATTGTAAACCATGTGAATAATATTAAACCTTAGGAATAAGAACCCTTAGATTACTAAACACATGGTATTGATATTATAAAACCAAGGGAATAATTATAAACCAAAGGGATTAATACTAAAAGCCCAAGGGGTTGCACCATGGTTCACCATGATTGATTTTCATATGGAGACAATATTTGTCATAATGCAATGGTGGACCATGGTTGATTTTCATTTTGAGAAAATATTTGTGACAATGTGACATTGGACCATGGTTGACCATGATTATAAACCAAGGGGATTTATATTAGACCCAAGGATTAATATTATAAACCCTATGAATACACCCTATTAAATCAGAGGTATATAAACCCTAAGATAAATATTGTAAACCCTAGAATTAACATGGTTTGACTATGGTTGACCATGATTGATTTTCATATGCATAAAATATTTGTCATAATGCAACGTTGGACCATGGTTGATTTTCATATTGAGAAAATCTTTGTCATAATGTGACGTTGGACCATGATTGACCATGATTTTAAACCAAAGGGATTCATATTAGACCCAAGGATTAATATTATAAACCCTATGAATAATATTAAACTATAGGAATGCGAACCCTTAGATTACTAAACGCAAGGTATTGATATTATAAACCCAAGGGAATAATAAACCAAATAAATTAATACTAAAAACCCAAGGGGTTGCAACATGGTTCACCATGATTGATTTTCATATGGAGATAATCTTTGCCACAATACGACATTAGACCATGGTTGATTTTCATATTGAGAAAATCTTTGTCACAATGTGACGTTGGACCATGGTTGACCATGATTATAAACTAAGGGGATTTATGTTCGACCTAAGGATTAATATTATAAACCATATGAATAATATTGTACCCTAGTAATAAGAACCCTTAGATTAACAAACCCAAGGTATTGGCATTATAAACCTAAGAGAATAATAAACCAAAATTATTAATACTAAAAACCAAAGGGATAATGATTATGAACCCAAGGTATATAAACCCCAAGATAAATATTAATATAGGAAACCAAATGGATTATAAACATACAGTAAAAATATTTAACCCAAGGGAACAATATTAAACTCTCAAGGGAATAATATTAAACACAAGGGATAAATATTATAAACTTAATTTATATAAACCGTAAGATAAATATTAAAAATCCTAAAATAAACATGGTTGACCATGGTCTACCACGATTGATTTTCATATTGAGACAATATTTGTCATAATGCGACATTGGGCTATTGTTGAACATTATTGATTTTTGTACTGAAACAATCTTTGTCAAAATGCGACATTAGACCATGGTTGACCATGGCTAACAATGTTTGATTTTCATATTGAGACAATCTTTGTCACAATGTGACATTAAAACAAGGTTGACCATAGTGGACCTTGATTATAAACCCAAGGGATTTATATTAAACCATAGGATTATTATTATAAACCCTCTGAATAATATTTCATATTGAGATCATCTTTGTCGGAATTCGATGTTGGACCATGGTTGACCATGGTTGATTTTCATATTGATACAAGCTTTGTCATTGTGTGTTGTTGCACCATGGTTCACCATGATTGGTTTTCATATGGAGACAATCTGTGTCACAATGTGACATCAGACCATGGTTGACCACAGTTGAATATGTTTGATTTTCATATTGAGATAATCTTTGTCACAATGTGACATTGGAACATGGTTGACCATAGTTGACCATGATTATCAATCCAAGAGATTTATATTAAACCATAGGATTAATATTATAAACACTATGAATAATATTTCATAGTGAGACAATCTTTGTGAGATTCCAACAATGGACTATGGTTCATTTTCATATTGAGACAAGTTTTGTCATAGTGTGACATCCATGGTTCACCATGATTGATTTTCATATGGAGACAATCTTTGTCACAGTGCAACATTGGACCATGGTTGATTTTCATATTGACAAAAACTATGTAAAAATGTGATATTGGACCATGATTGACCATGATTATAAATAAAGGGGATTTATATTCGACCCAAGGTTTAATAATATAAACCCTATGAATAATATTATATTATAAGAATAAAAACCGTTAGATTAATAAACCTAAGGGATAGATATTGTAAACCCAAGGGAATAATTTAAAACAAAATGATTAATACTAGAAACCCAAGGGATTATAAAACCAAGGGAATAATATTAAACCCAAGGGATAAATATTTTAAACCCAAGGTACATAAACCCCAAGATAAATATTAATACATGAAATCGAATGGATTATAAATGCACACGAAGAAATTTAGCCCAAGGGAACAATGTTAAACCCTATTGAACAATATAAAATGAACGTATATGAACCCCAAAAAAAATATTAGGAACCGTAAATATGTGAGCCGATATCTAGCCATGGTTGATTTTCATTTTGATACAATCTTTTGCGCAAAGGGACGATAGAACATAATCAACTGTTAAGCCTTAACATTAATACTATAAACATAAAGAATATTAATACATTAAAAACCATTAACAGAGTAATATAATCCATTATTATCAATACATTAATGTTAATACATTGTAAACCATAAAAAGATTATAAACCATTATTAAGTTTTTAAACCATTAACACATTAATATTAATACATCAATACATTAATAGCATAAACCTAAAGAATATTAATATATTAAAACCCAAGGAATTATAAACCCAAGGGAATAATATTAAACCCAAGGAATAAATATTATAAACCCAAGGTATATAAACCCAAAGATAAATATTATAAACCCTAAAATAAGCATGGTTAACCATGGTTTATCATTGGTAAATGTGGTTGTGCTAAGATTCTAAACTCTAAACCCAATATAATAAATGAGAATAAACACTAAACCCAATATTATAAACCATAATATTAAATCCTAATTTATTCAATGTCACATTGTGACATTGATAAATTGCAATGTAATGTATCAAGCAATTAATGTTATAAACCCAAGGGATTATTATTAAAAATCCAATAGATTCATAAACCAAGGGGTGTATTAATACTATAAACCGAGGAGATTAATACTAAATACTAGGATTGATATTATAAACCCTAGTATTAGTATTAAACCTCAAGAATATAAACCCTAATATTAATATTATAAACCCTAATATTATATGAATCAAATCTAATATTAATATTATAAACCCTTACACATAAAGAATATTAATACATTAAAAACCATTAACACATTAATATAATCCATTATTATCAATACATTAATATTAATACATTATAAACCATAAAAACATTATAAACCATTATTAAATTTTAAACCATTAAACCATTAATATTAATACATCAATACATTAATGGCATAAACCTCGAGAATATTAATATATTAAAACCCAAGGAATTATAAACCCAAGGGAATAATATTAAACCCAAGGAATAAATATTATAAACCCAAGGTATATAAACCCCAAGATAAATATTATAAACCCTAAAATAAGCATGGTTAACCATGGTTTATCATGGTTGATCATGGTTTATCATTGGTAAATGTGGTTATGCTAAGATTATAAACACTAAACCCAATATAATAAACCATAATAAACACTAAACCCAATATTATAAACCATAATATTAAATCCTAATTTATTCAATGTCACATTGTGACATTGATAAATTGCAATGTAATGTATCAAGTAATTACTGTTTTTTTTTTTGACAAATATGGTTGCTATTATAAATCTGAAAAAAAGAGGGAGACTGAGATCCTGAAATACATGCTGAGGTGCGAAGAAGAGCTAGGGAAGGAGTTACAACTTAAAAAATTCCTCCTTAATCCTGCCTTTTGGGCTTCTAAAAACCAAAGACCAAAGGTAAATCCTAACAAACTGCAGTAATAAATAAGAACATTTACAAAGCATATCAATCTATATTACTGTGGCTGATGTGTCAAGTAGTGGTCTCTTCAGGTTTTTCGTCGGCACCGACTTGCTTCAATCTTGACAGAACTTGTTGAAGCTGTGTCTTTTTTTCTGCTGTATTTTCTACTGTTCCTTTTTTGTTGTTCCGTTTTTTCTGTTGTTCCTTTTCTGCTGTTCCTTTGAGAAAAAGGAATAGTAGAAACCAAAGGTGTTGTTCCTTTAGATCGACAGAAGAAAAAACCAATGGGGGGAAAGCTCTGGAAGACTTGATGACAGAATGAGAAGGGGAAGAGAGGAGTGTGAATAAATAAGATGGGAGGCACAGAGGATTAAGCAGGGAGGAGGAGTCATGGGAGGAAGACAACGATTGCGGAATAGGAGTCATGAAATGAGATAAGCCGGCGGGTTTCATGTTTGCAAAAGAGGGGAATGAATTTTCTGAAAGAAGGCAGATCATCAAGTATATAGAGTCTTGGACATGGATCATGATGATCTTGAACTAGTTCCAAGTGTCAGGGATTTCTGATTTGGGGGCTTGGAAATAATAGAGGAGGTTTGGTGTCATGGCATATATTGATGAGATTCCTCATTATTGCAACGTAGGCTGCCCAATGCTCTATTGTATGCCCTGTTGGCAAGAAGTTCAGCATCCTTGTTGAATGTACGAAGGATGTGATGGAAGGTCAGAGTGATGAAAGATTGGCTCAAATTTTTGCACGTGCTGATGGACTGATGGAGAAGGACGTTGGGTGAATCTTTGTTTTGGGCCATGAGGCCAATAACAACTACTGAATCTCCAAAGATGTGAGCTGTGTCTATACCGAGCTTGTTGAGCTAAATGAGGCCTTGATATAAGGCTAAAGCCTCAGCCTTGTTGTTAGAAAGGTACTCGAGCCCCCATTCATATGAGACCATACAATCTCCATTGGCATTGCAAATCACTCCACTTGCTCCAGCAATCCCAGGATTCGATTTCAAGGCACCGTCGAAAAAGAGATAATAAGTGTTTCAATTTTTAAGCCATGTAGCAAATTCTTCCTCCTTAAGATGGATTTTCCAACTGTAATACATTTTACTTTTCCTGCTGCTAGTGGTGGCCTCAACCTGATTACTATTATTTATGTTCAGTATATAGCCAATAAAAATTCGCTCTTCCACATTAAGATCGGTGATGTCTATGCTTCTGTAGTTTTTGACTGAAACAGTTTCCAAAGCAAGACTCCTTGCTTTATTGCATAGATTCCTAGTGATTGTGTCCTTGTCCTTACAAACTTTACAGTTTTTGGCGAGCCAGATAGACCATAAAATAGTGAGGGGTAGGGCGTCCCCGACCTTTTTTTTTGACAAATTCGGTTGTTATTATAAATCTGAAAAAAAGAGGGAGACTGAGCTCCTGAAATACATGGTGAGGTGCCAAGAAGAGCTAGGGAAGGAGTTACAACATAAACAAAATTCCTCCTTAATCCTTAATAAATAACAACAGTTAGAAAGCATATCAATCTATATTACTGTGGCTGATGTGTCGAGTAGTGGAATCTTCAGGTTTGTCATCAGTGTCGACTTGCTTCAAGCTTGATGAACTTGTTGAAGCTACACTTTTCTTTCCTGTTGTTCCTTTTCTACTGTTCCTTTTCTCCTATATTTTCTGCTGTTCCTTTTCTGTTGTTCCTTCATGAAAAAGGAACAGCAGAAACCAAAGGTGCTGTTCCTTTAGATCGGCAGAAGAAAAAACCAACGGGAGGAAAGCTCTGGAAGACCTGAGGACAGAATGAGAAGGGGAAGAGAGGTGTGCGAATAAATAAGATGGGAGGTACAGAGGATTAAGCAAGGAGGAGGAGTCATGGGAGGGAGAGAGTGAGTGTAGAACAGGATTCATGAAATGGGATAAGTTAGCGAGTTTCATGTTTTCAAAAGAGGGGAATGTATTTTCTGAAAGAAGGTGGATCATCGAGTAGATAGAGTCTTGGGCATGGATCATGAGGATCTTGAACTAGTTCCAAGTGTCAGGGGTTTCTGATTTGAGGGCTTGGAAAGAACAGAGGAGGTTCAGTGTCATGGCATATATTGATGAGATTCCTCATTATTGCAACGTAGGCTGTCCAGTGCTCTATTGCATGCCCTGTTGGCAAGAAGGTTGGCATCCTTGTTGAATGTACGAAGGATGTGATGGAAGGTTAGAGTGATGAAGGACTGGCTCAAATTTTTGCACCTGCTGATGGACTGATGGAGAAGGACGTTGGGCGAATCTTTGTTTTAGGCCATGAGGCCAATAACAACTGCTGAATCTCCAAAGATGTGAGTTGTGTCTATACTGAGCTTGCTGAGCTGAATGAGGCCTTGATACAGGGCTAAAGCCTCAACCTTGTTGTTGGAAAGGTGCTCGAGCCCCCTTTCATATGAGACCATACAATCTCCATTGGCATTGCAAATCACTCCACCTACTCTAGCAATCCCACGATTCGATTTTGAGGCATCGTCGAAAAAAAGATAATAAGTTTTGCAGTTTTTAAGACATGTAGAAAATTCTTCCTCCTTAAGATAGATTTTCCAACTGTAATACATTTTACTTTGCTTGCTGGTAGTGGTGGCCTCAACCTGATTACTATTATTTCTGTTCAGTATATAGCCAATGAAAATTCTCTCTTCCACATTAAGATCGGTGATGTCTATGCTTTTGTAGTTTTTGACTAAAATAGTTTCCAAAGCAAGACTCCTTGCTTTGTTGCATAGGTTCCTAGTGATTGCATCCTTGTCCATAAAAACTTTACGGTTTCTGGCGAGCCAGATAGACCATAAAATAGTGAGGGGTAGGGCATCCCAGACCATTTTTACTGTGTTGTGTTTTCTTGGTTTCCAAGGGTAATTTTTCCTCCATTATTAAATAACCTCTCCTACGGAGTCCTGATCACTCCAAGGGATGTGATTGTTATGGGATATACTTCTCCAACAGACTTTAGCAAAAGTGTAGGCAATAAAAAGATGCTATATAGATTCTTCATTAGATTGACAGTTAGGATAAAGTGAAGGACCAATAATACCCTACTTCCGAAGGTTATCAGCAGTGAGTATTTTCCCTTTTAGAAGGGTCCACAGAAAGAATTTAATTTTGGGCAGAGCTTTAGATTTCCAAACCATTTTCCAATGGTTCCAAGTGGTCATGGGGTAATGGCTATTGCAAATGTACTAGTGAGAAAATTGAACAGTATACTTTGAGCCTGACAGGTACCGGCGAAAGCCATCAGGTTCATTCTTTTTAATTGGAGCTATACCGTGCAAATGGTATTGAAGAGCTTGAAGACTGGCCATGAGATGAACAGGAATGGCTAGGAATGTCCATCCTATCCATAAATTGGAGTGGTTGTCCCACAAAGAGATCTGGTCTAGGTGGTGAATTCCTATACTATTAAAATAGGTGAGAATGGGAATGACTCCAACATGGCTGTTTAATGGCTGCTTGCCCATTATTTTGTCTGATCCAATATTGATATTAGCACCTCTTTTGGGAACTTTAGAGATATTTTGGATCATTAGAGGAATTGTTTTTTTACATAGATGCCAAATTTTGGAAGAGTCTCTGATAGGGATATTCTGATCAAGGAGTCGTTGCCTTGGGAAATTTAGGTATTTGACCTCCAACACTCGTTTCCACCAAGCTGAGAGAACAGTGATAAGCCTCTAGACAATCTTGCCTCGAAAGGCAAGGTTAAGAAATTTGGGGGATCTAATCCCAAGACCACCTTTGTCTTGAGATTGGATGACCTGCTTCCAACTAACTAAATTGAATTTGTTTTTGTCATTTTTCCCTCCTTGCCAGAGGCATTGGCGGAGGATGACTTCCATTTTGTAGTGGATCGAGGCTGGAGATTGAAGAAGAGAAAATTGATATAGAGGTAGGGAGGAGATACCTGATTTGAGAAGGATGACGTGGCCCGCTGGGTTGAGCCAGATGGGACCCCAACGCTGCACCTTTCTCTTCATCTTGTCAATCATTGTGTCCCAAACTTCAGCCTTCAAGGGACCTATACTTATTGGCAGGCCCAGGTAAGTAAAATGTGACCATTCATAATTGCAGGAGACCCCAAGGATGGTGGCTATGCTATGCAGAACCTGTGCTGAAGTGTTCCATCCATAAATACAACTTTTCTACTGATTGACTTGACCACCCAAATACCTCATGTATTTTTCCAACAGAAACTTAAATCGCCTGGCTATTATCGTGGATGCTCCTCCAAGTAAGAGGGTGTCATCAACAAATTGAGAGTGCTTAATGTTCTTTACACCATTCCCAAATTTTATTCCAATGATGAGACCAACTCTCCACTTGAAGTCCAGCGCTTTGCTGAAGGATTCAACCATCAGAATGAAGAGGTAAGGTGAAAGAGGGCAACCTTGCCTAAGACCCCGTGAAGATTGAAAAGCAGTTCCAGGTCGTCCATTAACAAGAAGAGAGATCCAGGGCCTGGAGATGCAAGCTTTGATGAGATTTAAAAAGGCTGCATCAAATCCCATATTTTTTAAAACATCTAAAAGATAGATGTGCCTTACTCTATCAAAGGCATTGACTAAATCAAGTTTAAGGACAAATCCTTTCTCATTCCTAATTTGGCTTGAATGAACAACTTCTTGGACAAGGAGGATAGAGTCTGTAATTTGTCTATTGGCCAAAAAACCCCCTTGGTTTTCAGAAATGAGAGGAGGGAGAAAGGATTTGAGGCAAAAAGTAAGAATTTTTGTTAGAATCTTGTAGGACGAGTTGCAAAGGGAGATGGGATGGAATCGACTAAAAGAAGAAGGTCAATTTTCTTTGGGAATGAGGGCTAAATGAGTGGCATTGGTGTAACCACCGATTTTGGCTTTCCGTTGGACCCATTTGAGCATTTTAGTCAGATCTCTTTTTATAATTCCCCATAAAGTGTGATAAAAGTAAATGGGGAAGCCATCAGGTCCTGGTGTTTTATCCCACTCAAGAGCCCATATGGTTTTTCTAACTTCCTCCTCATCAATTTCCTTATTCAAGGTATCATTCATTTCCTTGCTGATGCTTTTGGGAAGGAATTGTAGTAGGTCATCGTAATCCTCTTCATCTGTTGTTTCAGTTAGAAGGTCCGCATAGTGGTTGGTAGTAGCCTGTCTGATGGCTTCTTGGGTGGTTTGAAGGTTACCTTCAACATCCAATATTGAGCTGACGATATTGCTTACTCTCCCCACAGTAGTCTGTTTGTGAAAGAAAGCTATATTCTGGTCCCCTCCTTGCAGCCAGAGTTCGCTTTCTAGCATTTTTCTCTCTTGGGTGAGGCCCTGCTCTTCTATTTCCTTTTGGACACTGTTTAGTGTATTTTTGATCTCCTTTTTTATCCTTTCAGGCTCCTTATAACTGATTTTCGCGCATTCTTTTATCGCTTGTTTGGTGTTTCTAAGCTTGGATTCCCAAATGAATCTGGGATATCCTTCTACATGTTGCCTCCACAATTTCTCCACCATATCTTTAACTGTTGTAATACCATTCCAAAGCAGGCTGTACTTAAATGGGATGGGTCTGAGAGGTCAATGCTTTTCTAGATTAAGAGAAATTGGATAATGGTCGAAAGCTGAACAGGGAATAATATTAGTGTACCCAGTAGTGAAGGAAAAGAGAAGCACGACGTTAATGAGAATTCTGTCTAGTCTCTCCATTATGTTGCCTGTACCTAGCCTGCGGTTGCTCCAAGTGTATCTCTTATTTTTTGCAATGATATCGACTAGATCGTGGTCATGCATAATGTCTTCTAGCTGAGTTTTGAAAGGATCCGGGGAGAAATTACCTCCTCTTTTCTCATTAGCATGGAGAACAAGATTAGATCTCCCCCTAGTATGACATTGGTATTCTCCTCTGTGTTCATGCTGACTTTGATTTCCTCCCAACAACACTCCTTATCCCTGAAGTGGTTAGGCGCATAAATGTTGTATATAACTAGAATCTGCTGATCTTCTTTGATTTCTAACACTGTTTGGATCCAATGCTGGTTAATAATTTCTAACTTATAATTCCAAATGTTTTGATTCCAGATTGTAGCGATTCCTCCGGAAGCTCCCCTCAATTCACTGATGCTTCCATTGTACGCTTGTTCTGTTCAATGATTTTAGTCATATCCTACAGGCTTTGCTTTGTTTCCTGTAACAAAATGATCCCTGGTTTTTCACAATAAATAGGATCTTTCACGACTGCAACTTTGGTGGGGTGCCCTATACCCCTACAATTCCAAGATGGGATTTTCATCATTGGGAGAGTGGTGTGCGGAGAGGTGCTCGCCCCCTTGATCCTTGTGAGTTTTCTCCTTATCATGTTGTCCTAAGATGTAAGATTCAATAGGGCTTTGAGTGCCCATTGCTATGTCCTTTTGGGCATTCTCATCTCGGTGTTGTTTCGCAGATTTTCTGCGTGGGCTAGGTTTCTTAAGAGAGTTTCTAGAGGCTCCATGGTCTTTGGATGAGCTCTTGGTGAGTCTGAAGGCGGGGGGGGGGCGTTAAAGGGAAGATTGGGAAGGGATAACCAGAGGAGGGGAAGGATCAGAGGCAACTGAATGAATCATTGGAAGATGCGAGGGTTCCAAGGGTGGAGCATCAGATAAAACCGAGAAGGGATTGGAGGTAGAAGGGGGCAGGGGAGGGGAGAGAGAAGGAAGGGAGGATGAGGAGGGGCGGGCAATCTTAGAAGCAGGGGGTTTAGATTCTGGCGGTGATTTAGCTGAGGGAGCTGACTTCTTTTTTTTTAATGTTTCCCACTATTCTTCTTGTGGGTCATTTTCATCATTAGGAAGAGACAGATAACGATTGGAAAAGTGGTTGTATTCGTGACATACCTTACATTTGAACGGTATTTGATCGTAATCAAGCTACTGAATATGGCTCCAATTGTCCACTTTGAGTTTGATGGCTTCCGGTAGGCCTTTGCTGAGATCCACTTCCACACAAATGTGTGCGCATGCTTGCATATTATTGTTTGGCTTACTGCGATCTATGTACTTTCCTACAGCGTTACCAATAGCACGAAATGAGTTATCTCCGCAACAGTGAAGAGGGAGATGAGGGAGTCTGACCCAGACAAGGATAGCATTGGGGACATCCAGTTCTGGATCAAAATCTGGGGTCCATTTGTTTAAGTATAGTCCTCTGGAGTCCATGAAGTAAGGCCCATTCCTGCAGATTAAATCCTTGTCTTCTTTAGATTCAAATTGGAAGGTAAAGTACCCCTTTCCACAGAATCTGATGAAGATTTTACCTTGAACTTTTTTTCGGACCAATTTCTTTCAACCCAACGTTGCACAGTTCTTGGAGATGGCCAAAGGCCCGTGAACTAGCCGATGAGACCTTTTTTTGCAAGAGAGAGGGCTAACATGCGAGGCATGGCTGGAGGTAGATTAACTTCTTAGAGAATGTCCAGCTTTTTGACAAACTTCGATATTGCTAGGTGAGGCCGTTTTGGTGGGAGAGATTTGACGAGAGCAGAGAATGCATGCTGGGGATCGGCCCCCTCCGGTGAGCAGTCCGGAGGGGCCATGGGAGTTGAGGAAGGTCAAGAGAGCATGCAGCAGGGGCTCAATAGTAGGAGGTTGCCGAGTAAAGGAAAAACGTGAGGCTGCAAAGGGTGAAGGAGGAATAGCTCGTAGACATGAGTAATTCAGAAGAAAGAGGATCACTGAGGGGACCGAGCAGTGCCAAGGAGAGCTCAGCAGTAGGTGGTTGCCAAGTAGGGGAGCCGCAGGAGGCAGCAATGGTGGCTAGGTCAGGATGCACACACAAACCTTCTCTTCAGCACCCGCCCAAGTAATTACTGTTATAAACCCAAGGGATTAATATTAAAAATACAATAGATTCATAAACCAAGGGGTGTATTAATACTATAAATTGAGGTGATTAATACTAAATACTAGGATTGATATTATAAACCCTAATATTATTATTATTTCTCAAGAATATAAACCCTAATAATAATATTATAAACCCTAATATTAATATATCAAACCTAATATTAATATTTAAAACCATAAGAATAATATATCAAACCTAGTATTAATATTATATACCCTAAGATTATAGAACCTAATATATTATTATAAATATTAGTTATTAATATAAACACAAGGGATTAGTAAACTCAAAGGACCAATATTATAAACCCAAAGAATAATATTAAACCTTATGATTTATATTATAAACCCAAGGGACAATAAACCCTAGGATTAATAGTATTAACCCAAGGGATTAAAATCCCTAGGATTAATATTATAAGCCCTATGATTATAAACCTTAATATTATAAACCATAAACCCAATATTATAAAACAAAATATTAAACCCTAATTTAGTCATTGTCATAATGAGGCGTTAAATAAATTGCAATGTAATGTATCATTGTGGCAATGATTGTCACATTGCTTGTCATATTTCGACGATGCTTCTCACACTATGACATTGGATATATTTACATAACATTCTAAGGTCACAACATTAAACCCTAATATTAAATCAAATATTATAAACCCTAACATTATAGAACCCAACATTATAAAAGCTAATATTAATATTATAATCCCTAGGATTAATTTTATAAACCCTACAATAAATATTATAAACCCTAGGATTATAAAACTCAATATTAAACCTTAATATTATAAACCCAATATTAAGCACAATATTATAAACCCTAATATTATAAACCTAATATTAAACCCTAAAATAAAACCTAATATTAAGCACAATATTATAAACCTCAATATTAGAAACCCAAATATTATAAACCCTAATTTTGTAATGTCACATTGTGACGTTGAATAATTAGTATGAAGCTATGTTATATTTGTGGTATATCAACCACATTGGTATGAAGTGATCACATATGAGGCATTCAAATTTAATTTATTGAAAAGGCATAAATATGATGTTGTATTCAACTTTGTATTAATTAAATATTAAAACTTAATAACACAAATTAAACAACAAAAAAATATTATTATTAACTTTATTATCCATGTAAATTTATAAATGTAAATACTAAGAGTTTGAATAAAATTGAATATGATTGGATATATATGTATTACAAACAACATTTAACATGTGTTTATGAAATAGGTTATGTTACTAATAGATTGACTTTTGTATATCAATTATTATTTCTAAACAAAAGCATAACAAAACAAAATCATAATACGCACATTAAAAATAAATAACTTAATATTAATATTAATATTATAATATTAATATTAATATTAATAACATATTTTTAATATTAATATTAATATTATTAATAATATGAATTTTATTAGACTAATAATATTAAATGTTAATAATTAAAAAATTATTATGATTAATAATTTTATTAATATTTTTTTTTAAACATCATTAATATTGCATTAATGATGTTATTAATAATTTTATTATTAATAACATTATTAATAATGTTGTTTTGATTGTTAATTTGCATATTATTGGTATTGCTAATGATAATTTTTGTTTATGTTTTCTTTAAAAGATAATATTTTTTATGATAAAAAAACTTATTATAAATCAATTTAAAAATATAAAATAAACCATTTATCAACGTACAAAAGTTATATTAATGTTTATTATAAACTTATTTATCATAAAAATTATTATAAACTTTATTTATATACTCATTATTAGAATCTATAATTATAAAAACCAAAATAAAATTATAAATACTTAGAAATTTAAATTTATAAAAACCAAATATTAGAGAGTATCTTATTAACCGCCCCGCCCCCAAAACCGAACAGATGACATTTATCAACCTGATATTTAATAATTTAAATATTTGTTTTTTAAATATTTAATAACCTAGAATTATAGCTAATCCAATAACATTTATGAATGTGATATTTAATATTTTTAAATATGAAACATTTTTGTTTTTTTTTTAATATTAAATATTATGTTATGAAGTATTGAAATTTAATTTATTGAAAAGGCAAAATGATGCTGTTTGTACTCAATTTTGTATTAATTAAAAGTTGAAAAAGTAACAACACGAAATTATTATTATTAATTTTATTATCCAAGTAAATTTAAAAATGTAAATATTAATAGTTTATATAAGATTGAATATGCTGAAATAAGATTGAAGATACATGTATTACAAATGACATTTAACATGTGAATATGAAGTGAGCTATGTTATTAATAGATTGAGTTTTGTATATAAATTATTCCTTCTAAACAAATGCAAAGTAAACACATTTAAAAAGAAATAAATTAATATTAATATTCATGGGATAATTTAAATATTATCGATTATTTAAATGTTATTAGGTTAATAACATTAAATGTTTATAATTTTTAAAAATTATTATGATCAATAATGTTATTAACACTTTTTTTAACATAATTAATATTGTATTAATTTTGTTATTAATAATACTCTTTCTAATATTAATTTGAATGTTATTTTTATGATTAATAATAATTTATATTTATGTTTTTGTAAAGAGAATATTTTTTTATGATAATAAATATTATAAATATATACAAATTTTATATAAACTATTTATAAACTAATGTAAAATTCTATATATATATATATATATATATATATATATATATATATATATATATTTATATTTATATTTATGATAATATTTTCTCTATAAACTTATTTATAATATAATAATATTTATTATAAATTTTAATTTTATAATAATTATTAAAACCTGATACTAAAAAAACCAAAATAAAATTATAATAACCTCATATTATAAAAACTTGAAAACTCAACTTAATAAAAACATAATATCATAAAAGGTAAATAAATTAAAATTATAGAACACTAAAATTATAAAAACCAAATCTATCATATTTATGAACTTGATATTTAATAATTTAAATATTAATTTTTTTTAATATTTAATAACTTAAAATTATAAAAGCTGATGCGATGACATTTATGAACCTTATATTTAATATTTTTATTAAAAAAATTTGTTTTTTTTTTTAAATATTGAATATTATACTATTAAATTAAACTATTGATGTTAATAATTATCTTCTTTTTATTATTAAATATGTTTATATAATTAATTTTATAACATTAATCTTAATGAAAATCATAATATTTATATTATTATTATTTATATAATATTATGTTATATAATTAGCTATCAATATTAATATGAAATAGTAAAGTGTGAAATTTCTTTTTTTAGTTTTAATTATTTTTTATATCAATAATAAATAAAATTACAATATTGTAAATATATAAAGCAAATGTAATATAGATAAATGATATTTTATTCTCATAAATGAGGTTGAAGAAAAAAATTATTAATTGCTACTTTTAATCTTAATTATAATTAACTTCAATACTGAGAATGTTTCAAGATATTTTTGATGCACATATATTCGTAAAAATTAATACCAGAGCTTGGAGAATGAAGAAATGATTATTAGTTGCTATTTTTAATCTTAATTATAATTCACTTCACTATTGAGAATTTTTCAAGATGTTTTTGAGGCACATATATTCTTAAAAATTAATTAGAGAGCTTGGAGAATGAAGAATTCCTCATGAAAAAAATGATGAATTTACATTGCAGATTTAGTTTTCCAAATTAAATCAAGGGAATTCTTAAAACATAGGAAACCATTAAAGTAATGGGGTGGCCAAAGCACTTAGAAAATGGTTGAATAACACATGTTTGAGAATATGAACATTTTTTTTTTTTTTTAACTTCATTTTTTATTAATTATGATATGTGGTTATAAACAATAGGAACATTAAAATTTTAATCATGTTTTGTAAAAAAATAATTTAAGTATAGTTTAAACATGTAATTTAGATATGGAAGAAAGTTATTTTTTCAATTTCATTAATTGATGGAGTGGGTACAATAAGAATATACTCGAATATTTCAATTTAGATTATTCTATCAAAATGATTAATTAAGAAAATGATTAAAGTGTCCAATTCCAATAAAGGACCCTATCAATATTATTTCATTGCATCTTAAGAGTTCCATAGTAAACTACATCATTAATCTGCAAAAAAAAATCTAAAATTCAAACTTCCTCTCCAAATGCCTAATTCCAATATTGATACAAATATTCACAAGGACATATACAATTAGACTCGGAAAACCATATACATGCAACTTTCTCTACATTCTGTCTGAATTGATAGTTTTGTTATTAACCAAATTTCCCATTTCCTTCCCCATTATAGCGGTGCTTTTGGCTATCAAAGTAATTCAAGTTCCCCTTTTTGGCACTGGAAACATGCTTCCCTTCCAAAGTTTTTAGAAATGATAAAGGTTTCCAAATCATTATTACCCTAACAAAAATAATAACAATAAAAACCCATTCCATGACAAATACCCTAAAAAATAATAACAATAAACCCATTCCATGAAAAATGTCACTGGGTTGGGCATAATTCCAGAGGCTATGTTAATTCGCTAGCGATCTCGCTTTTGTTAGGATAACTATAGAGTTACAAAGTTACATAAAATTATGTAACTTTATATTTTTATACGCAGTATATTGTAATCAATCAAATGTTTTGATTTTAATTAATTTGATTTTAATTAATTTTAATTAATTGGTAAATTTTTACAAATTATTTGCAAAGTTTATTAAAGTTTCGATAAAATTAAATATTAAATTTATTTTTTTAGAAATTAAAAATTATTTTTTGAATTTTTAAAATTTGAATTGTTAATTTTGGATTGGTAAATAACTTTTAAAATCAAATTAAAGAATAAAAAAGGTAAAAATAATAAAAATTAAATAAAAATTTCTATTGCTAAATATTTTCAGAAATTAATTATGGATTTTTTTCTCAAATTTATGTTATTTTCTATAATTAATATTTTTATTTCCAAAAAAATAGCTGTCATTATGTTTTGGGCTTTAACTAACCATGAAAACTTCCTATTTAAGAAACAAAAGCAACAACGATGAATATTACATTTATTTTTCCTTTGTTCATTTTCATCATATTTTCCCCTTGTTGATTTTTATTATTGAATGAGCTTGGTTCAATCACACTACTCAATAAAAGTTACCTATATTTTCACAATTCAATTTTAAATCATGATGTAAAAAATAAAATTTAATTAACACTACAATGAATAAGATTTTCTCTTGTGTCTTCACAATTTTAATCATAATTAAAAAAAAATTATGAATATTTTGGATTCACACTTAGCCCTTTGTGTAACTAAATTATTTATTTTAATATACTAGACATTGTAATATTTTATATTAGACCATTTATTACATATGAATTCTTGGAGACGCCATTAAAACAACATGAGATACTTCATACTTTTTTATATTTTTTCAATATAAAAATTCTACCATAGATTGTTTGTATGCCACTGAATTAGGATGACTATAAATTTAAAGTTAAATAAATAGTTTGTTACAATAATTAAATTTTAAAAATTATCTATTCTATTTTTATCATATATATACATTAATTAATATAAATATAATAGACATTGTAATTTCTACACTTTATTTGTCCCATAAGCTAACGGTAAAATACAATGTGCATAAACACATTTCAATAAACTCTTAACTTTTGTAACAAACTATCATGTTGAGGTTAATTTTTCATTAAAAATTATCTATGCACCTATATCTATTTCTTTTTTATTATTATTGACTAGTGGAATTGGCAATGGCGGTACTATCGTACTCACGTTACATGGGGTCGAATCCCACCGGCTACCACTATAACCGCTAGGAGGAACTGCACAACCTACAAGCATGGCCCTCGGGGAAGACGAGACTTGACCTCGTGACCTGCACACCAACACAAATGACTTAGCAGACCATCCGCTAGCCACAAGACCAAACCCTTGCGGGCACACCTATATCTATTTCACTCCAAGGTTATCTAGTCTATTAATTACTTTTGTTACTTTCCTTTGTCGTATTAAAATGTGTTTCATTATTATATTTATGAATTTTTTCAAGAATTCAATAATTGCTATCGATTAAGCTTATGTAATATGATTATAAGGTTTTGTAATATTAAAAAAAGGTTATGGAATATTAAAAGTGCATAAGGTTCCGTAATATTAAAAGAAAAATATGTTAGGTAACATTAAAAGTTATTTACTAGCACAATCACATTTGTTACTTTTGTGTATATATAGTGGACAATCGAACTTATTTCATATGCAAATTGATGTATATAAGGTGAAAAATGTCATCAATCAACATATATCAACAACATTAGTAGATATGGTTGTGCTAGTTGCAACTAATATGTGTGGGGTGGATTACTAAGTTGATGAGGTTCATCTAGGTTGAAAAGGTTGACCATGATCAATTTTATGTTAATGTTAGCGCTAATATTACATTAATGTTACAAAAATTATTACATTAATGATTGAGATGGTTAATGGGGTTTACCATGGTTGAAGAAGATTCATCATTATTGACCATATTTAACCTTAGAGATCTTGATTAGCCATTATTGTTGGCCATATTCAACCATAAAGTCCTACATTAACATTGTTTGACCATTCTAATCATGGTTGGCCATTAGGAGTCAATTGAACATGGAATGCTCTAAGTTGGCTATGGTTGACCAAAGATGACTATGCTTGATTATGGATATTTATGGTTTTCCATATTCAACCATAGAGACCTTGATCATGGTTGACCATAATTGAGTATAGTTGATTATATTCAATCATGTTTGGTAATGGTTAACAATGACTGACAACCTTCAACTGCGGTTGACAATGGTTGACCATGGTTGATCATGGTTGATCATATTCAATGATAGAGACCTTGATCATTGTTTACCATGGTTGAAAATGGTTGACAATATTTAACCATGGTTAATCATGGTTGGGCATGCTGGACCATATTCAACCATGGTTCACAATCGCTGACCATATTCAACCATGGTTGACAATGGTTGATACTAGCATGTTCTCATTGGCGATGGTTGATAATTGTTGACCATGGTTGACCATCGGTAACCATGGCTGACCATGGTTGACCATAGAAACCCTAATTACCATTATGGTTGAGCATATTCAACCATAGAGAACTTGGTTCACCATGTTTATCCATTCTAACCATAGAGATCTTTATTGATCATTACGGTTAATTATGGTTGATCATTGTTGATCTGTATTACAAACTTGAAGGTTTATTGAAAATTTTCATATAACTTTTTATGTCTTTTAGTTAATGGATCAATTTGGAAAAGTACATAAATTAATGGTTTTTTTAAACTCAGTTTGCAGCATAAAAATAGACACAAGTATCCCATAAAGAGCAACAAACGACAACAAAATGATAAAGGAGTTCACCCCTCCTGGGCTACATCTCCTAGTTCAGCTTCTAATGTTGGGCCTCTTTCATTAAGTGCTCAAATATGTGGTTTCATATATTTATGATTCTTAGAATGTAAAAATAATGTCTCTAATGGCTCCAGAATAGTAAAAAACCCCAAGTTGGGCTCTTGTTGGGCTCAATTTGGCCAAAAATTGAGAAAGTTATGCTCTAGAGATGTTTTGCTACTAAATACACTACAAATTATACTTCCATGTTAACTTTTCTATGAAGTATGCCTTTTTGGGAACCTCCAAGTGATAGTTTCGCCCGTCGTTGGCAAGATTCACACCATTTTGGGTGCAAATTATTGAACGATTTAAAAAGCCTGATGACCTATATGGGCCAAAAAACAAGGCCACACGGGCCATACGGCTGAGGGTTGGGACTAACTACCATCCTCATCGGCATAGGCCCCATGTCCTCTCATGCCATCAGTTCCATGCTACCACCTACCTCGAGTTGGCCCCGAATTACCTCACCAATCATTTAACTCCGCGCCCGCGGTTCTGTTTGCCCCAAAGGACCTGGCCTCAGACCCTATCTCGAGCCCCTCTCTTGTGAGCGCTCATTTCCGCCAAGGATTGGTCCTGTGGAATGGCATAAGACCATGACCTAGGCATATCCCCAAGCTACTCACTATTATCGCCTTACACGTTGCACTCAGGTTATATGTTCGATACTGTGACCTTGGGCTAGGGCTAAGCTTCGAGCCCTTGAGCCTCTGCCTACGGTCTCATGGGTGTGAGGTGATCGACGGCCAAGGCTTAGCCCTGACCTCATCCCCAATTGGAATTTTAATGAAAATTTAAATATAACATTGTAACTATGATGATTAAGTAACACCAGCAACGCAACAGCACAGTGTTGCACTTACTTGCAACCCATTGTGTGTTTGATTTCCATGGAGGCTAGTTCCAGCCATAACAAAATTTGAAGCAACCCAAGGGTGCCACGTGGAAGCCTATGATTGTGCCACATGGAACCCAATCATTGGGCCAACAAAACATTCAATCAACCAATCATAAACTGCCAATTCGAACCAATCTACTGAGACCACTTAACATCCTGCCATTAACCCGAGAAACATAGTTAGCTTTCCCAGTCAACCTGCCATGTAAGCACACGGACTACCCAGTCAGGAGTCATGCACTTAAACCAGCAAAAATTTTACCTGTTTGGGAAAATTATCATAACGCGGTATTTGGAGCCTACGATATCAGTTTTGAGTGATTCAAGTTGCATTGGATTCAGGTCAGTTAGATTGACATTTTGGCACTAGCTTAGAGCACTTTTGAACACTTTCATTTTTTTGAGCACTTTATTGATCCCATAAATCACTCATCCCCACTAGAAGCTTTTGGACCTCGAAAAGACTATTTTCAGTTAAAAACATATGAGGGTACAATTTCATCACCCTTTCAATCTGAATCCATTTGGCTTTTCTTGGATTTGTACCTTTGAGCCTCACATTAAGGTACTCTACATTCCCTCTTCTTGAAGTTCTTGTTTTTTTGTCAACGATAGTATCTTGTTGCAATGACCCCCATTGAGAGACATGTTTCACCCTTTTCAAAGAATGCAATGGAACTAGTTTTGTCTTGAAAGTGGTTTTCAATGTATCATCCTTCTTCAAAGCCAAAACATTTGGAGACCCACAAGGAGATGTACTAGACCTAATGTCCTCTTTGTCAAGTAGCTCTTGCATCTGCTTCTTGATCCCTACATTCTCTAACACTGGAATCTTCTTCATACGAAGGTTCAAAAGTGATGCATTCTGTTGCAATTGAACTTCATGTTGTTTTCCTCTTTTAGGAGGAAACACATTAGACTCCTAAAACATCTTATTAAATGTGTTAACAATCTCAACTAAATCATGTTTGGGTTTTACATCACATCCTTGGAAAGCTTTAGATTCCTCAACATCTTTGTGTTTAATGACTAATAATGCAAAATTATGACTAGAATTTACAGGCCTCTTCATTGTACAACATTCACAACAGACAAATTCAACTTCCTACGATGTTCTCTAACAATATACTCAATCCATTTTTTAAACAAATGATACTTGTTCTCATGGCGATGAAATATTCCTTTCCTTTCATATAAGTATGGGCTTCCCAAAACAATCTTCAATATGTAAGTGGTACTACATCAAGTTCTACTTGATCAATAAAATTTGTAGTGATGGTGAATTTACGTATGCATTTTCTTGTCACTTGCAATTTGGAATTGTGACACACCCAACCCAAAGGATAAGGTTTAGGATGAGGAATGGTTTCCAAATTTAGTTTCTTAACAATGTCTTCTGAAATGAGGTTTGCTTGTGATCCACTATCAAGCAAAGTATCTACTTTGTTATGATCCTAATATGGAATAGCTCAATTCTTTCTTTTTCACTTTGTGTTTTAATGGGATTGCTATAAGAACTAGTACTTACAATAGCGTCCTTACCTTTCAATCCCAAGGCTATGATTTTTGTTAATATTCAGAATCAGATCCTAGATCTTGTTGAGTTGTTGCAGCATTCTTTTCTTTCTCGTTATTGTTAAACATTTTGGGTCTCATCTTAGGATGAAGTTTCCAACAATGGTCTTCATCATGTCATTCTTTTGAATAGTGTTTATATGTGATTTTTTTATCCCTTTTTATTGATTGAAGCATTATTTTTTTCATTTCCTTTGAACTGCCCCTTTCATTTCTCTCTCGACTTAATGGATTCTCGCTACTTTCTTCAAAAACATTCTTTCGTCTTTCTTCTAAATGAGTAGCCCGTACACATACTTTATCTAACTATGTATGGTTAAACATAATAATTGTATGCTTCAAGTAACTATGTAAACCACCTATGTATTTAAGGAGGGTGTCTTGAAAGGTTAAATCTACGCCCAAAAAGAGAGCTCTTTTTCTAAAATCTTGGGTATAACATTGAACACTCATACTTTTTTCTTGTCTAAAATTTTGCGAGTCCATTATTTATTTGTCCATGTATGCTAATTGATAAAATTGTCATCTTAATGTAGCTACAAAATAATTCCAAGAGGAAATAATCTTACCAGTTTTCTGGAGATCCTCTTCAGTTTTGTCCTCCCACCAAATGAGTGCTGCACTTTCCAACCTTAGAGAATAAAGTTGAATTTTAGTGGAATCATCATAAATTTATTAAATCCTCCAATAGACTTGAAGCTCAAGAACCCAATTATCTAATTTATGAGAATCTACTTCCCCATTGTACATATGCAATTCAAATTTTACATCAAGCTTTAATAAGGGATTTTTACCATGTCCTTTGGAGTTCTTTGAGGACTATATGAAGGGGTTGAAGTAGAAGAAAATAAGGGTGAAGATGGAGGTGAAGGAAAAGGTGGAGGTAGAGGTGGTGGTTTGTCACCATTTCCTCTATTACCTTTTGGAGGGTTTGAGCTAACTCCTTGCAACTTGTGTTTATTTCTTCATATAGAACTTTTACCATTTCATACATTTCAAAGAAAGATTTTTTGAAAGTTCTCTCATCGTCAAACATCTCTTCATGACCTTCTTCATGTGCCATGATTGGTGAAGCTTGAGATATGTGTGGCTTCCTTGAAGACACTAGAGGATTTGGCTCTACAAGCACTCCTTCTCCTCTTTTCAGCTTCAACCTTGTAAGCATAAAAAAACACTTGCAAACAAAATCAAACCTTCAAAATAACCTTCAGCTCTGATACGAAACTGATATGTATTACAAACTTGAAGGTTTATTGAAAATTACAAGTAATTTTTTTATGTCTTTTAGGAAATGGATCAATTTTCAAAAGAACATAAATTAATGGTTTTTTTAAACTCAGTTTGTAGCATAAAAATAGAGACAAATATTCCATACACAATAACACATGACAAAAAATGATAAAGGAGTTCACCCCTCCTGGGCTACATCTCCTGGTCCAACTTCCAATGTTGGGCCTCTTTCATTAAGTTCCAAAATATGTGATTTCATGGATTGATAGTGCTCAAAATGTAAAAATAATGTCTCCAATGACTCCAAAATAGTAAGAAAACCCCAAGATGGGCTCTTATTGGGCTCAATTTGGAAAAAAACTAAGAAATTTATGCTCGAGAAAAGATTTGTTGCTAACTTCCCTACAAACTATATTTCCTCGCTAACTCTTCTATGAATTCCACCTTACTAGGAACTACCAAGGGACATTTTCACCTAGTGTCAGTGAGATTTGTGTCGTTTCAGGTGAAAATTGTCTAAAACATTAAAAATCCCAATCACCCCTATGGGAAAAATACGGGGCCACATGGGCCATATGGTCGAGGGTTGGGACTAACCACTCACCCCTGTTGGCATAGGCCCCATGTCCTCTCGCATCATTTATTCCATATTGGCACCTGACCTAGGGTTGTCCCTGAATCCCCACACTAATCATTTAAATCTGCACCCACAGTTTTTTCTACACCATAAGACCTGGCTTGAGACCTTAACCTGAGCCCCTCTCCTATGAGTGTTTAGTTTTGCGGGGGCTTGGTCTCGTGGCATGACACAAGAAGATGACTTTGGTCTATCCATAAGCTCCCAACTATTATCGCCTTCTTCCCTACACTGAGGTTATATGGCGAGTACCATGACCTTGGGTTGGGGCTAAGACCCAAGCCCTTAACCCTCTACCTATAGTCTTATGGGTGTGAGGTGACTGGGGGCCAAGGCTTAGCCCCAACCTCACCCCCCATTGGAATTTTAACAAAACTTTAAATAGAACATTGGAACTATGATGGTTAAGTAACCCCCACAACACAATGGTGGAGCGCTACACTTACTTGCAACCAAGCTCATGTTTGATCCCCATGGAGGCCAATTTGGGCGATAAATTATTTTTAATCAACTCTATGGTGTCGTGTGGCAGCTTTTGATTAGGCCACGTGGTACCCAATCATTTGGCCAAAAAAACATTCAATCAACCAATAATAAACCTAAAATTCAAACCAACCCGATGAGGCCACTTAGCAGCCTATCATTAACCTAAGAAATACAGTCACCTTGCCTAGTCAACCTGCCCAGTCAACCTGCAAAATTTTTACTTATTTGGGAAAACGATCAGAACACAATATGTGGAGCATACAATATTGGTTTTGAGTGATTCATGTTGCATTGGATTCAGGTGAGTGATATCTATGCTTTAGCACTAGTTTCGAGAACTTGTGAAAACTTTCATTTTTTTGAGCACTTTACTGATCCCCTAGATCAATGGTTAACCATGGTTTGCCATGGTTCATCAGAGTTGACCTTGGTTCACCATGTTTGACCATTTTAACCATGTTCATATTTGTTGACCATGGTTTACCTTGGTTGACCATGGTTGATCTTGATTAAGCATGGTTCATCTTAGTTAACCATGTTCGATGCTTCTAATAATAGAGATCTTGATTGACCATCATGGTTGACTTTGGTTGATCATGGTCAACGTGATAAAGCATGGTGACTGTGGTATACCATGGTATAGTTCATCATGGTTAACCATGGTTGAGCATGGTTGACCATGCTTGACTATGGTAGACCATGGTTGACAATTGTTGATCATGGTTGACCATGGCTAACCTTGGTTGATGTTGGTTGATCATGTTTGACCATTCTAACCATGTTGAGTTTGGTGGACCTTGGTTGACCTTGGGTGACCATTGTTGATTATGATTTATAATTTTTGATATTGGTTTACCATGGCTGATCTTGGTTGATCATCATTGATCATGGTTGACATTTATTGACCATGTTTGACCATTCTAGCCATGTTGATATTGGTTAACGAGCATTGATGATGGTCGACCATGGGTCACCTTGGTTGACCTTAGTTGAAAATTCTAAACATGTCAATATTAGATGACAATGGTTGACCATGGTTGGCCATGGTTGATCATGGTTGGCCATGGTCAACCATGGTTGCTCATGGCTCATCATTTTTTCCTGTGGTTGAGCATAGCTGACCATGATTCAACCATTCTAACCATAGAGATCTTTGTTGACAATCATGGTTGATTATGGTTTAACATTATGGTTAACCATGGTTGAATATGGTTGACCATGTTTTACTATGATTAGCCATTCTAAGAACATTTGACAATTCAACAATGGTTGATCTTGATTGACCATCATGGTTAATGATGGTTGACCATGGTTGACCATTGTTAATCATGGTTGACCATATTTAATCATGCTCAACCATGGTTGACCTATTTCGACCATTCTAACCATCTTGATCTTGGATGTCCTTGGTTGATCATGACTGATCACAGTTGACCATATTTCATCATCGCTAATCATGGTTGACAATGGCTTATCATGGTTAACCATGTTAAACAAGGTTGACAATGGTTGATCATGGTTAACCATCTTAAAAAAGGTTGACAATGGTTGATCATGCTTAACCATGTTAAACAATGTTGACAATGGTTGACCTTTATTCGCTATGTTCAATGATTCTAACATGTTGATCTTGGCAACACATGGCTGACATTGGTCAACCATGGGTGACCTTAGTTGACCATTCTAACAATGTTGATCTTGGATGACCTTCGTTGACCATGATTGATCATGGTTGGAAATGGTTGACCATGGTTGACTGTAAAGGCCTTGATTAACTCTTAGAGACCATGGTTGATGGTTCGACTAGTCTAATCATAAATATATTAGTTGACCATTATAATTGAGCATGGATGATGATATTATATTTTCAATAATATTATGTTTTTAATATTATATACGTTATGATTATTATTAATAATATTAATATAGATGTTAATAATAACATTATAATATTATATTACTTATTATATTATGTTTGTAATATCACTACATATTAAATGTTACTATTATTTTTATTAATAGTATTAACCTAAGGTATTAACATGCATTATTATTTCATTAATCATATATTTATGATATAATCAATATAATATTCTTAATGTAATTAAGAATTAATACAACTTTATTATAATCCCTAATAATAATATTATTATTAATGTTATTGTAAAATAAGATTTCAAGAAATTTAGTTTTTTAAAAAGTAATTAAAAAGATAAAATAAAAATATAGTGAAGAGCTAGACTTAATACTTTGACAATATATTGTGTCGTATAAATAATCTAATAGATGAAATCATGGATTTCCAAATTGTTTTACATTTTAGGATTTATATGGTGTGTCAAGATTTATGAGGTGTGAGAGTGATTTCCACCATATCTTAGAGTTAAAAATTTTCAACATTGCATAAATTAAATGGCGGAGGAAATTGAATGATACAAAAGTATTTTGATTTCCATGAGGCTTTTTATTAGCTATTTAACTTATATAGTTTTATATAATTTTGCTAGTTAATAGAAAAGTATGAATGTGTTTAAAATATTTATCTACATGAATTGAAAATAAAAAAATACATCATTTATAGATAAGATATTATAATTTAAATATAGAAAAGTATTAAATATATTTCATATTTCAAAATAAAGGATATGAATTTTATATTAAAATAGTAAATTAATATTATTAAAAAATAATATAAACTATGTTAATATAAAAATGTATTTTGTTAGTTATAAATGTAATAATGATTACTTTGAGAGGTGCTCTCTAGTCAAGTATGAAAAAGATTTGTAAAATTTTTTACTCTATCAAATAAAAATAATATATTAAAAAACACAAAATTATATATATATATATATATATATATATATATATATATATATATATAAGAGAGAGAGCCTAGATCCATCTTAAATCTAGGTATATAAAGCTCTAAGAGGGATCAAATCTCTTGAGGTGCAAACCTTTTCTCAAGTTTTTCACTCAAAAAAAGGTTTGCACATTGAAAGATTTGATCCCTCTAAGTACTTGATAAATCCAGAATTAAGATGACCCTAGACTAGTATATAATTTTGTTTAAAGATAACCTCAAAACAAATTAATTTTTTTACTAATTAGTTATTTAATTAAAATTGAAATGATATATGAATTTGTAATTATGTAATAGCATCATAAAAGATTTAAAGGCAACATTTATGGAAATGCATCCATGCCATACCAAATATTTGATAAAATATTCACATCATTATTAAATCTTCAACTCATGTAGTCATCTATGGATTTTTCTGTCATAATTCATATGTAGCTTAAAGGGGGGCTTGACTAAAATCCAACTATTTGTAGACATGTGTAATTATCAAAATCCTAAATTGGTTGTTCAAAACATGAATTTTATCATTTGTATAAACTAAACATGGAGTTCTATGGGGAGTTTGTTGTGTGTGTGTGTGTGTGTGTGGAATCAAAAATTGAAACAAACGGAAACCAACTATTTGTAAACATGGATCCAAGATAAACTTATTAGCAATTCCCAACATAAAATTTTGGTTTAGCTTTGTCCATGGGGTACATTCCTTGTCTAACAAACAACTAAGTCCTTCATTAATTAAATGCATGATTTATTTAATTTCTTGTCTAGAAAAATAAATGTTAATTCAATCAAAGATATTACTCGCTCAAAATAAAATAAGATACTCCCATGAACAATGATCATTTAAATAAAAGCTTCTTCATAAGTATAGGCCCCTTAAAAGGAAAAATGACAAGATGGTGTTGTAAGCCTTCCAAAAACCTTATAGAATGAAAGTAGCAACAACTTTTACATTAGAGGTTACTATTAGCATTTGGAAGGAGATACCAAGTTATTAGGAATCCATGCCAAGTGATGGAGTTTGTGAGATTCAATTTCTGTGAAGTACGTTCTAAGCTACATGTTTACTGATGAACCTCACTATCAAGTTGACACAAAGAATTTTAGATTGTATCCTTGTTTTAATAAGATAGACCTCCCAACTCTCATTGATTGCGATAAAAGTTATAACTATTTATGTGCAGTCCTTTATCATTGACATTGTTGGCCCAATCCCACTATATTGCACTAAGGTAGTATAAACAAACAATAGAAACAATATATTGTTTCATGTTCCTTTCCAAACTCAATTTTAATGAAGGGAGAGACTCCATGTCAAGTGAGGTACTTTTGTAGTTTCAATTTTCGCAAAGCACCTTTTAAGCTACATGCTTACTGATGAACCTCACTATCAAGTTCACGTAAAGAATGTGATATTGTATCCTCATTTTAATAACATAAAACTCCCAACTCCCATTCTATGCAATAGAGGTTCTAATTAATTATCTGGAATCATTTATCATTGGCATTTTTAGTTGAGTACCACCATACCAATCTAGCATAAAAAACTATAGTGTGTCATATTCCTTTGCAAAGTCAATTTTAATGGAAGGAGTGTATAAAACCATTTCCAAATCTTACTCCACATCTCTGAAGAAATAATAACATTATCTAATATAAAACACCTTCAACTAAAACATGTTTACTTTGGCCACACTATGCTATGTAGAATGTACTTCAATCACAATGCTAGGGCCTTGGCTAGAATTTTGTATGAAGTGTTTGAACATTTGACCTACCTCTATTTAGTAGATACCAATTAAAATAGCTTCACTATTTTAGGAATGAACTTGGTAAAGCATTGAAAAATTTACATCCAAAGAATCTACTTTATTAGTGGTTATTTTTGTTTTTTAGCAGATCTAGCATAACAAATCACATGTGACCTTGTAGAATTCACTCTAACTGAAGAAAAAATACCAAGAAGTTTCACTTTTGAAATTTTTCTTAGAGATGGTTCCCTATCATCCAAAATAAGGCTTGATCACACACCCTTTTCTATTATTTTGTATCTTAACCAAAACCCTATCAAGTTAATATTGCATGACCACCTTTCCCCGTACACATGTTTTTGGGCCTTGAATACTTTCATGCAGTTTTATAAATATTTTCATTTAATCACTTCTTAGTATTAGTTCCAATGATTGCAATTTTAGTGGTCAATTTTCTTTTCCGTGAGATTAGGGATGTAAATATTTACTAATATGTTTCCTTAATGATGTGGAACTATGTTCTATGTTTAAATCATTGAGATTGGTAGAGATCATGCTCTTCTAGAACATGATGCAACTTAGTACCACATATTTTATGTTCTCATAAGAGGAATTTATTGTAAATCTTAATTTATTTCTTCAACTTTCTATTTAATATGTTTATTATGATTGCAGCAAATTGAAAAAAAATGAACCGTAACTCTTACGAAGTGCCACATTATGATAAATGGTGTCATCCCATGAAACTCTTCTTTCATGATCCCAAAATTCTTGATAATTTGGTCCATTCATTCTTAGTGCAATAAATGTAACCTAAACATTTTAATTGGGGTAAATTCATAATATATATACTTTTGCATGGACGTGTTTTGCACACCCCATGTAACTCCTACAAAGTTCCATAACATGAGAAAGGGTGTAATACCATCAAACTAATCCCATGAGTCTCGATCAAATGTTCCATGCATATGTAGTGTAATAAATGCAATCAAAATATTTTAATTAGGATGAGTTCACAATATATCTATAGTTTTTCATTGACATGTTTTGCACACTCCATAAGATGAAAAATGAAATAGGTCAATGATTAGAGAGTGTTTCTATGACATTTACCTACATATGACCACCATTATATGAAACAAAATATAGAGAAAATGGTTAGAGATCGTGGATTTTCTAAGTTATACATAATTACTTAATGATCTATACAAAAATTATTCTAGGTCAACCACATCTTAAAGTAGGCATGGTTTCAATAACTATTCAATACATAAATCTCAATATACAATTGGAGAGATATCTAATCCTTCCTTTTGGTGATACATGTTTCTTGAAATCATGATTTCTTATTTATTACCTTTATTCTTTACCATGTTAAAATATTTACATCCATTCAATAGAAATTTTAAAACAAATGAATTATCTAACTTATTTAAGATTCTTTCTCCATCAAATATTAAAGGCTTAGATGTTGGCCAATGCCAAGGCGTAGCCTTCAAGTTCTAATATGTTAGGTCCCTATAATACTTGTGTAGACCCCATATTATTATTCTTGTGCCCCATAGAAGCCCACTATTGTTAACATTGAGCCCTTACATTATTACTGTTATGAAGGTCCTAATTATATTTTGACCCTTTAGACTCCTATATATACCAAGGTGGTCTTGTCATTTGAATCTCCCAAGAATTGTTAATTTATGTAATATAAAGGGAAGTTTCCCCCACGAAGTGGATTATTATCCAATCATTCATTTATATTTTATTATGTTTCTATGCTATTGTTTATCTGGATATATAACATTTCTTAACAGAGCTCTTAGTTCTAGAGTTTCACTATTTCAAATAGGTCATCATGGCTTTTTCACAATATTTTTTTTTTGTGAAGCTTCAAACCGTGAAATTATTACCATGTGGAGGTAAAATATTTATGAAAATCTAGTTACAATTCAATACCTTGGTGTTGGTCACTTTAATTGCTTATTAATTTAAACAACCAAGTGCTACATGAATTGTCAACCTAGGAAAGTCTGTTTGTTTCAAAGGCAATCACACACTGTATGTGCTTAATCCCAAAAGCAATGAAAAGTTGTAGTAACAATTACACTAGTAACACCTTTCTTTAACAAACTGAAGTTCTACTCTGAGTTACAGCAGGAACAATCTCTCTATTGCAGAAAATTATCAAAAGAACAATCTAGGAAAAGAAATCAATTTGCGGAGGAAAAGACTAGTTGTGCTATAACAGAGAACATGACCCTATTCCCCAAGCAGGAATCTTCAACACCTGTTTCTGATTACCATGCTTCACAAACTCACTCTGTAAACTAGATTACCAATTAAAATAATCATTGATTACCTATAAATGAAGTTATGAGAATAATGCAATAATTAAATAAAAGCATAGTTTTAGCAGTAAATACAGAATTCTAATAATGCATAAGTAATTTCAACAAACAGAGTTTAACAAGACATGAATGGAAAAGAATAAAATTTAACACACTACATAAATTAATGGGTGAATCTTTTGAGGAAGGTGGGCCTTTTCCTTCTCACAAGATTCCCCAGAACAAGGAACTAAGAAGAAGTGTTTAGAAAAATATTTTATTCATCTGTCAATGTATCATGTTACAAAAAGATTCAAGTTCATTTTCTTTCAGCTAGAACTTCCTGTAGTCTATCTACCCCCTCTAATGCTAATGTCTCCTCTATTTAAATAGGAGACATCTATTATATATTTAATTACATTACAAATATTATTTTTAACCCGATATGCTAAAATAAGATAATTGGTTCTTCCATTAGCAAAATGTTGTTACAATGGTTGTGACAATGCCGATTTCGGAATGTAGTTGTTGCGGCGAGTGTAACAGCTCCTTCAATGATCTCTTCTTGTTTCTGCCAAATCTGGAATGCAAATCACGGGCTGTTTCAGCAATGGGATTTGTGTAACGTTCTAACTATTTTAGCAACGTAGACCGCAAAGATAAATCTGCAATCTTCAAACGGTTTCTGCAACTATATATTTTCGGTCAATGGTTGATTATGAAAGTAATGTAAAATTATATGTAAAACAAATTAAACATATAGCAACGAAAAGAAATGTTATATACCTTTGAAAAATGGATTAAAGTAATAACATCTATATCAATTGAAAAAGGGTGGAATGATAGCAAAATATATGAGCAAAAAGGTACAATGTAGTGTCCTAACATCCCCCCCAATTGAAAGGGTTGCATGTGCTCATGCAACTTCACTCTGAATCTGAGTCTGAGTACTGACTCTTAGAGTGAAAATTACTTAAGCAGTAACTATAGAAGGTGTTGTTAGTTAGATCCTTGAACCCTTGCACCTTTTGCAGCCTTTGCCATGCTGCTACCTCTTCCTTTTTACTCAACTTATAATGAGCCTTGTATTCTTATGCTGGCATCCATAGAAGAGGAAAATGAAAATGATACCCTATCCACTTTTCAGCACATTGCTGAACACATCTAATATAATCAAGTACCCTTGAGATTGCTTCTTCAACATTAGGAGGACTGAAGGGGTTATACTCCTGCCTTTCCTTAGAGGACTGTTGCAAGAATAAGTTTCTTGCTTTTAAGGTAGCAGCTTCCTTGGTTTTAACAAAGTGTTGGCAGTCTTGTAGCACTGCTACTTGTAGTTGCCTGGTGTGTTCAAGCATCCCTAATATTTTCAAAAATTGATGATACTCTGCAACAAAAATGGCAGGATTTTGTGGCTCGGATCGAATCCACAAGAGATAGTTGTCTTCATTATGCCTTGCTAAAAGAAAGGAAGTCTGCCATGTGATCTGATTAGCAAGGAAGGAGGCAAATGCCCTAATCTGGACATAACCAAACAAAGGGTTAAGATTGAGCTTCCTATTCTTAGGGATAACTTTATTCTGGAGATACAACTCACAAAGTAAATGTTGATCACTCGTAGATGCTTCTGTGAAAGTTTTCACAAACGTTTCGGGTCCAGATACTTCATGAGGTCTCCCATCTTTAATTGCCTTTATTGGAAAGAACGCTAAGTGTTCTACAAGAAAAAGAGAATAATTAGAAGATGGTTCCTGGCAACTAATAATTTCTGAACCAAATCAAACATAAGGAGCAGTTTATTTTTCAACTCTTTATTCTCTTTCTTCTTGGCATGAGAGTGTTGGAGTACTTGCTCCAAGGCTTCCCAGTTTGAATATATATGATTTTTCTAGAGTAATTTATGCCCCTGTAAGATATTATCTTGCGAAATAACATATTCTTTCTTGCACTTGTCCATTATTTGGTGCTTATCCCGAGATTCAGTTTGTGTTTGAGTACTGCAAGTGGTAGGCTGAGGTATAGTCTGAATAGAAATAGTTATAGTAGGCCAACGTACAGTTTGAGTAGAAATAGTTATAGTAGGCCGACGTATAGGATCTTCAGCTTTAACAGTTATAGTAGGTCGAGGTACATGATCTTCAAGTTTAACAGTTACGGTAGGCCGAGGTATAGGATCTTCAACTTTAACAATTATAGTAGGCCGAGGTACTTGTGGTTTAGCTTCTTTTTCAAAAAAATTTGAAGGCCCTGTTGGTTCTTGTGTGACAGTAGGGCATTCCTCTTTGATTGCAGAAGAAGTGGATGTAAGGGAGGCTCCAGGCAATGGAATTTCAACTATTTTATACCTTGCTTGATGATAAATGTTACCGCATTGGATGCACATATATTCCTTATATTGATATTTCTCTGTATTTTTCTCGGCTGTGGATGCTGCATGGGCTAAAGTGTACAAATTAAGCTCTTTTTCATAGGCTTCCCTTGCCGTTACTAATTCCTACTTATAAGCTTCGAGTTCTGATTTTAGAAACTCATTTTCTTGTAAAAGGGAAGCTAGGGTGACTGGGCTTTGTGTAACAGTCACAGTCTCAGTAGCTGGTTCTTGTGTGGCAGCTACTGAATGAGTAGTTGGTTCTTGTGTAACAGCTACGTGATGTGCAACATCCTGGGCATCCAGATTTTGTATATCAACAGCTGGTTCTTATGTGGTAGCTACTGAATGAGTAGCTGGTTCTTGTGTAACAGCTACGTGATGTGCAGCATCCTGGGCATCTAGATTTTGTATATCAGAAGTTGGTTCTTGTATTACAGCCGTAGCTAGTTCTTATGTGGCAGCTATAGCTGGTTCTTGTGTGGCAGCTACTGAATGAGTAGCTCGTTCTTGTGTGACAACGACTTGTTCTGAAAGAAATGATGTCGTAAAATCTTAAGCATCTAATTCTTGTGTTTCAGTGCCCGAGGGTGAGACAGGTAAAGATTCCAGGACTTGGGATTATGGTGGGGTATGGGGTTTTAGATGAATAGGTTGATAATTTAGGATAGTGGAAACAGTTGCCGCTTCAGTTGACGTCCTCATTCGTTTTCGGGGTAAAAAGGTAAGGAGAGTAGTAATTTTCCTTTTATGAGTGGGTTTTTATGAGAGGGAGGCCTATCAGAAATGGTAGCTGCTTTGGTTGAGGCCCTCGTTCGTTTTCTTGGTAGGAAAATAGTATTAGTTTGCCTTTTCTTTTTAGCATAGAGATGTGAAGGTTATCTTCAGAATCGTCACTAGGGATATGAACAGTAGGATTAGATGATTCTACTAAAATGTGGGATGGAGTTGATATGGTGGGAGGGTTAATTGAATCAATTGATTATGCTGGTGGGATTTCTGGAGGATACAAAATTCTCTCTGGTTTCTACTCGTGGGGATTTTCAAGGATTTCTTGAGGATTTTCAGTAACTTGATGAGGGATTTCAGCAGCTTCTTGAGGAATTTGAATAGCTTCTTGAGGAATTTCAGCAACTTGCTCAAGGTCTAGGGGTGGATTGTTTAGAGGAGGGTTTTGTTGAGAAAAACCCCTCTGAATCAGTAGCTGAACAAGACGGTGATGGGTGAGGGAAAGGAGTGGGAATTTTACCTGTCTGCAGTAATGTGACATATTTTTTAGACACCCAAGTAAATAATAAGGGATATTTAACAGTCGACCATGTCTCAAATGATTTAATAATACAAAATCATGCTGATAGACTACTTGGTAGCGACCTTCACAAGTAAGGTAATGTTTGACGAATTCAGCAACCTTCGCTCATGGAGGCAGTAATGAGTGAAGTCGGACACCCCGACCTTTGGGCTCGACTTGTTCTCCTGGCAGAAGAAAATCCTATTGTGCATTCAGACTAATATGCTTGCGACTAAACCATTAAGTGCCAGTGACCAGCAGACCTGAAACCTGTGCTATGTCACCCTCCAAAACCGAAATTCGAACTCCCTGGACAGTAGAATGATCTTCTTGTAGATTTCGTGCAAATTCAAGGACCTACTGTGGATCAAATCCCTGAAGCCTCTGAAAATATCCTATCTAGCCTTCCTGCTGAAAAATGTGATACGCTTTTGGATGTAATTCAAGTAGAGTTATCGAGCCGGGCTCGTGTTGAATAGCAGGTCCTCCCATAGTTAACCAGCTTTGGTAAAATGCATAGTCAAAAACCAAGTTACCGCACTTCGAACAGAGTAAATTTTGCAAATGAGAACATGGAGTAATAGTGAAGAGGTGAGGTGATAAGACAGGATAGTGAGTAAGAAAAATGACAATAATTGGCTTGCTGTGAAATGATGGTGTATAATTTCGGTATTCCCCCCCCCCAACTACGACTGAAATACTGGCTTTAAATGTACGGGGGTTGTGGTAATGATGAACACAATCTTGTCATTTAACCATAGTTTAATTTTAGTTACACATAATATTTACATACCTCATGTTTACGTTTAATTTATATTTCAAAAAATATAGTGCTTTTTCATAATAGATCAACAATAGTCATGGAAGAAGCTTTTGAAACATGAGGGAGATTATATTAGAGGTCTGTATAATCATAGAGAGGACAGTGAAAGGACACAATTAGCATAAAACTAATGGAAGAAAATGATTTTCATGACGGAAAGTGCTATATGGTGATGTCTTTGAAAATAAATGGTGTTTCAGCAACGGGAAAATGGGTAAAGGGTGGTGTTTCACCAACGGGAAAGATAGGGAAAATGTTGCTGAAGAATATTGTTCCGGGAATGGGAAAAATAGGAAACATGTTGCTGAAGGTTTTTGTTTCAACAATGGGAAAAATAGGGAAAATGTTGCTGAAAAATGTTGTTTCAGCAATGGGAAAAATAGGGAAAATGTTGCTGAAGAATGCTA
This sequence comes from Pinus tabuliformis, assembly GCA_031772625.1. Classification (NCBI taxonomy): domain Eukaryota; kingdom Viridiplantae; phylum Streptophyta; class Pinopsida; order Pinales; family Pinaceae; genus Pinus; species Pinus tabuliformis. The sequence continues at coordinate 509,894,400 of CM062805.1, forward strand.
TTTCAGCAATGAGAAAAATACGGAAAAATGTTGCTGAAGAGTGATGCAAAAATGGGGAAAAGAATTGAGGGGAATTAATGATGCAAATATTACTTGAGAATGGGGAAATAAACTATGGATGGATTAAAATGAGATGAACAATGCTTCACAAGATGAAGATTGGATCTGCTTGTAGTAGGATTGTCCTTTCCAATAAGCATTTCCTAGAATCTGCAAAATAATCAATTGTAACATGCCAACCCTTGACAGAGATTATTAGTTAAGAAATATAATCTAATGCTAAAAATACAATGCAGAAATTCAATGCAATGAGGAGCAGAAGGCTCCCCCAAAAAGAGATAATGTGAATCTGCCATGCAAGTGGCCTTAAAATCCTTTTTGGAAATGGGTTGCTGGTATAGACAGAGCCGATGAACATTTACTAATAACGATGTTCTAGAGTCATCAATTGTTAGGAGCCTTACCGTTCCATTGGGAAAAACAATATCTATTTTGTAAGGTCCCGGCCATCTTGTATGTAGTTTCCCTTGAAAATTTTTAAAGTGAGAATCATACAATAAAACCCAATTACCTTTTTGGAACTTCTTATGCTTGATGGTTTTATCATGTCACTTCGTTCTTTGTTGTTGGATCATAGTTGTTTGATGAATGGCATCTAATCAGTTTTCATCCAATTCCTGAGGCTGCCGCAACCTGGCTTTCTGTGCATCAGTCAAATCAAGGTTAACAGCTAAAGCAATTCTTAAGGTTTAAATTTCAAATTCCACAGGAAAGACAACACGTTTACCATAAACCAATTCATAGGGGGAAAATCCTGTAGTATTTCTCCAGGTAGTTCTGTAAGCCCATAGTGCTTCAGGGAGCCTTTGAGACCAATCCTTCCTATTTTCCTTCACTGTTTTTGTTAGAATGGCTTCTATAACTTTGTTTGTACTCTCCACCTGTCCATTGGCTTGGGGGTGGTATGGTGTAGTCATTCTATGATGAATATGATATTTTTGAAGGGTGGTTTTAAAACCATGAGAATTGAAAGGAGGTCCTCCATCTGTAACGAGCTCTCTACGCACTCCAAATCTAACAAAGATTTCTTCAAATAGGAAAGCTAAAAAAACTTCTTCATTAGCTCTAAGGAGTACTTTAGCCTCCACCCATTTAGTCATATAATCTGTGCAAACCAATGTAAACTCTTTGATTTGATGGGGGATTAATGGGCCCTACAAAGTCTAAGGCCCATCTTTCAAATGGTTCAAATATTACGTGGGGATTCAATGGCATTTCATCTCTATGATTAGGTTGACCCATTCTCTGACAGTGATCGTAGGCCCGAACATATTTCTTTGCATCCTTGAAGAGTGAGGGCCAATAATAACCCATCCTGAGAATTTTATGTGTCGTTCTCTTATCAGTAAAATTCCCTCCACAAGGGCCATCATGACAAGCTTTCAGTATATCATAAACCTCATCTTCTCTAATGCATCTTTGGATTTCATGATCAAGTCTTGTGTAGAAAAGACACCCACTTATCCAGCTATACTGAGCACTTTGTTGAATGATATTTCTCTTCTCTCGATGTGATAGGTGTGATGGTAGCTTCCCTGCAACGAGATAATTGGAAATGTCTGCATACCAAGGTGAGTGAGTAGATACTGCAAATAAGTATTCATCAGAAAAGGAATCATCTACTGGAGTATTATCATCAGCTTTTAATCGAGAAAGGAAATCAACAACTACATTTTCTTCACCTAGTCGATCTACAATTGTAATATCAAACTCTTGTAATAACAATAACCACCTGGTGACTCGAGCATTTGTGATAGATTTTTTCATTAAATACTTAATAGTCGAGTGGTCAGTATGGACAAAAGTAGCATAACCAGTAATGTAATGTCGAAATTTATTAATGGCATAAATGACTACTAAATATTCTTTTTCAGTAACTGTGTAATTAAGCTCAGCAGGAGTCATATTCTTACTAATGAAGTAGATAGCATAAGGAAGATGGTTTTCCTCTTGTCCCAATACAGCTCCAATTGCAGTATCTGAAGCATTAGAGGATATATGGAAGGGAAGTTCCCAATCAGGTCCCCTTAAAATAGGCACTGTAGATAACTAATGCTTGAGTTGAATAAATGCTTTCTGGCAAAGATCAATCCACTTGAATTCAACATTTTTCATAAGTAACCCAAACAAAGGAGAAGCTATTTTGGAAATTTTTTGATAAATCTTCTGTAGTATCCTGCATGTCCTAAAAAACTTCTCACAATATTTTGTATTCTAGGAATGGGAAGGTTCTGAATTACCTATATTTTGGATGGATCTACCTAAATTCCTTGAAATGAAATAAAGTGTCCAAGTACAATTCCTTCATTCATCATCATATGACATTTTTTAGTACTTAAGGAAAGGTGAGCTTATACACACATTTAAGTACTTTCTCAAGGTTTTGTAATGTATCTTCAGAAGACACACCATAAGGGGTAAAGTCATCCATAAATATCTCCATAGAGTCATTAAGCATATCAGAGAAGATTCCTATAACTGCTCCTTGAAAGGTTGTTGGTGCATTACATAGTCCAAATGGGAGAACTCTATAGGAAAAAGTTCCTGAGGGAATAGTAAAAGTGGTCTTATCTTGGTCTTGGGGTGCAATTTTGATTTGATTATACCCACTAAAACCATCTAAATAGGAGAAGAATTCCTTCCCTGACAAACTATCTAACACCTGATCAATGAATGGCAAGGGAAAGTGATCCTTTTGAGTGGCTTTATTTAAGGCTCTATAATCTACACACACTCTCCATTTCCTGTTCAGATATGGGATATATAAACCCTGCATTAAGCAATTTTTGAAGTTCCTCTTTGACAATTTCCCTTAAATTAGGATTCATTCGCCGCTGGGGTTGATAGATTGGTTGGAAACCCTCCTTGATATAGATGCGATGAGTACATAATTCAGGAGAGATTCCCTTCATATCTGTATAGTCCCATGTGAATGATTCCTTATTTTCGAGAAGTAACTTCATTAGCTGTTTTGTTTCAGCATCTATCAAGTTGGGGTTTATGTTCAATGTCTTGCTAGGTTCAATTTCTACTGTTATGCTTTTAGAGGGGATGGTACTTGATGTTTGAGGTAGATCTTTAGATTTAAGCTTTTCTTGGGTATGAGATTTCAAAATTGTAGCCAACTGATTATGTGTTTTAGAAGTCACCGAGGAGGGTTCACAAAGAAAATTATTAATTACTTCATCCTCAGTGGCATCTTTAAGGCTTAGAGCTTGTCCGATAGTCAAAATAGGTTGAGTAGCATTATCATCATAGTCCAATCATACAAAAATATCATTATTAATCATAGGTGTGGTGTGAGGGTAGAGAGTAAGTTGCTTGGTTTCATATCCATTAGAAATTTTCATTGAACCAAATCTACAACTGATAAAGGCATTGACTGTGGTCAACTAGGGCATTCCTAGAATTAGAGGATGTCCCCCCAACATTGTTTTAGTCTGTAATACCACAAAGTTAGCTGGGTAATTCCAGGATTCAACTGAGATGATTAGGTCTTCAATGACTCCTTCCGGTTTGATTGTAGAATGGTTAGCTAACTCTATAATGGTTGGTGTCTCTTGGATTACATTCTTTAGCTGTAACATTTGTGAGGTTTCAAGAGTCATAATATTTATAGCAGCACCTAAATCTACCAGAACTCATGGAATGATTGTTTTTCCAATTTGCACTGTAACAGTAGGATGGCCGAGATCACCATATTTAACAAGAGGGGCTTTACCGGTCATTAAGGCATATAGATCACCCATAGCATGAACTGTAAGGGGATCTTTAGCTTTCCTACCAGGTTTCTTAACATAAATATCTCTCATAGTTTTGACATAAATTGGTACATCTCTTAGTTCTTGCAAAAGTGGAATTTTAACATAAATATTCTGTATTCCCCTAAAATATTGAAAGCAGGTGGCTCAGGCATTTTAGTCAAATCCAAACGCTCAGGGAATGGTGGTTTTGCTATTTTAGCACCCTTATTAGAGGATGGTTGTACCTCCTTACGTGAATCATTTTTCTCTGGCTCTTCTTTATTAGAATTAGAAGAGGTAACATCATCAATAATGGGTTCAACTATTTTCCCAGATCGTAAATGAATATCATTACACTGCACAGGGAAAACATGAAGTATAGGCTGGTTTTGAATATCAATAACTTGCATAGCTTTATTATTGGGGTTAGGGTTTGGTTGTGTTGGGTTGTGTTGGGTTGTGTTATATTCTTTCCACGTAGTTAACAGGGGGTTTGAAGGGCACCCATAACCCCACTTTATGGGGTCCAGGGCAGCACCCCGGAAAATTTTGGTTTTGGACCCTATGTTAGGTTGGGCAGACCCACATATGGTTTTGTGCATGATTTTCGCACATGTGTCTTGGACGCGATGGTTTTCGATCCATGGTATTGGATGCGATGGTTTTCGGTCCATGGTATTGGACGCGATGGTTTTCAGTCCATGATATTGGATGCTTCGGCATGTATAAATATGTATTGTAACATTGAAAGGAACATAATGAAAAATCAAGCTAGTAGTCTCGGCTTTGGGATCCAAGGGAAAATCTTTGTGTATATGTGTTTTATGTGTTCTGCTCTTGCATTATTTATTTTCTATGTTTTAGAATTCGTATGCAGGTAATTTCTGTATGGGGTTAAAGCCTACATTTGGTATTAAAGTTGTTCTAGCTTCAAGGGGACGCCTTTGCTGCTGAGGGGTTTCGCTCGGGCCTATGGTAGACCCTGTTCAGTGGGAGATCTATGATATCGATTCTGGTGGTGAAATAAGATGGTGAGTAGTGGAAAGATAGAGATCGAGAAACTTAATGGTTAGAGTTTTGAGTTGTGGAAACTCAAGGCAGAGGATTTGTTGGTGGATAAAGACCAGTGGATCGTGGTAGATCCAGATACTAAACCAATGGGAATGTCTGATGAAGAATGGAAGAAGTTGGATCAGAAAGCAAAGAGCACAATACGATTGTTTGTCTCAGATTCAGTATTGTTGAATGTAACAGGGGAAGCTATGACAAAGGCTTTGTGGGACAAGTTAGGGACTTTGTACCAATCTAAGTCTCTGGTGAATAAACTGTTCCTGTGGGAAAAGTTGTATAACCTGAGGATGAAAGATGGAGACTCGGTGACAGAGCATCTGAATGCATTTAATACTGTGGTAAGTTAGTTAGCATCTGTTGATATTAAAATTTCAGATGAAGATAAGTGCATCAGTTTGTTGTGTTCTCTACCAGATTTGTGGGATAGTCTGGTTATTGAAATAGGTAGCAATGCAACTGCCTTGCATTTTGATGAAACAGTCTCATCCTTACTGATGGAGGAGATGAGACAGAAAAATATGGAGAGCCAAAATGGTGATGCCTTGTCTGTAAGAGGGCGGACCCAAAACAGAAACAAAAATATGTCATCGAGTGGGAGATCTAAATCTAAAGGAATATCTAAATCTTTAGGAAAACCTATAAAGGTGGTGTGCTGGAAATGTGGAAAGGAAGGGCACTACAAAAGGGATTGTAAATCTAAAGCTCGTGACAAAGGAAAGGGATCTGATGAGACTCCTTCTACATAGGAAAAAACCACCTCAGACGAAGGTGGGGATGTGTACTTGGCTTCTTCAAGTACACATGTAGATCAAGAGGCATGGTTGATTGACTCAGGTGCATCCTTTCACTTCACTCCCCATAGAGAGTAGTTCTATGAGTATGAGAAATATGATAGTGGCGATGTCTTCTTGGGGGATGACAGGAAGGCTAGAATCATTGGTCGTGGAAAAGTAAAGTTGAAGTTGCAAGGTGGAAGGGTTAGAACGCTTGGACCAGGTGTTCTACATATTCCTGCATTAGCCAGAAATCTGATTTCTTTTAGCAAGCTAGATGAAGTAGGTGTAAAAATAATGTTCGAGAAGGATAACTGCAAGATGGCTCGGGTAGCACTGGTATTGATGCGGGGAGTTCGGATTGGAACTTTTTACAGGCTGCAAGGTAGAACTATTATTGATGGGTGCAATGGTTCTGTGGTTCCTGAAAGTGGAGTAGAAAATCTAGTGGTCTCTGGAGAGAAGACCATGATGTGGCATCAAAGGCTTGGACATAATGGAGAAAAGTGCCTTCAGATACCTCATGTGTTATGAAACCAACTCACAAAAAGATAGAAAAGATAGATCAATGCCTTAGAATTTAGCCTCTTCGAGGGGGCAACCTCCTTTACATTACATAAATGAACAATTCTTGGATGATACAAATGACAAAACCTCCTTTCTATATATAGGAGTCTAAGGCATCACAATATAACCCAGCCAACCTAACAATAATAATATAAGCCACAAAAATAACAATAGAGGGATTCTATGGGGCACAGTAATAACAATATGGGGACAATAGGGGCACAACAATATTAATAAGGGATATAACTACAATAGTAATGGGGTAATCACTAGTATTATAGGGACCTAACATGCCCCTCTCCTTCAAAAAAGTGTTGTCCTCAATGCTTGATTAGTTTTGGATGCTTCTATATAAAATTCTCATCCTCCCATGTGGAATCTTCAGTGGATAAGTTCTTCCCCTTGATGAGATACTCAGAAATTGATCGATTTCATCACTGTCAAGTTCTTGTCTTTGTGACAGCTTCTGGTTCCAATATAACTTTTCCTTCCTCGTCAAGTTCTAGCAATATTTTTTGAACTGGGAGCTTGTTGCCTATAACCTTCTTTAAACATGAAACATGGAAAACTGGGTGCACTCGAGAAGCTGCAGGAAGCTCCAATTTGTATGCCATAGTACCAATCTTTTGCAACACCTTGTACGGACCATAATACTTTGGTGATAATTTATTATCCTTCTTAGATTGCTTTAGGGACATTTGTTTATATGGTTGTAGCCGCAGGAATACCCAATCACCTACACCAAAACTTCTTTTGCCGTGATGTTGATCTACATGTTCTTTCATTGTATTCTATTCCAACACGAGGTTATCCTTTAAGAGTTGGAGGACTTGTGTTGATGTTCGATGTGATGTTCCACTGCTTGAACCCTAGAATTTTCTCTTAAATATGATGTGCTGGGTGGTGGATGATATCCATAAAGTGCCATAAATGGGGTCATTTTTGTTGTTGTATGGAAGGATGTGTTATACCACCATTCAGCCAAAGGCAACCATTTGACCCATTGTGTCTATTTATTAGAGACAAAGCAACGAAGATATCCTTCCAAACATTTGTTTACTATCTCAGTTTGCCCATCAGATTGAGGATGATAAGATGAGCTATGAGCTAACTGAGTACCAAGACAAGAAAATAATTTTATCCAAAAATTTCTAGTGAAGATGGGATCTCTGTCACTTACAATAATCTTTGGATTTCCATGTAGCTTTTGAATTGTTTCCATAAATGCAGTAGAAAATGTACTAGCTTTAAATGGATGTGATATTGCACAAAAGTGTGCATACTTGGTAAGTCTGTCAACTACCACCATGATGACATTCTTTCCCTCAGACATGGGTAAACCTGTGATAAAATCCATTGAAACCTCCTCCCAATGTTGGCTTGGAATGGATAAAGGTTGTAATAGACGTGGGGTCTTAAATGTTTCAACTTTATTTTTTTGGCAAACCAAACATTCTGCCACAAAGTTTTGAATATCTGATTTAAGGCCATCCCAAAAAAGTTCCTTCTTAACCCTGTGGTAAGTTTCTAAAAATCTCGAGTGCCCTCCTAAGGGAGAAGTGTTCAATTCCATAAGAATCTTTTGTTTGAGTTGGGAATTCTTATAGAGGTATAAGCGATCTTTGTACCATAACAAATTATTTTCTCAGCTAAATGTATCAGATGTAATAGAATCTTGTTGTAACTTTTGAATAAGTTCCCACACTTCTTCATCATTCTTCCATTCATCCCTTGCTTTTTTTATCCAATCTAGTTGGATAATAGAAATGGCGCACAACAATGCTTCCACATCCTCATCCTTTCTTGAGAGTGCATCTGCCACCACATTTTGCTTCCATTTTTTGTAGATGATTCCAAAGTCATAACCCAACATCTTTGTGACCCACTTTTGTTGCTCTTCAGAGGATAATATTTGTTCTAAAAAGTATTTAAGGCTATCATGATCTGTTTTTACCTTGAAGTGTCTTCCCATTAGGCAGGGTCGCCATTTCTTAAGTGCATGTAGTATTGCCAACATTTCCTTCTCATAAATAGCTTTGTGTAAAAACTTTCCCTTGATTGGATGACTTTCAAAAGAAATGGGTCTTTCATATTGCATTAAAATAGCACCAATTCCATTTCCTAAAGCATCGCATTCCACAGTAAAGGTTTTTGTGATGTCCGATGTAGCTAAGACCGGTGCTTGGGACATTGCCTCTTTAAGATGTTCGAAGGCCTTTGTTGCTTCTAGAGTCCATGAAAATGCATCTTTCTTCAATAATGTTGGTAGAGGTGCTGCTATTCTCCCATAATCCTTAACAAACTTGCGATAATACCCTGTCAACCCGAGAAATCTTCGCAGATGCTTTATGGATGTGGGGATTTTCCATTCCTTAATGGCTTTAATTTTGCTAGGGTCTACCTTAACTCCTTCATCAGATACAATATGACCAAGATATTCCACCTCTTGTACTCCAAAGAAACATTTGGATCTTTTTGCATATAATTGCTTCTCCTCCAATAGTTCTAGCACCCTATCAACATGTTGAGCATGATACTTCCAAGACTTGTTGTAGATTAGTATATCATCAAAAAATACTAACACAAATTTTCTAAGGAAGGGTTTGAAAATGGAATTCATCAAATCTTGAAATGTAGAAGGTGCATTGGTAAGGCCAAAAGGCATGACCAAAAATTCATAATGACCCTCATGAGTTCTAAATGCTGTTTTCAGAATGTCTTCAGTCTTCATTTTGATTTGATGATATCCTGAATGAAGATCCAACTTGGTGAAGTAAATTCATCCATGCAGTTCATCCAGTAATTCATCAATGACGAGATTGGGAAAATTATCTTTAATAGTGAGCATGTTGAGCTCCCTGAAATCTAGACACATGCACCATGATCCATCCTTCTTGTGCACCAATACTACTGGAGTAGAGAAAAAACCTTTAATAGGTTGAATTATACCAACCTCTAGCATTTCTGCAACCATACATTCAATTTCACTCTTTTGGGCATAAGGATATTTGTATGGCCTAATGTTTGGAGGAACACTTCCTGGAATCAGATGAATAGCATGATCATGATCACGAATAGGTGGGAGACCTTTGGCAGCCTCAAATACCTTGGAATGATTGTCTAAGACTTTTTGGAGATCTGGAGAAATATATGATTCCGATGTGGAAACATCTAGCGAACATAATTGTGAAATTAGACCTCTTTTTTCCTTTTTTAGAAGCTTTGTCATACCGTTAGAGCTGATTATCTTTCCCGGTTTCCCTGCAATACCCCTTAATTCAACTTCCTTTCCTTTCGAATAAAATTTCATGAAAATTTCTTGAAAATTAAAAGATATTGTACCCAAGGATTGTAACCATTGGACTCCTAGTACAACATTAGCACCTCCCATTGGAATGGAAAGCATTGGGATAGTCAATACATATTCTCCCATGGATAGCTTGATATTATGGCACTTTCTAGAGCAATTTATCGTTCCTCCATTTGCAACCAACACTTGACACTTTGGTGTTGGATATAGGAAGCAATTCAATTCTTTTGCTACCTTACAATGAATAAAATTGTGGGTACTTCCTGAATCAATCAACACTATTACCTCTTTCTTCTTGATTTGTCCTTCTATCTTGATGGTTTGAGGAATGGTAATTCTAGCCAATGCATTACTAGATATGGTCGGATTCATTTCTCCTTTATCTAGGCTTTGTTCCTAGAGTATATCATCTTCTTTTGACCTTTCTTGCTCCTTTTCTTCTTCCTCTTCACAATCTATGTAGAATAATTTCTTCTCAGCACACTTATGACCTTTAGTGTATTTTCTATCACAATTGTAACAAAGTCCTTTTGCTCTTTTTTCTTCCAATCGTTGTGGTGTCATCCTTATAGGTTGTGGAAGACTAGGGGCAACAACAGTTCCATCTTTATAGTTGTGAGTGGTATGCTTCCTAGTTGCCATAATTTTGCTTTCCATTTTTCTTGCTAACCTGAATGCCTTTTCTAATGAATCAGGTTCCCAAAGGAGAACATCATGTTGGATATTATCCTTTAAAGTCCCTATGAACACATCAATACTATGCTCCTATGGAATATTTTTTACCCTTATGTTCAATTTTTGGAACTCCTCAATGTGCTCCATTATTGAACCCTTTTGTTTGAGACTTATCAATTGGCTAAAAAAAGTGTTGCTTTTTGTATCCTCATAATGTGTTGTCAATTCTTCCATAAAAATTGCCCAAGTGATAATTTTTTTACAAGAGCAAAGCCATTGATACCATACAAACTGATTTGGTTCCAAATATAAAGTTGCAATACGTACCTTTTGTGTGTTTTGCACATTATTGTGATCGAAAAATTGCTCCATCTGTAATATCCATGTTGCGGGATCTTTTCCATCAAACTTCCTCATATCAATTTTTGGAATATGGTGGGTCTTTGATCCAACATTAGAGTCTATGAAATCATGATTAACATTTCTGTTGTTCTCATCATGAGTTTCCTTTACTACCCTTTCACCATTAGTAAGCATTTCTTGTAGAAACTTTGTCAAATCTGTCTTCAAATCTTCCATGCCTGTCTTCAAATCTTCCATGCTTGTCTTTAAACAATCCATCTTATCTTATATGCCTTTGTTTAAACCATCCATCTTAGCTTCTACATCTTTCTTTAAACCATCCATCTTAGATTCTGTTGATTTTTGTGCAAGTGACACTTGTTGCACTTGGTCTCGTAATTTGTATATATCATGTTGCATTTCTTTCTCTTCTTCATGAGTCATGCTAGAGCTTTCAGGTTGCCTACTATGTGTTTGCATTTTCTTTCTTTGGGGCATCAATTACCGATAATAATTTTTTAGTATGCCCTTTGAATTCCTTCAAACTAATTTTTCAAACCAAGCTTATGAAAAAATTTAAAAAAAAATTACACACCTTTTTTCACTTTGTAGGCGTTTGATATTGAATTTGATGTATCTCTGTAATTTCAGATCATCTAGTTTTTAAATTGCGACCTGTGGTAGCCCTCTGTGTCCTCTTTCCAATGCCACTAGTTTTATCCAAATTAGATTCTCCAGGGAAGAGTTATGCCAAATCTCCCACAGTGACATGATTATAGACTAGTTTAGTAGAACGATCTTGTACGACGTGCCACGAGTCACTGTTTCAACCTTTGGCTTTGAAAAATATATACAAGAAACTACAGTTCGTCCTATTTCTATACCTTTTAATGAAATTTCAATTTGATGCTCGGAGAGAACGTTATGATGATTTTCCCCAGGTCACCCGTTTGGAATGTAATTCAAGAGTCTGCACAAAGACCAACTTTCTCAGATCATATCTTCACCTATATAGTGCAAAAAGCTATGAAATTTGGACCCGAGGTTCAGTGCGATTGCGTCTTAAATAGGTTTTTTTTTTAGCTTCTGAAATGTCGCAGAAAAAAAGTTATAGCAAAAATACCACGATGACCTATTTGGAGCAGTGAAACCCTATAATCCAAAGCTCTGATACCAAATGTTATGAAACCAGCTCACAAAAAGATAGAAAAGATAGATTAACGCCTTAGAATTCAGCCTCTTCGAGGGGGCAACCTTCTTTACATTACATAAATGAACAATTCTTGGATGATACAAATGACAAAGCCTCCTTTCTATATATAGGAGTCTAAGAAGTCACAATATAACCCAGCCGACCTAACAATAATAATATAAAGCCACAAAAATAACAATAGAGGGATTCTATGGGGCACAGTAATAACAATATGGGGACAATAGGGGCACAACAATATTAATAAGGGATACAACTACAATAGTAATAGGGTAATCACTAGTATTATAGGGACCTAACATCATGGTAAAGGTATGGTAGAAGGTATGAGTAATAGCTCTCTCGATTTTTATTTCTGTGAAAATTGTGGATATGGGAAGCAGAATTGTGTGACTTTCCCCTCTGGTAGTAAGAGGGTGAAACAGATATTAGAACTTATGCATAGTGATGTGTTTGGACCTGTGAAGGTTCCATCATTGGGTAAGTCTGTGTACTATGTATCATTTATAGATTACTTCTCAAGGAATACATGGATATATTTCCTTAAGAAGAGATCTAAAGTCTTTGACAGGTTTAAAGAATTTAAAGCTCTGGTGGAAAACCAGACAGAGAAGAAGATAAATGTGTTGAGGACAGATAACGGTGGAGAGTTTTACAGTAAGGAATTTGAAGAATTCTGTAAGAAGTGTGGTATAGCATGGCAGAAGACTACTCCATATACACCTCAACAAAATGGAGTTGCAAAAAGAATGAATAAGACTTTGATGGAGAGGGCAAGAAGCATGCTCAGTGGTTCCGGGTTAGGACAAGAATTCTGGGCAGAGGCGGTGGATACTGCATGTTACCTGGTCAACAGGTCACCTTCATTAGCGTTGGAGGATAAGACTCCACAAGAGGTATGGACTGGTAAGAAACCCTCTCTTTCACATCTGAGGGTATTTTTTATGTGATGCATATGTAAATGTTCCAAAGGAGAATGAACCAAGTTGGATGGTAAATCTGAAAAGTGCATCTTTATTGGGTATAAGGATGGTTTAAAGGGTTATAAGCTTTGGAACCTAGTTGTTATAACTCAGGTTGTCCTTAAAGCTCCTTAAAGGATACGGCCGAGGTAACCACAAACCAATCTTTGGACTGTAGGTCCTAGCCTACCTACAATCAAAGAGGGCTCTCTCTTTATAATTTAGCTTTGTTTTGGGTTGATTTTAGGCTAGTTATGATTTTCTTGGGTTTTGTTTTGATTTTGGTGGGATGGAGGATTCTTTCAAATAGAGTTGGGATGCATAGTGTGAGAAATTCAAACCACTGGGCATGGAGTCATGGATTAGGCTTGCTGTTGCGTTTTCTTGGTCACAAGAGAAATACAGAGCAGGATGTCTACACATAAAACAATATCAAGCTGGAATAATGATGGAATGAAGGTCAGTGAATGAAAGGTAACTAAGTAGCTCTCATTATTCTAACAGAGGGAAGGTGAATGAACATTGATATAGGAGCAGTCAAGGATTCCTAAACAACATTCATATATGAAGGAACTAGCATAAATATGAGCAAATCTATATTCATATTCAGGACTAATTCAGAGGAAAACATAGATAAATCATAGAAATTGAGAACAGAATACAACTAAGTGAGGTCTGAACTATTCCTTCTTTCTGCTATTTAGATAGTGAAACAATGATGGCATAATCACATATAAACTGTAAACAGAGATAAGAAACACTTATTGGGCTATGTAGAAGCGTTAGGATTCCATAGTCACTCTTCAATCATTAAAACACAACATCCAGTTCATCTCCCAAACATTCCAGCGATCTTTGATTATAGAGACTCTCAAAAAATACAATGCAAGTCTAGAGGAAGTTATCGACCAACCAACCCTTAAAACAGTGCAGAGGGTGGTTTAAATAGAAAATATTTACAAACATCCCTTGAACAGGTGTCAAGGGAGAAAATATCTCAAAATATCTATCAAAACATATTCAAAAGAGATCTGTGCAATCACTGCTTCTAATGCTAAGTTGTGTTGGAAATAAATGCAATAAAATATCTAAAACAGCTGCACATAAGGTAGCAGCATCATCAAAATGGCTCTTTAGGGCTGCACAGGGTCCTGCAGCTTCAAAAATGGACTGAAAGAGTGCCTTTAGCCATGCGCTGTCCTCTGTGTGATAACTATACATTTAAGGAAGCAGCGCTGCTCCAAAAATATCACTAGGAACAATGTCTTTGCAATAACTCTGCCTTGAAAGCCTTCATGTATGCCTTTAGGTGGCTTTAAAGCAATAAAAGAAGTGTTGGTGAGCCTTAATGGCTGAATGATGCTTTGTTGACTTTGCTGGGCTTGCTTTGCTTTCATCTGCTTTGAAAAACTGGACTGATACTCTTTGTCGCATCCTGATACACTTTGGCACTGAATCTGGGCCTTTTCTCACCGCTGATACTCTTTAAACTGTCCCATCGCCCCCTTCTGCCTTTTAATGCAAAAATAACTACTACTAAGGTCCTCCGTGGCCTTTGGGTGCAATCGGCGCTTGGCAGATAAAAAATAGCATTAAACTTTAAAAAATGGTGCAAACAGGAGGAAAAAGTGTTGCCGACTGTGCCGAGGTCGAAACTGGCTATCTGAAGCAAAACTGGGCCTTGGAGCGATCTCATAAAGCTTAGGGATGCATGAATTCCTTTATCGTGAGCCGGGCGTGGGCATATATGTGAAAATATGAACAAATGCGGGCTCTTCTTTTACACAGAAAAAAGACAATTTTCTATGTAAAATTCGTGAAAAACATAGGCGGGAGCGGCACTGTAGCGAAGATTAAATCCTGGCCATTGGATCGCACAAAGGCAGATCCAACGGCTGGCACTAACTCACATTGGGGTAGACCATTGGTCCCAACACATAAAACCTCTGAAATGCCGCGGACCCGAAATGCTTATATGCCCTTCTTTATGGAGATCGGGTCCGGTCCGTCGACGATTTCATATCGGCGGGTTTTATCTGTTGGGACCAATGGTCCGCCCCCATGCGAGTTAGCGCCAGCTGTTGGATCTACCTTCGCGTGATCCAATGGCCAGGATTTAATCTCCGCTACAGTGTCGCTCCCGCCCATGTTTTTCACGAATTTTACATAGAAATTGGTCTTTTTCTGTGTAAAAGAAAAGGCGGCATTTGTTCATATTTTCACATATATGCCCACGCCCGGCTCCCAATAAGGGAATTCATGCATCCCTAAGCTTTCTGAGATCACTTCAAGGCCCAGTTTTGCTTTAGATAGCCAGTTTCGGCCTCAACACAGTCGGCAACACTTTTTCCTCCTGTTTGCACCATTTTTAAAAGTTTAATGCTATTTTTGATTGGCCAAGCGCCGATTGCACCCAAAGGCCACGGAGGACCTTAGCAGCAGTTATTTTCGCATTAAAATGTAGAAGGGGGAGATGGGACAGTTTAAAGAGTATCAGCGGTGAGAAAAGCTCCAGATTCAGTGCCAAAGTGTATCAGGATGCGACAAAGAGTATCAGTCCAGTTTTTCAAAGCAGATGAAAGCAAAGCAAGCCCAGCAAAGTCAACAAAGCATCATTCAGCCATTAAGGCTCACCAACACTTATTTTGTTGCTTTAAAGCCACCTAAAGGCATAGATGAAGGCTTTCAAGGCAGAGTTATTACAGAGACATTGTTCCCAGTCATATTTTTGGAGCAACGCTGCTTCCTTAAATGCATAGTTATCACACAGAGGATAGCGCATGGCTCAAGGCACTCTTTCAGTCCATTTTTGAAGCTGTAGGACCCTGTGCAGCCCTAAAGAGCCATTTTGATGAGGCTGTTGCCTTATGTGCAGCTATTTTAGTTATTTTATTGCATTTATTTCCAGCACAACTTAGCATTAGAAGCAGTTATTGCACAAATCTCTTTTCAATCTGTTTTGATAGATATTTTGAGATATTTTCAACCTTGACAACTATTCAAGGGATATTTGTAAATATTTTCTATTTAAACCACCCTCTGCATTGTTTTAAGGGTTGGTTGGTCGATAACTTCCTCTAGACTTGCATTGTATTTTCTGAGAGTCTCTATAATCAAAGATCGCTGGAATGTTTGGGAGATGAACTGGCTGTTGTGTTTTAATGACTGAAGAGTGACTATGGAATCCTAATGCTTCTACATAGCCCAATAAGTGTTTCTTATCTCTGTTTACAGTTTATATGTGTTTATGCCATCATTGTTTCACTATCTGAATAGCACAAAGAAGGAATAGTTCAGACCTCACTTAGTTGTATTCTGTTCTCAATTTCTGTGATTTATCTATGTTTTCCTCTAAATTAGTCCTGAATATGATATAGATTTGCTCATATTTACGCTAGTTCCTTCATATATGAATGTTGTTTAGGAATCCTTGACTACTCCTATATCGATGTTCATTCACCTTCCCTCTATTAGCATAATGAGAGCTACTTAGTTACCTTTCATTCACTGACCTTCATTCCATCCTTATTCCAGCTTGATATTGTTTTATGTGTAGCCATCCTGCTCTGTATTTCTCTTGTGACCAAGAAAACGCAACAGCAAGCCTAATCCACGACTCCATGCCCAATGGTTTGAATTTCTCACACTATGCATCCCAACTCTGTTTGAAAGAATCCTCCATCCCACCAAAATCAAAACAAAACCCAAGAAAATCATAACTAGCCTAAAATCAACCCAAAACAAAGCTAAATTATAAAGAGAGAGCCCTCTCTGATTGCCGGTAGGCTAGGACCTGCAGTCCAAAGATTGGTTTGTGGTTACCTCGGCCGTATCCTTTAATGAGCTTTAAGGACAACCTAAGTGATAACATAATGGTGACTTCGCTGGGGATGGCTTTTCCTTGTGACAAGCCAAGGACAACAGGTCATAATGCCTTGATCCTCTGTAGTTGCTTTTAATTGAAAGTTTCTTCTGTGCTAACTGCTGAATGACTAGAACTTTAACTTCTGAATGCAACACTCCTCCTTATCTGAAACACTATGAAAAATAAAGCATCGCCTGCTTTCTTCTGCGTGCTTGATATTGCATACACTTTTGCTTGAGCACTGCCTTGTGAAATAAACACAAAAAGGGAATAAAACTGGAGCTCTTCTTTTCTTGTCTTTGAAAGGGTGCTCAAGTGAACTGAAAATCCTCCTTTCTTTTTGATACTTTTGACTTGAAGACTACAAGCTGCAAACAACTTATCTTTAACATAAATCACTATGATATGACAGCGCTGCTCTTGTTGTTTTGCTGATATTACTGCAGAGACAGAGCTTAAAAAATAGAGGACTTGCATCGGCTGTGTCTTCACAAACTTTGTTGCTGCTCCTCTAACAATCGGACTGTTTATACAAAATAAAAACAAAAGTGCTGATATATACAAATATCAATGTACAAAGAGATATTTACAAAGCTGCGTTATGTTTAACAAAAGGGATCATGATAATGCTTCAGCATATGACCATTTACAGGGCCTTCTTCAGCGGTGCTGCCCTCTATAGATTTGAGGAAATATGTGTTATTTCCCTAAACAGCAGAAATAACAAATGGCCCTCTCCAAAGGAAATCGAATTTTGCATGTTTTCCCTTGTCTTCTCTTCGTGAGTCCCACCTTAGAACTTTGTTGCCAACACAGAAATTCTCAGCCTTAGTCCTCTTATCAAACATCCTTTTGAGCTTCTCTTGCATAATTTGAGCTCTGTCATAGACTTGCTCTCTTGTCTGCTGCAAATGAATTGTTTGGTTTATCCTCCTTTATATATCATTTGGCTCAGCTTGAATCTCTTGCAGCAGCTTGATAATAGGAATGCCCAGTGATGAAGGAAATCTGGCCTCCATGCCATATACTAGCTCATAAGGGCTCATCCCAATGGATTTCTTGGTTGACAATCCGTCTGCCCATAGGGCATTTGTGAGCTTTCTATGCCAGTTCTTCTTGTTTTCTTCTAAGGTCTTCTTGATAATACTGATCAGACTCTTGTTAGATGACTCGACTAAGCCATTACCTTGAGGGTAATAGGATGTGGAATGGCCTAAAGTGATATGAAATTTATGGCAAAAATTGATCATCTTTTTGGATTTGAAAGCAGCGGCATTGTCAGTGATAATCTTCTCAGGGCAACCAAATCTAGAAAGGATATTGCACTCAAGGAATTGGATAATGGTGGTGTCATTGGCATGCCTGCATGGAATGGCTTCAATCCACTTGGTGAAATAGTCGGTGGCAGTTAGAATCCACTTATGCTGGCCTAAGGAAGAGGGATGGATTTCTCTAATGAAGTCAAGACCCCATTGTTGAAAAGGCTTTTCGGTTGAGATGGGCTTAAGAGGCAAGGGCAATAGCTTTCTTTTGCCCTCAAAGATTTGGCATTTGTGACATGAGATAGCAAACTCCTTTACATCTGCAAACAAAGAGGGCCAATAGAAACTAGCCCTTAAAATTTTATCAGCAGTGGACTTCCAATATAGATGTCCTCCATAGTCCCCTGCATGGAATTCTTTCATGACATTATTACTTTCATTCATGGTCAAGCAATTAAGCAATATGCCTTCATGATTCTTCCAAAATAAAGCACCATCTAAGACACAAAATTTCAAAGCCCTCATTCTTAAAAATCTCTTCTTGGTCCTGGACAATCCTGGGGGAGCAAACAGGTTTAACAATACAAAGCATATATCAGCATACCATGGGGATTGCAGAAAGGTGTCACTGATCTGTGGAGTCGCCAGCTCCTATTCATTGTCCAGTTGGTTGATTTCTAAGGCTTGAAAGTTTGTTTCGGACATCAGTTTGGCTAAACCTTGTCCCTTTATTAGCTTGTTTGGCTTTATTTCTATGTCATACTCAAGAATGTTAGCAATCCACTTTCCTCTTTTTCCTTCTAACCCCTCTTGGGTTAATATGTCTTTTACAACATCATTTGGGACATAATCAATCACATGTGAATATAAAATATAAATTCTGAAGTCTTTGATTGCTTTAACAAGGGCATAGGCCTGCTTCTCCATGATTTGGTACTTCAGGGGTGCATCTCTTAAGGCTCGGCTGAAAAAAACAATTGGATTTTCATTTCCTTGGTCATCCTTTTGCAATAGGACAACAACTATGGTATTATCAGATGCAAATGAAAATATGATAAAGTCCCTATCAAATTGAGGACTTGTGAGGATTGGGGCTTGAGTTAGGGCAACTTTGATACTTTCAAATGCTTGCTTGGTTTCAAGAGACCATTTTACCTTGGCATCTTTCTTTAACATGTTACTCAACAGTCTTATCAGCTCGGCTAGATTTGGGATAAATCTCATTAGGAAATTGATCTTTCCTAGGAATGCTTGCAGCTCTTTTATGTTTCTTGGATATGGGATTTGGAGAATGGCTTGGATCCTTTCCAGATCAACTCTAATCCCGTCTTTTGAAATGATATGTCCAAGTAATTTGCCTTCTTCAAGGCCAAATAAAGACTTCTTGGGGTTCAAGGAAATGCCATATTTCCTACATGTTAGGAACACTTGCCTCAAATGTCTTAGGTGCTCTTGATCAGATTTGGAGAAAGGGGTAAGATCATCAAGATAGACAACCAAGAAATCATGGATTTCCTTGGAAAATGCAATGTCCATGGCCCTTTGAAAGCTGGCACCTACGTTCTTTAGGTCAAAAGGCATTTTCACATATTTAAATGTTCCCCAAGGTGTTGTAAAGGCTGTCTTGTCTTGATCATCTGGGTGAACCAGTATTTGATTAAGACCTGAAAATCCATCTAGCAAAGAGATTCTAGATGATCCCACTACTCTTTGTAGGATGTGGTCCATTTTGGGCAATGGGTAGTGGTCTTTAAGGGAGACTTGGTTTAGGTTTCACAAATTTACACAAAGCCTAATCTCACCTGTTTTCTTTCTTCTGGGAACAAGATTGGATACCCATTCAGAAAATCTAATGGGTGCTATGATACCTGCTTCAAACATTCTTTTCACTTCTTTCTCAATTAAAGGGAGAAGCACAGGATTTATTCTCCTCAGTTTTTGTTTGAAGGGATTTTGATTTGGCTTTAAGGGAATGGTATGTTGAATAATTGAGGTGTCATAGGACTTCAAGTCCTCATAACTCCAAGCAAATACGTCTTGGAATTCTTTGAACAAATCCACATACTTTGGGTTTTTATCAGAAGGCAAACATTTAGACAGATTGATCATTTTGGGCTTCTCTGCTGTTCCAATGTTGTATTCTTCTATGGCAGTGTTTATAGGCTGCATTTTTGGATTTTTGGGCACATCATTTGCATCAAACATGTCGTCTAGTGGAGTGAGGCCAACCGGGAGAAAATCCTTTAGATCAATGATTTTGGCCTCTGTTTTGGCTATTTCCTCCAAATGCATCTGTTTCAGCTCTTCTATGTTTTCTTCATCAAAGATGGTTGGCTGTAGCAATTTTCTAGCTGTTTCAATGGTTATAGTTTGCTGGATTTGGTTTATTGCTTGCAGGGGATCATCCATGGCATCCATATCAATGTTTAGGCCTGAAAACGCATGCTGTAAGGTAAGAAAATTGTTGATTTGAGCATCATCCTCAAACACTTGCCAATCTTTAATGTTATTTGGGACAGCAGGCCTATGTTTTATTTCAGCAGTGAAATGGTGATTTGACTCAAAGGGAAGCTTACATGTACTAGCGAAAGTGGCTAGGCTGTGAGCATGAATGTTATGATTTCTTGAAATCTTGGCAAGCTTGGATTCAATGAATGTATCAAGTATTGCAGTGGCAACAATCCTATAAGCTCTTAGCCTTCTATCATTGGTAAGAAAGTTGCCTTTCATTTGTTGGATTACTAGGTCTGAGTCACCTAGAATGGAAACTTTGGCAGCTCCTAAAGCTTTGAGCAGCTTAAGGCCTAAGAGGAGTGCCTCATACTCAGCCATGTTGTTGGTGCATTTGAAATTCAGTCTATAAGCATGACCCTCTACATGTTTGTTATGTGTATTGTGAATCCATATTCTTGCCCATGCTCCTAACTTGTTAACAGAGCCATCAAACTCTAAATACCATGTGACTTCTTGCTTGTGGTTAGTATTAAGAGTTTCAGTCATTTTAGGATTGGGCAGACCCGAGTCTTGTGTTTTGGGAGTTTTCCTTGTGTGCTGGTTGAATTGGCTGTTGTGACAGTCTCATAGGTATGTGCAACCGATTCTTCATTGATGTGTGCATGTTGTACTAAAGGCAAAGGCCTCTCATTAGTTGGAGAACTTGTTTCATCATTAAACAAAATAAAAGAGTCCATATCAGAATGGATTGAATAGATAGGGAAATTATGGGGCTTTTCCTCACTACTTACCACATACTTCATCAGTGTTTCTCTATACAGTCGCTTTGGTTGCCCAAATACTGAAATAGTGGCATAGGAGAGGTCTAATTGGAGAGATCCTTGGAGTTTTGCCCCCCAAGATCTTGACAACAGCATGCCATACTTTGGTGGAATGTCAGCAACCACCACATCCATGAGGATTGTCTTGTTTGGGTATTGGACTAAGGAGACACACAAGTCTTTGATGAGGCCTAAACATTTGACTTGACTTGAGTCAAAGGAGAATAGATCTTTGTAGGGTCTTGTTACATCAAGGTTTAGTTTCTCCATTACAGCTTTGGGCATAAGGTTGTGTGAGGCACCTGAGTCAAACATTGCATTGTGTAAAAATTTATCATGTATGTGCAGACTGACATAAAAGGGGAGAACAACTCCATGTGCTGATTTACCATCAACTTCTGGACCAAAAAGCAATTCAGGTGTATCATCTAAAACATTCACATCATCCCTATTCTATGGCATTTGCAGTGATCTTTGGATTTGTTTCCTATACACATCATGCTTTGCAAGTTCAGATAAGGGGATAGAAATCTTAAGTTTGCTTATTTCTGCTTCTAAGTTGAATGGTTTCTCCAATGGAATCTTTGTGTTGGCAATAGTAGATTTCCCCTTTTCAAGTGTATTTTCTGCGTTTTCCTCTTGATTATCAGTGTTATGGTGAGTGATACCTTGCGGTATTTCTATTTTGGGAAGGCATTTAGGAGTGTTATTTACATTTTCCTTTGAGGATGAAGGTAGCAGAGGCTGATCATTAGAGGGCTGCATGTCTGGTGTGTCCTCTACAGTCACTTGGTGTGGGTTTGGGATAGTTATATCAGCAGTTTCTGTTATAATAGCCTTTCCTCTAATGTGGTTGGGTTGTTTTCCCTCCTTTGGTTTAACTTTTTTGGGCACATCTATGGTTCTTTTCCTCAGCTTATACCGTTTTTGGACTTCATAAACGGCCGAATCATAACCTTGTTTGAAGTCAAAAGACTCACCAGAGTTAGTCTGAAATTGATTTGTCTCATGGTCATCTTGGTCTTCTTAGGTTAGGAAAATTTGTTGCTCACCCTTCAAATCCACCAAGTTCATGTGAGTGTCCTCTATGGCATCACTAGATGTGGATGCTTCTGTATAATTTTCTTGGAAAGGAGGCCTTATATCATGGTCTGGGCTAGACCTACCAGCGTTCGGATTTTGAGTTTTCCTGAAATTTGGGTTCCTTATGGCGTTGGGCTATTGCCCTTCCCATGATGATTTCCTCTCTACACTCTCTACTCTATCTCCCAGCCTGTGCATGCCATTGATAATAGCATCCAGCTTTTGATCTAAGGCTGAGGGCTCTTCCTTGAAGGTGGTTTTTCTCTCGGTTCTAGCTCCGTTTCTTTTGGCAATTAAATTTTCCTCCACAGTGACAGCCACGTTTTGCATGTCTGCAAGGCTGTTAGGGGCTCTTTCTTTTAATTGGTAGGCCATATCTGGGTCGAATCCATCAGGGAATTTATATAAGGCAAGGTCAGGTGGGGGCCTTAAGTTTTGTGGGATAGCATTATAAACACTATTGAATCTTGCACAGTAGTCCAAAACAGTCTCATGAGGGCCTCTTTTAATTGTATCGTATTAAGCTAGTATGTGCAAGGGATCTTTCTTTTTCTCCCATCTGTTGATAAATGACTGGTATAAGGCTTCTAGATCTGCTATGGAATTGGCTGGGAGTGCTCTAAACCAAGTCCTGACATCACCTGACAAGCTTTGGACAAAAATCTTCATTATCACACCATCATCGTCAATCTCATAGCTTTCAAAGTAATCCTGCATTTTCTTTGTATGCTGAAGGGCTGTGCAGGCACTTGTGCCATCAAAATATGTGATTTTAGTTTGGTAATCCTGAGGCATAGCTCTAGGATTAGCAGGTAATTGCAAAGATGCATATCTGTTAGCCATATTCACAAGGATAAGAGGAACAACAGGGATAAACGGAACAGCTAAAACAACTGGGATAATAGGAGTAGTAGTGGTAGTATGTGCAGTGAATGGAGGTGTGGAAGGAGTGCTTTGAGAGGTGGATGAAGAACAAGGGGAACTAGGGGTTGAACGAAATAAAAATTTGAGAGGTGTTGGGCCACAGCGTGGGTGAACTGCTTTAGGACTATTATCAGCAAAATCCTCTCTTCTCTCTAGCTTCCTGAGGTTTCTTTGGATCAAATTCAGATTTTCAAAGGCAGCTGTAGGATTTGGGTCTGGATTTGACCTTGTATAACGTGAATTCTTCCTGGGAGCCAGCTTCTGGCTTGTTTTTTTCGGGGATTTTCTAAGAATATATGGGTTAGAAAGAAACTTTTGAAGGTCTGGTTCTTTCCCAGTGGAGCTTTCCACCTTGATTTGTGAAATTATTTGAGGATGGTCCCTAGTGGAGTCGCCATTATGTTATCACTCAGGTTGTCCTTAAAGCTCCTTAAAGGATACAGCCGAGGTAACCACAAACCAATCTTTGGACTACAGGTCCTAGCCTACCTGCAATCAGAGAGGGCTCTCTCTTTATAATTTAGCTTTGTTTTGGGTTGATTTTAGGCTAGTTATGATTTTCTTGGGTTTTGTTTTGATTTTGGTGGGATGGAGGATTCTTTCAAACAAAGTTGGGATGCATAGTGTGAGAAATTAAAACCATTGGGCATGGAGTCGTGGATTAGGCTTGTTGTTGCGTTTTCTTGGTCACAAGAGAAATACAGAGCAGGATGGCTACACATAAAACAATATCAAGCTGGAATAAGGATGGAATGAAGGTCAGTGAATGAAAGGTAACTAAGTAGCTCTCATTATGCTAACAGAGGGAAGGTGAGTGAACATCTATATAGGAGCAGTCAAGGATTCCTAAACAACATTCATATATGAAGGAACTAGCGTAAATATGAGCAAATCTGTATTCATATTCAGGACTAATTCAGAGGAAAACATAGATAAATCACAGAAATTGAGAACATAATACAACTAAGTGAGGTCTGAACTATTCCTTCTTTCTGCTATTTAGATACTGAAACAATGATGGAATAAACACATATAAACTGTAAACAGAGATAAGAAACACTTATTGGGCTATGTAGAAGTGTTAGGATTCCATAGTCACTCTTCAGTCATTAAAACACAACAGCCAGTTCATCTCCCAAACATTCCAATGATCTTTGATTATAGAGACTCTCAGAAAATACAATGCAAGTCTAGAGGAAGTTATCGACCAACCAACCCTTAAAACAGTGCAGAGGGTGGTTTAAATAGAAAATATTTACAAACATCCCTTGAACAGGTGTCAAGGGAGAAAATATCTCAAAATATCTATCAAAACAGATTCAAAAGAGATCTGTGCAATAACTGCTTCTAATGCTAAGTTGTGCTGGAAATAAACGCAATAAAATATCTAAAACAGCTGCACATAAGGCAACAGCCTCATCAAAATGGCTCTTTCGAGCTGCATAGGGTCCTGCAGCTTCAAAAATGGATTGAAAGAGTGCCTTGAGCCACACGCTGTCCTCTGTGTGATAACTATGCATTTAAGGAAGCAGCGCTGCTCCAAAAATATGACTAGGAACAATGTCTCTGCAATAACTCTGCCTTGAAAGCCTTCATCTATGCCTTTAGGTGGCTTTAAAGCAATAAAAGAAGTGTTAGTGAGCCTTAATGGCTGAATGATGCTTTGTTGACTTTGTTGGGCTTGCTTTGCTTTCATCTGCTTTGAAAAACTGGACTGATACTCTTTACCGCATCCTGATACACTTTGGCACTGAATCTGGGCTTTTCTCACCGCTGATACTCTTTAAACTGTCCCATCGCCCCCTTCTGCCTTTTAATGCAAAAATAACTGCTGCTAAGGTCCTCCATGGCCTTTGGGTGCAATCGGCGCTTGGCCGATCAAAAATAGCATTAAACTTTAAAAAATGGTGCAAACATGAGGAAAAAGTGTTGCCGACTCTGCCGAGGCCGAAACTGGCTATCTGAAGCAAAATTGGGCCTTGGAGCGATCTCAGAAATCTTAGGGATGCATGAATTCCCTTATCGAGAGTCGGGCGTGGGCATATATGTGAAAATATGAACAAATGCCGCCTTTTCTTTTACACAGAAAAAGACCAATTTCTATGTAAAATTCGTGAAAAAAATAGGTGGGAGCTGCACTGTAGCAGAGATTAAATCCTGGCCGTTGGATCGCGCGAAGGCAGATCCAATGGCTGGCGCTAACTCGCATCGGGGCGGACCATTGGTCCCAACACATAAAACCTCCGAAATGCCGCGGACCCGAAATGCTTATATGCCCTTCCTTTATGGAGATCGGGTCTGGTCCGTTGGCGATTTTTATGTGTTGGGACCAATGGTCCGCCCTGATGCGAGTTAGCGCCAACCGTTGGATCTACCTTCACGTGATCCAACGACAAAGATTTAATCTCTGCTACAGTGCCACTCCCGCCTATGTTTTTCACGAATTTTACATAGAAATTGGTCTTTTTATGTGTAAAAGAAAATGCGGCATCTGTTCATATTTTCACATATATGCCCGCGCCCGGCTCCTGATAAGGGAATTCATGCATCACTAAGCTTTCTGAGATCGCTCCAAGGGCCAGTTTTGCTTCAGATAGCCAATTTCGGCCTCGGCACAGTCGGCAACACTTTTTCCTCCTGTTTGCACCATTTTTTAAAGTTTAATGCTATTATTGATCGGCCAAGCACCGATTGCACCCAAAGGCCACAGAGGACCATAGCAGGAGTTATTTTTTCATTAAAAGGCAGAAGGGGGTGATGGGACAGTTTAAAGAGTATCAGCGGTGAGAAAAGGCCCAGATTCAGTGCCAAAGTGTATCAGGATGCGGCAAAGTGTATCAGTCCAGTTTTTCAAAGCAGATCAAAGCAAAGCAAGCCCAGCAAAGTCAACAAAGCATCACTCAGCCATTAAGGCTCAACAACACTTCTTTTGTTGCTTTAAAGCCACCTAAAGGCATAGATGAAGGCTTTCAAGGTAGAGTTATTGCGGAGACATTGTTCCCAGTCATATTTTTGGAGCAGCGCTGCTTCCTTAAATGCATAGTTATCACACAGAGGACAGCGCGTGGCTCAAGGCACTCTTTCAGTCCATTTTTCAAGCTGCAGGACCCTGTGCAGCCCTAAAGAGCCATTTTGATGAGGCTGTTGCCTTATGTGCAGCTATTTTAGATATTTTATTGCATTTATTTCTAGCACAACTTAGCATTAGAAGCAGTTATTGCACAGATCTCTTTTGAATCTGTTTTGATAGATATTTTGAGATATTTTCTCCCTTGACACCTGTTCAAGGGATGTTTGTAAATATTTTCTATTTAAACCACCCTCTGCACTGTTTTAAGGGTTGGTTGGTCGATAACTTCCTCTAGACTTGCATTGTATTTTCTGAGAGTCTCTATAATCAAAGATCGCTGGAATGTTTGGGAGATGAACTGGCTGTTGTGTTTTAATGACTGAAGAGTGACTATGGAATCCTAACGCTTCTACATAGCCCAATAAGTGTTTCTTATCTCTGTTTACAGTTTATATGTGTTTATGCCATCATTGTTTCACTATCTAAATAGCAGAAAGAAGGAATAGTTCAGACCTCACTTAGTTGTATTCTGTTCTCAATTTCTGTGATTTATCTATGTTTTCCTCTGAATTAGTCCTTAATATGAATACAGATTTGCGCATATTTACGCTAGTTCCTTCATATATGAATGTTGTTTAGGAATCCTTGACTGCTCCTATATCGATGTTCATTCACCTTCCCTCTATTAGCATAATGAGAGCTACTTAGTTACCTTTCATTCACTGACCTTTATTCCATCCTTATTCCAGCTTGATATTGTTTTATGTGTAGCCATCCTGCTCTATATTTCTCTTGTGACCAAGAAAACGCAACAGCAAGCCTAATCCACGACTCCATGCCCAATGGTTTGAATTTCTCACACTATGCATCCCAACTCTGTTTGAAAGAATCCTCCATCCCACCAAAATAAAAAAAAAACCCAAGAAAATCATAACTAGCCTAAAATCAACCCAAAACAAAGCTAAATTATAAAGAGAGAGCCCTCTATGATTGCAGGTAGGCTAGGACCTGTAGTCCAAAGATTGGTTTGTGGTTACCTCGGCCGTATCCTTTAAGGAGCTTTAAGGACAACCTGAGTGATAACACCAGTCACATGGAAGGTTGTGTACAGCCCAGATGTGGTGTTCAGAGAGGTGAAAGATGTTATAAAATATGAAGTCCAACGAAAGGAACCTGAGAAGATAGAGTTTGAGCTAAAGGAGGAAGAATCAGACTCTACAGCAGAGGAGGAATCAGAAGATGAAGAGCCAAAAACTACGGCTGTGAGAAGATCAGTTCGAGAAAGAAGGCAGCCTGAAAGGTATAGTCCATCTGCTTTCTGTTCAAATTTTTCTTTATCTATCACTGATGATGATCCCAGAACTATGAAGGAAGCAGTAGATTCGGAGGATGAAAAACTTATGGAAAGAGGCCATGGTTGATGAAATGGCATCTTTGCTCAAAAATGAGGCTTAGGATTTGGTGGAGTTGCCGGCTAGAAGGAAACACATTGGCAGCAAATGGGTGTTCAAAAAGAAGACAAATGCAAAAGGAAAAGTGGAGAAATACAAAGCTCGGATGGTAGCAAAAGGTTATTCCACGGTGTCGGGAATTGATTTTGGTGATATCTTTTCTCCTATTGCCAAGGTAACTTCTGCTAGATTACTTTTATCTATTGCTACTGCTTTTGATTTTGAGGCAGAACAGATGGATGTGAAGACAACATTTCTTCACGAGGATCTGGAAGAGGAAATCTACATGAAGCAACCTGAAGGCTTTACAGCGAAAGGTAATAAAGAACTAGTATGCAAGTTAAAGAAGTCTTTGTATGGGTTAAAAAAGTCACCAAGGATGTGGTATTAGAAATTTGATACATTTATATGGGGACTTGGCTTCACCAGAAGCAAATCAGATCACTGTATGTATTTTAATTAGTTGGTGACCGTTTTATTTATCTGGTCTTGTATGTGGATGATATGTTGTTGGTTGGAAATGCCATAGAAATTATCCACGATTTGAAGGCCCAATTGTCCTCCAAATTGGACATGAAAGATATTGGTGCTACAAACTATATTTTGGGCATGGAAATTAAAAGAGATCGGGCAAAGAGGAAGCTCTGGTTAAACCAGAGGAAGTATGTTAAGACAATACTGCAGAGGTTTAATATGCAAGATAGTAAACTGGTGAAGGTTCCTATTCTTGTAGGTGTGAGGTTATCTGCTGAACAATGTCCCAAGACACAAGAAGAGGAAGAGGAAATGTCCCATGTTCCATATGCAAGTGCAATCGGTAGCCTAATGTATGCAATGGTCTGTACTAGACAAAACCTTGCACATGCAATGGAAGTATTGAGCAGGTTTATGTCAAAACCAATAAAGGAGCATTGGACAACAGTGAAGTGAATTTTTAGGTATTTGCATGGCACTAGTGAGTATGCTCTGTGCTACCAAGGAAGACCAGGATTGGATAGAGTGTTGGATATTCATGGCTTTGTTGATGTAGACTGGGTTGGAGATCTGGATCAGAGAAGATCTACAAGTGGGTATGTGTTTAACCTATTTGGAGGTGCAGTCAGTTGGATGAGTAAGAAACAATTTGTAGTGGCACTATCAACTACAGAGGCAGAATAAATGGTAGCCACTCATGCAAGCAAGGAAGCAATTTTGTTGCATAGATTGTGTTCAAGTATGGGGTTAGTACAGGAAGCTATAAGGATAGTCTGTGACAGCCAAAGTGCAATTTTCTTGGCAAAGAACCCTGCATATCATTCAAAGACAAAGCACATTGATGTTTAGTATCACTTTGTGAGGGATATGATAGGAGACAAAAAGGTGTTGTTGGTAAAGCTAGACACTTTGAAGAATACTGCAGATGCATTGAAAAAATCTGTGAGCTCTAAGAAGTTCTCTTGGTGTAGAGAGACAATGGGCATTTTAGGGCTGGAAAAATGACTAAGCTCTCTTGTGGATCCCTATGGAATGGAAACAACAAGTGGGATAATGTTGGGTTGTGTTATATTATTTCCATGTAGTTAACAGGGGGTTTGAAGGGCACCCGTAACCCCACTTTATGCGGTCCGGGGCAGCGCCCTAGAAATTTTTTGTTTTGGACCCTATGTTAGGTTGGGCGAACCCACCTATGGTTTTGTGCATGATTTTTGCATGTGTCTTGGACACGATGGTTTTTGGTCCATGGTATTGGACGCAATGGTTTTTGGTCGATGGTATTGGACGCGATGGTTTTCAGTCCATGGTATTGGATGCTTCGGCATGTATAAATATGTATTGTAACATTGAAAGGAACATAATAAAAAATCAAGCTGGTAGTCTCGGTTTTGGGATCCAGGGGAAATCTCTGTGTATATGTGTTTTATGTGTTCTTCTCTCACATTATTTATTTTCTGTGTTTTAGAATTCGTATGCAGGTAATTTCTGTACGAGGTTAAAACCTACAGGTTGTACAGGTAGTTGGGTTATCATCATTTGATTATTTGGTGGAGCACTTGATGGTAGAGGGAGTGATTGTTGAAACTGTGGAAATTGATTTGGAAACAAGAGTTGTTGACCCCTCCAGTTTGGATTCCACTCGTTAAAGTAAGATTGTTGTTGTGGAGGCCAAGGAGTCCACATTTCTGGGTCTATAAAGGGAGGGTTTGTTTGTTGCATGGGTGGGTAATTCATTTGATTGAAGGGTAGGTATTGCATCTGGTTAAAGGGCAGGGAATTTTCTTGATTAAAAGAAGGATAATTTTTCCAATGATTATAAGACATAAATGGCATATTAGAGTTCATACCTTGTCCTCGTGGTTGCCATTGCCTTCTCTGTGTTAAAAGATAGACTACTTCAGCTTCTTCTTCAGTTGGTTGCAATGCTGCTTTTATTCCTAGTAAAGAAGGGCATTGTTGTGTTTCATGATCCTTCTCACAAAGGGTGCAAATTGGCACTTTGTCCAATGGGCATTCCCTTAGTGGGTGTTTACCTCTACATTTGGGACAAAAGATAGCCAAAGCAGCTTCTACTTTTGCTTGTTTCTTCTTAACCTGCAAGGTGTCAATCTGTGAAGCAAAAGAACTTAACATTTTAGTTTTAAATTCCTCAAGTAAATTACCTATTTCAGCTCTTTTTGCTCGTCCGCTGGCTGATTTTTGAACTCTTGAATACGTATTACCCCTGTTTTTTGATCTATTCCTTGTAGCTCCTCTTAAACATCTTTTACAGAGGTTAACAATTTCATCATATGATTATTTAGATATGTCCCCTTTACCAAGCATATTTAGCATGTCTAGACAATCACCCCTCACCCCTTTCAATAATATTGTTTTAAGAATATCTTTACTTACATTGGGATCATTGGATATCTGCAGATTATATCATAGCCCTTCCACAAAGTCCTCCAGATTTTCATCTTCCTTTTGTCCCATCTTAAATAGTTCCTCTATTTTTTCTCTCCTCCGGCAGTAGTCCTGATATTTGAGTAGAAACTTCTGTTTCATCTGTTCCCATGTTGTGATTACATGGCTTCCCAGACTCATGAACCATCTTAGTGCATTTCCTTTTAGAATTGCTGGAAAGAGCTTCAGTTTTTGAGCATTAGTAACGTAATCATAGCTTCTGCATAATGTTTCAAACTCAAAAAGAAACTCATCAAGATCTTCAGAAGATAAACCATGGAAGTTAGGTAAGGCTGAAAGTGGGATATTCTTCATGGGAGTTGCTCCTTTGGGAAGATCACCAATAGGAAATCCCAAGGTAGAGAGAGAATTCTCATCTTTTCCTTCTCCTACCTGTCCTCCACCAAAGAATCCTTCATTTTCCCCTTCCATTGGTTCCTCTCCTACTGCACTTGCTCTGTCTTCAATGTCTTCTGTTGGCTCCTCAATGTCTTCTACTAGTTCCTCAATGTCTTCTACTGGCTCCTCAACTATTTCAGGGCCCACAACTTCCTCTGTTTCGTAGTTTGTTTGAAGGGAGTGCTGAGACTTTGGCTTTTGAGAGCTTAGCCTCTGAGAAGTTTCAGCTTTTGATATAATCTCGTCAATAAAGGTCTTTCTTCCTCCTCTTCCTTTGCCCTTGCCACCTATAGGGTTAGTTTTCTTGCATCCTCTCATGCATTCTGCACATCTAAGAGAAAAACATTAATGCTTTTGAAATCTACAATTTCCTTCCCTAGCAACGACGCCAAAATGTTGGTCACTTTAATTGCTTATTAATTTAAACAGCCAAGTTCTACATGAATTGTCAACCCAGGAAAATCTATTTGTTTCAAAGGCAATCACATGTTGTATATGCTCAATCCCAAAAGCAATGAAAAGTTGTAGTAACAATTACACTAATCACACTTTGATTTAACAAACTGAAGTTATACTCTGAGTTACAGCAAGAACAATTTCTCTATTGCAGACAATTATCAAAAGAACAATCTAGGAAAATAAATCAATCTGTAGAGCAAAAGACTATTTTTTCTATAACGGAGAACAAGACTCTATTCCCCAAGAAAAAATATTCAACACCTATTTTTTATTACCATGCTTCACAAACTCACTCTGTAAACCAGATTACCAATTAAAACAATCACTGATTACCTATGAATGAATTTATGAAAACAATGCAATAATTAAATAAAAACAGAGTTTCAGCAGTAAATACAGAATTCCAATAACGCATAAGTAATTTTAACAAATAGATTTTAACAAATAGATTTTAACAAGGCATGAATGGAAAATAGTGACACTTAACACAATACAAAAATTAATGGGTAAATCTTGTGAGGAAGGTGCGCCCTTTCCTTCTCACAAGATTCCCCAGAAAAAGGAACTAAGAAGAAGTGTTCTGAACAATATTTTATTCATCAGTCAATATATCATGTTACAAAAAGATTCAAGTTCCTTTTCTTTCATCTAGACCTTCCCATAGTCTATCTACCCCCTCTAATGCTGATGTCTCCTCTATTTAAAGAGGATACATCTATTATACATTTAATTACATTATAATTCCTATTCTTAACTTGATATGCTAAAATAGGATAATTGGTTCTTCCATTAGCAAAATGTTGTTACAATGGTTGTGACAATGCCGATTTTGGAATGTAGTTGCTGCTGCCAGTGTAATAGCTCCTTTGATGATCTCTTCTTGTCGCTGCCGAATCTAGAATGCACATCATGGGCTGTTTCATCAACGAGATTTGCGCAATGTTCTAACTATTTCAGCAACGTAGACTGCAATAATAAATCTGTAGTCTTCAAATTGTTTCCACAACTATATATTTTCGATCAATGGTTAATTATGAAAGTAATGTAAAATTATATGTAAAACAAATTAAACATATAGTAATGAGAAGAAATGTTATATACATTTAGAAAATGGATTAAAGTAATAGCATAGACTTTAAATATGGATTGAAAAAGGGTGGAATGATAGCAAAATATATGAGAAAAAAGGTACAATGTAGGGTCCTAACACTTGGTTCACTATATTTTTGTAGATATGGTCCAAGGAAGTTAGGGTTTCTATATGCTTCATAATTTAGTCTCAAATAGGTGTTCCGAGGAAAATAACCATAACTTTCTCTTCAAGTATCATATTTGAATTTCATAAAAGGTGATTAAAAGTGCATGAAATTTACTCTTTTGGATATCATTTTTAGGGCCGAAGTTTAAAACAATGACACATGGCATCCTATACAAGTTCTGTCTACTAGACCAGTCTGTAATCAGGTCATTGTGGGAGATTTGGTATAAGATTCCCTTGAAGAAAAAAATATTAGTCTAATTGGTGGGGTTGGAAAGAAGACACATAGGGCTACCACAAGATGCAATCTTAGATCTTGGGAGGCTGAAATCATAGAGATACAACAGTTACAAGGCCAATTATATAAAGAATCTTAAAATCAAGATTTCAAAAGCCCTCATAAAGCTCCACTATGACGCATGAAGAGAAAGAAATGCATCATGTTATATCAAAATTACGGGACCAAGTGAAACAAAGTTGACTCTCACAAAGAGAAAACAAGGATGAAATGGAAGTGATGATGAAGGGATTAATAAAAGGGGACATGGGTGGTTTACAAGGGGACATGGAAGGTTTAAAAGCATACATGGAAGGCTTGAAGGAAGGTTTTATAAAGTTGCTACACAAATGACTTCCTAATGGTGACAATGTATTCCATGAAACTTATGATGGAAACCAATCACATTCTAAGACCAATTATTTTGATGACCAATCACATTCTAAATATTGATGCATGGAAGTTTGATGGAAAGGATTTGGTAACATGGATACTATAGATGAAGAAATTATTTGATATATATGATGTCTAATACACACAAAAGGAATGCATTGCATCTTTATATTTGGAATGCAATTAGTTTGTGTGGTATTGATGTCTTTATTCTCATAAATCACGTTTCCCTTGGACAATGTTTATGGAGCAATTGATACCACATTATGAGTATATGTTTTCGCTACTACAACATCCTCCAAACTTTCACTACATTAAAATTTTGGAGCCTACCAAACTATTGCAGCAAGTATTTCTTTGGTCATCAAGTGTCATTTCAAGTCATTCCACATGTTTAAAGTGTTCTTGATCATTCACAAGTTTCATTTCATTGATTAGGACACCTCTAGTGTACTTCACAGTTACAATACCTTTGTTTGTTGTAAAACAACACTTTTGGTCACATTTGCACACACTTTGCTTATTATACTTGGGGAGTATTTCTAAACTGGCCTTTGGTCGTGTATTCCTCATTTTTCAAGTGTCTCAAGTATTACTGAAGAGTTAGTATGTGTTGAACTTAATTAATACATAAAGTCATTGTATTCACCCCGTGTTCTATATTCCATACTTAGATAAATTTGGTTGCAAAATTTGATCCATTAAGGCTAGGAGAGTGCATGGTGTACTATTAAGCCTTGATTGGAACCCCTTCCTTATTCTGAAGTGTGACCTGCACCCTCCAAGAGTGCATAGAACACTCCCAAGCATATTTCGCCTTCCTTATTATGAATTGCACCCTTAACAAATCCAGGCTCTTTGTTGAGCACACGAGCACACCCTGAAGCCCTGAAGCTTCATCCCTTCATCCTTCAATAGTGTGGATAATGCCCTCCTTGGCTCTCTTGAGTGCATGAGGGTACCCTGAAGCCCCTAATATTCATCCCTTCATGCTTCATTAGTGGGCCTTGTTCCCTTCCTGTCTTCCTTGAGTGCACAACACACTTGGGAAGCCTGAATGTTATTCCATTGTCCTTCGAACCTACGCCCTACACCCTCCCTTGAGATTTCTCTCTCCTTTTGAGCACATAAGGATGTCCTAAAGCCTTGAAGCTTCATTCCATCAACCTTTTACAGTGCACCCTTGCACTGAGAAGTTCCCTTGCTCATCCCAAGCACACTGTCAAGTCATGAATAGAAAATCTTCATGAGACATGTTAGAATAGGATTTTTCAGGATGATTCTTGCTTTCCATGTGTGATTTTAGTTGCTGGTATTTCCAAAACAACATGGAAATGATGCATGAAGAGATCAGGCAAAGAGGGAATTCAAAGGAAGCATTCAAGAACAAAGAACACATTGAAATCTTGATGATCGAAGCAACCCAAAAGGACTCCATATGATCAAACACCCTTTGGAGGGTAAAGACATCAACAACATGTAAACTACATGTAAGGTCAGAGATACAAGTGGAAACATTGTCACATTCCGAGAAAATCCAAGTCATCAGTCACTATGGGTCCTAGTCATCAATGATAGTTACTTGGCATGTCCTCACCACATGATGATGTGGACTTGCAGATGTAATGTTGTAATTATTGTAAAGACAAATAAGTAGAATTCCAAGAGTCATGTATGGAAAAAAGAGCCATGTGAAGAAGTCCAAATACATGTAGTTCCAAGGGTCATATGTAATTCCAAAAGTCATTTGGAAGTTCAAAAGTTATATAAGTCAAAAGGTAATTAAAAGTTGGAAACTCAAGAGTCACGAGGATATGAAATTCCATGACTCAAGTTATAAAAGGAGAATCATTACTCAAGCAAAATGATTTTATTCTTGGCTTCTCCCACAAGGAATTAGAGAGATATAGGTAGTAATTTTGGGGAACAAATAGTAGCTATAACACTCCACTATTCGGGTTAGTGATGTTCATTGTGCTCATGTATCTTGGAACATTTTCTAAATACTTGAATCCATTTGGCCAACACATTTTCATGCATAGATCATGGATTTATTGAGACTAGCCTTTTGATGTTTGTGGTTTATGTTGGCTTCCTTATGGACTAAATTAATTGAACTATTTCGGTGACTTTGGTGGTCAACTTTTTGGAAACGTGTTGTGATGATTTTAATGGTCATAAAATCTATGTGAACTATTTCGCTTGATGTCTAATGATTTTTTCTTGTTTATGTGTGTGCATCTCCACTAGATTAATAATATTGCTTTTCTTTTAGAGGCTCACTTTCAATCCCTTGCAGTGAAAGAATCTTGATATATCTACAATTGAACACTTCACAAGGCACACTCTCTTTCTCATTCAAAAGAACGTGCATGCTAGTCTGTCATGTTAATTGCTTAATCCGAGGAAAATCTCTAATATAATGGAAATTGGATGACATTTTCGGATGGAAATCCTACACCAAATGGTATGAGGTATAATTGGGCACTTATATCAGGATATCCTCTATATTCTGTAAGAATCCAACACCGTCAATAAGATACAAAGATAAATACCATCTTTATCCAATTACTAAATATCAAACAAAAAGGGTTCAATTGGTGAGCACATTGAGGACTTCCAAAGATTGAATATCAAGGTAACTAATATTGGAGAGTAGAATCATACAATGTCTTGATAGGGACGTTAAAGGATAAAATCCAACATGAGGTTCACCTTTGGGAAACTAATTCATTGGAGAATGCATTTAGGGTGTCAAGAAAAGTTGAAAGAAAAATTATGGCAACAAGGAGGCCTACCACTCACAACTATAAAGATGGAAGTGTTGTTTCTCCTAGCCTCCGATAACCTACAAGGTTGACACCATAATAATTGGAGGAAAAAAGAGAAAAAGGGTTTTGTTACCATTGTGATAGCAAATGCACTAAAGGTCATAAGTGTGTTGATGATTCGGATCTTTGGGGAGGTCCCCAAGATATAAAAAATTGAAATGGATCTTGGGGGGGAGGCCCCTAAGATCTGAAAAAAAAAAAAGTGCCAGAAAAAAGGAGTGAACAAAAAATAAATAAAACCACAAAGAAACCTTTTTTATTAAAATAGAGAATAAGTGTAAAAGCTACATTGTGATGGACACGCTGTTCTTTTACAAAGTGTGACTTGTTACTTATAGTTCTTTTTTAGTTACAATACCATGGGTAAATTCCATGGGTGGGTAATTACCGCAGGTGAATGAATATCGTGGGTAGATGCCACTTATAATACTATGGGTGGATTCCACTTACAACACCATGGTTAGATTCCATGGGTGGATAAATACCATGGGTGAATGAATACCATGGGAAGATGCCACTTTCCATTCTGATCATTGCTCCCTCCTTAATAAGAAATGGTCCCCATTGCATGAAGTTTCTTCCTGAAAAGCATGTGTTGAATATGAAGAGACACTAAAGAGAAGGGTTTTGTGTGGCTAACCCATAACTGTGATGAACAAAGATATGAGGATAGAGATACCCTGTAATGCCTATGACCAACTGTGATACTAACAATGTGTGACCTAGAAAATGGACTTCAATGAAGTGTGCGTTTTTGGATGACCCATAACCATGAAAAATGAAGATATGAGTATAGAGATACCCTACAATGCTTGTGACCAACTATGATACTAACAGTGTGTGGCCTACCAAATGGAATTCAATGACAAGGATTTTGTTCAGTTGACCCATAGCCGTGATGTTGATTATTGATGAAGTAGTGGGTGCCTACATGGCATGGGGAGGGAGGGGAATTCTCCAAATAACCCAAGTCATATGCTGCTATGCTGAAACTAATGAATGTGAATCAGGTGCCTACAAAATCAAGGTGGGAGGGCACATCTCCAAAGGAAACCTGCTATGAATGCTGCTCCTAATATAAAAACTAATTTAAAATGGGCATACCTCAGTCAATATAACTCAGAATATTTATTATAACCTATTTTTTGAAATTGAATGATCATTATGAATCTTCCCATGTGATTGGAATCCTTCTTTGGACACTGTGGTAACTCAGATTCATGCTGCAACTATCCTTTCGTCACAAAAGTTCTAAAAAAATAGTTGAATTTAAATCAATGATATCTGCATCATTTGAACTCTGATTTGACCTCTTTTTTTAGGAAATTGGGTGATTTTTCAATAGGAGCTCAGATATACAATAATTTTTCTAAAATTCTACACAAAAACTACAAAAAATTATAGGAGAGTCATCGTCCACGAATTGCCGTTAGAAATTTTTTTGCAACACAGCTGATTTGAAATCAGCTATATCTCCCCCATTTGAACTTTGATTCAGCGGATTGTTTTTGGAATTTGTGTATTCTTTCGCAAGGAATCTAGATATGTTATTTTTTTGTAAATTTTGAAAAAAAAGTTTCATATATGATCCAGAAACTCACTGCCCAAAAGTTCTTGCAAAAAATGAGAAAAAAAATTCTTCCCGCTTTGTCCAAGAAAGAACTAAATAATGGAAAGTGAAGAGGAGGAATAAAAGGAACAAGAAACATAAAAAGAGTAAGATATACACTAGGAATCGATCCCAGGGGTTGAAAAATAAGAAATGAATCAGACCATATCTTGTAACCCATTGGTGGGGATTACCACTCTTCAAACTCTCAAGATAAAAGGATATATCAAGAGAAAAAAGGTAATAGTGTTGATTGATTTGGGTAGTACACATAATTTTATTCAAAGTAAGATAGCCAAGGATTTGGATTTATTTCTATATCTAGCACTAGATTATCAAGTGATGGTTGTAAATGGAGGAACTATAAATTTCTTAGGGAAGTGAAATAATATCAATCTAACCATGGGGGAATATGTAGTGAATATTTCAATGCTTTCCATTCCAATCGGTGGTGTTGATTTTGTATTATGAGTCCAATGGTTTCAATATTTGGGGACAATAAATTTTCATTTTCAAGAATTTTTCTTGAAATTTTTCTAGGAAGGAAAGGAAATTGAATTAATGGGTATCACAGGGAAACCTAAGAATATAATCAACTCTAATGGTAGTGTTGAAATTGTGATGTTTTATGTTGTAACAATCACTTATTACAAAACTTCTTTATGCTGCAACATTAGATAAGCAATTGTAGATATAACATAAATAAAATTCACAATTGAAGACAACCAAGAACAAAATGAGATTAGGTCCAATGATAAGGGAAAAACCCACAAGGGGAAAACCCAACTAGATTCCTATTCTATTAGAAATCCATTGTTCAGTAGGGATACAAAGTACAATGAGAGATCAAGAAAATCATTAAGTTCACCCAAATTTGAACAAGTTGTAGCATGAAGATCACTAGTAGTAGTAACAGATGCACACACTGAATCCACCTTCAAGTTAGCTCTTACTCTCTAAATCTCTCTCTCACACAATATTCTTCAAGTCTCTCCAGCTCTCTCTCTGAAGTTAAAATACTTCTTTCAAAATGAAAAAGTAGTGAGGGGAGAAATAATAAGTAACATATATATAGGAGGAGCAATGAATCCATGCCACAGAATAGGAGTAAGTCATATGCTAAGCGAGAGAGTAACATATGCCAATTTAGGAAGAGTAACTTTAGCCATTATGAAGAGAAGCAATGTATGCCTTCAATTGAGGAGTCTCGCATGCCTTTAGGATTGTAGCTTATTCCCATTTAGGAAATGTAACTATGCCACTAAGGAAGTACACATGCTTTTGTAACTTATGCCTTTAAGAGAGAGTGCAAGATATTCATTCAAGACTGTGTAAGATGAATCTTTTATGACATGTTTTTATTAACTGTAAGAGAATATTTTATGACATACTTTAATGAGTGAAAGAAAGTGTAAGAGAATTAATGATTGTGTCATAGGAATATGCCACACCAATAATGAGACTGTAAGAGAACATTATT
The DNA here is from genome assembly GCA_031772625.1 of Pinus tabuliformis. NCBI lineage: Eukaryota > Viridiplantae > Streptophyta > Pinopsida > Pinales > Pinaceae > Pinus > Pinus tabuliformis. The sequence continues at coordinate 509,933,668 of CM062805.1, forward strand.
GAGAGTCATGATTAAGTATCTTGAAATTCCTTTTAATAATAATAATAATTTCATAAATAAGATAATAATAATACTGATGATAAAATATTAAGTTAATATTGAACTATTAGGATTGGTTAATGATAAGAAGTTACTTTTCATCAACAAGACTAGATTACCAATTAATGCATGGTGCGTTACTGTCTTGAGAATCTAATTTAAAACTTTATATTTCTAGACTTTCTATTGTTAGAAATTATATTTTTAGAAATTATATTTGTAGACTTTCTATTTTTGGACTTTCTTCTGATTTTAGACTTTCTATTTTTATACATTGTATATTTATAAATTCGTCACTGAGCTACCAATTTTCAACACTCCCTCTCGACTAGGGAGGAATTTATTTATGCAACAAATGTCTCTGATTTCACTACTCACTCATGTTCATCTCTACTTTGTATCATCTAGAACAATGATGTCTCACTCTAATGAAGAAGAATCATCATTGGGGAATGTTGGAAGAAATATTGAGAGGGGGGGGGGGTGAATCAGTATTATTAAATCAATAAAACTTTTTCATTTCCATATTAAGATTCATATAGGCTACTTCAGTTAAGGCAAACCGCGTGTATAAGCAACTATGTGTAATGCAGCAAGCGTATATCCAGTAAACTTATGATTCAGTTAGTTGATCTTTAATGAGTGCATCGGAACATTAATTTACCATATGAATAGTAACCAGGAGAAGTAAAATAGAACAGATTATCACACACATGAACACCATGATGTAAGGTGGAAACCCAATGTGGGTGAAAACCACCTGTTGCAAGTTGTCTCAATCTTCTTTTTAATAAGAAACTTCTTTACACAATAGTTCTGTACTGGTGCAGTCTTATACCAGTACACAGGATTCTACCTACAGAAGGCTACAACCTTCTCTCGTTCTCCAAACTCTCCTGGAAGGGAGCTACAACCCCCTTAGCTGTTGCAATAACTGATCCATGTACTAGTACGTAGATGCCGACCTACTGAATGCTCCATCCTTCATTCGTTTTCCAACTGCTACTGGAAGGGAGCTACCACCCCCTTAGCTCTTGTACTAGCTGATGTACTAGTACATAGGTTCTGACCTACAGAAGGCTACAACCTTCTCTTTCTTCCTCTAGGTACCACGTTTCATAAATTTTTAGACTAGATACTCCTGAAGCACAACACCATAATCTGAAAGGCCACATTTCATCCAATTTTCATAATGGACCCATCAACAACATTGAAGAACAAAATTAATCATCACAACAATACACCCATCAACTACACCTACATCATCAGTCTCTGAATCATCCAATAATGAAACACTAAAACCCTGTCAACAACACAATCACCAGAACACAGAACAGACAACAGAACTCTGCAACAATAACCAGATCCAACTACAACTTCAAATATCATGTCTCATAATATATACGCTACTATGATGAATCAAACCAGCGTACATACGCGCTTTCACCAAAGCCAACCTGTCTATAGATCTGCAAATATTTACTCATAACTTTGCAGCTGTTCTAGGCATCAGTCATACCCAGATCATAACATTCACACAATAAAACATGCGTCAATAATTCAGATCTATTCTGTCCATAATCAAACCATATAATGATAAAACATTCCAAGACTTAAGATCTCGATCCATCATTCATCATCATTCACATGGGTGCATCCTTGGTTCAGATCAATCACAGCATCACAAACCCATAACCGGCATACTAGATCTCACACTTCATTAGATATTCATCACTTATCAAAAATTGCCTTTGCCTAATGATCTTCTTCTCCTTTTATAGTCTTAGGCCTTAATCAATACCATGGTCCAAAACCATTGAGAACCAATACTAACGACCCAATACCTGGGTTCAACACTTCGGATGCAATACCAAGGACTAAAACCATAGGTCTGAATACCACGGACCCAAAAATAAGCTTTCCCACATGTACGTGCTTTTCCGTGCATGAAAGTGTGTTCATACGCATACGTGACTTTTGATCAACAATCCCGCGTGTATACGTGCCTTTGTATATAGTGAACCTGCGTGTATAACCTGTGTGTATACCCTACTTGGTATATAGCGAACCTGCGTATATACTCTTCTTTCTTCATTCTTTGTAGTATGATCATGAACTCTTTGCTACTGACCTACTGCACTATGATTTGTCATCTGTGTGAGTTGCCATAAAGGACAAAACTTGTATCATAATGCCAACAATCTACCCCTTTGGACTTGATGGCAATGCTAACTTGTCGTACTGAGAACTTGTCATCTGATTCCTTTGAGCTGTCCTGCATCCCATGTATTATGTCACATCTGATATCTCTTCTGTAGATTCATCTAGTTATATATATGTGACTTGTTCTTCTATGAGTGGGTTGCCATCAAGTACAACACATGCATCATAATGCCAAGAATCTCCCCCTTTGGACTTGATGGCAACAACACCAAATCACTTTCCCCCTTTCACATCAAGGGCAAAGGGCGTACCAAGATATTCTCTTTCGTTGATAAATATTCCACTGTCCATACTCCCCCTGAGTACCTGCTGAAATCTCTAAATGAGCTCCCCCTTTGTATATGCCAAGGTGTACCAATCTAACCATGCTTCCTCTGAGTGCATGCTGAAGTCTCTGCTCTGCTGAAGTGTGCTGTTCATGCTCCCCTTGACTGTAAGCAAGGTCTGCAAAAAGTTGTTCTGCAAGAAGAACATGACTCTGTCATAAATGACCTTCCTATCTTCAAGCATACATACATCCATCTCCCAACCCTGTGGGGATATGCGAGATACCAAATGTTTATACATGACTGAACTATTACATCATCCTTCCCATGCATAGTGGGGGTACAAATTACATCATATGAGCAAAAGGGATTCATCAAATGACTACAATAGATAGAGACAAACTATTACATTATGAGTCTTGATATGACCTTTAGATGACATTTATAACAGAGATCAAACATCTAAATAAGATCATGATAGTCATCAGCAACTATCATACACAATGTATGATCTGTTCCATAATCATCTGACAACAGCATCTAGACCATCAATAAGGTATATCTGCATTAACTCATCCTTTCGAATGGAATTCTGCATATGACATATAGAATCATTCACATTATATCATATGTGAAAACACCATAGCCATCTCATCAACATCAAGATCTGCATGATCCAAGTATCATCAAATGGGAACATTTGCATCAATCAACATATGTAAGTATCAACCTATCATCATATAGGTAATAACTTATCATCATCATGTCTCCAACAATGCAAATTTGAGTAAACATTCATGTATCTAGCCCTATGTATCTTGAGCTCAAGATCATTTGTCAAGACTTCTTGATATCATCAACATCAACAATCCTCATCCACATGAGCACCAAGAACTATAGGAGTCCTGCATCATAATTGTATTATATGATCTTTATGCATATGATGACAGCAGCATATGAGTGACTCATCATCAAGCGTATTCAAGCTTTGTACTTCTCCTTATCCTTATGAAGATCACCGTGTAGGCACCATATATGCATCCACAAATATGATCAAAACACCAACTATGTAAACCCAAGAATCATAGGAGATTTTGTCATGCACAACTCATAACCATATCATAGCAAGATGTATCATTTCACCATATAAGCATCATCACTAAGGACTACTAACCATAATGACAACAATGCATTATTAAAAGCATATGATCCCCCTGAACCTGTGCCATCTTGCTTACTGTCAGATCTGATCATGCATGTATCAGCAAGAAGTATCATCATCCACAAATTAAGATCAAATCATTCCTAAACATCTTACAAGTATCAAGACATTTCCACACAACATCAATAGATTGTAACCATTATGAAATAGACAAAACAATAGACTGAATCATATCAGACCCCTTTTCCTGAGCCTGTCCCATTGCTTTTCCTCAAACTAACATATACACGACTGTGCAGTAACCAACTCGCGTATATACTCGACTTCCCTTTATGATACTTGCATATGAGATTTAGGAAACTGAAGTTTTGCACTTTCAGGTCCCTTTGAGTCTGTTATGTCTGTATATTGTGTTGTGCCACATCTTTCTGACTGTACTTCCTTCTTCTTCCATGTCTTCAAGTGTGATGATGTTTTCTCCTTTTGGTATGGTGCCCGTACTTTGTTCCTGCATTCCTTTAATATATGTCCAAGCTTGTTACATGCATAACATCTTACATTTTTCATATTCCTTCTATAGCAATCAATAGCTCTATGACCAAACATATTGCAAGCAAAGCAATATCCCTTAAAGTACCTGGAACTTGACGATATTTCTGAGTGATAGTCTTGAACCATTCTTCTTCTGCATCTGGATGCAACATGTCCAAGATTATGACATACATAACATTCAACATTATTCATTTGATGAATTGACCAACTATTATTTCCATAGTTAGGAATAAAATATTTTCTTTGAAGAATTTCTTTCCTTGGTTGTTGATGGGATTGACCTCTCATCTTCTTGTTGAACATTTCAGATTTTACATTAGAGTCCCTTGTCTTAATTTTTGAACTAGATTATCCTTTAACAGATTCATGAAAACCAAGACCCGTTTTGATAGCAGGAGACCTTTGACTACTAAGAATATCGTCCAAGATCTAAGTACTATCTTGAAATCGTAAGAGCTTATCATTTTCTTCTAAGTTACCTTTAAGAATATTTACCTCAACCTGATGTTACTCCTCCTTTTCATGATACTGCTTCTTCATTTTTTCTTCAACCTTTCTTCCTTCTTCCAATTGATGTCTTAGTTCAAGAACTTCGTTTTCTTGTTTTTCAAGAGCTTGGAGTAGTTCTTTATTCTGCCTTTTTGATTCTGCAAGATCTTCTTTTAATGAGAGGATCGTAGCTTCAATACTTTCATAGTAACTAGATCTATCTCTGAGTTTCTTGATTGTTGTGCTCCCTTCATTGAATTCATTTATTAATGATGTTACTTCATCCTGCAACTTTTGACATTGATCTTCCTTGTCCTTGAATAACTTCCTTACCTTGTTTCCTTCCTCTAGTTGAGCTTTTAGTTTGGTAGCTTCTTCTTTGAAGGCACATTCCCGTTTGTTCAATAGATCTTGTTGATCTCTAATTTTGTCTGTAATCCTTTTAAATTTCGCCTCTATTTGATATCTTTCTTGCTCACCCATAAGAGAAAATTCAGTTGTTTCACCATCACTTTCATCATCTTCAAATGGATCGATAAATGTATCACCAGAGTATAACAAATTCATACCTGCTAGTTCTTTTGCTTTCTCATCTTCATTCTGAAGTGATTCTGAATCTAAATTGCTTCTTCCACATATTCCCCAATCGATTCTCCCACTGTCAAATCTCTTCTGAGATGTCTTCTTCTTCTTAAGCTTCTTTCCCATTGATCTACAGATCTCCTTTAAGTGATCAAGCTTCTACCAAAGGACCTGCTATGATACCAATTGTTGGAAATAATATTGAGAGGGGGGGGGGGGGGTGAATCAATATTATTAAATCAATAAAAGTTTTTCATTTCCATATTAAGATTCATATACGCTATTTCAGTTAAGGCAAACCACGTGTATAAGCAACTATGTGTAATGCAACAAGCGTATATCCAGTAAACTTATGATTCAGTTAGTTGATCTTTAATGAGTGCATCGGAACATTATTAACCATATGAACAGTAACCAGGAGTAGTAAAATAGAATAGATTATCACACACAAGAAGCACACATGAACACCATGATGTAAGGTGGAAACTCAATGTGGGTGAAAACCACCTGCTACAAGTCGTCTTAATCTTCTTTTTAATAAGAAACTTCTTTATACAATAGTTCTGTACTGGTGCAGTCTTATACAAGTACACAGGGTTCTACCTGTAGAAGGCTACAACCTTCTCTCGTTCTCTAGACTCTCCTGTTAGGGAGCTACAACCCCCTTAGATCTTCTACTAGTCGATCCATTTACTAGTACGAAGGTGCCAACTTACTAAATGCTCCAACCTTCACTCGTTTTCCAGCTGCTACTAGAAGGGAGGTGCCACCCACTTAGCTCTTGTAATAGCTGATGTACTAGTATGTAGGTGCTAACCTACAGAAGGCTACAACCTTATCTTTCTTCCTCCAGGTACCACATTTCATAAATTTTCAGACTGGATACTCTTGAAGCACAACACCATAATCTGAAAGGCCACATTTCATCCAATTTTCATACTGGACCCATCAACAAAACTGAAGTACAAATTAATCATCACATCAATACACCCATCAACTACACTTGTGTAATCAATCTCTGAATCACCCAATACCGAAACACTAAAACCCTGTCAACAACACAATCAAAAGAACACAAAACAGACAACAGAACTCTGCAACAATAACCAGATCCAACTGTAATTTCAAATATCATGTCTCATAATGTATACACTACTATGATGAACCAAACCAGTGTACATACGTACTTTCACCAAAGGCAACCTACGTATAGATCTGCAAATAGTTACTCTTAACTTTGTAGTCATACTGTATGACTATTCTAGACATCAGTCATACCCAAATCATAACATTCATACAATAAAACATGCATCAATAATTCAGATCTAGTCTGTCCATAATCAAACCATATAATGATAAAACATTCCAAGCCTTAAGATCTCGATCCATCGTTCATCATCATTCACATGGGTGCATCCTTGGTTCATATCAATCACAGCATCACAAACCCATAACCGACATACTAGATCTCACACTTCATCGGATATTCATCACTTCTCAGAAAATGCCTTTGCCTAATGATCTTCTTCTCCTTTTATAGTCTTAGGCCTTACTCAATACCATGGTCCAAAACCATTGAGAACCAATACCAGGGACCCAATACCTAGGTTCAACACTTCAGACGCAATACCAAGGACTAAAACCATAGGTCTAAATACCACAAACCCAAAAATAAGCTTTCCCACATGTACGCGCTTTTCCGTGCATGAAAGTGCGTGCATACGCATACGCGACTTTTGATTAGCAATCCCGCGTGTATACGCGCCTTGTATATAGTGAACCTGCGTGTATAACCTGTTGAAAATAATACTAAGGGGGGGGGGTGAATCAGTATTATCAAATCAGATACTTTTCATCTTTCATACTTAGATTTATATACGTGGCTTTAGATCAGTATATCCGCGTATATACGCGACTGTGTTAAATGCAACTAGTGTACATACAATAATCTTATGATTCAGTTAGCTTATCTTCAGTAATTGCATCAGAACATTATTAACCATATTAGCAGTAAACAGGTGCAGTAAAAAAGAACAAATCATCACACATAAGAAGCACACATGAACACCATGATATAAGGTGGAAACCCAATGTGGGTGAAAACCACCTGTTGCAATTCGTCTCTCTCTTCCTTTAATAAGAAATTTCTTTTACAATGTACTAGTGCAGTCCTTTACCAGAACGCAGGATGCAACCTGTAGAGGGCTACAACCCTCTCTCATTTTCCAGCTTCTTCTGGAAGGGAGCTACAACCCCCTTAGCTCTTGCACTAGCCAAGATACTAGTATGTAGGTGCTGACCTATAGAAGGATACAACCTTCTTTTCTTCCAGGGACCACGTTTCATACATTTTCAGATTAGATCCATAAGTACAAGACAATCACTGTTGCAATACAATCATAAACTTATACTTGCATAATAAATCTCTAAATCACCCAACACTGAATCACTCAAACCCTGTCATCAAAAACACAGAATGCAAACCAGAGCCCAGAACTCTGCAACAACCACTAGAATCAACAGCAACCTGAAACACCAAATCTCGTAATGCATACGCTACTTGACTATATAAAAACCGCATGTATACGCGCTTTCACCAGAGACAACCCGTGTACAGATCTAAAGATAATTACTTATACCTTCGCTGTCATATCCAACTCGAGCCAAGCATCACAAACCCATAACCAACAATACTAGATCTTCCCACTTCATCAGACATCCATTCCTTGCGTCACCCTTTCCTAATGATCTTATCCTTATATCAGTTAGGCTTCTGTCAATACCATGGTCCAAAACCATGTAGAAACAATACCATGGGCCCAATACTTGGGATCAACACTTCTGATGAGATACCATGGTCCACAACGATAGGTTCAAATACTGAGGACTAAATACCATGGATCAAAACATAAGTTCTCCCACATGTATGCGCTTTTCCTTGCGTGAAAGTGCGTGTATACGCATACGCGTCTTCGGAACGTCTAACCCGCGTGTATACGCAGCTTTGTCACAATGAACCTACGTATATCTCTCTCTCGACCTACTGTACTAAGATCTATCCTATGATTAAGTTTCCATTCCCTATATCAACCTCTGAGTGAGTTTCCATCAAGGACAACACTTGTATCATAATGCCAACAATCTCCCCCTTTGGACTTGATGGCAACCACCACACCAAGTCACTCTCCCACTTTGACATCAAGGGCAAAGGGCAGACCAAGAAGTTCTTTCCCTTTGCTGTTCGTACTCCCCCTGAGTACCTGTTGAAATATCTGATTGGGCTCCCCTTTGTATATGCCAAGTTGTATCAATCCATCCATGCTCCCCCTGAGCAGATGCAAGTTCTAAGACCAGCAATCCATTCAAGACCATGATATTCATTAGCCACCTATCATACATCATATATGATCTGCACCATAAGCATCAACATCCAAACCTGTAATACCATTCCTTTGATCAAACAGCAAGATGTATCATTAAACTTCATCAACAACTTCTAACCATAATGCCAAAAATGAATTATTTGAAGTATATGCTCCCCCTGAGCCTGTGCCAACCATTACATATCATGACTGAACCATTTCCTGAGTCTGTTTTGCTTCCTTTTCTTCTGATCTCCATATATGCAACTATGCAGCCTGTAACTCGCGTATATACGTAACTTATCTTCATTATGAGTGTATGCAAGATGGAATACTGAAATTCACTTTCATTTTTCCCTGTGTCTGTTATGTCAGCTAACTGAGTTATGTCACACCTTTCTATCTCTAATTCTGTCTTCTTCAATTCCTGGAACTATGATGATGTATGGTCCTCTTGTTTTGAATTTTGAAATTTTCTCCTGCATTCCCTTGCTTTATGTCCAAGTTTGTTGCATGTATAACATCTTACATATTTCATGTTCATTCTATTGCAATCAATTGCTTTGTGTCAAAACGCATTGCAGACAAAACAATATCCTCTGAAATACCTGGAATGTGATGATCTTTTGTGATGGTCTTGAACCATTCTACTTCTACATCTAGCTACAACATGTCCAAGATTATGACATACATAACATTCAACATTATTCAGTGGAGGAAATATCACTTCCATAGTTAGGAGAAAATGATTTCCTTTGAGGAATTTCTTTCCTTGACTGTTCCTTGTTGAGCATTTCAGATTTCTCATTAGAGTTTCTTGCCTCACCTGGTGAGCTAGATTCACCTTCATCAGATTCATAAAAGCCAAGACCAGTTTTGGTAATAAGGGATCTTTGACTACCAAGAATGTCATCCAAAATCTTAGTACTATCTTGAAATCGCAACAATTTATCCTTTTCTTCTAATTTACCTTTTAAGATATTTACCTCAACCTGATGTTGTTCTTCCCTTTTCAAATACTGTTTCTTTAGGTCTTCTTCAGCTTTTCTTCCTTCTTCCACTTGCTGCTTTAATTTGATCACTTCATGATCTTGTTCTTCAAGAGCTTCTCTGTTTTGCTTCTTTGATTTTTCAAGATCTTCTTTTTGAGAGAGGATCTTTGATTCGAGTTTTTGAATTGTTATGCTCTGATATTTTACTATATCCTATCATTTCTCCCTTACCCTGGTTACTGACTCCAATTGTTTGTTTAATATGGTAACTTCTTCAGTTTCTGCATCCTTCTTTTCATATGCCATGAGACTTCTAATGTCTTCACTACCATTGAATGAGTCATTACTTTTAACATGGGTATAATAGCTTCTATTACCTTTTTCAGACATCTTTCCTTTGTTATGAGGGCATCTAGAAGCATAGTGACCAACTCTACCACATGAAAAGCATTTGAAAGGTAGCTTACCTTCGAACCATCCAGTTCCCCATTCAAGATTCTTGACAAAAATTTAACTCATCTTCTTCTTCTGACATGTATCCTGATGCTTCGAATGCGGCTTCTGATGGTCCCTCTTTTCTCATCTCAAAAGGAGTTAAGATTCCGTGAAGCTGTGACATGGTGATTTTCTATAGATTCTCCTTTTCTTCTATGGCAGACACTTTGGAATCAAATTTAGTAGATAGAGATCTCAAAACCTTTTCAACTAAGACAACTTCCTTAAATTCTTCACCCAAATTCCTCATACAATTTACAATCTCATCCATACGGAGGAAGTAATTAGCTATGCTTTCATTACTATGCATCTTAGGAATTTCATACCGGATTCTGAGAGTTTGAAGCTTTGCTCTTTTTACCTGTTCATCTCCTTCGTAGCTTAGAATGATTTTTTCCCATATTTCCTTAGCTGATTTGAAATGCATGACCTTCATAAATTTTGATTGTGTCAAACTTCCCAATAAGACAGTAATAGCTTTGGCATTGAGCTCATATTTCTTTCTCTCTACTGTATCTGTAGGAATTGCTGATGGGTATTTGTATCCTCCTTCCATGATTCCCCAAACTTCTGCTCCAAGCGATTGTAGATATGTCGTGGTTCTTATCTTCCAGTGGGTAAAGTTGTTCCCGTCAAAGATTGGTGGCCTGATGTGTGCCTCTGTTTCTAGATTAGCCATTCTGATGGATCTTTCCTTCAAGCGATCAAGCTTCTTCAAAAGGACCTGCTCTGATACCAATTGTTGGAAATAATACTGAGAGGGGGGGGGGGTGAATCAGTATTATCAAATCAGATACTTTTCATTTTCATACTCAGATTTATATACACGGCTTCAGATCAGTATATCCACGTATATATGCGACTATGTTAAATGAAACTAGCGTACATACAATAATCTTATGATTGAGTTAGCTTATCTTCAGTAATTGCATCATAACATTATTAACCATATTAGCAGTAAACAGGTGTAGTAAAATAGAACAGATCATCACACATAAGAAGCACACATGAACACCATGATATAAGGTGGAAACCTAATGTGGGTGAAAACCACCTGCTGCAATTCGTCTCTTTCTTCCTTTAATAGGAAACTTCTTTTACAATGTACTGGTGCAGTCCTTTACCAGCACGCACCCTGCAACCTGCAAAGGGCTACAACCCTCTCTTGTTTTCTAGCTTCTTCTGGAAGGGAGCTACAACCCCCTTAGCTCTTGCACTAGCCAAGATACTAGTATGTAGGTGCTGACCTACAGAAGGCTACAACCTTCTTTTCTTCCAGGGACCACGTTTCATACATTTTCAGACTGGATCCATAAGTACAAGGTAATCACTGCTACAATACAATCATAAACTTATACTTGCATCATAAGTCTCTAAATCACCCAATATTGAATCACTGAAACCCTGTCATCAAAAACACAGAACGTGAACTAGATCCCAAAACTCTGCAACAACCACTAGAATCAACATCAACCTGAAACACCAAATCTCATAATGCATACACTACTTGACTATATAAAAACTGCGTGTATACGCACTTTCACCAGATACAACCCGCGTACAGATCTAAAGATAATTACTTATACCTTCGCTGTCATATCCAACCCGAGCCAAGCATCACAAACCCATAACCAACAATACTAGATCTTCCCACTTTGTCAGACATCCATTCCTTGCCTCACCTTTGCCTAATGATCTTCTCCTTATATAGGTTAGGCTTCTCTTAATACCATGGTCCAAAACCATGTAGAAACAATACCATGGACCCAATACTTGGGATCAACACTTCTGACGAGATACCATGGTCCACAACCATAGGTTCAAATACCGAGGACTAAATACCACGGACCAAAACATAAGTTCTCCCACATGTACGCGCTTTTCCTTGTGTTGAAGTGCGTGTATATGCATACACGTCTTTGGAATGTCTAACCCGCGTGTATATGCGGCTTTGTCACAATGAACCTGTGTATATCTCTCTCTTGACCTGTTGTACTAAGATCTGTCGTCTGATTAAGTTGCCATTACCTATATCAATCTCTGAGTGAGTTGCCATCAAGGACAACACTTGTATCATAATGCCAACATAACCTGCATGTATACCCTACTTGGTGTATAGCGAACTTATGTATATACTCTTCCTTCTTCATTCTTTGTAGTCTGATCATCAACTATTTGCTACTAACCTGTTGTAGTATGATCTATTAGCTGTGTGAGTTGCCATCAAGGACAATACTTATATCATAATGCGAACAAGGAGATTCATCCATCACCCTATATTCACTTTAGGGGATTGCCACTTGCCAACATATGACAAGGATCTCACACAACGAAGTCTCATCTTTTCTTGGGAGGATAATCCACTTGTGAAGTATCTCACACAACCAATTATCATATCTGGTTGGGGGGGTAAACATTTGTCAAGGATTTCACACAACCAGGTCACATATCTACTTGGGGGGATAACCCACTTGTTAAGGATCACACACAACCAAGTCACATCTGTGATTAGGGGGATAACTCACTTAACAATGACCTCTTGGGGGGTTAACCCACTTATAAAGTATCTCACACAACCAAGTCAAATATCTTCTTGGGGGGATAACCCAATTGTCAAGTATCTTGAACAACCAAGCCACATTTTCGCTTGGGGGGATAACCCACCTGACAAGAATTTCACACAAGCAAGTCTCATCTCTTCTTAAGGGGATATCCCACTTGTCAACGATCTCACACAACCAAGTCACATCTCTTCTTGTGGGGATAACCCACGTGACAAGGATCTCACACAACCAAGTCACATTTATGATTATGGGAGATAACCCACTTGACAAGGATATCACATAGCCAAGTCTCATTTCTATTTGGAGGGATAACCCACTTGTCAAGGATATCACACAACCAAGTCACAAATTTTCTTGGGGGGATAACCCACTTGACAAGGATCTCACATAATCAAGTCTCATCTCTGCTTGGGGGGATCCACTTGTTAGCACATGACAATGATCTCACATAACCAAGGCTCATCACACATGACCACCCTCTCTATAAAGGGTTACATCTATTAGTCCAAGTTGCCCTCTAAAAACAAATAACTTCCATTTCGGCAAAGTTTTGGTAAGAATGTTGATGACTTGGTCATCAGTTACTATATGATGGAGTCTTATTGCTCCTCTCTACACCATATCCTACATATTGTGATATTTGATCTCAATATGCTTGGACTTCTCATGAAACATGAGAATTTACACAAGTCTAATCCCACTCTTATTTTAACATTAAGTTACTATGCTGTGTAGAACATGCTCAAACAACTCTCCAAAGATATTCATCAAGTGTACTCCCTCACAACTAGGCATGCTAGCAATAATGTATTCAACTTTAGTTGTGCTGAGGGCTACATAATTTTTCTTCCTGCTCATACAAGGTATCATGGAAGATCCTAAGCTTAAGCAACACCCATATGTGCTTTTTTTGTTATTAGAGTTACCAACCCAATCAATATCAGAGTACCCAAGTAGTCTTACATCTCTGACAATATATCTCAATCCAAGATTGATGGTCCAATGTAGGTATCTCGACATAAGATTTGTAGAAATACAATGTGCATTTGATGGCTTAATCATTATTGGCTCAGATTATCGACCATAAAAATATTTTTGACTAGTTTTCACTAAGAATATTAGAGCCCTAATCAGTGGTCAGTACTCAAGAGGAATTGGTGAAATCTAGTCTTGTAACTTCACGAGATAACATCTTGAAATTCATTTCCATTACAAAATTCATTGACTTGCATTATGTCATACCAAATCTTTCCAGTAGCTTAACAACATATTTTCCTTGGGAAAGGAAAATATCATAACGTCCCTTGCCATGCCTCTAAGCCGTAAGAGTAGTGCATCAAATGAATATCTTTCCTTTGAAACTTGGAAGTTGAATTCCTCTTACACTGGAGGGTAAGAGGTTCTATACCTATCAAGAATAACTCCACAATATATAATAAAAAAATAAAAGACATATTTGGACCATTTGGAAGTAGAGATTTGGATCAACATTGCTTCTCGTAAAATCAAGCTTCATCAACAAGCTATCAATGTGGGCATACCAAGATCTTTGGGGCTTGCTTCAATCCACAGAGAGCCTTCTATAATCTTTGGGTCTCAAAACTACTTCTAGTACATCATTACGTATGATGGACGCATGATCTTCGACCATTGCATATTTCCATACTTGATCTTTCACTGCTTATTCAAAACTACTGGTTCAGCCTGAATAATGTTGCTCATGGCTACCACATATCCCTGGAGCCAACTTGTTTTCTTTCTTACTCTGAAGGTTCCCTGGGGAGTATCATGTCTATCAATATCTTGTAAAGTGTCATGAATCCATAATTGTCTCTTTCTATAATATGGAGAAGGATCCAAGGAGTGCATGGGATCCATGGGTTCATCAGCAAGATCAATCTCATGATCGGGGTCTTCTTGTGCATCCAAGGCATAATCTTGTCTTTCAACATAAGTAAGGGGAGGAGTGTCTATGAATTTTCAAAGTGTTGCATATAAAGCTTCTAGCTTGGTACTCGTTTCCTTTGGCACATGAAAGTATACCAAGAAATCAAAGAGCCTTAAGCGGCCATTATATTTTGAGTTATATGGTACGATGGTATCTTTCTTTATTCTGGCTACCTTACCAAAGTATTGAACTCTTGTCCACTTAATGTCCACTCAAGTCATGGTATGACTCAACATTTTCCTCAATCTCGATACAAAGGACTTGGTTCTTGCATTTATAAATTGTACAGTTTGATCCTAGAACAAGGGCAAGAGAAATAGTAGAAAATTAAATAAATATAATGAAATTATACCTGATGATGACGCATGACTTCTTTTTTTCTATATTTGAGAGTGGGTCCTTCATTATCCTTGCACCAACTTCCTCTTGGAGTTTACTCTTCCTGCACTATTCTGCACCCTCATGATCTTTAGGATCTTCTTTTCTTGATTTCATCCTCATCAATAAGTTAGTCAAAGAATCATTCAAATACTCATGAAGGAAAAATAATCAATGATCCATGAATATACATCTAAACAACAGCAGTGACACAAAGAAACAACATAAGACTTGAAAATACTTATTTTTAATGGGGATTGAAGGAAGTTGTTAGCTCCCTCTTGATCTGGCATCTATAAGTTACCACTTTCCATCAGCCATATGCCATTAGCAGAAGAAATACATCTTCTTTAACACAACATAGAAAACACCATCATGATCCTCTCTAATCTCATGCATTTTGGAAACCATCTTTCTCACATGAGGTAATGATTTATAGTGAAAATGAGTGAACTTTTGGTGAACAAATTATATTGATTATTACTTATCATGAATAAATTCATGGATAAGTCGTCAATTTATTTTATAAAGGTCTTCAATTATTGATCCAAGAGTGAAGGAATAGAATAATAATTATACATATTGACTCCATTGTCGACAATGATATTAGTTATAATCTAGCTTTGATCACTGCAAAATAGGCTAGTTTAGAAAACTATCATTTCTTATTTTGAAAAAGTCATGATTCTTACCTACAACCCTTATTGTTAGTAAACTCTAATGTCAAAATTACCAAAAACAACAATAGTATGACCTTTCTCATATAATATGAGAGTCAAAATCACCCTATCTTTAGCGTTCATGTATTCTTCCACAACTTTCTATGCGTTATACTTCTTTTCAAGATAAAACTTTTCTTCATATCCATAAACAAAAGTAAAACTACTCTCTAATTTTGCATGCATCAAAAAGTACTAAAACCACAACTACTAAACATATGCTAAATGCAGGGAAAATTGTAGGGGCTAATATTTGCAAGTGGGCTAATTTTCCATGTTTTTTCCAAAAAAGGATTGGCAAATTCCCATTTGTTCAAAAAATGATTCGCCCACACTTTATACTTAGCAGTAAAATTTAGTGGTAAAATTTCAGAAGTAAAATTCAACAGTAAAATTTTAGCAGTAAAATTCAATAGTAAGATTTCAACAATAAAATTTTAGCAGTAAAATTTAGCAGTAAAATTCAATAGTAAAATTTTCGTGGTAAAATTTCAATAGTAAATTTCAGCATACAATTTCAGCAGTAAATTTCAATGGTAAACTTTCAACAGTAACTTAAACAAATTTCAATAGCAAGAAGGAGTAGCAAGTGATATTTGAGTAGAAAGTAGAAGAATGACAACTCTTATCTTCTTGTGCTTTTCTTCATGAAATTTTTGACACCATGTTTAAATTGGGATATTATATGTT
This sequence comes from Pinus tabuliformis, assembly GCA_031772625.1. Lineage (NCBI taxonomy): Eukaryota > Viridiplantae > Streptophyta > Pinopsida > Pinales > Pinaceae > Pinus > Pinus tabuliformis. The sequence goes on from CM062805.1 coordinate 509,950,129, forward strand.
GTAACAAGCACTTATTGCAAAACTTCTTTTTGCTGCAATATTAGATAAAAAATTGTAGATAGAACATAAATAAATTGCACAATAGAAGCTAACTAAGAACAAAATGAGACACGAAGAATTTAAGCCAAATTACGAAAGAAAAACCCACAAGGGGAAAACCCAACTATATTCTTATTTTATTAGAAATCAATTATTCAAAAAGGATACACAGTATAATGAGAGATCAAGAAAATGAGTAAGTTCACCCAAATATAAACAAACTATAGCATGTAGATCATTGGTAGTAGCATAGATGCACACACTGAATCAACCTTCAATTTCTGCTCTTACTCTCAAAGTCTCTCTCTCTCACAATCTTCCTTAAGTCTCTCCAACTCCATCTCTGAGGTTTGAATCCTTCTTTGACAATCCACAAGTAGTGAGGGGAGAAATAATGATTCACATATATAGGAGGAGCAACGAATCGATGCCATACAAGATGAGTAACTTTCATGCCAAGTGAGAGAGTAACATATGCTAATTTAGGAAGAATAACTTTAGCCATTATGGGGAGAGACAATGCACACCATCAATGGAGGAATATGCCGCTAAGGAGGTATGCATGCCTATGTAACTTATTATTTTAAGAGACAATGTAACATATGCATTAAAGAGTGTGTAAGATGGATATTTTATGACATGTTTTTATTTAGTGTAAGAGAATATTTAATGACGTGTTTTAATGAGTGAAACAAAGTGTAAGAGCATTAATGAGAGTATAAGAGGAATAACCCATGGAAATAATGAGAGTGTAAGAGAACATTATTGAGAGCTATGATTGAATCTCTTGAAATTTCTTTTAATAATAATATTAATATCATAAATAGGATAATAATAATATTGATTATAAAATATTATTAGGATTGATTAATGATAAGAAGTGATTTTTTCGTCAACAATACTTGATTACCAATTGATGCAAGGTGATTTACTATCTTGAGACTTTCTAATTTTAGACTTCTGTTTTTAGAATTTTTGTTTTCGACTTCCTACTTTTAGAATTTTTGTTTTTATACTTTCTATTTTTAGTCTTTCTATTTTTTAAATTCATCTCTCAGTGACTAATTTTCAACACTCCCATTCATCTAGGGAATAATTTATTTTTGTAACAAAGGTATTTACTTTCTCTACTCATTGGTGTTCATCTATGCTCTATATCATACGGAACAATGATGTATCACTCTAATAAAGAAGAATCATCATTTGGGAGATTCATACATCACCTTATACTCACTTTGGGGGCTTTCCACTTGCTAACATAAGACAAGGATCTCACACAACCAAGTCTCATCTATCTTTGTGGGGATAAAACACTTGTCAAGGATCTCAGAAAAACAAGTCACATCCCTACTTTGTGGGATAACCCACTTGTAAAGTATATTGCAGGACCAAGTCACATCTCTGCTTTTGGTGATTAACCACTTGTTAAGGATCTGGAACAACTAAGTCACATCTCTACTTTGGGGGATAAACGACTTGACAAGGATCTCAAGAGTCTCAAAAAACCATGTCACATCTATGCTTGGGGGATAACCCACTTGTCAACGATCTTGCACAACCAATTCATGTATTTTCTTGGGTGGATAACCCACTTGACAAGGATCTCACACAACCAAGCCTCACGTCCGATTGGGGGGATATCCCATTGTCGAGGATCTTGCACAACCAAATCACATCTCTGCTAGTAGGGATAACCCACTTGACAAGTATTTCACACAACAAGTCTCATCTCTTCTTGGGGGGATAACCCACTTGAAAAGGATCTCACACAACCAAGTCTCATATATACTTGGGGGGATAACCCACTTGTCAAGGATTTGGCACAAACAAGTCACATCTCTTCTTGTGGGTATAACGCACTTAACAAGGATCTCACACAACCAATTCTCATGTCTTCTTGGGGTGATCCACTTATCAACATGTGACTAGGATCTCACACGACCAGGACTTAGCATGCATGACCATCATCTCTAGGAAGGGTTGCATTTGTAATCCAAATTGTTTAGGGAAAAGATCCCCTAGGGCTTTGGGTCAGAACCCTAATAGAGAAGGAGGAATCTATAACAAGAAACAAGCATATAACTCAGGCAAAATGCTTAAACGAGCAAACTATGTGAGGATGTACATACCCGAGGGTCCTTCATTTAGATAGTTCCAGCCAGGGTTCAAACCCTATGCAATTCCTCACGATCTTTGAAACTACAAAACAACCAATTCAAATATGCACAACAACATCTAGATAAAGAATTATAATGAAATCAACTTTATAACATATAAATAGATGGTTAGTTATACATTGAAATAATCATTCATATATAAACCATAACAATAACATCAGATGCATGAACAAAGTTGATATCAAGAACAAGACATTGTTTCTTTTTATTGTAGATAACTATAATAAACATAGAAAGAGTTCCTCTTCCAGCTCCAAGCGGTACCGTCCTCTAGGTTCGTCCAGTCCCGATCTTCAAAATGATCCTTCCATAACCAATACAAGGATACCTCCAACAAGTGAAAGGATATCAACACTCAAGGAAACAAGGGTTTCCTGAACTTGGGGAAGTTCTTGAAGCACATGGATCTTCAGACTTGATCAGGGGATAATCTCAGCAGAGTAACTTTCTATTTTCTCTCCTACTTAAGGCCTTCCCATTGAAGTCTTTTTATACTTCTCCCAAAGTAGTTTTTTAGTTGGGAAATAGTTGGGCACAATTGGACCATGAGCACTAATAGGTAATCAATAGGTAAAACCCATGATCTCCATCCATAATTAAGGAAATTTATTTATTTTGAAGTGTTTTAACACATATGTGTGGGTTGGGTCTAGACTAAACCGTGTGTACACGCTTTTAACATGGGAAAAGTAGCGTACATGGATTAAAGCACTATTTTAAAATATTTGGACCAAGTCTGGAAGGAGGGGTTTCCCTAGGCCATAAACCAAGCATCATAAAACAAAGAGTGATATTAGGAGCTATAACACAAATTTCTCTATGAAAACCAATAAATTCCCTTCCAGCAAAGTCTTGGTAAGAATGTCAGTGATGTGGTTATCATTCACTATATGATGGATCCTAATAGCTCCTCTCTACACCATAAAGCACATACAGTGATATTTGATCTCAATATGCTTGGACTTGTCATGGAACACAAGATTTCCTACAAGTTGAATCTCACTCGTATTGTCACAACAAATTATTAATGTGCCTATAACATGCCAAAATAGCTCTCCAAAGAGCTTCCTCAGCCATATTTCCTCATAGATAGCCATGCTAGTAGAAATGTACTCAACTTCGGTCATGTTGAGGGCTACAAAATTCAACTTCCTACTCATCAAAGATATCATGGAAAATCTTAATTTGAAGTAACACCAAGACGTGCTTTTTATGTCAATAGAGTTACCAACCTAATCAAAATCATATTACCTAAGTAGTCTTACATCTTTGGCAGTATATCTCAATCGAATATTTATGGTCTGATGTAGGTATCTCAACACATGATTTGGAGAAATCGAGTGTGCATTTTGTGGATTAATTGTATATTGGCTCAAATTAGTGACTGAAAAACATATGTTCAATCTAGCATTAACTAATAATATTAGATCCTCAATCAGTTATTGATACTCAAAAATGATTTTGCCCAATCAAGGCCTGCAACCTCACGACATAACTTCTTGAAATTCATTTCCATTGGACAATTCATGGACTTGCATTATGTCATACCAAATATTTCGATTAGCTTTTCAACATATTTTCCTTGAGAAAGGAATATATCGTAGGGCCTCTTGACATACCTCTAGGCCCATAAAGAAGTTCATTGAATGAATATCTTTCCTTTCAATCTCAGAAGATAACTCCCTCTTACATTGGAGGGTAAGAGGTTCTCCACCTGTGAAGAATAATTCATCAATATATAATACCAAAATCAAAGGCATTCCTTGGACCATTTTGAAGTAGAGGTTAGGATCAACATCACTTCTTCTAAAACCAAGCTTCATAAATAAGTTATCGATGCGGGCGTACCAAGCTCTTTGGGGCTTGCCTCAATCCATAAAGAGATTTTTTTAGTCTTTGGGTCTTGAAACCACTTCCCATACATCATTATGTATTATGGACTCATTATCATCCACCATTTCATATTTCCATACTTGATCTCTCATTGTTTCCTCAAAAGTGCATGGTTCATCCTAAATAATGTTGCTCATGGCTACCACGTATCCCTGGAACCTGCATGGTTTCATGCTTTCTCTAAAGTTTCCTCGAGGAGTAGCATGTCTACCAACATCCTCTAAAGTGTCACAAAGGCACAATCATTTCTTCTTAGCACATGAAGAAGGATCCAAGGATTCCATGGGATCCATGGGTTCATCAACAAGATTAGGCTCAGGCTTGGGGTCCTCTTGTGCATCCAAGGCATCATCCTATATTTGAATGTTAGGAGGAAGAGGATTGTGTATGGATTTTCAAAGAGCTACATCTGAAGCTTCTAGCTTGGTACTCTTTTATGCTTTTAGATGAAAGTAGATAGGGAAGTTAAAGATCCTTAAGTGCACATACCTTTTTAGGTTATATGGTATGGTGGTCCCTTTCTTGATTCCATATTTCTTACATAAGTCTTGACCTCTTGTCCACTTCATTTCCACTCAAGTCATGAGATGGCTCAACATCTTCCTCAATCTCGATACAAAGGACTTTGTTCTCACATTCATGAAAAGTACCTGTTGATCCTAGAAAAAGAGCAATACCAATAGTAGCAAAGTAAATAAACATAATGAAAGTATACCTCATGATGAGGCACATATTTTTGTTTTCTATATGTGAGAGTAGCTCCTTCATTATCCTTACACTGACTTCCTATTGGTGCTTAGTCTTCTTGCACTATTTTGCACCATGATGATCTTAAAGATCTACTTTTCTTGATCACATCGTTATCAATAAGTTGGTGAAAGAATCATCCAAATACTAATGGATGAGGAATAACCAATGATCTATAAAGATAAATTTAAACAAGAACAATAACATAAAGAACCAACATAAGACTTGAAAATACTAATTTTTAATTGGGATGGAAGGAATTTATTAGCTCCCTCTTCGTCTGGCCTCTATAAGTTACCACTATCCATCAGTCATATATGATTGGCAAAAGAAATGCATCTTCTTGAACACAACTTGGAAAACTCCATCATGGTCCACTCTAATCTCAAGCACTTTAGAAACTGTCTTTCTCACATGAGGTAATTCTTTATAGCTAAAACGAGTGAACATTCGTTGACAAAGTTTATATTGATGATTACTTATCATGAATGAATGCATGGATAGGTCATCCTTTCATTTTATAAATATCTTCAAATCTTTATCCAAGAGTGAAGGCATGTAATAATAATTATACATATTGACTTCATTTCCTGCAATGATATCAGTTATAATCCATCTTTGATCACTGCAAAAGAGGTTAGTTTATAAAAACATCATTCCATATTTTGCAAAAAGTCACGATTCTTACCTACAACCAATATAGTTAGTAAACTCTAATATCAAAATTACCAAATCCCACAAGATTATGACATTTCTTATACAATGTGATAGAGTCAAAATCCCCCTATCCTTAGCATTCAATTTCTATTAGTTATTCTTCCATAACCTTCTACACATTATACTATCATATCTTGGGTTCCTTTAAATCATGGAAGAACTATAGTACTAAAATTTCATTAATAAAATTCAGCAGTAATAGTAGTAAAATTCAATAGTAAAATTTCAGCAATAAAATTCAAAAGTAAAATTCAAGAGTAAAATTCAGTAGTAAAATTTTAAAAATAAAATTTTAGTGGTAAAATTTCAGCAGTAAAATTTTAGTGGTAAAATTTCAGCAGTAGATTTCAACAGTAAATTTCAATAGTAAAATTTCAGCAATAAGTCAAATTATTTTCAATAGCAAGAAGGAGAAACAAGTGATATTTCAACAATAAATAGAAGGAGCAATAGGTGATATTTCAAGAAAAAATAGTAGGAGCAGCGAGTGATATCTCAACAGAAATTAGAAGGATGACAACTCTTATCTTCTTGGGCTTGTCTTCACCAAAGCTCTAATCCCATATTGAAATTGTGAATTTCTATGTTGTAACGATCACTTATTACAAAACTTCTTTATTTTGCAATATTAGATAAGAAATTTTAGATAGGACATAAATCAAATGGACAATAAAAGACAACCAAGAACAAAATGAGTCATAGAGAATTTAGGTCCAATGCCCAGGGCAACACCCAACTAGATTCTTCTTCTATTAGAAATCAATTGTTCAACAGTGATATGTAGTAAAACGAGAGATGAATAAAATGAGTAAGTTTACCGAAATATGAACAAGTTGTAGCATGAATATCACTAGTAGTAGTAATAGATGCTCACACTAAATCAACCTTCAAGTTCTGTTGTTTATCTCCAAGTCGCTCTCTCTCACATTATTCTTCAAGTATCTCGAACTCTCTCTCTCAAGTTTGAATCCTTCTTTCAAAATGCACAAGTAGTGAGGGGAGAAATAATGAGGCACATATATGTAGGAGGAGAAATGAATCCATTCCATAAAGGAGAAATAACTCACATGCCAAGAGAAAGAGTAACATATCCCAATTTTAGAAGAGTAACTTTAGTCGTTATGGAGAGAGTGTTGACGTCGCAATCAAAAAAATCCAAATTTTTTTCCCACATGTGAATTTTGGAGCATACAGAGGATCTAACAATTTCTCATTCCATAGTTTCTTTATGATCAATTAATTTTACGCTAAGTGTTTAAGTCTTCTTCTCGGTTTTTAAGTGTCGAAGTCACTTTCTCACACATGTTGAGTCTGTAATAAGTTCATGAGTGCATTCTTTTACAAAAGCTTAAGTAGGCATATCACAATTCATTAACACAGTTCTTGTGAAATTGTCAACCTATTTCAACAGTTAGTGTGAATTTTCATTGACAGTCCCTCACTTTTCGTTGCAATTGTATTTCTATTTCAATAAGTTTTCCAACTTTCGCTTTTGTGTAAATTCACTTTCGTAATTGACACTTTCATGTTTATGACTCTCTTTTGTTTGTTTTCAACATAATAAGTGTTTTTTTCATGTTATATTTGCTTTTTCATGTGTCGCTTTCAATCACATTCGCATTTACAAGTGTTGTTTGCACCTTTTTCTTACTGTCGCAAGCGTCATCTCTTAGGCATGGGAAGTATCAAACGATGTAAAATCATAGTCATGATTAACTTTAGGAGGAAAATTTGGTACCAATGGGTCCTATCTATCATATAGACATGTATTAGGATGATTCACAAAGTTATGTGCATTGTCGCACTAGTATCATCACTATCATCACAAAGGACATCCTAGTTATCACACTTGGAGGAGGTCATTGTATTGCCATAACATTGAGGCAACCATGTTGTTAGTGTGTACTAAGTGATTAATTTTGTGTCATCGATTTTTATGAGTGTGTGATCATGTTCAAGTTTCATCCTTGCTCATTTTTACCTCACTAATCCCACACTTAGTTGAATTCTGCAAAGTTCCTGCCTGATCAACTTGACTTCACTCAACCTCCTCCAACTGCACACTACACAATACCCCTTTCCTCTTGGAACCATGCAATTCACAATTCTTACCTCAAATGACTACACATTGCATAGTCTCACTGTTCAACCCTAGCCCCTTGACCTTCACAACTGCGCAATTTACCTTCCTATTTAATCTCCTTTTGCACATTGTGTAGCGGCAAGCCTCAAGTTGTCTCCCTGAGTCCTGGAGTTATGAAAATATGCAGTCCCCTAGCCTCTCTCTTTCTCTCTCCGATGCTATGCATTAGGTAACTTCAAGGCCTAATAATACCTCACTAAGCTCCTCAACTGTGCAGCCATCTTTCCCATGCCTCCAAAACTATGCATTGCACAATCTAAAGCTTCATTCCATTACTCCTGGCCCCTAAAACTTCTCATTGTGAAATTCATGAGTCTTCCTCCCTATCTAGTGCCTAGTTCGAACTTAGACATTTTCCTTAAACAAGCTACACTAGGAGATTTTTGGATTGATGCCATTTTGTCATGAGTGGATTCAACTTGAAATTACTACATCTTGACATGACAGGGTGATACTCAAAGAGGATGAGAAGGAGATCATGCGAGAAGATACTTGTGAAGCTGGAATGATGGAGACATCATTGAGCAAGAAGATGAAGGGGAACTAGCTTACCACAAAATATCAAATATCTAGATCACATGAAGACTTCATATCAATGAGGCCCTTGGAGGATGAAGATAAAACACATGCAAGATCCATCATGAAGATGCAAAGAAAGCAGCAAAAGGAGAAACTTTGTAATTCCACATCATCATGAAGTTCCATGTCATCATTGTCAAGAGTAATCTCTAGAGTCACATGTGTCATAGTATCTTTCCACATCATTTGTGGAATGTAATTTTGTAATTTCCCAAAATGTAAAAATGTAAATATGTGGAAGACCAAGGGTCCCACATTGTACATGAAGAGTCACTAGAAATTTCTGAAGTCATATAGAAGCTCAAAGGGCATGTAAGAATTCAAAAAGTCATTGTAGAAGCTCAAGAATCATGAGGGAGGTCAAGAGTCACATGAGAGGTGAAGAGTCACCTCATTCGTTATAAATACACCCTCATAACTCAAGCAAGTGGACTTTTGGGACTTTAAATTCCCACCTTGGCCTCTCTAACATTGGCATAGGAGAGAAAATCCTTTTTTGGAGGAGCAAGTGGTGACTTAATGTTTCACTACTGGGGCTAGTTTGGAAACATTGTACTTGTATAGCTTGTCACTTCCACATAATATATGAAGCTCGTTGAGCTAACACATTTTCATGCATATATCATGAATGTCATAAGACTATTATTTAGATGCTTGAGTTATATGTTTTGTTCATATGTACTAAATAGATTCAATTATTGTGGTGGATTTGGTACTTATCTTGTTGAAGATGTGTTGTATTTGGTTTTATGATCGTAGTTGTCTTGCGAAATACTTTGCAGGTTAAATAAATATTTTCTTATGATATTATGTGACTCTTTTAGGATAGTACTATTAATTTAATTCTAGAATCTCACTTTACTCCTCCTTTCCTTGAACATATATTATATACATTGCAATTGTATGCCTCACAACGTTATCTTGCTTGTTTTAAACACTTTTTGTATAACCTCTTATGTTAATAATGACAACCAAGGAAAATACCTAAGGGAAATAGAAACTGAACTTATTTCTAGTTCGGGTTCCTATTCCAAACGATGTGAGGTCTTATTGGTATCTCACATGAGGGAGACCCCCTTCGTTGATGGATTTCTAGCACTATCAACAGTTGGTGCTAGAAGGAGGGCCAGATGAAAAGTTGTGACTGTTGAGTCTATTTCAAATCTGTCATCTTAAACGGCTCTTTCCCAAGTCGTAATCCCATAATGTTTTTCTAATCTATCTCCTGGTAATATTTTCATCTCCACATAGCAATTTAATAACTTGTATCAATTAAGGTTTGATGGAGAGGGTGGCACATTCATAGCCAAACATATATATGATTTCTTGGTTTTTGTAAGTCTCATGAAATTGATGATGAAGGTGTTGTTTTTATTATTCACCATCACTCCTGAAGGCCGAGTTAATAAATGGTGTCATAACTTACTAATCGCTTCTATCCATTCATTCGGTCAATTCCTTAAGGAGCTTCATCAAGCCTTTGAAATACATGATTATCAATATGTATGTGATAGGATTGATTTGCTCATAATGAAATCTAGTGAATCTATAAAGTATTTTCTTAATTGGTTTCTTCACCTTTTCTACGAGTTTGATGTAGAAGATTGTAATTAAAATTTTAGTAGTGAAAAGTTTCATAACTTGTTTTTCTCTCCATGAAATCATTTACATATGAACCGTTCAATGATTCCCCTCTTCCAACTTTTGTTTATCATGAGACACCACAAATTTGTGAGGAGAAACTTTTAATTCCTTTTGTTCCTTGTCATCCATTTCTAGTATCAATTTGGGTGCCTCTAAGTGAAAATGTTGAAGTTGGAATATTTGAAAATAAAATTGTTTATCCATATATTCAACCTGCACCTTTTTCGCATGATATAGATCCTATTGACGAGAAACTGGATTGGTTAAACAATGGCATGGAGCCTAAAGTGAAAGTTGATTGCTTGGTTTTTCAAGATCATATTAGTGCACATAAGTCCAGTCTTGAATCTAATAAAAATGAAAATTTGACTACCTCAAGGGATACATTTCAACCTCTACTATCCATGTCTCATGATTCCTTGTTTCATGATCTGCTTGATCAACCTACTTCAACGATTAAGGATGTTCAACCTTTTGTTTCAAGTAGTGATCATATATAAGGTAGTTTCATTTCACAAGTAGAAGAGAAAAGCAATGAAGATATGTTCCATGTTTCTTCCCTCTTCTATGATGACAGTATTGCATTTTTGGATGATCGCTAATCTCACAATTTTGAAAACCTTCCAAATGATTCCATATCCTTCATTCAAGTCAAGAATTTAAACAAAAATCACTATGACATGCATGTTTCCATTAACACATGTGGTGATGGATATCCATGTACATCAAACAATATATTTCCTTTTTATGAGGACTTGGATTTGTATTATATTGATCTAGAATATGCTTCTCATAGCTTACACTCTACAATTTAGTATGCTCATGAAATTCCTTTGATCCTGAAATCTTCATATGAAAAAAAGGAAAAGGTAACTTGTCACATCTTTGAATCCTTGGTATATCATGCTGATGAAAACCAAGTTCAATCTGAGTTTTGCATTCATATGCCTATATTCAATCATTACAATGATGAAAATAATCTCATGGGGTATAAAATGCATGTTTATCCATTGTTCTTACATTTTCGATCTGATTTAGTTACAACTGGTGTTTCTCCTCCTAAGTCTTTTCATCTTTCCTCACCTCTAGCACACTATTAATTGTACCTAATTGTGTTCTATTGGTTTGTTAGACCAACATATTCTCTTAATTATTTGGATCCTATTCTTACTGGTCTCTATTGTAACCAGGTAGGGTATGGTATGATTCTACCATGAAAGGATGAAAATCTTGGTCTACTATTCATGACCTATTCAATTCTAAATCTTTTATAATTCGGGAGGAAGATGTTACAACTTTGAATGATCAAGGGAGTTTTTTGACTGGTGTACCTCAATTCTCTACCCATCAAAAATATTATAAATTTAACCTTAAGTATGAGTACACTAGTAGAATTAATAGTGCTTTCATTGACACATATGATGATAGCGATGCATATTTACCTACTGATTTTCCTAAGCCACCCAAATTTCATGTTCCACCTTTAGAAAGTTTAGGGACCGGTCAGGAAGTTAAGGAAATTCAACCTCTGTTGATGGTTTTGTTAGGTTCTCACAATCTTGTTGAGATCTTCGCACTAAGTGGGATCCATATTTTCACGCATAACTCTTTCCTCAACAGTCTTCCACTAGTTGTGAGTACATTCTTAAAGGAAATTTGATATTTTCAAGTTGATCTTCAAGATATTCAGGATAACGTTTATGATTAATGAAAGGTTCTTGTTTGGGTAGTCCTTTTTTATGTGCATCACTTTTTTTATATCAAGGGTTGGAGAGCACATATTTTGCGGATCTACATAGTTTCAAAGCTTGTCATTCTGATTATCAAGATGAAAGTCATTCTAGGTTGAAGTATTTCTCTTTTTCAAACAATTCCGAGATCGATCACCTTATTATCCCTCTTGTGTATGTCACAAGGTAAACATATTTTTGGGACAATCTTTCTTCTTGAATGATATAAATTCATGAGCAATTTAGTGAATAAAATCCCTTGTGTTGATATGAATAGCTAGCTGGATTTGACCCTTGTTTCCAATCTTTCGCTAGATGGGTCTCCTAATTGGTTTCCTAAGTTTGTGATGTCAATGATTATTTTAAATGTCTGAAGCTTTCATACTATTGAAATAGTGTCCATTCAGATACTAGCTGAACCAGTGGAGAATCGAAGATCTTATAGCCACCAATTTGGTCATAGTCGGTTTACATTAATTAATCTTGTTGAAACCAACGATATTCATGGTTTATCATTTCATTGTTTAGATGCTTGTCAGATAGTTGAAGCACTTTAACATGAGAATATGGTTATGTAAGGTTCTCACCACCTTCACGAAGTTTCTTGATGAGATCATATTGAATTCACCTCCCAATATTCTCTTTTCAAATTGAATGCGTTAATTGGAAATTTATTTTCTTAGGAGTCTCTGGGTTTTGAAATCTGTGTTTCTGAATACCATGATGTAATCACTAAATGGTTAGAGAAGTCTTATTTGGCAAGATCCATTGAAAACAATAAGTTTTGATCTTTCTTGATGTTTGCAAAAAATGAAAACATGAATGAATGTACTTCCACAAGAAACCTTCAAGGTTTGTATGATCGTCATTTCAAGCAACAAAGTAAAACTTGAGATTGGTTAAAGCTAGTTAGTATGGCACATTATTTTGTTAATAAGTGAGGCCTTCAATTCATTGTGAAAGATTTTCAAATTTTTTTCTTTACTCTTGAATGACACTTTATATTGATTTTAATTGCTTGTATCTTTGTGATTGCAGGTCGGGAGTAGTTACAGTGGCTACATTGTAAATTCCATTACAGTTAGCCCTAAACTTCTAGCCCATTAGGTGAGAAGTAGGTTTAGGTGTATCTAGTCCCCTAGTTTCACTACATGACCTTTGCATTTTACATTGAACTAGTCCTTGATTTGGTGTGTTTCTTTTATTAATTTAGTTAAGATTTACTTCCGCTTTTCTTTTGATTTTGTCTTTTTGTTACACCTTCTGTTTCTTTAGACTCTACATGAAAATGTTATCACTTTGCTTAAAATACAATGTGGAAAAACTTGAAAAGGGTAATTGTGATGAAGAAAAATATTTTCTTATATGTTATCCTCTTCTCTATCTTGGGTTTCCATATCTTTAATATCAATGATGTTTGAATGGAAAATATGATCCATTCGAATGTGAATATTTTGGTCGAACCATATATTCCATATCTATCCTAGGATCTACATTCCTTGACTCAATGTTTTAGTTAAATGGTTTTCTTCTTGATGTTCCAATCAAGTAGAAGAAGGAAAAGTGGAAAATCAATAGCAAGAAAACCAATATCAGACGTATATATAACCTTCTCTAAGGGAACAAACTCTTCTTCTATCAATAAGTTGGTACCCCTCTTTCGGCCCAGTGAAATAAATAGGTGTCGAAGCACAGTCCTATAAATAAATAAATAAATAAAGGGTGAAAGAATATTAAGGCCTCCTGTATAGAGAGGTGAAGAAAGTAACTTCACTAGGGTATTGTTCAAGCTCGATAGAAGTGAAGTAATGCTTGTATTCCTCTAGTGACTTCACCGAGGTACTGCCTAGGCTTGTTTGTAGCAAAGAAAAACTAGAGATGAAAACTAAGATTAATTATTGTAAACTCGTAATTTTATATTACCCTTCTCCCAAATCAAAACTATTGTGATTTGGCAAGCATTGTGAATGTGTTTAGCCAAAAAAGGAATAAAGGGGAATATATATATAAACGAATCAAATAGGGGAGCCAATGTAATCCATGTGATGAATCAATACTTACTAAAAGACTGAGACCTTGCACTTAATTGTAAAACTTGAACAAAGAAGCTAGAGTTCTACCAGTTTGTCAATAAGTCTTGACATTGTGATCAACATCCTCCAAACAATTTCCCACCCATGAATTTTTGATCCTACTAAGGATCTAATGATCTTTTTTTCCATATTTTCTTCATGATAAATTAATGTTACTCTATTTTCTAATGTCTTCTTCTTAGTTTCTAAGTGTCGAAGTCACTTGCACACACATGTTCAATGCATAAGAAGTTCATGAGTGCATTACTTTACACAAGCTTGAACAAACATAACATAATTCATCAAGACAATACTTGTGCAATGATCAACGTATGTTGATAGTCATTTCACACTTTCATTGACAGTCCCTCACTTTTGGTTGCAATTTTAATTCTATTTCGGTAAGTTTTTCCAATTGTCACATTTGCACAACTTTTCTTTCACAACTGTTGCTTTCACGTTTACGATTGTCAATTTTTTCTTGTTTTCACTTTAATAAGTGTTTTTTTCTTGTTATATTCACTCTGGAATGTGTGGCTCTCAATGTAGTTCACATTTTCAAGTGTTGTTTTCATATTTCTCTTATTGTCTCAAGTGTCGTCTCCTAGGCATGGGAAAAGTTGCACGATGTAAACGCATAGTCATGGTTCATTTCAAGATGAATTTTTTGTACCAATGGGTCCTATCTATCATATAAACATGTATTAGGATCATTCCAAATGTTTTGTGCATTGTCGCAGTAGTGTTGTCACTGTCGTTGCAAAGTAGATCCAAAGTGTCACACTTGGAGGAGGTTGTTATCATTCAATCACATTGAGGGGACATGTTGTTAGTGTGTATTGATTGATCAATTTTATGATGTTAGTTTTATGAGTGTGTGATGATGTTCAATTTTTATCCTCACTGATCACACATTTAGTAAAATTTTCGAAATTTCTTGCCCAATCAACTTGACTTCACTCAGCCTCTTAGAATTTTGCACTATGCAATGTTAACCCTAAAGCTAGTTCTTTTCCTCCTAGAACCACACAATGCACAGTTCCTACCTCCAAGAACTGTGCATTGTGTAGTCTTAGTGCTCAACCATGGCCCCTTGACTTTCACAACTATGCAATTCACCTTCCCAGTTAGTCTCCTTCTGTGTATTTTGAAGTGGAAAGCCTCAATCTATCTCCCAAGGTGCTTAAACTACAAAATTGTGTAATCCCCTGACCTCTCTCTCTCATGTACTATGCATTGAGAAATTTCAAGGATTAAACTTGCCTCACTGATCTCCTAAACTGTGTAGTCATCTTTCCTAGGCCTCCAAAACTACACATTATGAAGTCTCAAGCTTCAATCCATTATTCATGGTCCGTGGAACTGCACAATCTACAATCCCTAAGTCGTCCCCCCTTCCTAGTGCCCAATCATAGTTCAATCCATCATTTGCATGAAGCAATCTAGACCACGATATTTTCAAACTAATTTCATCTTGTCATGAGTATATTCCAGTTGTATGTACTACATCTTGACATTTAAGGATGATGCTCAGAGACGATGAGAATGATAACGTATGAGAAGAGACTTGTGAATATGGAACCATTGTAAATTCATCAAGAAAGAAGATGAACATGCACTAGCTTACCAAAAAATATCAAAGATTTAGATCACATGAAGGCTTCATATCAATGAGGCCCTTGGAGGATGAATATGAAACACATGCAATATCCATCATGAAAATGCAAAGAATGTAGAAAAAGGACTAGCTTGGAAATGCTCCATCACCATGAATTTCCATGTCATCATTGTCAAGGTTCATCTCAAGAGTCACATGTGTCATAGTATATTTCCGCACCATTTTTGGAATGTAAGTTTGTAATTTCTCAAAAGTAGAAAGTGTAAATATGTGGAATACCAAGGGTCCCACATGGAATATGAAGAGTTACTAGAAATTTCTAAAGTCATATAGAATCTCAAAGGCCATGTAAGAATTCAAGAAAGTCATTGTAGAAGTTCAAGAGTCATGAGGCATGTCAAGAGTCACATGGGAGGTGGAGAGTCACCTCATTTGTTATAAATACACCCTCATAACTCAAGAAAGTGGACTTTTGGGACCTGAAATTTCCATCTTGGATTCTCTAGCATTGGAATAGGAGAGAAGAACTTTCTTTGGAGGAGAAAGTGGTGACTTAATGTTCCACTATTGGGTCTAGCATGACATCATTGTACTTTCATACCTTAGCACTTCCACTTAATATATGAAGATCAATTAGCCAACACATTTTCATGCATGCATAATGAATGTCGTAGGACTCTTCTTTAGATGTTTACATTATATGTTTTATTCATATGTTCTAAGGAAATTCAACTATTTCAGTGGCTTTGGTACTTATCTTGATTAAGGTGTGTTGTAATTGGTTTTATGATTGTGGTTGTCTTTTGAGCTACTTCACAGGTTAACTAACAATATTCTTATGCTCTTTTGTCTCTCTTTTAGAATAGTACTATTACTTTTCTTCTAGAGGCTCACTCTCCTCATTGTCATGGAAGTACCTTCTATACATTGCAATTGTATGCCTCACAATGTCAGTTTACTTGCTTGTTTCAAAGAGTGTCGGTATAACCTCTTATGTTAATAATGACACCCAAGGAAAATACCTAATGACAATGGAAACCAACCTTATTTCTGATTAGGGATCCTACTCCAAATAGTGTGATGTATAATTTGCATTTCACATCACGGAATCCCCCTTGGTTGACAGATTTCTAGCACCCTCAACAGAGATGCAAAACTTGCCTTCAATGGAGGAATCCCATATGCCCTTAGGAGTGTAACTCAGGCCCATTTAAGAAATGTAACTCATGCCATTAGGGATGTACGAATGACTTTGTAACTTATCCTTCCAAGAGAGATTGTAACATATGCATTAAAGAGTGTGTAAGAGGAATAACACATGCCAATAATGAGAGTGTAAGAGAACATTATTAAGAGTCATGATTGAGTGACTTGAAATTCCTTCTAATAATAATAATAATAATAATAACAACAACAACAACTTGAATAGGATAATAATAATATTGACAATAAAATATTGAGTCAAGATTGAACTATTAGGATTTATTAATGATAAGAAATGATTTTTCATTAACAATACTTGATTACCAATTGATGCAAGATGATTTACTATCTTGAGATTTTCTAATTTTCTAATTTATATTTTTATAAATTATATTTATAGACATTCTATTTTTATAAATTGTGTTTTTAGAATTTATATTTTTAGAAATTAATCCCTAAGCTTCATATTTGCAACAAACATGAAAAGGATTTTGAACAAGGAACAACAAGGGGCAATTTCAGAATTATGCTCACTCGATTTTCAAACATCTAAGAAATCCATTTCTCTGGAACTTGAAATAGTCCTTGACAATCATTCCAAGGTATTTTAGACTCCCAAATGTCTTCCACCTATTCATGATCATGATCATGCTATTCACTTTGTTCCAGGAAGTGTTCCTCTAAACATCAGACCTTACAGATATCCCTATCCCCAAAAGAGTGAAATTGAATGTATGGTTCTAGAAATACTAGAGGTAAGTATAATTTAACCTAGCTAAAGTTCTTTCTCCTATCTAGTAATATTGGTGCAAAATAAGGACGAATCATGGCATATATGTTTAGATAATAGAGATTTGAATAAGCTCACTATTAAAGATCAGTTTCCCATTCCTATCATTGATGAATTGTTGGATCAACTACATGGATCAATTTACTTCACTAAATTAGATATTTTCTCTAGATATCATCAAATTTGAATGAAGAAAGAAGACATTTTGAAAACAACATTCCTAAGTCATGAAGGTCATTATGAATTTTTGGTCATGCCTTTTGGCCTTACTAGCACACCTTCCACATTTCAGGTTTTGATGAATTCCATTTTCAAAGCCTTCCTTAGAAAATCTATGCTAGTATTTTTTGATGATATACTAATCTACAACAAGTCTTGGAATGACCATGTTCAACATTTTGACAAGGTTCTCAAACTATTGGAGGAGAAACAATTGTATGAAAAACCCTTTAAATTTTTCTTTGGGGTACAAGAAGTGGAATATTTGGGTCATATTGCATCTCATAAGCATGTTAAGGTAGAATCTAACAAAATTAAAGCTATAAAGGAATGGAAAATCCCTAGGGCATTAAGTAATTTTCAAGGATTTCTTGGGTTGATAGGGTATTATCGCAAGTTTGTTAAGAATTATGGGAAAACAGTAGCATCAATAACAACATTACTAAATAAAGATGAATGTTTTTGGACTTCGGAAGAAACTAAGGCCTTTTAACATCTTAAAGAGGAAATGTGCTAAGCTCCAGTATTAGCTACACCATATTTCACAAAAGCCTTTATTGTGGAATGTGGTTCCTTAAGAAATGGCATTGGTGTTGTTTAAATGTAAGAAGGAAGACCCATTTCTTTTGAAATTCATTCAATCAAGGGAAAGTATTTCATAAAACTATTTATGAGAAGGAAATGTTGGGAATACTACATGCCCTAAAGAAATGGCACCCTTACCTAATGGGAAGATACTTCAAGGTAAAAAAATATAATGATAGTCTTAAGTACTTCTTGGAACAAAGATTATCTTTCGAAGAGAGAAAAAATGGGTTAGAAAGATGTTGGGTTGTGACTTTGAAATCATGTACAAAAAAGGGAAGAAAAATGTCGTTTCATATGCACTCTTAAGAAAGGATGAGGATGTGGAAGCATTGATCTATGCCATTTCTATTATCCAACATGATTGGATAACCTAAGTAAGGGATGAATTGAAGAATGACATAGAGGTATGGACACTCATTCAAAAGTTGTAGCAAGATCCCAACGCATTTGATACATTTATCCATAAAAATGATTCACTATAGTACAAAGATAACTTTCATCGATGTAAGAAATCCCAACTAGAACAAAAGGTTCTTTTGGAATTGCACACCTCTCCTATAGGAGGGCACTCATGATTTTAAAAACTTAGCACAAGTTCAATAAATAATTTTTTTAGGATGGCCTTAAACCTGATATTCATAACTTTGTGGCAGAATGTTTGGTTTTCCAACAAAATAAATTTGATATATTAAAACCTTGAGTATTTTACAACCATTATCCATTCCAGGTCAGGATTGGGAGGAAGTATCAATGGATCTTATCACAAGTTTACCCAAGTTTGAAGGAAATAATGTCATCATGGTGGTAGTTGATAAACTTACCAAATACGAACACTTTTTTGCGCTATCTTATCCTTTCAAATCTAGTACAATTGCTACTATATTTTTTGAAACATTTAAAAATCTACATGGAAATCTAAGATTATTGTAAGTGACATAGATTCCATTTTTGAAATTTTTGGACAAAATTATTTTCTTGTCTTGGTACTTAATTAACTCATGGCTCATCTTTTCATCCTCAATCTAATGGGAAAACTAAGATAGTGAACAAATGTTTGGAAGGATATCTTCATTTCTTTTTATCTGATAAAAAAACATAATGGATCAAGTGGTTACCTCTGGCATAATGGTGGTATAACACTTCCTTCCATACCACATAAAAAATGACCACATTTATGGTAGTTTATGGATATCATCTATCATACATCACATCATCTTTAATAAACAATTCTAAGATTCAAGAAGTGGATGATCACATCAAGCATTGACAACAACGTCTCCAATTATTAAAGGATAACCTCACTCTAACACAAAATCAAATGAAACAATAGGGAGATGAACATTGCAGTGAAGTAATTTTCGAGGTAAGCGATTAGGTATTTTACGACTACAACCATACAAAAAAATGTCCCACAAGAAACCTAAGAAGGATAATAATTTATCACCCAAGTACTATGGACATTACAAGGTGTTGCAATAGATTCGTACCATGGAATAAAAATTGGAGTTCCTTGCATCTTCACAAGTACACCCAATTTTTCATGTTTCATGCTTAAATAAGGTCATAGGTGATAAGATCCTAGTTCAGACTATATTTTTAGAACTTGAAAAGGGAGGAAAAAAACATATTAGAGATAGAAGCAATCACATAAACAAGAATCCGATAGCTACAAAATTGACCAATTTTAGTGTATCTTGTTAATTGGAAGAACTTACTGTTACACAACATTTTGTCGATGTCCCTGTACTCCCCGTCTACGATCCTGGAGGACCTCTACAGTGTACCCGACATGCTTTCCAATGATGAAGAAACTCCCAGTTGTTGGAATTATGATACAAGTGTTGTCCTTGATGGCAACTCACATAGATGACAGTTCACAGTACAACAAGTTAACAACAAAGGATTATAGATCAGAATCTAGAGATTGAAGAAAGAGAGCAGTTTAAGGAGTATACGCTAGTTCACTTTGTCTAAGCAAGGTATACACATGGGTTAACATAACAAAAGGAGCATATACATACACACGCACTTTCAAGGAAGGAAAAGCGCGTATGGGTTGGAAAATCAAGGTTTTGGTTCAAGGTATTGGTCTGAGGTATTTGGTCCAAGGTATTTTGTATGAGGTATTAGTCCGAGGTATTTGGTTCGAGGTATTGGTCTGAGGTATTTGGTCCAAGGTATTAGTCCTAAGTTGTTTTGGTCCAAGTTATTGAGAAAGGCCTAAAACTATATAAGGAGGATAATATCATTAGGCCAAGTGTTAAGGTATTGAATATTTTATGAAGTGTTAGATCAAATATGTAGGTTATGGGTTCTTGATGCTTTGCTTGATATTAACTAAGGATTCACCTGTGGTTGATGATGGATGATGGAACGGGATCTTAAGACTTGAAATGAATTATCATGACGTGGTTTGATCATGGATAGTCTAGATCTAAATACTGATGAATGTTTTATTCTATAAATGTTATGATCTGGGTATGATTGAAGTCTCGAATAGCTGTGAAGCTTTTAAGTTAGTATTTACAGATATGTACGCTGGTTCACTTTGATAAAAGTGCATATACACGCTGGTTCAGCACAACAAGGTAGCATATACATTATGAAATATGATGTTTGAAGTTACAGTTGGTTCCAGTTGTTGTTGGAGAGTTCTGGGTTCAGCTTTATGTTCTGGTGATTGTGTTCTGGTGACAGTGCTCTGAAGATTCAAATTCATTGATTGTGATTTTCTTTAGTGATGATGGCTTTTCAATGATTGATTCAATTGTGGTTGATTCAGAGATTGATTATTGAGTTTCATAGATTGGTTGATGTAGATGTTTTTGATGGTTGTATTGTAATGGTCATTGATTCTGAGCTTCAATGTTACTGATGGGTCCAGTATGAAAATTTAATGAAACGAGGCCTTCATGTATATTGTTGTGTACCAAGAGCATCTAGTCTGAAAATTTATGAAACGTGGTCCCTGGAGGAAGAGAGAAGGTCGTAGCTTTCTACAGGTTGTACCTACATACTGGTAAACATATCATCTAGTACAAGAGCTAGGGGGTTGGAGCTCCCTTTTAGTAACAGCTGGAAAATGAGTAAAGGTTGGCGCCTTTTGTAGGTTGGCGCCTATGTACTAGTAAATGGATTGGCTAGTACAAGATTGAGGGGGTTGTAGATCCCTTCCAGTAATAGTTGGAAAATGAGTGAAGGTTGGAGCCTTTTGTAGGCCGGTGCCTACGTACTAGTAAACTGTTCGGCTAGTACAAGAGCTAGGGGGTTGTAGCTCCCTTCTAGCTGAAGTTGGATAGTGAGAGAAGGTTGTAGCCTTCTACAGGTGGGTTTTTGTGTACTCGTATGAGTGTGTACCAGTACAATATTATAAACATGTTTTTCTTATATTAGAAGAAGACATCAAGATGTGGTTTTTGTCCCGCATTGCGTTTCCACCTTAAATCTTGGTGTTCATGGGTGTTTCTTATGTGGGATGGTTTTTTCTGTTATTACTACACATGGTTACTATTTATATGGTTAATGAAGTACTTTAAAGATCAACATATGATGAATTAACTGAATCATAAGTTTGTTGTATATACATTGGTTGCCTTAAATATAGTTATGTGTACACACAGTTACCTTCATTGAAGTAGCATATATAAATCAGAGTATGAAAAGAGAAGGTTATTTATTTGACTAACACTGATTCACCCCCCCTCTTAGTATTATTTCCAACAATTGGTATTAGAGTAGTTCCTTTGGCAGAAGCTTGATCTCTTGAAGGATATCCATAGAAACAATGGGAAAGAAGTTGAAGAAGAAAGCACCTCAGAAGATGAAGACATCTCAAAGGAATAGTGACAACAGGAGAGACAATTGGATGTTATGTGGAAGCAAGTATTCAGATTCAGAATTACTTTAGATTGAAGATGAACAAGCAAAAGAATTATCAGGTACAAATTTTTAGTCTTCTGAAGATACTTTTCTCTGTTCTTGCAATTTTGAAGGTATTGAAAGTGATGGTGAAAGAAATATAGAGGCATAAATTAGAAGACTCAAAGATAAAATCAAATATCAGTAAGATCTATTTAACAAAAGGGAGTGTGACATCAAAGAAGAAGTTACCAGATTAAAAGCTCAGTTGGAGGAAGGAAACAAGGTAAGAAAGTAGTATGACAAAAAGGGAGATCATTGTCAAAAGCTACAGGATGAAGTGACATCATTAAGAAATGAAGTAAATGAAAAGAGCGCAACAATCAAGAGACTTAAAGATATATCTAGTTACTATGGAAGTCTTAAAGCTAAGATCCTTTCTCTAAAAGAAGATCTTGAAAATAAGCAGAATGAAGAACTACCTCAAGTAGATGAAGAACAAGAAAATGAGATTCTCAAATTAAGGCAACAAGTGGAAGAAGGAAGAAAGGCCAAAGAAATATTGAAAAGTAATATCTGGAAAAGGAAGTACAATATCAGGTTGAGGTAAATATCATAAGATGTAAATTAGAAGAACAGGATAAACTATTATGATTTCAAGACAGTACTAAGATTTTGGATAATATTCTTAGTAGTCAAAGGTCTCCTACCATCAAAACTAGTCTTGGTTTTCATGAACCTGTTGAAGGTGAATGTAGCTCACAAGATGAGGCAAGGAACTCTAATGGAAAATATGAAATTCTCAACAAGGAGATGAGAGTTCAACCCCATCGACAACTAAGGAAAGAATGTCTTCAAAGAAAATATTTTACGACTAATTATGGAAGTGATAGTCGGTTATTTCCTCTAATGAATAATGTTGAATTTTTTATATGTCATAATTTTGGACATGTTGCAGCGAGATGTAAAATTAGAACCGTTCAAGACCGTCAAACAGAAAGATCATCAACTTCCAGGTACTTTAAGGGATATTGTTTTTCTTGCAATATGCTTGGTCACAAAGCCATTGACTGCTATAGAAGGATTTTGAAACATGTAATATGTTATGCATCTAACAAGTTTGGAAATATAGCAAAGGAATGCAGGAGAAAATTTTGGGCACCATACCAAAAGGAGAAAACATCATCACACTCAAAGATATGGAAGAAGAAGGAAGTACAGTCAGAAAGATGTGGCATAGCACAGTGTACAGACAAAAAAAACTCAGTGGGAGCTGAAAGTGTGAAACTTCAGTGTTCTAAATCTCATACACAATTTTCATGAAGACAAGTCACGTATATACATGAGTTTGAAATTACACAATCGTGTATATGTTGGTTTGAGGAAAAAGCAGTGGACAGAATCAAGAAAAGGTGTTTGATATGGTTCAATCAATTATCTGATCTGTTTGATAATGGTTACAATCTGCTGATGATATGTGGAAATGTGTTGGTCCTCATAAGGTGTTAAAAAGTTGATGTATATTTGATTGATGATGATGCCTTGATGATTCTTACTGATATTTGCAATGATTAAATCTGGCAATGAAAAGTTGGCACAGGTTCAGGGGGAGCATATGCTTCTAATAATGCATTGTTGGAATTATCTTAGAATATCTTGGTACATGAAGATGCTTATATTGCTTGATCCACATAGTTGTTTTGATTCAGGTGACTATTTTGATGATGGATGATATTGATGCCGCTCGAAGATGCTAATGGTGCAGTTCATATATGATGATGATTATCATGGTCATGTTTAGATTGTTGGTCCTTGTTATAAATGTCATGTATATCATTTGATGTAAAGGTCGTGAAAATATCTAATTTGTAACCCACTATGCATGGGAAAGATGATGTAATAATTTCTATTTTAGTCATGTATAAACATTTGGTATATCCCCACTTGGTTGGGAGATTTATATATGTATGATTCATTGGTGGTAGGAAGGTCATACTCACATAGTTGAGTTATATTATTTTGGAAAATATTTTTGCAGACTCTACATGTGCCCAGGGGGAGCATGCACATTTTAGTGCATCTCAGCATGTACAAAAGGGGAGCTTAATCAGGGAATTCAGCATGTACTCAGGGGGAGCATGGATTGCATAATGTATATCAACGGGGGAGAATATCTTGGTCTGCCATTTGCCCTTGATGTCAAAGGGGGAGAGAGTCTTGGTGTTGTTTTTGCCATCAAGTCCAAAGGGGGAGATTGTTGGAATTATGATACAGGTGTTATCCTTGATGGCAACTCACATAGATGACAGTTCATAGTACAATAGGTTAACAACAAAGGATTACAAATCAGACTCCAAAGATTGAAGAAAGAGAGTTGTTTAAGGAGTATACATTGGTTGACTTTGTCCATGTAGCATATACACGTGGGTTAATAGAACAAAAGGAGTGTATATGTATACATGCACTTCCAAAGAAGGACAAGTGCATATGGGATGGAAAATCATGGTTTTGGTCCAAGGTATTGGTTCGAGGTATTTGGTCCAAGGTATTTGGTCCGAGGTATTGGTTCGAGGTATTTGGTCTGAGGTATTGGTCTGAGGTATTTGGTCCAAGGTATTGGTCCAAGGGATTGAGAAAGGACTAAAACTATATAAGCAGGAGAATATCATTAGGCCAAGTGTGCAAGTATTGAATATCTTATGAAGTGTTAAATCAAATATGCAGGTTATGGGTTTCTGATGTTTTGCTTGATTTGAACTAAGGATGCACATGTATGGTTGATGATGCATGATGGATCGGGATCATAACACCTAAAATTAATTATCATTATGTGGTTTGATCATGGATAGTCTAGATCTGAATACTGACAAATATTTTATTCTGTAAATGTTATGATTTGGGTATGATTGAAGTCTGGAATAAATGTGAAGTTTTTAAGTTAGTATTTGCACATATGTATGCTGGTTCACTTAGATAAAAGTGTATACACACTGGTTCGGCAAAAAAAAGTAGCGTATACATGATGAAATATGATGTTTGAAGTTGCAGTTGGTTCTAGTTGTTCTTGTAAAGTTTTGGGTTCAACTTTGTGTTTTGGTGACTGTGTTCTGGTGATATTGTTTTGAATATTCAGATTGATTGATTTTGATTTACTTCAGTGATGATGGGTTTTTAGTGATTGATTCAATTGTGGTTGATTTAGAGATTGATGATTGAGTTTCAGAGATTGGTTGACATAGATGTTTTTTATGGTTGTATTTCAATGGTGATTGATTCTAAGATTCAATGTTACTGATGGGTCCAGTATGAAAATGTGATGAAACGAGGCCTTCATATATATTGTTGTGCACGAAGAGCATCCAATCTAAAAATTTATGAAACGTGGTCCCTCGAGGAAGAGAGAAGGTTGTAGTCTTTTCTAGGTCGGTGCCTACGTACTGGTAAACATATCGGCCAGTACAAGAGCCAGTGGGTTGGAGCTCCCTTCCAATAGTATCTAGAAAATGAGTGAAGGTTGGAGCCTTCGATAGACTGGCACCTACGTACTAGTAAATGGATTGGCTAGTACAAGAGCTATGGGGTTGTAGCTCCCTTCTAGTAGCATTTGAAAAATGAGTGAAGGTTGGAACCTTCTGTAGGCCAACACCTACATACAAGTAAACAGATCGGCTAGTACAAGAGCTAGGGGGTTGTAGCTCCCTTCTAGTAGAAGATTGAGAATGAGAGAAGGTTGTAGCCTTTTGTAGGTGGGTGCTTTGCATACTGGTACGAGTCTACACCATTACTAGATTGTAAACATGTTTCTCTTATATTAAAAGAAGACAACAACAGGTGGTTTTTGTCCCACATTGGGTTTCCACATTAAATATTGTTTTTCATGGGTGTTTCTTATGTGTGATGGTTTGTACTGTTATTACTGCACATGGCTACAATTTATAAGGTTAATGAAGTAATGATGCACTGATTAAAGATTAGCATATGATGAATTAACTGAATCATAAGTTTGTTTTATATACGTTGGTTGCCTTAAATACAATTGCGTGTACACGTGAGTTACCTTCATTGAAGTAGTGTATATAAATCAGAGTGTGAAAAGAAAAAGTTATTGATTTTACTAATACTGATTTAACCCCCGTCTTAGTATTACTTCCAATACCAGTATGTCCCTCTTCATGAGCAGAATAGTTTCCCTCTGCATAATTTCCCAAGAATCTTCCTTCTATCCCAGTTTACAATATGGTGCTACTACCCAGTTTTCTCCCCTTGCCAATTTACAAAGGTTAAAACTATCCCTCAAGCTGTCTGGAGTGAGTGACCCCTTTTCCAGTCACATCGATCCTCTTTTGGAAGGCTTTTTAAATAAGAAGTCGAAGCTTCCATGTCTAAAAGCTTTGTAATGGAAGTCTAGTAGATGATTGGGCTGGATAGAGCCGAGGAAGTTAGTTTGGGCTCCTTTCCCCTATTAGGATGGAACAATGTCAAGAGATAAGACCTTCTCCCATGATGAAAAGAGCCATCTCCCACCCATCCAAGCTATATAAACCTCTCTTTTTCCCAAGCAAAATCTAGTTGGAGTTTTGGAGCAAGTTTGAATAATCAATAATTCATCTATAGCTTGTAGCTTTCTAGTGTATGTTTGAGGGAGAATAGTGTAATTTTGGTTTGGTTTGAGACTAGAGGGAAAGAGACTTAAAAAATTCTATTGTTGGGGCTATCAATGAAGTGATAGCAGAAGTGTGGGAACCCAGATACGTCAGAGGAGACCATCAACGTCAAGGCACTGATTGTAATCTCTTTTTGATTTATATAAATGCAACTATTGATTGACTTCCTACATGAAGTTTCATTTTACATCTTTATGGCTTAATGTTCCTTGACCTATTAAGTAGGCTAAATACAATATTCTATGTTATCACATTTCTTGTTTCATGTATTTGAAGGAAGAAAATGGATGATAGCTGGAGTGAGGAAGCAGGATCATCACCAAGCAGAATAACATTCTAAGAGTTAGGCCCTCTTAATTGATTCTAGCTTAAGGAGATTTTCCCCAGTGGAGTCACCAATTTGTGGTGCAGGTAAATTCTCAGTGCAGACATAAACAATTCGTCTAGCTCGAGAGAGTGGGTCTAGCCACAAACAAACAATCTATGGACTCATTCGTCGCCATGACAAACATGAGCATTTCTTTCCTAGGGATCATTAAACTTACTAGGTCATATTTGTCCGAAGGATGAACTTACATTGCAAGCATATGCTATCCCCTTCAAGCTTGTGATAAAAAATAATTGGGGTACCTGCTAGAAATGGTGGGGGAAAATTTGGAAAATATATCAGTCGTGTCGGCACCTCACTCTTGAACATGACACTTTCTCCTTCATGTCAAGTTGGGATATCATCCTTTTCATTTGACCTTCCTGGGTTGGTCCACTCATTTTTTCCTTCCATTTGATCTATGCCACGTCATCATGACCACCGATCCTATGGATTCAACAGCTGCCAAACCCCACAATAATGTGGCTGATATGTGCAAGAGTTAGTCCTTCTATAGTTACACTTACTCCTAATTCTCTGTATCATCTTAAATCATTCACATGCCTTTGTCTCATGTCGATGATGTGGGATACATCATGGCCCTGTGTCTACACAGTCGCTTCCTATCGACTTCAGCTGATTATATAGGAAGTTGAATGAGAGACTCCCTTCTAGTACCTTAGAGCTTGCATGCCCTAATGGTAAGTTCTTCGCACTCAATGAAAAGTTCACATCATTGGCTTTTGATCGGGTGATTTCACAGGTGTTCGACATTAGTTCCTTTATTCAAATTCTGTGAACTATGCTGCCAGTACCTTGACAACCATTGTCATTATTGGTGGTTTCTCTCGCACTTGTTAATAGTTCACATCATTGACCAGTAATCAAGCAACTTCCTAGCATGTTCAACTTCAACAAATTCATTCACATGTTAGGATTTATACTTTGATCGGGTCATTTGGAGCACAAAACCCAGGGCTAAGATTACACAAGTCTAGGTTGCGAGGAGATATGACATGGTCATGTTCATATACATGTCGCTTTTAGATGGATGGCTGCAACCATACCATTAGTTGTTATATGTGATCCTTATCATTATTGGATGGCTACGACCATACCTTAGTTTCGTTATGATCCTTTCTACTGGATGGTTGCACACATGTCTTGGATCCATTTACATAATCATTCTTTGGACGGCTGCATCCATACCACAATTCATGTATAATTATGCAGAGTTTTCAGTGATGTATATGTATGTATGCTTGCTTTCAGCTTTTTTGATGACAGACTCTCGTTCCCTGCTTTTAGTTGTAAAGAATTTCACCTCTCACTCTAGTTCGGCCTTCACACTTTAGGGGGAATATGTTACACAACATCTTGTCATTGTCCCCGTAATCCCAAAGTATGACCTTGGAGTACCTCTATAGTGTAGCTGACATGCTTTCCCATCATGAAGAACTCCTATTATTTCCCTATTCATGACGAGAATAATTCCCCTTTGCATCATTTCCCAAGAATATTCCTTCTATGCTAGTTTACAAGACTTGCGCTACTGACTAGTTTTCTCCTTGCACCGATTTACAGAGGTTAAAACTAGCCCTCACGCCATCCAAAGTGATTGATACCTTTTCCAGTCATGTCAATCCTCTTTTGGAAGGTTTTTTAAATAAGGAGCTGAAGCTTCCATGTCTAGAAGCTTTGTAACGAAAGTCTAGTAGATGGTTGGGCTAGATAGAGCTGAAGAAGTCAGTTTGGGCTCCTTTCCCCCATTAGGATGGAACAACCTCAAGAGATAAGACCTTCTTGTTGTAGGGAAAAGTATCCGATTCGGATGACCCTATCCCACTCTAAGGGTGATAGTACCTCAGCAACAACTGTAAACAAAACTACTTAAGGTTTACTTCTTTATGAAAGCAAAAGAGAATGAAGAAATGCACTAACCGTTGCCTTGCGCTCAATATTTGCTCCAATCTCTTCTCTTTGCTGCTTGCTCCTAGCTCTTTGCTCTTTTGCTGACCCAGCTACAATGGGATCCTGCAAAATAACAAAGAAGGAAACTACAAGAAGCATGCATTCATAACTGATTCAAGGATTAGCATAAATCAAATATAAAATCATCACAATACATCATTGAAACAAATGCATATAGAAGAACCTCAATAGCTTTTATTAATGGAAGAAGTAAAGTTCTGAGAAGGTTACAACCATTGAAGGCCCCAATCCAGCAACACCTCCCAGCAGAAAGAATTTCTCCTCTTCACCTCCTTCAAGCAATCACCCAATAGTTCTATAATGAAACCAACAGTATATCATTACTTTGCACAAAATTCCAGCCTCTTGAGCTCATAGGAGAGAGCTCAATATATAGATGAATTGAGAAAGGATGAGTCAGCTTGCAACTGATGTGCAGCTGCCTTGTGTCCTCTCTCTCTTCAGTTGATCTTCAGTTCTTGAGTCCACTTGGAGAACCTTGCTTCCACTTGGAGAAACAGAGCCTCTGACTCATCACAAGGCGAAATCCCTGATCCAAGTGTCATTTTTGGAAGATTCCAGAGCAATGACTCAGTGTGCCACTTGTCCCATCTCGCTCAGCGCAGGTGGCCTTTGTTCTACCTGCTTTGCAACGCAGGTGCACCATGGAGGAGTTGAGTTTCAGCGCAGAAGCCTAGTGGAGCACCTGCTTTGATTTCAGGATTGCTTGTTTTTGAGTGTTTTCAGGTGGAGAACTGATCTGAGAGCTGTTGGTTTGTTGACCTTGTTCCTCTAGGGGTAGGAACATCATGTTTAGGGACTTTGGATCCCTTGGATTATTGACAATTCATGCCTGATGCTGTAAGGCACAAAATTGTCTATAACAGATGCCCCCTAAAGTATGAGGTCGTTTATCGGGTGAAATGCTTTATTAGGAGGATCCGAAGTTCATTCAATCTGCTGAGAAGTGTCCTGTAATAAGATACAATACAATACATTATTTTTCATTCTTTTTCATGATCTAGCTGAGGCAGGCATTCCCATGCTCAGCTTTATAAATTCATTTTGGTACATAGCACAGACGATCGTCTGATGATAGACTGATAATTCTCTGCTGAAATTATCATCCTTTGAGAAGGATGATCATCTGCTGCAATGATGTACATATCAAATATCCTGAATATATATCGCAGCCCGGATGGATGAAACTAGATCCGGGGTCTTCAATCTCTTCCGATCTTCACTCAACGTACAAGTCGATCCATGCGAGAATTTCTTGAAGTCGAACATGGAAAGACATCGCTTGATTACCGGTCAATGATGTAAACCGTTAACAAGCGCGAGAGGAATCACCGATAAGGATGATGACCCTCAAGGTACGGCAGTACAATTCACATGGTGGGAATAAAGGACTTGGCGTCGACCACCATGCAAAATCTTCTGGTCGAAGTTCATTGATGTATACCTGTCGCCGGAAGTGAGAAACTTGCCATTGAGGCATGCAAGCTTCAAAGTACTGAAGGGGTTGTTCCTAGATCAACTCCTTGGATAATGAGCTGATGTCGACAAGGAGCGATCCGTCAAAGGAGGGCCTTAATGAATCCCACATCAGTGACACGGAACGGAGCTAGTGATTGTGATGAGGTGAAAACAAACTGTGATGCATGATTCAGGGTGGCGGTCATGAAATGGATGAAGGACAATGTATGGCAGTGGATGGGACACGGTTGACTCTTTGCAGAACAACATCTCTTGAACATATAACGACACTGATGTGATGGATCGGTAGCATTACCCCAAATGTGGATGGTGTGGCGAGGACCATGGTGATGAGACCGGTGAACGAAACAAC
Organism: Pinus tabuliformis; assembly: GCA_031772625.1. NCBI lineage: Eukaryota > Viridiplantae > Streptophyta > Pinopsida > Pinales > Pinaceae > Pinus > Pinus tabuliformis. The sequence continues at coordinate 509,981,000 of CM062805.1, forward strand.
CCAACCCGATGTGATACGGAGGACAAAGTGTCATGTTCAAGAGCGACTTGCTACCATTAAAGCTGTGAGGTTCTCCCAATTTTTCCCCAGTCATTGCTGACCAGTACCTCTTTATTTTTGTCAAGCTTGAGGAGGATAACATATGCTTGTTCTATAACCTGCCCTTCGGGCAAGCCCATCGCTATGTTTTAACGAGCCTAGCGATAGGGAAACTCGTTCTCGTCTAAAGACAAGTTTGTCGCTATTTAATGAATTTAACGAGTCTAACGACAAGGATAACTCGGTCCTTTTCATTTTTAGAGAGTCTGAAAAGGTACATAAAGTCAACTCCAGAATTCCTTTCTCGTCATCTAATCCCTTAAGTCCAAAAAAGTATAAAACAATACAGAAGGGATGAATTTTCGATTGCTTTAACGAGCCGAACAAAACAAGCGCTCGATCTTTTTGTGCAATAATCCCTCAGGTTCAAAATGATTAAAATCTAGAGGAGGGATAGCTCTTCCGGTCGTTTTAACGAGCTGGAAGGCCAAAACTCGGCAAACTTTTCATATTTTACGAGTCAGGAGAAAAGAGCTCAAAGAAGACTCGTCTTTTGAGGAACGAGTGATAAACAGGGATAGCAGCAGATTCCAGGTACAGGTTGGAATATTCCAATCACGGCAGTGTCACAAGGATGGCTTAGTGAAATCACTCTTCGCAGCTGTTCCTCAAAATGGGTAAACAAACATATGGAGATGAACGATTGGCCAAATGAACGGTGGAGGTGATGGCTGCAGCAAAACACGACCAAGGCTTTTATATGGCTGTCAAAGGTTACATTCTTTAAATGGTTATTTACAGGGCAGTTCATTTTTTAACGAGCTTAAACTTGCTCAAAAGCTTATGTTTATTTTTTAACGAGCATGAACTATGACGCTAAAACTGCTCGGATCTTGCGTTTATTTTTTAACGAGCATGAACTGTGTGCTAAAACTGCTCGATTATACCAGTCTTAATACAAGGAACGCCTCAGGTGAGGTAGTCATATTTAAGGAGCTATACCTCACTAGTTACTCCAATTTGGCAAGTTTTAACTTTTGCCCCACATCCTTTCTTTATGCAAGCTGGAAACGGCTAATCCTACGAGTTTAATGGGTTAGACCTACAGGTTTAAAGGGAGGACCTAAAAATTTAAAAAAATAAATAGTCGTCCCGTGCTTGCACTCCAAAAGGTTCGCATGCCCCCAGGTATAAAGTATAATTTCAAGGCTACCCCACCTCTGTCCCACCTCTGTTTTTCTACTTGTCGTCTTGCTATATTTTTAACGATACTTGTCTTCTCGTTATTTTTCGGTGCCGACGGTACTTGTCTTCCCATCAGTTCACTTTTTGATTTTTGCAAGATCGCAACAGATAAAACATTGGCGTTATAGAGGGAGGTTTGCCTCTTACTTATTATCCGAAAAATGGTTTTGTTCGCTGCCGCAAACTAAACTCTTTTTTCCGGCGATGTCTATTACTAGGTTACTAAAGATGGTGACCACTTGTTGCAGCAATTTCATCTCTTTCTTTGGAGGCTGCCCCTACTTATCCTTCAAAACATATGTTTTAATGGGTGAGGCTTGCCTTCAAAGATGGTGGCTACTTGCCGCCACAAATGGATCTCCTCCCTCGGCATCCTACTTACCTAGACAAGGGGAGCGAGAAGCTGATTATCTCACTCACATAACTTTGACAAAAGAACTTTATCCTAGAACAACCCTCTCTTCCATGCCGGACGGGGTATGAACTAGTCATATTCTTCTGCGGAAATTAACTTTATACCCAAGGTTTTCTCTGCCCAAGGCAGGCCAGGGTGCATGCCCCCTGGGTCCCAGTTCTTTGCTCCGAATCACTCGCATTCATCGGGAAGTAGAACCGGGGGTGGAGGCATTCCTTGAGTGAATAAACCGTTAAGGGATGGTATTTGACTATTTGCGATGCGTGATCCTAGAAATGAAAGTTGGTCTACGAGCTTGACCATTCTTCCTTCGTGCGGAAAACACATAACTCTGAAGAGTGAGGACACTATCGCCTCCATGCAATATATATAGTCTCGTCCAAGGAGTAAGTTATACACCAAGGGTCTCTGGACGACCACGGCGTTCATATGAACTGTCTTCCCCTTCAATGTAACGGGAACATTGGGGAGAATCCCTAACGAGCGACTGGTTCCTTTATCAAAATCTGATAGATTTCTCATCTCAGGTAAAAGCGCCGGGGAACCCAGTGCTTTCCAAGCAATAGAGGAAAGGATACTCACAGATGCCCCTTCATCAATGATAGTTCCAGCCATTACCATTCTATAGATTTGGACAATGATTCTGAATGGTATATTGGCTGGTAACCGGGGTCTGCCTAGTTGGTTCCAATCAAAGGACACAACCAGGTTGCTTGGTGGTGGGACCGAATACACGGCCGGATACGACCCTGACGATGTTCCTTCCTGCGATAAAGGAATGGGCGCGTTGCCCTGATGCTCATCAGAGTCTGTGTTGATGAAAAGAATCTGGATGGTGTCATCCTTGTTCTCTTCAGTGAGGGTGTCATTTGAAGATGAATCTTCAACGACGGTGTCATTTGAGGATGAAACCTCTGAAGGAAGAACCGGGTCAACTGCCATTTCGACCTTTAGACTTTCGTCTGGTCTGGATTCAGCAGGTTCATTCTCAATGACCGACACTTCAGCTGACCACTTGATCAGGCCATCTGGATTTTCAACTATCGAGGGACTTGGCACGAGTTTTTGGTATCCAGGGGGAAGTCGTAATGGTGAAACCGGACGATCTTCCAAAACTCTCTTCGCCTCATCTAAGAATGGATAACGGTGGATGGCGTGATCGCCTTCACACAGTCTGCAGGGTGATCTTGGTCTCCCTCTTTGTCCTTCACTCTCGCTAGTTGACGGAATGCAATCAACATGTCTATCAGAGGTTGATGCTACCGGATTGTGCAACCTGGGGGACCAGTCCCTTAGTATCCAGGGAATACAAGGACAGTCACGGTGGAAGTGGGTCCCTTTGCAAATGACACATGGCGATTTAGGTCCGGTCGGTGCAGTGTGTGGATTTTTGTCAGATGTCTTTTGGTTGCCCCCAGTCGCCTTTGCCTTAGGCTCCTTCTGCTTCTTTTCTTTCATCTTCTTCTCTTTCTTCTCCATGGGAGGCTGACTTTTGCTGGCTCTACCTTGCGAAGATGAAGGATCAGAGGAAGAATTGTAAGAAGTGGAAGGCTGGTGGGTAGCTCTAGACTGGTCTGACTGTTGATTCGACTGCTCAGGATTAGTGGTGATCTGAACTACATTAGTTGAAAAGAGCCATACAGGTAGGCCAATTGTCAATCCTGGAAGTGACAATGTGGCCATATGAGGCGCACCAACATCTCCCCAAGAGGAGAAGGGATTGGGACTTCCACCAAGGTGACTTCCTTGGTTGGTGGGCTCCATACTTTTCAACTGAAAGATCAACGTGGGAATAACAGGTGATTATGTTCCGATTAAAATAAATTTTATTAACGACGCTTTAGACACAACTTTGCTTTTTCATGTTTTAAGAGTCGAGAAAAAGCTAAAGATGACTCTAGTCTCCTTCGATGTTTTAACGAGCCCGAAGTGACAAATGCTCGGATGGACTTTTTCAGTTATAGAGTTTGAAAAAGGCCAAAAGAAACTACTCTGGAGTTCTAGGCAGAGGGTGTGCCAAACGTTTCGCGAAACCACAGAATACGTTTTACGGTACGGGTGGTCGATCTTCGTGAATGCTGTGTTCACTGCATCGCGATCAGTAGGGCGGCCGACACGGCTTCCTATGGATAAAGGCTTTGTTCCTATAGGGGTCTCCCAATATATACGCGACGGTACGTGGGAGCACAAGTCCGTATTAGTGCCACCGACTCTCAGGAGGAATCACCCACCTTCGTAGAGATCGACGGTCACTACGTTTAACGACGCCGGAACACGTCTCTACCTAGACCTCTATGTGTTTGCGTTATGTTTCAAAGCGTTGTTAAGTAAATTGGATTTATTTTAATGTTGATCTTGCTTAGCAGTTTGCCTTTAAGGATCACCACGAGATGTATGTAACAAATTCCTGAATGCAGTCTAAGATGAGAAGCAAACTTTTCAATCTTTCAACTTTGAAAATCTTAACTACTGAGGAGAAGAAAGGCAAATCTTTTCACACAGATCATAGAGCACACACTAATGCAAAATTTCCTAAATCAGCATGCAAACAGTCAAATGCAAAATGCACAATGCATGTATTTTCTTTTCCCTTTCTTAATGTTGATGTATTACAAAAAGAAATTTGTTATTTAACTTTGATTTCCATTTAAAGCGAAAACAAACAAGCTTGTCCAAAATCAAAAGACACCTTAAGATTTACCTGTTTAATCACTGGAAATACATGAAATCAAACCATAATGACGAAAGTAAAAAGACTAATCAGTTATGGACAGCAAACAAGCTAACTCTTTAGACCAGCAAAATGCCTAACACAGGTTCAGATCTAAGAGGCCAAAGCAAGACTAGTTCACTTTCGTTATGGGAAATTGTAAATGATGTAAGAAATACAAAAGAACAAGTACAATTTCGTTATATAACAGAGGCGGAATGATGGCAAGTAAGGTTGGTTTCAGAACAGGTACAAGACTGGTAACTGGCTGCAAAATCTATAGTGAAAACAGGCAAGAAAAAGGGAGGAAACCCCAAATGCACAAGGCAAAATTGGGCCAACGCAGGTGCTGCACAGCCAGTCTGGCTCTCAGCGTAGGTAGCCCCTTCGGGACCTGCGTTGCAAAGCAGGTAGCCTATGTACTACCTGCTTTGGAAAACGAAAGTTGCGTTTTCTCAGTTTCCGGGTCACAATTTTCTCAAAAATTCACAGTTTTTGCTCAAATCAGAAGCTATCAGTCAAGTACACACTAAGGGATGACAAGGAAGATGAAAAGCTATCACTAAGAACTTACAAGGATCCTTGTAGATCAGCTCTTCAAATCATGAACATGCTCAGAAATGAGCTAGAGTAGCTGCCCTCTACTTCGCTTTTGATATAGTCAAAAGCTTTTCGATTTGGTACTCTTTTGTTCAGGAAATGAATAGCAAAATACTACAAACAATCAAACAGATACGATCCCCAGCGGAGTCGCCAGTTTGTTGTAGGGAAAAGTATCCGATTCGGATGACCCTATCCCACTCTAAGGGTGATAGTACCTCAGCAACAACTGTAAACAAAAGTACTTAAGGTTTACTTCTTTATGAAAGCAAAAGAGAATGAAGAAATGCACTAACCGTTGCCTTGCGCTTAATATTTGCTCCAATCTCTTCTCTTTGCTGCTTGCTCCTAACTCTTTGCTCTTTTGCTGACCCAGCTACAATGGGATCCTGCAAAAATACAAAGAAGGAAACTACAAGAAGCATGCATTCATAACTGATTCAAGGATTAGCATAAATCAAATATACAATCATCACAATACATCATTGAAACAAATGCATATAGAAGAACCTCAATAGCTTTTATTAATGGAAGAAGTAAAGTTCTGAGAAGGTTACAACCATTAAAGGCCCCAATCCAGCAACACCTCCCGGCAGAAAGAATTTCTCCTCTTCACCTCCTTCAAGCAATCACCCAATAGTTCTATAATGAAACCAACAGCATATCATTACTTTGCACAAAATTCCAGCCTCTTGAGCTCATAGGAGAGAGCTCAATATATAGATGAATTGAGAAAGGATGAGTCAGCTTGCAACTGATGTGCAGCTGCCTTGTGTCCTCTCTCTCTTCAGTTGATCTTCAGTTCTTGAGTCCACTTGGAGAACCTTGCTTCCACTTGGAGAAACAGAGCCTCTGACTCATCACAAGGCGAAATCCCTGATCCAAGTGTCATTTTTGGAAGATTCCAGAGCAATGACTCAGTGTGCCACTTGTCCCATCTCGCTCAGCGCAGGTGGCCTTTGTTCTACCTGCTTTGCAACACAGGTGCACCATGGAGGAGTTGAGTTTCAGCGCAGAAGCCTAGTGGAGCACCTGCTTTGATTTCAGGATTGCTTGTTTTTGAGTGTTTTCAGGTGGAGAACTGATCTGAGAGCTGTTGGTTTGCTGACCTTGTTCCTCTAGGGGTAGGAACATCATGTTTAGGGACTTTGGATCCCTTGGATTATTGACAATTCATGCCTGATGCTGTAAGGCACAAAATTGTCTATAACGCTTCTCCCATGATGAAAGGAACCATCTCCCATCCATCCAAGCTATATAAACCTCTCTTTTTCCCAAGCAAAAGCTAGTTGGAGTTTTGGAGCAAGTTTGAATAATCAACAAGTCATCTATAGCTTGTAGCTTTCTAGTGTATGTTTGAGGGAGAATAGTGTGGTTTTGGTTTACTTTGAGAATAGAGGGAAAGAGGCCCAAAAACATTTATTTTTGGGGCTATCCATGAAGTGCTAGCAGAAGTATGGAAACCTGGATACGTTCGAGGAGACCAAAAACATCAAGGCACGGGTTGTAATCTCTTTCTGATTTATATAAATGAAACTATTGATTGATTTCCTACATGAAGTGTCATTTTAAATCTTAATGGCTTAATTTTCCTTGACCTATTAAGTAGGTTAAATACAATATTGTATGCTATCATGTTTGTTGTTATTGTTGTTTTCTTGTTTCAGGTATTCGAAGGAAGGAAACGAGAGATAGCTGGAGTGAGGAAGCAAGATCATCACCAAGCAGAATAACATTCTAAGAGGTAGGGCCTCTTAATTGATTCTAGATTAAGGAGATTTTCCCTAGTGGAGTCGAAAATTTGTGGTGTAGGTAAATTCTTAGTGCAGACAAAAATAATTTCTCTAGCCCAAGAGAGTGGGTCTAGCCATAAACAAAAAATTTATGGACGCATTCGTCGCCATGATGAATGGAAGCTTCTCCTTCCTAGGGATCATTAAACTTATTAGGTCGGATTTGTCTTAAGGGTGAACTTATAGTGCAAGCATATGTTATACCCTTCAAGCTTGTGATAAAAAATAATTGGGGTACTTGCCAGAAACGGTGGGTGAAAATTTGGAAATTCTATCAGTCGTGTCAGCAGCTCACTCTTGAACATGAGACTTTATGCTTCATGTCGGGTTGGGATATCCTCCTTTTCATTTGACCTTCTTGGGTTGGGCCACTCATTTTTTCCATCCATTTGATCTCTGTCACATCATCATGACCACTGATCCTATGGATCCAATAGCTGCCAAACTCCAAAATTGTGTCATCGATATGTTCAAGAGTCATTTCGTCTACAGTTACACTTACTTATGATTCCATGTATCATTTGAAATCATTCGCATCCCTTTGTCTCATGCTGATGATGTGGGATACATCATGGCCCTTCGTCGACACAGTCACTTCCTGTTGACTTCAGCTCATTTTCCGGGAAGTTGATCGAGAGACTCCCTTCCAGTACCTTAGAGCTTGCATGCCCTAATGGTAAGTTCTTCTCACTCAATGGCAAGTTCACATCATTGGATTTCGATCGTGTGATTTCATGGGTGTTCAACATCAGTTCCTTTATTCACATTCCATGAACTATGCTGCTAGTACCTTAAGAGCCATTGTCATTATTGGTGGCTTCTCTCATGCTTGTTAACGGTTCACATCATTGACAGGTAATCAATCGATTTGCTAGCATGTTTGAATTCGACACATACATTCAAATGTTATGATTTGTACTTTGATCGAGTCATTTGCAGCACAAGGCCCTGGGCTAAGATTACACAAGTCCAAGTTGCGAGGTGATGTGACATGGTCATGTTGATATACATGTCTCTTTCAGATGGATGGTTGTTGCTATATATGATCCTTATCATTATTGGATGGTTACACCCATGCCTTCGATCCATTTACATAATCATTCTCTAGATGGCTGCATCCATACCATGATTCATGTATCATTATTCAGAGTTTTCAGTGATGTATATGTATCTATTCTTGTTTGTAGGTTTTCTGAAGACGGACTCTGATTCCTTGCTTCCACTTGTAAAGAATTTCACCCCTCACTCTAGTTTGGCCTTCACACTTTAGGGGGCATATGTTACACATCATTTTGTCATCGTCCTTGTACTCCCTATCTATGATCCTGGAGGACCTCTACAGTGTACCTGACACGATTTCCCATCAAGAAGAATCTCCTAGTATGTCCCTCTTCATGACCAAAATAATTCCCCTTTGTATCATTTCCTAAGAATATTCCTTCTATCCCAGTTTACAAGACCAAATCTACTGACCATTTTTCTCCTTGTGCCCATTTACAGAGGTTAAAAATATCCCTTGCACCATCCAGGTCGAATTAGCCCTTTTCTAGTCACATTGATCCTATTTTGGAAGTCTTTTAAATAGGGAGCCGAAGCTTCCATGTCTATAAGCTTCATAACAGAAGTCTAGTAGATTGTTGGGCCAGATAGATCTAAGGAAATCTATTTGGGCTCCTTTCCCCTATTAAGATGGAACAACCTCAAGAGATAAGAACTTTTCCCATAATGAAAGGAACCATTTCTGATTCATCCAAGCTATATAAACCTCTCTTTCTCCCATGCAAAAGATAGTTGGAGTTTTGGAGCAAGTTTCAATCATCAGAAAGTCATATATAGCTTGTAGCTTTCTAGTGGATGTTTGAGGGAGAATAGTGTGATTTTGGTTTGGTTTGAGACTAGAGGGAAAGAGGCCTAAAAAATTCTATTGTTGGGGATATCCATGAAGTGTTAGCAGAAGTGTGGGAACCCAGATACGTCAGAGGTGACCAACAACGTCAAGGCACCAGTTGTAATCTCTTTTTGATTTATATAAATGAAACTATTGATTGATTTCCTACATGAAGCGTCATTTTACATCTTAGTGGCTTAATGTTCATTGACCAATTAAGTAGGCTGAATACAATATTGTATGCTATCATGTTTTTTATTGTTGTTGTTTTCTTGTTTCAAGTATTCGAATGAAGGAAACAAAAGATAGCTGGAGTGAGGAAGCAAGATCATCACAAAGAGGAATAGTGTTCTAAGAGGTAGGCCCTCTTAATTGATTCTAGATTAAGGATATTTTACATAGATTTTTTGTTTGTGGCTAGACCCTCTCTCTCGGGCTAGAGGAATTGTTTGTGTCCACACTGAAAATTTACCTGCACCATAGTTACCCACTAAAGATTCGACATGGGAGGATAAGTATTTCATATAGAAGCATGGATAACTACTCAAGTGTTTAAGATGACACATATTTGAGGGAGGGGTATTTTAAGTTCCTATAATACTAGTTTAGAGCCCATGGTATTATTGTTGTGACCCATAAAAGCCCACAATTATTATTGTTGAGTGCTTACATTATTATTTTTATGTATGCCCTAATTATAATTTTACCCTTTAGACACCTATATATACTGAGGAGCTCTTTTCATTTTAATCATCCAATAATTGTTCATTTATGTGATGTAAAGGGAGGTTTCCCCCTCGAAATGGATTAATATGTAGTTCTTGATCTATATTTTATTATCTTTGTATGTTAACTTTTGATCTGGATACATAACATAATAGAGCCAATAAATATCTTTAAGTAGGTTATCTTCCCCAATTGATAGCTACACTCACAAGTTGAGGGTAAATTAAGGTATAAATCCCTATATTCAAACCTCCCTAACGCTTTAAAGTTAACCCATTTAAAACCCAACGAAATAAGAGATAAGGTCATCGAAACAATAAAACTTAAAAATTTAAATATCCACCCCACCTAAAAGGTACAACTTTTAGAAAAAAAAAATTGGTTTCTAATGGTACCACTTAACGACTAAATAATCCATTATAAAAATTCCATTGAGAACCCATAATGCTCTACATATCCTTCTCATTTTCATTGAGGCCAAGGAGTGTAGTAATACAATTAATACTATTAATGGGATTGTTTAATGGATGAAATTTTACATGTAAAGTGATAGGTTGAGATTTTTATACAAATTTATAAATAGGTGCTTCATAATTGTGTAAGTGAGATTAGAAGGAAAGATTAATCTTTGTGATCAAATTCATATTGGGATCGACTGAAGTGTGTAAGGAAAGAAAGTTTAACCATTTTAGGATAACAAGTACTAGAATAACCAACTTACATAGTAATCATTTGACTTGGGATCTTGGGAGGTGCTTAGACTTCAACTAGCCACATGTCATAATCCTTAGCGGTCCTCCATTTTAAAAGAATTACATTGAGATTTATCTTTAAATGTTTTTTCCTTAACAAATTTTATTTGTAATGAATATGTAATGATTAAAAGGAAGTTGAGAATATTAATAAATCTATTCACCCTTAATTTTTTGTCATTTATTACATTTGAAGGGGTTTCTCTCATGCCTTGACGATCGATTAAATTTGATTGAAATAAACATGATTTTTTTGTTAATTTTATTTCGTTTGAATGACCTAGATCTTGCATAACATTATCCTTATATCTTGTCTTCGTTTGGTTGATTTTATCTTATGGTTTAGCATCCCATAATGTTCATCCCTACATCAATTTTCATCCCTCACTTTTCAAATATTTGTAATGAAACAAAAGAAAAAGATATTCGCAGAAAATTTTGCGTGCACTTGAATTTTGGAGCCTATTGAGGATATTTCAATATGTCGTTCCATGTTCACTTCATGGTCATCTAATGTTTTTCAAAGTATTAAGTATTATTATAAGTGTCAAAGTCACTTGCTCACACATGTTTTCTCTTTGATGAATTCACAAACACACTTCTTTCAATGTGCCAAGCTTAGATAGGCATTGTGCAACATTTAAGGTAAGGCTTGCACAAACACTAGTAATAGTAATTGTACAGTCCATAAGCACAATGTATTATGCAATACATGATGAAAATAAACGCACAATATCCATTCAAAATATTCATCACTTTGATTACAATTAAACTTCTCTTTTGGTGAGTATTCTCAACTGTCACTTTACCATACCTTTGTTTTAGCAAGTTTCTCTTTAATGTTCAAAACTATCATTTTTACTTGAATTTACTTTAATAAGTGTCATTTTCATGTTATATTCACTCTGTCATGTGCCACTTTCACTTTAAGAAGTGTCATTTGCACTTTTCTCTTACTTTCACAAGTGTCATATTCAAGAATGGGAGGTGTCACACATTGTAAAAGTAGAGTTATGGTTAGTTTCAAGAGGAAAATTTGATACCAATGGGTCTTATCTATCATGTAGAAATGTATTAGACTCATTCCAAAAGTTTTATGCACTATCATAATATTTTCTTCACTGTCGTCACAAAGTAAATCTTAAGTGTAACACTTGGAGGAGAATGTTTATTTGCCATCACATTAAGGGGATCAAGTCAATTCTGAGTGCTGAGTATTTAATGTTGTGTCATTGATTGTGCTGAGCATGTGATCATGTTTAATTCCAACCTTGGTTTTATCTCTACCTTGGTGATCCCATACTTGGTCAAAATCTAGAAAGTTTCATGCTCGACCAACTTGAGCTCACTCTACCATCTTGAATTGTGGATTGTGCAAATGCAAGCTTCAAGGATGTGCCCTTTCCTCCTGGAACTGAAAGATGTGTAGCCTCTACCTCATAGGACTGCTTATTGTGTAGTCACAATTCCCAACCACTACCTTCTTTCCTCTAAAACTACACAATCCTTCCCCCCATCCAGTCACCTTCTACACATTGCGTAGTTTCAACCAACAATATGTCTTCCTGCCTTACTAAACTACACAACTAGCCCTCTCTCTCTCTCATGAACTGTGCATTGTGTAGTTAAAATGGGAAACCTTACCTCACCATGACCCTCAACTATGCAATATTGTCTCCTGGGCCTCCAGACTATGCATTACATAGTCACAATCATCACTCCCTCACTCTTGACATATGGAGTTGCACATTGTAAAATCCTTGAGAATTCCTCCCTATTCAGTACTCAGTTCTAGGCCACTCAGTGGTTTCCATAAAGAAGGTTAGACTAGGATATTTCTGATCTAATATCATCTTGTCATGAATGAATTTCATCTATAGGTACTATACTTGGAAATGACAGGATTATTCTAAGGAAGGATGATAAAGAGGCTATGCTAGAAGACACTTGTGAAGAGGGAACCATGAATAAGTCATCAAGCAAGTAGATGAAGGGACACTAGTTTATGATAGAAGACCAAATATTAAGACCAAATTCAAACTACATATTGTTTAACCCCTTGGAGGGTGAAGATGAAGAGCAAAGAAGATCTTTCATGAAGATGAGGTACGGAACATACCTCCCACAAAGATTAAAGAAAAGCAACAAAATAACAACATGGCATTGTCATCTCATCATGAAGTCCATATCATCATTGTGAAGTTGTGCCTTATGCAAGTGTGATCATAATATCACGTGTGTCCATGTGCCTGGCCACCTCATTTGTGGATTTAATGATGTAATAATCAAAAGGAAAGGACAGAATGTTATATGTAGAAGTCGAAGAGTCACATGTTGAATTTGAAAAGTCACATAGTCATATATGGACAAAAGAGTCTTTAGGAAAAATTCAGAAGACATATAGAAGTACAAAGGTCAAATTACAAGTCCAAGAGTCAAGATGGTAACTCAAGAGTCATAAGGGATATGAAAGGTAATTCCTCTAGTTATAAAAGAAACCTCACAACTAAAGCAAAGGGATTATGAAGGCTTAAGCTTTTGGAGAGCTATCCTTGGCTTATATAGCTTATCATAGGGGAGAAGACCATTCTTTGGAGAAGAAAGAAGTGACTCAATGTTCCACTATTGGAGCTTGTGGCTCACCATTGTCACTATGTACTTGGATCTTTCACCTAATAATTGGATTCTCATTGAGCTGATACATTTTCATACATGTATCATGAATCTTGTAAGACTATTATTTGGATGTTTATGGTATATGTTTTTTTCACATGTACCAAGGAAATTAAACTACTTCATTGGATTTGGTACTTATCTTGTTGAATGTGTGTTTTATTTGCTTTAATGTTCAGTGTGTCTATATGAACTATTTTGCTAGATAACTAACAAATATTTCCTCGATCTCATGTGCGTCTCTTAGGATAGTACTATTAATTTCCTTCTATAACCTCACTCTTACTTCCCTCTCATCAAGGTATCCTTTTACACATATAAATTTGTGTTTCACAGTGTCAACTTACTTGCTGATTTCAAAAGTCATGCGCATACTCTCGTATGTGATTGATTGTAGCAAAGAAAAATCTTAGATTTATCATGGTTGGGTAGATACTTCAAATGGGGCTCCTACTCCAAATGCTGTGAGGTCTATTTGGGACTTCAAATTGGGGAAGCCCCTTGGTTGATGGATTTATAGAATTGTCAATAGTTAGATCTAGAAGGAGGCACTTCATCTTTATCATATGAACTGTTATGCCTTTGACCAAATGCTTTATCAAATTTGTACTAGCCTGAATACTCCTCATGCTATCATCATTTTGACATTTTTATTAAGTATGTTTCCATAAAAAGACAACTCATCAAGTAGGTTTCCATTAAAGACAACACATTATTCATAATGCCAACAATCTCCCCCTTTGGATTTGATGGCAACCACTTTGGTGTTTGATCATCACGACCTGTAGATACCTGTAAAACACATCAAGCTAAACACCAAGCTTTTAAAAGACCAAGTTACTCTCCCCCTTTAACATCAAGGGAAAGTGGTTGACTAATTTTGAGTCAATACTTCTCTCTTGAGTGTTGTAGATATCAATTACTATGTATAATCATTGAATACTGATCACGCTCCCCTTGAGCACATGCTGAAATTTCTGAAGATTCCTTGACATGAACTTTCCAAGGACTCAAAATTACATCAATCACCCAATCACATAAAACTTACATATTTGACTTCATTATTACATCAACCACCCAATCACATCGGGGTTACAAATTACATCACATGCCCAAAAATACTTGACCACAATAGTCCATACATGACTGAATTTTACAATGATTACATCATAGGTCTTTACATGATCTTTACATCTAACGACAGATAGGAAATTTATAAGAAATACCAAATACCTCTATAATGAGGAACAAGACAAAGATAGTATTTAGAAGCCATCATATACTATATAGGATTTGCACCATAAGCATCTGTTAGTAGCAACTTGCACATTTTCATCATCAATTTGTAAGATAAAATAATGTAATTTTAATACCATCAACTTGTGACCAAGTATGCAGTATAATATTTTCCATTGAGATTCACTACCAACTCATCCTCTTGACCTCATGAAGGTCAACTTGTTCTTTCCCTTAGTAGGAAGAGCCCCAATCCATGCTCATAAAGGGAATAATCAAGATATGTGGGAACCAATCATATCATCATAAAGTAGCATCGTTCTTTATCATCATCAATATGTGACTAAGTATGCCATGTCTCTTGTAGTAACCTTTAGAATATGTCTACATGAAATCCTATAGTAACACCATTTTCTTCATGCATGAATAACTATCACACTAACACCACTTCATCAAGATCTACTTCACCAATATGCAGCTCAAGCATACATCATTATCAAATACTCCTCCCATAGGCTTTATCCATGATTGGAAAATTATAATCATAGCACAAGATAATAAGGTCTACATGTTCTTTCCACAACTGATAAGCCTCAACCATAATTAGCAACTCATGCATCATCATTCAAGAACTTCAGAAAAATAAGCAACATCACCATTGATAAGCATCATTATGTAGCAAGGAATTCTAAAGAAAACATAATGCCAACAATGCATTATTAGAAGCATAGAAAATGCTCCGCTAAACCTGTGCCAACTATGCACTATGAGATATAATCATATCATCTCATATATCAGTAATAACATCCAATTATCTTCATCAATCAGTTCTCCATCAAGGTATCAAAAATTTATAAAATCCAAAACCACTTCGAAATAGAATCAAAAGACTGTAACCATCAACCATCAAAATGATAAAGCTAAATAATAATTGATTAAATCATATCAGAGCCTTTTCTTGAGTCTGTCTCATTACCTGTTCACCACATAAAAATATACGCGACTATTCAGGTCAGAACTCATGTATATACACTACTTATCTTCATAGGATCTGCATACAGAAAGTGAAATATTGAAACTTCACAACCTAAGCGCCCCTTGGGCCTGTACTGCATGTACCTATTCACTGTTACTACGCCATATAAATTGTCAGTAGTATACGAAACATGGATATCAAATGATCATAGGAATCATGATCAAGAGAAAAAATGTATTGATCCCACTGAGATTATATGTCACTGATCCTAAAAACCCGATAATCATCTTTTGTTCTTATGAGGTCATGTACCTCACATCACTTTTTGTAGTCATTGTTAGAAGTATTCTTTTACGAATAATGTACTGCAATGGACACCATATTCTTTCACTCTCTGTCTGAATCCTCGTATTTGCAAGAATTTCATTCTTCAAGCACATATAATTTGTCTGGGTTTATATATCTTCTTGCTATGAATTTTCCAGTTTCTTCATCCATAAACTTGCACGTGGTTGATGTAAACACAATTATATTTCCTTTATCTGCCATTTGATCTACACTTAGAATATTATTTTTTAGTCCTTAAACTAATAAAGCATCAACTGCTCCTCTATGTTAATTAATTATGGCTTTACCCTTTCCCAAAACTTTTGCTACAACATTAGCTCCAAGAACAACATTACCATATTGGTTTTTCTTGAGAGACTCCATCTTACTCTTATCTCTATTCATGTGGTGAGAGCATCCACTATCTATGTACCATTTATCTCCTTCTTCAAATGAGCAGAGAGCAAGACCACACCTTATCTATTCTTCTTATTTTTTCTTATTATGAGCAAAGTGGTTGGATCTATCTTTGAAATCAATACTCTTATCTGGTTGCTTACCATGTTGTCTTCGGCGATCCATCAACTTGTTCCTAGATTCTTTTGCTACATGCCCAAACTTGTTACAAGAATAACATCTTATATGAGGAGAGGAATCATAATATTTTTGTTTCATATTCCTTCTATTGCAATCCATGGCTTTGTGACCAAATATATTGCAAGAAAAACAATATCCCTTAAAGTACCTAGAAGCTAATGATCTTTCTAAGAGGCAATTATTAGCTTGAAACAATCTACTTTTGCAATTAGCTGCAACATGTCCATAATTATGACATATAGAAAATTTAGTATCATTGGTGAGAGGAGAGAATTGATTTACATTTCTATAATTAGGAGAAAAGGGCTGTCATTGAAGGTTCAATTTCTTTAGTCGTTGATCAGGTTGACTTTTTATCTCTTTGTTGAGCATTTCAAGTTTTGAATTGTTATTCTTTAAATTCTTTGTCTCAACTTGTGAAATATATTCTCCTTCAATATTTTCATGAAAATCAATACTCAATCTAATGGCGAGAGACCTTTCACTACTAAGAATATTATCCAAAATAGTAGTACTATCTTGAAATCACAAATGTTTATCCTTTTCTTCTAATTTACCTTTTAGTGTGTTTCCCTCAACTTGATATTACTTTTCCATTTCTAGATATTATTTCTTCATAACTTCTTCAACACTTATTTCTTCCTCCAGTTGCCATTTTAATTTTAGAATCTCTTCTTTCAACCCATTTTCTTGTTCTTGAAATTCTTGAAGTAGTTCTTCATTCTGCTTATCTGATTTTTCAATATTTGTTCTTAGAGAGATGATCGTAGCTTTATGAACTTCACAATACTTTTTAGATACCATACCAACATGATCCTTTTTATCATGATATGCCTACAACTTATATTTAAGATTAACAATCTTTTTTAAAGAAAGATCAAGTTTTGTTCTAAGATAAAAAAAATTGTCTAACTTGTCTTCTTTTGAATCAGCAACTCCATCTGACATTTTGGACACATTGTTAGGACAAGGATTACCTGGTAGTTCCATTGATGAGGAATCTTCCTTTGGTATTTCTTCACGGATTTCTTATAGCTTATCCCACACTTGCTTTGTAGTTTTATAATGCATAACCTTATTTAATGTTGAATCAGGTATGCTACAAAAGATGTCACTCAAAGTGTTATTGTTCTTTTTCACTTCCTCATATGATGGAGGAGTCTTGGTGTAGCCATTGCATACTAGATACCAAACATCAAGATCCATTAGATTATACTTCATATTTTATTTCCATTATTGACAATTATCTTTGCTTATCATAGGCACATCTGCATTGTCCATTGTTTCTGACTTGCTATGATCTTATGCCTCTAGGGGCATCATTTTTTAATATGTTTTCTCTTTAGAGTGGTTACTTTCACTTTTACCCATAAGTGCAAGTTCATTTGTTTCACTGTCATCATCTCCATAATTATTACATATATAAGGAAAGGGATCGTAGTTAGAACAAAATCCCATACCTGATAATTCTTTATAACTGTTTTCTTCATTATTGATCAATAGAAAGTGAGTTGCCCCCAAACATAAATATTTTTTGACACCTGTAATTTTCACTGCATTTGATATATTCCTATCAAAATTTTCAATAAAAATATCATTTTCTTCTATGCCATCAAACTCATTACTATTTCTATCTTCAAATGCCATAAGTGGTCGACATTCTTTATAAGACTCACCTTCTTCACCATTTGAAATACCATCACTATATTCATGTGTATAAAAACTTCTCCTATTTTCAAACCTTCTCCTATTTATATTTGCATCTCCTTTCCATTTCTCATGATATTCTCTATAGGGACACTTAGCAGTGTAATGACCAACTCCACCACAAGAAAACATTTGAAGGGAAGTGTTATGACCAAAAAATTGATCATCTAGCCTAATTTACTAGATGGACCGAAGTACACCACGTAAATCTAATTTTACCATAGCAAAATTGCTTTCACTGTGAGAAATTAGTTAGTAAACCACCTTTGTTAAGTAATTTATAGTTAAACCCATGAAGAATAATTAAATAAATCATGATTTATTTGATCTTCTTCTAGGAATAATTAATTAAACCATTTTTTTATTATTATTCCTTGTCATATTTGACCCAATCATGAAAAATAAACAGATAAATCATTATTTTTATTATTTTTCTATAAGAATAATTAATTAATCCTTAATTAATTATTATTATGTGTTAAATTTGACTAAATCCCCTAGGAATAATTGAATAAATCCTTTTTTTTTATTCCTTAACTAATTCCTTGAGATGATGAATAAATCATTTATTTATTATTTCTAAATAAAATTTTAAATACTTTTTCCCTCCTAAACAAATATAATAAAATATTCCAAGTGGTTATTCCTAAAATGGGATCAATATTATTTTATTATTGCTCATTATTCAAGGGTAACTCAATATTTTGTTATCAATAGAAGGGGTATCCATTCATTATTCACTTTTGGTTATTTTCATTGTTGCACTCACTCTTGTAGCTCTAATTATTTTCATTGTCGCACACCATCTTTTTGCTGGGTTTATGCATTAAGAGGAGAGAGAATCTACACACGTTGAAGATGTTTGACGATAGACAAGAACCCACTCCATAGAGGAGGATTGGTAACGTTTATCTGTTCTCTTCATAGGTGTTATAATAAAATTATTCTTTACATATCTGGTTTCCATTGGATGATTGGAGTTATTACTCTTTCTTTTTGTTGTTTAACTATGACTGTGGCATAGATCCAAACTTTGGCATGTTTTGTTTCTATCAGTTGCTGCAAATCTACAAGGTTTAGTAGCCATTTATATTGTTGATATTGTTTGTCGTCCATAATCTTAAGTGGGTTCTTTTCGTACATCTTTGAGAAGAAAACACTACAAAAAAATTGGCGACCACACTAGGTTTTATACTTTATATCCAGAAACCTGGGTGACCTTTGGTTCATATCTTAGGGTTTTTATTTTTTCAATTCTCTTAATGTTTCCTAATTTTTTAACCCTAGATCTAATAATTTTGTTTACTTCTGTAAGCTTTCTGGTCGTTTCCGCAGGTCACAGGAACCAGTCGCGATGAGGGTGACACCTTTATCAGATTTGCTGACAAGGATCCATGAAACATAAATCACAATTTTTAGCCCAAAAAGTGCGATCTGGGTTCCAAAATGCACCTTTCAGCCCAAAAAGTGCGATCCCTGTAGAGAAACAGGTCAATACCTGTGATTTTTGGGTTTTATGTTTTTTCTTAGATCAGTTTCGTAGAGAGTTGTCTATTGGGTGTCTGACCATTGTCTCATCCCGCTTAGGCCTTGATCCACTATGTTTTACTTTTCGAAGTTGAATTTAACCTCCCCTAGGGATTCTAGTACACTTCCACCTTTCTGGGAGGAGTTTAGCCGAGTGAGTAGTCTAAGTTTCTACAACGCTTTTAGCCACATTTTCTAGATCTGTACCTTTCTGTTTTAGATCTGTTAAGATAATTTGTTACCATCCATAGTGTTACATTTCCACTTGTTTGGTCATTTTCCTTAGGGTCCCATCGATTTCCCTGGGTGTTTCACCCATCTCCCTATCTTTTTGCAGTGATCTTCCCTCTAGTCTTTTGTTTTTGCTACACCACTTTCCAGCAGCTTAGTGTCACTTGATCTTAATCAGACCGACATTCAAATATCTTGACTCTTTCAATGTATTTCCCATCAGTTTAGCCACCAAGTAGTATAGTGTTTGCAAACCTAGTTTGGGTGGGGTTTAGATAATCATTTTGTTGTTCATTTTCTGTTATTTATTTCAGTCTATCTTCAGCAAGCTTTTTTTCTTTCTTACAAACACGATGTGCGCTTAATAAATTACTATACTTGTTCACACAAGCACATGTTAAGTGAAGGGTGCTTGGTTTAAACCACCAAGCCAAGACTTAATATAATAAATTTATCTCCCTACATTGAGACAAAGATATATTGTGAATTTCCCTTCACCATTTATGTGTTCTGTGTGTCCTATCATCATTGTGCCACCAAGGTGTGTGTCATGGAGACTATTAGGCCTTCACCCCTAGTTTCCTCTTGGGCATATTACTCCTCCCTGTCGAGTTCGAGTTCATCGCTGTCTGAGTCCCCATACCAACTCTTCTCCTGGTTCTTCTAATTCCTCATTTGATTCTGAGCCTCCTTCACCGCATATCATCAGCATGTCTGGATCGACAACTGGTGCAAGAACACAACCTGATGTTGGCTCCAGTTCTAAATTGGTAGTCACATCAAGCGGAACAGTCTCACGAAACATTTTGGTAGCTCCCATGCTCCCCTTTATGGTTGGGTTAAGTCTACAAGATCTTAACCAGTTGATAAATGACCCCATACACCATGATGCGGGTTGGCCCTCTATGTTGACTAAGCTTCCCTAACACATCCCAAAATTTGACGGTATTGCTGGAGAGGATCCTACCAACCATGTTCGATCCTTCCACATGTGGTGTTCATCCAACTCCATAACTGATGACCCCATTCGTCTTCGGCTCTTCCAATGCACGCTCACTAGAGACGCTACAAAATGGTATGTAGACTAGCCCTCCACATCTCATTTCATTTTCACAATGCTTGCTAAAGCGTTCCTCTCATATTTCCAATTACCTCTCCAAATGACACTGGTATGAAGCTATTGACCACATTTCATCAGTCCTCTACCACTTACCTTTCCGACCATGTTCAAGAGTGGCGTTGAAGGAGGAGCACATGTCATGCCCCACTATTCGAAGACCTTGTCTATCTACATTGGTTTCTTAAGAGCCTTTTATCCCCCATCGGGAAGGACGTTGTGTCCCATTTTCCTCAATCTGAGGAAGAATCTCTCCAGACTGTTTTGAGATATGATCTGCTTATTGCACAATCTGGTTATTTCTATACCATCATTCCAAACCTCCCTAGTCTTGGAAGTGCCAATGCACTAGGGGCATCTCATGCTGCCGACAGTATCATTGGATCCATTTCACACTCTTCGCCATACCCTTAGTAGAGTTATGGCTACCCATAGGGGGGAACCAGTTCCTCGAACACTTGTGCCCCTCCTGCTAGCAACATGTTTCCTTGAACCCAACCTACCTACCAAATTGTTGCTCCTTATTATGCACAATCAAGTGCTCCATCCCCTCAAGCATTAGCGTTGGAGCCTCCCATGCATCCTCAGCCCCAACAACCACTACCCCCTCAAGGTCAGGTGTTTGTGTAGTAGAGTACTACCAATCCCAAAAATTTTAAGATAAAGAACAAGCGGAAGGGTAAAAAAGGGTAACTAGGGTAACCAAGGTAACT
The DNA here is from genome assembly GCA_031772625.1 of Pinus tabuliformis. Lineage (NCBI taxonomy): Eukaryota > Viridiplantae > Streptophyta > Pinopsida > Pinales > Pinaceae > Pinus > Pinus tabuliformis. The sequence continues at coordinate 510,002,272 of CM062805.1, forward strand.
AGCCTAGTGAATCCCAAGGGAATCAGCCTAACACCAACAACTAGCAACAAGGTGGCTAGCCCAAGTAGAACAAGGCTATTCATATGAACACGTCTTCTGGATGTTATGGTGTAGATGGCCACTATACACATGAGCATCCCCTCTTACCCCATATGTGTCAAATGTGGGAAGCTCAAGAAGCTTCTCGAGGTCAACAATTGCCTTAGAATACTACGCCACCTCAACTGGCCATGCTCACAAATCCTATCCCTAAACAAGGATTTGTTGTTGCTCAACCTCAACAAGGTCAAGCAGCCCACCTCCCCCAACCTTCTGGTCCTGGAGATTACCAGATCCTTATGATGAACTCTGATGAGGGTAACCCCTCCAATATTAATCTAAAAACTTGCCCATGCCAATATGACAAGCGCTCCACTTCGTCTACTACTGAGTCCAAAACCAAAGTATCTGCTGAGCCTCTTATGACACCAAATGGCCCTTTACAGATCCCTCAACCCAAATTTTAGGCCATTCCTAAGATCCCAAGGGGACCATTACGTCGTAATGCGGCTTCTACAAGAGCTGGCCATACATACAGTATAGTAGACGACATGGCACAATCACTTGCTACTATGTCGATGCTGGAAGTCCTCCCATCATGCGCATCCCAAAAGAAAGCTCTACTAACTGCCTTAGGTGTAGTGGAACCTTCTAATGATCATTTGATTATATTCCCCACTAATACATCAGAGCACCCCCCATTTCCTTCATTGGTTACTTTCCAGATACCATTTAGAATCTGTAAGCCATCATCTCCCGATGGATTATTGATGAAGGTACATCCACCTGTGTGACGTCCATTGCTATTTGGAAACAACTAAAGTCACCAGAGTTGTCCCCCTCCACCATCACTATATGTGCTTGGGTGGACACCCCTCCCAGCCCCTCTACATGTACTGCAACTGTCCAGTGACCCTTGTGGGCAAGATTGTCCATGTTGACATCAAATTCATTGATGCCCCTTTGGATTACAACATTAGCTTAGGTCATAGTTACACATATGCCATGTCTGCTGTCACATCTGTGGTCTTTCACAAAATGTGCTTCCCCCATGAAGGGAAGATCGTTACCATCGGTCAGTTAACTTATTAAGAGTCAACATCTGTGACCTCCCCCAAGTCCATTATCTCATTAATGTCCGACAAAAAATCTTCAACTTATTCCACTAGTGTCTCACCCAGAGTCTATAAAGATTTGTCATTTTTGGGTGCCTTCCCTAATCCTCCCCATCCCATTTCTAAACCTACTTCCATGAGTGTTTACATGTTACAAGCATCATGGGTTGCCCTTAAGCAGTCTCGTACATCTGATCAATAGCCATCTCCTCAGCATCCTGTTGTTTCTCTTCTAGCTGAACCCTCTAGACCCACTACCCTAGGACATTCTCCATTTGTGGGTGCCTCTCCCATGTTCCCACCAGGAACTCTTCCTCTAGGTCTCAACCATTCAAGAGCTATTCCACTGGGACATTATCCTGTCGGCCAGATATCTTTCTTATTCCCCCCTCTAGGAATTTTTTCTATACCTGTCATGGCCTCAGTGGTCCTTCCCAACATGACTCTAGGGATCCTAGTATCGTACATTGATCTCGCTACAAACATTCCTCTTGCTCAGCCAAGACCATATCACACTTTGACGCTGGTTCAATCGGTCCCGATGACCCTTGCCGCTACTTCAATTCCATTACAACCTCAACAGGAACCAACTCCTATAGTGAAAGCATCGAGCGAGAGGGCAAAGCCAAAAGGAATGATTCAAAGGACAAGGCTCCCAAATCTCCTCTAGCCCATAAGGCCCCAAAGCTGTCACCCCCGTGCACTTTGTGTCATGTTGTTGGTCATGCAACCAACAATTGTCCTGAACTTCCTCAACTTAAACCTTTTGTTCATGAGGTGTTCCCTAAGTCGAATATTCTAGAATTCCACTTTAACTTAGTAGTCCCACATAAGAAACTCAAAACACTTCACACAAACCACCCTTGTGCCCTGTGTGATCTTCATGGTCACTATTCCCATTTTTGCCCTCGTCTCGATGAATTTCATGATTGCCTTGGGGCGATTCGTGAATACGAGGCCACTCGTATTGGAGCCTCTACTCCTCTACCTATGGATTCTAGTACCACCAGTCAACCAGAACAGGGAGACTCTGGCTCTACTATTGTGATCCCTTCCCTCGATGTCAATATGAAAAACACCACTGGCCCCATATTTTACCTGTCGTCATCCTTGAGTTCCTCACAGGAAAACCTTTCTGAGGTTTCTGCAGGCATTTCTATCGAATCTATTTCGATAGAATCCAAGGTCTCAACATCAGTATATCCTCCATCTACCAGTCTGTCGTCCACCATTCTAGACGATGCGTATGTGAACCTTATTTCTTAGGTTGATGCACCAGGTAATGCTGCCGCATCATGTAGTGAGCCTTCCTCCCGTTCGCCCATCTCCCAGCCTAATGAGGACACCATGGATGCTATGTCTACCCTTGATTACCCCTACACTTAAGTAAAGGGGCATTTCTTTAGAGGATTTTGAAGGCCATTTCTGGCCTAATTCTCCCAATGTGCTCTACCTCAAGAAATTTCTCTCATAGTGCATCCCTTTGATTTGTGTTTCTTTATTTCTACCATGAAGTTAGGTAGATTTCATCATCTCATGCACCTTTTAGATGGATCCATCATCCACATCGTATATCAGTCATGGCGATGGTGCAAGTCGCTTTTCTTGGAACTTAGCCTTGGCAAATTTGGCAATTTTTACCCCCTTGCATGCGTTAGTCCTTTCAAATGTTGTGTGCATTGGATATGCAACCAATAATCAGGCCGAATATGATGCAGTGATAGGTTTTTTAGTGGATTCCCTTTCTCATCACATCCTTCATCTTCATGTTCATTTAGATTCCTTGCTACATGTCATGCAGTTGAATGGTGTGTATCATGTGCATAACCAAGTCCTATTTAGAAAATATCTATGAGTGAAGCTATTGGTACGTGAATTTGAAACCGTTACCTTCAGTCATGTGCCTAGATCCAAAAATCACTATGTAGATACCATTGCAAACAACATTCTACATTGACATTTATCACATGTATAACACATAAGACAACCATAAACAAAACGAATGACGAACCATCATCGCCATATAAAATTCATAATCATATTATGTATCATAAAAGTGTTTGGAGTGATAGCTCTAAATACATCCGACATGCCCATAACATGTTGCAAAAATCCCAATCAGAGGGACCCACATATCCCTGCATCTAGTCACTGTCCAACAGATCTCGCACCAAAGGCTCTGCTCCACCTGCACATCGATCATGTACTGCTTGACCTACCATCGCCATGCACCACACGATACCTCGCCAGTCTGAGGGAAGATTGGTGCACTCATATGTGTATCGGTCCTCTAAGTCATGCCATCTAAGCTCCGAAACACCGGTGAAGAGTACATCAAACCTAGGATGCCAATCAGCAAGCAACGCAATGTCCTCTTGACCTTGTTGTGATGATGATGTCCCCCGATCTGCAACCCTAGGTGTTGCGGCTTGGCCTGCATATCCTGTCAACTTTACGAATGATATGTCTACATGCAGCATGTTTAAAACTCAGTACCATATACATGTGACAGAAATATAAAATGCACCATAAAATATGGCAACTTAACACTTACCATCTGGTTCCCATGCTTGCTCGAGTGGAAGTGGCAAGTCAAGATCCCCATGATAGTTCATACCACTATAAGGGTAATTGTCAATGTAAAGGGGCATCTGATCCCTGTGTGTGAAAAACTCTGGTCAGAACACCTGTCTGACTCCCCCTCCTTTTCCTCCCCATAGTAGCTACCCCCACCGGCGCATCCCAGCTCCAGTGGGCACCCATATTGAATTTGTACATGAGGACGGATAGTGGGTATCTTCTCAAAGAAGAACGCACATAGTAATGTACCAAAAGCATAGTCACAATTCACTTTCCTCTTGTAAAGACTCAACTCTCATTTCACCAATGACAGCATCATCTAGGACCACCCATAGTAGATCCTAGCTGAAACACTCTCATCTAACATCATCTTCCCACCAGTAATGTGGTGGAATGCCTGGCCACCCAAGACCCATAGCAGAGCTGTGGAAACAATCTATGTCTCTAGCCTCTTTAGATCCATAAGGGGATAGTCAAGCCCTTGACATGAGCACCCCGTCAACAATGGCACTCCACGAACTCAGTAATGTTCCTTCCACGAGGTAACACTGGATGAATATCCCCCACCACTCCGAGGGGACGAGGTCTGGTCAAGAAGTAAATATCCAATAATGTGAGCTCCATCTTGTGCCCTTGCATGACAAATCAACTTGAGAACCCCATAACGAGCCAATGCCCCTCGAATTTTTTGATCCCCCTGGATCTCAAATCGAAGAATATCCAAGTCTCATTCATGCAAGTTGATTATCAACTCTGTCATGCTTACAAAACAGCACATGTCTTGTGAGTTCAGAGACAAAAACAATGGTCTTCACTGATCAGTATATAGCCCCCACCAGGCTAGTAGACAAACCCTTCCTCCAGCCACAAATCAGAGTTTTCAACCCAGAAAGTGTGAGCTCACGGGTTTCTAGTTGTTTCCTTTAAGTCAGATTGCAGTTCTCAACCTAGAAAGTGTGATGCAACTGTGAGCAAGCACAAGGGTCTATCAGGGAGCTATTAGGTGCCAAAAAAACCGTTGAAATTGAAGAGATGAGTAAGGCCACCTACCTGAAAGTCATAGATCCTGATTCCAACAGTTGGTTTGTCTGCTAAAATCTTCACAATATTTATGGCATTTTCCTCCTCTCCAAATTCACCATAGATCACTTATAAAATGAATCCAGATTGGACGGAAAATGTTCTTTCATAGAAAAATCCCTAATTTTTCTATCGTCCATTACAGCTAGACTGTAGCTTCGTTTGACGAACCGTCAGCTCCATTGGAAAGCTCTCGTGAAGCTCTAAAATGCGTCTTCCTTAGTTTTTGATGATTATGATGAATGCCAATATTGTAGCAAAGATGCTACAACTCCTAAGCTACCAACTTTACTTATCAACCTCAGGTTCATAAGAACTTGGAGGTGATAGTGCTATATGCACAGGTAAAAGTGAAGGTCCTCCCTGTTGTCATTGCTCATCCGGTGAGAGACCCCAGGGGTTCCAAGCCAAACTTCTAAAGAGAGAATAATCTTGATTCTTTGATGGAAGAAGATAAAATCTATTCTAAGAGAGCTACACTACTGCAGTAATGAAGAAAACAACATGTAATGCTAAATCACACCATATCCTAATTAACCATTTGAACATCTGTGCTAAGAAGAATTGCTAAATCATCACTAATCTAATGCTGCTATCTAAGCTACAGAAGTAAAGAGCATCAAACCATACTAATGTGTAAGCAAGAAAACTAAACTAAATCTGTTTTCACTTTTTTGGTTTTTTAGGCAAAATCAAGTATGCAAATTAATTGTTCTTGTGGATGTGACAAGTGGATGGAAGGTGATTGAGGATGGCTAAAAGGGTTATGGAGTGGTTGGATGGCGTGACAGGGTCTTAGGAGGATTTTGTGACTTCCTAGAGTTTCCCCATCAATTCTGCCTCAAAACAGGCTGTTTCAGGAAAACCTATAGGATGTACTAGAAACCTACAGGATGATCCTATAGGAATTATAGGAAACCTATAGGATACAGCCGAGAGCTAATTGTGAGGTGTTGGAGGTGTTGGGAAGCTTGGAAAAGGTGTGTGATGAGTGGGATGGGGTGTTAGAAGGTATAGGAACACTCATGAGTCAATATCCAAGATTAGAGATGGTTAGATTCGCTCAATGTATCTAGGGGAATTTTAATAAAGAATAACAAAAACACTAGTGAGGGTGATGGTGGAACAAGAGATGGCTAGGTTGGATGAAGTGGAAAATGGTTGCTGGCGATGAAGTCTGGGTCTCCTCCTGAAGTACCTATTGTGCTTTAAACATGTGTGTTTTCCAAGAACTATGCAACAAGATACATTTTCATAAACTAGAAAAGCATGAATCAATTGCCTATATTAGTCATGAAGAGAGTGCTAAAAGGAATGAAAGCATGAGTGAGATCTTATTGCAAAAATGGAGTAATGGAAAAATATAACAATGAAATGAAATAAATGTTGAATCAAGACAACAAACTCCAAAGTTCATGCAAGAACTAGAAATCTGTGTTTTTGAGGTTGTTGAAGGGATTCTTCCTTAAGTCATGGTCCCAGAGGGAGGAAGTGAGGACGATACAACTACTGACAACCTTATGGTGATACTTTTTCTCCTTGCTAACTTGCTAATTGAAATAAGGCACAAATGGAAGAAAACTAAAATACAACCAATCTAATCTACACTGTTGTAATGGAAATGCAACTACTAAGCAAATGAACAATTAAAATATGAATCTATGCTAGTATACATGTACAATAAACAGGAGCCTTGGCTACTAGGGTTGGGCCCTAACCCAAGAGCTTCAGCCCTATGAGTTAACTCAGTACTGGCTCAAAACAAAACCCACTCTTATTATCAAAATAATGGATTACATCAAAAAATATCACAAGTCTTGCAACTCAAAAATAGAATAGAGTTTTACAATAAAAAATCTGAATCCTACTAAGGTCCTAGGCCTCTCGACTTATACATCTAAAGTCTCCAATGACTTCCTTAAAATTAGGGAGGCTTGGCTCCCAAACTCAAGATAAATTGGTGCTTTGTCTTTCACTTGCTTGCTTGACTTCTATTCCTCATGATTTGGTTGTTTACACTCCGAACTGAGGGAGGAATATTCAAATGGAGTGGTAGTAAACGAGGAGGATTTTCCTCCTATAATTCCTCTCCTTTGTCCCATTCGAGTTTTGACCAAGGTATTTGCCAAAATTCCTTGCTTTTATCCTTTAATCCTACGTTAAATGCACATTAGACCACAAAGGAAAATATCCAACTCGAACTCATCTCATAAACAAAATATAATCAAAAGTATGCAATAAGTTATGAGAATAGTCAGTTTGACTAAGCTAGGAGGTGAATCAAGGCCCATATAATTACCCAATGATGAGGCTCATCATCACCCCCCTACTGAAATTGTTGCTCATCCTCTGAGCAACTTAGCCAATATCCATGTCCTTCATGGCTCTGGTAGCCTATCTAACATCACATGCTTCTATTGTGGTCTCTTCTTCTTGTTTATAGAAGCTTGCTTTATTTTCTACTTCTTCCCATTGCATCTTTTCTTCTTCTTCTTTTCTCCCTTCTAGCATCCCTAGGAGTAGTGGTGGACTGATTTTTAGGCATATCTAATTGACCTTCAACCTTTGCATTGATTGCTTATTCATAGGTGTCTTGTTGAGTGCCTCTCTCAACCTTTAAGGGGAGTGATATTCTCTTATCTTCAAGTTGTTTGGCAGTGTGTTCCATCTCCTTACGCAGGCATGTATACTATCATCTCCTAGCAACCTAAACATATCCTCAAAATGTGAAATTTATCGCTCTTGGGAAACAAGATATCTGGGTGCCAGTTGAGGATCATTTGCAATCAAATTATGGGTGCTGATTAGGGCCATGGGATTTGTTTGTTCAGCACTGATGAAAAGAGGTTCATTTTGCTCTCTGGCCAATATTATTTTCATCTCTACATCTCTTGACTCCTCATGGTTCATCCATGATGCCAAAGCCATTAGTTGTAGATCTCTTAGCATGGCACTAGGGTCCCAAACATTAATGTCTATGAGGGCCATGTTGTGAAAATAAAACTCAGCCATTTTGGCCCTATCCCCTCTGTGCTAGTGTCTTTATCTGAAACTGCAACCATTGTTCTTTGAGGAAAAGAGCATAGGATTTAGTTGGTACACTAGATGGCCTCCAAGGAGAGGCTGGCCATACATGCTAGTTGGTTCTCTCTGTCCTGTAGCTATCCCCTCAGCCATGCATTTTCCCTCTCAAGTTGACTTCTCATGATTGCTTCTCTATTCCTTAAGCCAATTAGCCCTTTGCCCATTTCTTTGAGTTTCTCTTCCATGTGCCCAATGTATTCCACCCCTTTTGACTTGGTGATTTGCATCCATCGGTGGGTTCTGGCCCTCTCTTTCTCAAGTTTGAAAAAAATTGGATGGAACATTTTTTATTTATTGCCCTGCCTCCTTCAATAAATTGGTAATAGGAGTCCAAGTTAGGTTGGTGGCTTGGTTCCTTTGTCTCCGGGTCTTCTTCTTTTGTTTCTTATTGCTCCCCTACCTTGCTTTCCAATTTTTGTGCTTCCTGTATTTCAGCAGAGTATCATGTAGGACTGTTTTGCTTCTTATAGGTTTTGTTGTGGATCCTGTAGGATTTCCTTACCCTTTGAGGAAGTTTATTTAGTATTAGGCCTCCTTACATATGTGATTTGTGACTTAGGGGAAGGCAGTTTGTCTCTTTGAGTAGGGGAATATAAAATCTCAATAACAATTTTGTTGATATTTGTGGCTTCCCTTGTTTGATTCTTGTTCTCTTTCTTGTTCTGAAATATAGGGCGGTTTATCTCCTTCTTTTTCCTTTCTGCTTGACTAGGGTGTTGAGAGCTGTGAGAGTACTTGTTGCCTCTCTCTTACTGACCTATGGGGACACCCTAGGTGACTCCTCCTTGTGTTATTTCCCCTCTATTTCAATGCCTTTTTCCTCTATGTTTTTCCTTTCTTCTTCCTCTTGTGGTTCTTCCTCATCTCCATCAGTTTCTTCCTTAGTTTCCTCCTCTCTCACACCATCATCATCCTTCTCTTCTCACTCTTCTTCTTCTGCTTCATCATGTTCCTTTATGTCAGCTTCTTCTTCATCCATGTCATCCTCATCTAGCTCTGTATCTTCCTCTTCTTGTTTTGCCTCCTCCTCACTAATAGAAGGACTAACATCAAAAGTGAGGGTTTTGATGTCATCCTCTGCTGGAAAGTCTCTGAAGACTAACCATGTTATAGGGATTTTGATGTTTTGGATGGCATCCTCAATGAGGATCCTAATCAACCCATGGTAAGCCAATTGTTGGGAATTCTCTTCCTTCACTTTGTTGCTAGAGTCTATGAGTGATTTCATCAAGAAATAGGGTATGCTAAGTCTTTGGTGAACTGGTGTTTCTATCCCAAATCTTAATTCTTCAAGGATCCTGAAATAGTAGCCATAAACAACACTATATCTACCCTCACATGAGATATATTTGATGAGTTAGTAGCCTACCTCACTCCATGGGTATGGCAGACAGTCCCTTGTTACTCCATTTCTTTCCTCAGTGGGTTCTCCACCTTCTAGAAATAATTTCCTTTTTGCCACCTAACTGTCTCCTTTGTCTTGTTTTCTCCACGAAATTCCTAGGGGAAGTGTGGTGACCCTACTGATGAGCTCTGGGGTGAGATCTAGAGTGAGTCCTCTAACTAAGACAGTGGCATGGATTTTGTTGTGTGGAGTAAGGGAATGAGAAAATTCCTTAGCCACCTCATCATCATACCCTATGAATTTTTCGAAAAACCCCATCCAATTGTGTCTTGTAAAGATTTCAAGCACGTGGGGGCATTTTTGTATCCTCACAGTGTTTGTGGGCTCTCTCCTATTAAATCATCCAGTCATCTTACTTGTGAAGCTTGAGGAAAAAAATGAGAGGGTTGACAAAAAAAAGAAAAAAAATTCAGGAGAAAAATAGAGTTGACTGTGCATGTAATTCACCTCTCACAGTTGCTAAATTCACTAGATTTTAGAGTATTTCTGGTCCATTTGTTTGTAAATGGGGATGGGATTTTAGAGCCTACCTCTTTAGAATGGTGGTAGTGGACAATTCCCGTGATATCTCCTCTTGAACTCTTCTCTGCCTATCCTGTAGACTGCCTCTGTGTATCCTATAGACCGATCTTGTGGAATGTATCCTGTAGGAATTCCTATGCATGATCTTGTAGGAATTCTTGTGCAGAAAGATGGATCCTTGCTTCTAGTGGGTGGCCAGAGTTATGAGAGTGACTTGAATGAGGGAGTTTCGAGGAGGTGGAATGCACTAATGCACGCGAATTGTGTTTTATTTCTGTTTATGGTATTTCAGGGTGAGGTGGTGTACTGGCAGCAGAGGTATGTTGCCATTTTTAGACCGTTGGTCCCCACTACCACCTCATCATTTCCCACTCCTCTTAATCAGCTCCCACCTCATATATTCGTAGTTTAACCACTTCTTGTCCTACTCCTCCAATGTCTTTGAGTTGACTGCAACCACGTGTGAGAGGACACTCAGTTTTGCATGTGATGACTGAATGAAGGTGGCCAAGTTAACTGGCCACATTTTCATTTATAAACCAACTATCTCCTAACCCTTATAACTTTTGATTAAATGATGCATATGACTGAAGAAGCGGGATACTTACATGTGGTTTTGATGCCATGCTGTAGTTATCGAAGATCAGAGGTGTTGTGTTGTTTATTTGTTGCATGCCATTCTTCTTCCTCCTCTTGCTGTCTGCTAATGGTTTCTTGGATTTTGCAGGTATCTATGACTAAAGATCTGATGTTGCTGCTGTTGTGGAGCCCCTGGATCATCCTAGTGAACACCTGTAGCTGGTGATTGGCATTCTGTCGGATAGGCTGCTACAGGATTTCTTGTAGGCTTCTCCCTCAGAATTCTTTAATCATGTTGTTGGCTGGGGCTGTGGGGATGGTGCAATGAATGGACAGAGGGAGTAGGAGTGTTTAGAGCAAAGAATGCTTAGGTAATGCTCTCACTCCTCTCTATATTCTTTTTTCATGACTGGCAGAAACTGTTGACACCGATCTTTCTTTGTTTTGAATGGTGAGTGTATGGATGATGATGGTGGACGAGGTGAGGTATTAGATCATGCCTAGGATGAATTTTAGGGACCTAAAAAACCTACCAAGTGCCCTCGGATTGCTTTCTATATGTTTTCTGGGACACTGTAATTCCTACAGGATCATCCTGTAGGTTTTCAAGGGATCCTGTAGGAATACAAGGGATCTTGTAGAAAACAGAGTCTTCGCATAAATCGAAGAAATGGAGTGGAAAAGAGATAGAAATTATGGAGGGATGCATGGTACGGAGTGGAGGAGATGAATATGTGTAAGGCAGGGTTTCCTTTGGATTCTCATATGTGTGAGGCAGGGTTCCCTTTGGATCCTCTTTTTTCTCCTTGACTGTCTTTCTCGCCCACCTGCAGATAACAATTATATCTTTTTTTTTTTATTCTTTTTTGAAAAACAACTAGGCTACCTTAGAGAGGTTTTCATCCTAGTTGTTTGCCCTGGGCACCTCAAGGGAGGTTTTCACCCAGGGATATTCTTATTTTTTTTCTATTTTTTTTTATCATTGGGCCACCTCACGAGGTTTTGAACCCAAGGATGGGACATAGGCGCCTCATGGAGGTTTTCACATGAGTCCTTATTATTTTTTCTTTTTCAGTGACTTGCTGAGGGAGGATCTAGAACTTGGTCCACCATCATCATTGTTTTGTTGATATTGTCAATGAACTCTTGTTTTGATAAAGGTCTCTTGTACATTTTCAATTGGTGCCCATTAACAAGCAATAGAATGGCTTCTCCATATGTAGTTATGATTTGCACTGAACCATTATCATGGCATCTTTCCACAACATATGGTCCGAGCCATCTTGTCCTTAGATTTCCCTTGAAGTCTCTATACCTATAATCATATAACAATTCCCAATCGCCCTCCTTAAATTGCTTCTCCTTAATACTTTTATCATGCCATATCTTCCTCTAAAGCTAAACTATCTCTATATGTGGGAGGGCCTGCATTCTGAATTCATCTAAGCCATTCAATTGGAACATTCTCTCCTTATGTGCATGATTGAGATCCAAATCTAGTTGGGCTACCATCCTCAATGTTTTATATTCAAACTCAATGGATAACAAGGCCTTTTTCCCATAGACCAACTCATAGGGTGTAAATCCAGTGGTGGTCTTGCATGTGGTATTATAGGCCCAGGTGGCCTCAACTAGTCTCTCTACCCAATCCTTCATGTTGCTACTCACTACCTTGGTTAAGATGCCCTCCAGTGCCCTGTTGGTCACCTCTACTTGCGGAGGTCCTATGCTTTATTTTGTGATGGTTGAGCAGTTATTCAATCATGTTGCAGGTAAACTGGCTTCCTTGGTCTATGACTAGCGCTCTAGGGTACCCAAATTTATAGAATACATTCTCCCTTTAGAACTCGGCCACTTTCTCTTCTGTTTCTGCCCACTTAGTCAAATAATTAATGCACACAATAATGTACTATTTTTTCTTTGAAGGAGGGTTGATAGGCCTAATGAAGTCCATACCCACTTTTCAAATGGATCGAAATTCACTTGAGGCTGTAGGGGCATTTCATCTCTTGGAGTAGGCTTTCCCATCCTCTAGCATCGATCACACTCACTAGAGTACTTTTTCACATCCTGATGAAGAGTGGCCCAATAATAGCTTGCTTGTAACACTTTGAATGTTGTCCTCCTTGCTGCAAAGTAACCTCCAGAAGGCCCATCATGACAGGTCAAAAGGATATGAAAAACTTCCTCTTCCCTTACACACCTTCTCAAGATTTTATCTGGGCCAAGTTTGAAAAGGTTGCCCCCAATCCAGGTGAAAGGGGTGCTTTTCCTGACTATCTTGCTCTTTTCATTGAAGGGGAAGTTTCGTGGGAACTGTGTTAATACCAAATAGTTCATTATATTAGAAAACCATGGAGAGAGAACTGAAATAACAAACAAGTGCTCATCTGGTAACTGGTCATCCACCATTCCTTCTTCACCTGCAAGCAGATTCACCCTAGATAAAAAGTCTGCAACAACATTTTCTTTACCAGGCTTGTCAACAATGGTTAGATCAAACTACTATAATAAAAGAAACCATATTATAATTGGAGCATTCACATCTAGTTTGTTCATTAAATATTTTATTGCAGCATGGCCAATATTCACAAATGTTTGATAGCCTATAATGTAATGCCTGAATTTGTTTAATGAATGCACAACAGCTAGGAGTTCCTTTTCGGTCACTGCATAATTTAGCTCATCCTTTGAAAAGTTATTACTGATAAAATAGATGGCAGAAGGTAGCTTTTCCTATAGCTGACCTAAGGCTGCTCATATGGCTTTGTGCAAGCCATCAGCATGAATATGAAAGGAGAGGGCCTAGTTTGGGCCTCGGAGAATTGGTGCAGTGGTTAACTTACCCTTCAGAATGTCTAAGGCGTCTTGACAACTTTTTGACCATATAAACTCAGAATATTTGGTCAAAAACCCAAATAAAGGAGAGGGCAACTTTCTGAAGTCCTTTATGAACCTTCAGTACTATCCAGCTAACCCTAAGAAACTCCTAACATCTCTCTGCTTTTGCGGAGGTGGGACCCTTTGGATGATTACTATTTTGTTTAGGTCCACCTACAGTCCATGTTGAGATATTGAATGACCTAGCACGATCCCTTCAGTCATTAAGAATTCACATTTTTCAGGACTGAGAGACCGGCTCATTTCAATTCATTTGTGTAGTACTTTGCCTAGATTAGTCAGGGCTTCTTGAAAATCACAGCCATAAGGTGTAAAATCATCCATATAAATTTCCACCGCATCATGTACTGATTCGGTGAAAATACTCAAGACTACTATTCGGAAAGTGGCAGGAGCATTGCATAGGGCAAAAAGAAGGACCCTATAGGCAAAAGTACCCCAAGGACAGGTGAATGTGATCTTATCCTAGTCTTCTAGGTAGTTTTGGATTTGGTTGTACCCACTGAATCCATTTAGGAAAGAAAAAAACTTTTCCCCTACTAGGCTGTAAGGCACTTGGGCAATGAAGGGTAGGGGAAAATGATCCTTCTTTGTGGATTTTTCAACTCCCTATAATCACACAAATCCTCCACTTACGATTTTTCTTCGGAACTAACACTAAAGGGGAGACCCACTCACTATCGGAGATAGGGTAAATGAATACTCCATCTAGCAGTTTTTGTAGTTATTCTTTGACTATATCTTTAAGAGCTGGATTCATCCTCCTTTGGGGTTGCCAGAACAGTTTGAAACCTTTTTCGATGTATATGTGGTGAGTTCACACTTACAAGTGTACTCCCTTCATTTCCTTGTAACTCCAACTGAAGGCTTCTAGGTTTTCTTTTAACATGGTGCATAACTTTTCCTCTTCGAGAGAAGAAAGGGATAGATTAATTTTAAAGGTTTTCTCTAGGACAAATTCTATGGTTTTGACACAGAGTGGGTTGGAATCAGCCAAGCATAAGTCAATTGGATGATTGTTCTAGGTTTCCTTTACTTCTTCTTCTAATGGTAACGAACCAGGAGTTGGACTTTGGAGTAGGTGTTCAATAAAGTCATCCTTATCTTGTTGTCCTCCTCCCATGGTTGCTTCTAAAGCATGAAGTTGGGCGAACCAAACCTCATCTTCTTCCTCCTCCTCCAACCATAAAGGTAAATCATGCTCTAGAGAAGGTTGGGCAAGAGGGTATAGGAAAAACTACTTGGACATATGCCCATTCTTGATGGTCATATTCCCAGCTATGTAGCTAATGTAAGCATTAGTTGTGGCCGAGTGAGCTTAGCTTTAGGCTGGAGAACTAGAAAATCTGTAGGGTACTCCCAGGAGTCAATGGAGACCATCACATCCTCCATAATTCACTTAGAGGTGACTGTGGAACGGTCTGCAAGTTGTAGAACTGTTGTGGTCTTCCTCAATGACCCTTGGAGGTTGAGTTTGAGGATGGTGTCCTTGGTCATCACATTAATGACAACACCAATATTGATCAGAGTGTGTGGGACAATGGTGCCATTGACGTGCACATCTATTACAGGGCTTCCAGGGTCCAAATATTTCAGACATATTACCTACCCCAACATTAAGTTGGACAACTTCCCAATGATATTAATGGTAGGGGCATCCCTGTTGCTTCTTCCTGGATTCTTGAATCATTTATCCTTAATCAACTTATTGTAAATGGGAACATATTTTATTGCCTATAGAAGGGGGATCTTTACACATAGATTTTTCAATTCTCCCAGAAGTTCAGCTTCTTTTGGGGTAGGCTGGAGTGGTTGGGCTAATCTCTTAGGAAAGGGTGGATTTACTTTATGGTTTATTTCCTCTCTTTCGTCCTCAACCTCCCTATGTGGAGGGGGAGGTTGGTTATCTCAGAGGACTTTCCTAGATCTTAGGTTAATCTCTTGGATTTCCACATCATAAGTTGGATATGATGTCTCTCCACTGTATATTTGTTGAGCCTACCTATTGTTCGGGTTTGGATTTGGGTGGGAAGGCATCTGTGGTTGCTTGGGTGGAGGAGAGTGTAGGAGTTGGGTTGGGCAAGTGGTGGAGGTAGTAGGGCTAGAGCATTGGTGTATTGGGGCCTCTACCCCTGGAGTGGTGTATTCTACTAAGGTTGTGGAAAAGCGTCAGGTTGAAATGATTGGCTGGCTAGCTGGGAATGATACTGAGATGCATAGGACCAAGGAGAAGGTGTAGACCAGGAATGATGAGCAGGGGGTCCCCAAGAAGGTATAGCTATGGTTTGGTTGGGGTTGTAATATGCATGGGATGACCCTTGCATGCCCTGTTGGTATGGTCTAGGCCCAAGAGGCCTTGTTTGGTTAATGTAGAAAAGCTGCACAATGACCCCTTCAGTTCCTTGATATACTGCTTTGACTTTGGGTAATGAAGGGCACTTGCTTGTGGAGTGGTTCTCTTCACAGACCAAGCAAATTTCAATACAGTTCAATGAACATTCATTCCTAGGATGCCTCCTGCCACATCTAGGACAAAATATGGCCAAGGCTCTCTTTTCTTCCTCTTGCTTCCTTTTGATGTTCATGGTGTCCGTTTGCAAGGCAAGGGTTTACAACATCTCAATTTTGAAATCTTCCAGCAGATTTCCAATTTCATCCTTGATGGATGAGTTGGAAGATGATGTACTGGCCATAGGTTGACTACCCCTACCCTTTTTCATGGCTTCCCTAGAATGGTTTCTAAAGACAATCTTCATATCCTCATAGGGTAATTGGTAGATATCTCTTCCTGCTAACAAGTGTATGTTATCCAAAAGGTCTTCTCTTACTCCCCTGAGTAAGACCATCATTAGTGACTCAAGTTCAAGTGTGCACCTGGCCCTTTTGTAACTGAGATGGAATCTTTCTTCATAGTCTTCTAAGGATTCATTATGGCCTATGGTCATCCTGAAAATTTCTTCTTTAGTATCCTTTGATCTACAGTAGTACTGATATTTGTTGTTAAAAGCCTGCTGCAGCTAAGCCCAGGTTGTGATGTTATCTCCAGGTAAGCCCATGAACCAGTGCAATGCTGCATCCTTGAGGGTAGATGGAAAAGGTTTTAACCTTTTCTCATCATCTGTATAGTCATAGGTTTGGAATATAACAACAAGCTAAAATAGGAAAGTGTTAGGGTCTTCTGTGGTCAAGCCATGGAAATGAGGTAGGGTAGAGGGGCTTATATTCTTCATCTTAGTGTCCCAGTTTGTTTCCCTAATGGGGAAGGCACCCTCAACTCTCTCTCTATTCCCTCTGTCACTTTGGTTTTCAGCCATTGGTTCAGCAGGAATGGGTTCCTCTTCTTCTTCCTCCCCTGTAGGTTCTTCAAATATGTCATGTTGCTCACTTAAATGTTCCTCTAGTTCACAAGCACCGAAGAAGAGAGAAGGTTGGCTGTTGGATGCAGTGGGGGTATTTGGCAAAAATTTCCCTAAATTGTCCATATTCCTATGAGGCATGGAATGAAATGTTTTGGGGTTGGTTTTGTAATTTTTTAAGCTGGAAAGTACTTTGTAGAAATGAAATTTATGATTGAATGAAAATTACTCATAGAATGAAAAAGCTACTTGCTGACTTGAAATTCTACTTACATAATGGAAAGGAAAGCAAATAGTGAAAAATGAAAGAAAGGAAGCTACTAGATTACTTTTTCATAAATAAACTAATGGTGGAAAATTAAAGACAAGAAGTAGAAGAAAAGAAAGCAATAATCACATTCTACTCAGACACCTCCCCGGCAATGGCACCAAAAAGTGATGAATGCCAGTATTGCAGCAAGGATGCTACAACTCCTTGGCTACCAGCTTTACTTATCAACCCAGGGTTCATACAAACTTAGAGGTGACAGTGCTATATGCACAAGTAAAGGTTAAGGTCATGCTTGTTGTCACTGTTCATCTGGTGAGAGACGCTAGGGGTTCCAAGCCAGACTTCCATAGAGTCAGAAGAAGCTTGATTATTTGACGGAAGAAGAGAAAATCTATTCTGAAAGAGCTACACTACTATAGTAATGAAGAAAAAAACATGTAATGCTGAATCACACCATATCCTAATTCACCATTTCAATAGTTGTGCTAAGCAGAATTGCTAAATCATCACTAACCTAATGCTACTATCTAAGCTACAGAAGTAAAGAGCACCAAACCATACTAATGTGTAACCAAGAAAACTAAACTAAATTTGTTTTCACTTTTTTAGGTTTTTAGCAAAAATCAAGTTTTCAAATTAATTGTTCTTGTGGATGTGACACGTCGATGGAAGGTGATTGAGGATGGCTAAAAGGCTTATGGAGTGGCTGGATGGTGTGAATGGGTCGTAGGAGGCTTTTGTGACTTCCTAGAGGTTCCCTATCAATTTTTCCTCAAAACAGGTCGTTTAAGGAAAACCTACATGATGATACTGTAGGAATTATAGGAAACCTACAAGATACGACTGAGAGCTAATTGTGAGGTTTTGGAGGTGTTGAGAAGCTTGGAAAAGGTGTGTTATGAGTGGGATGGGGTGTTAGAAGGTCTAGGAACACTCAAGAGTCAATATCAAAGATCCGAGATGGCTAGATTCGCTCAATGTATCTAGGGGAATTTTAATGAAAAATGACAAAAAAAATAGTGAGGTTGATGGTGGAACAAGAGATGGCTAGGGTGGATGAAGTGGAAGGTGGTTGTTGGTGATGAAGTTTGGGTCTCATCCTGAAGTACCTGTTGTGCTTAAAACATGTGTGTTTTCCAAGAACTATGCAACAAGATACATTTTCATAAACTTGAAAAGCATGAATCAATTACCTATATTATGCATGAAGAGAGTGCTGGCGGGAATGCAAGCCTGAGTGAGATATTATTGCAAAAATGGAGTAATGTAAAAACATGACAATGAAATGAACCAAATGTTGAATCAAGACAACAAACTCCAAAGCTCATGCAAGAACTAGAAATCTGTGTTTTTGGGGCTACTGAAGGGTTTATTCCTCATGTCATGGTCGCAGAGGGAGGAAGTGAGGTTGAGACACCTGCTAACAACCTTATGGTGATCCTTTTTCTCCTTGCTAATCTGCTAATTAAAAGAAGGCACAGATGGAATCAAACTAACATACAACAAAGCTAATCTACATTGATGTAATGGAAATGCAGCTACTAAGAAAATGAACAATTAAACTATGAATCTATGCTAGTATACATGTACAATAAAGATGAGCCCTGGATACTAGGGTTGGGCCCTAACCCAAGAGCTTCAGCACTCTAAATTAACTCAGTGCTGGCTCAAAACAAGACTCATTCTTATTATGAAAACAATGGATTGCATCAAAAATTGTCACAAGTCTTCCAACTCAAAAATAGAATAGAGTTTTACAATAAAAAAATCTGAATCCTACTAACGTCCTAGGCCTCTCTACTTATACATCTGAAGTCTCCAACGACTTCCTTAAAATTAGGGAGGCTCAGCTCCCAAACTCAAGATAAACTGGTGCTTTGTCATTCACTTGCTCAGCTGCCTCCTAGTCCTCATGATTTTCCTGTTTGCAGTACAAGCTCATGGAGGAATATTCAAATGGAAGGGTATTAAATGAGGAGGATTCTCCTCCTATAATTTCTCTCCCTTGTCCCATTCGAGTTTTGACCAAGGTCTTTCCCAAAATTCCATGCTTTTATCCTTTAATCCTACATTAAATGCACATTAGACCATAAAGCAAAATATCCAACTCTAACTCATCTCACAAATAAAATATAATCAAAAGTATGCAATAAGTTATGAGAATAGTTGGTTTGACTAAACTAGGAGGTGAATTAAGGCCCATATAATTACCCAATGATGAGGCTCATCAGATTCGACACTTCACCCAGAAACAATTTTTCCAAGAAGGTCGTTTCGTCGTCTCTCAAAATTGAATTTCATCATAAAGTGGCACTTGTACTTTGACGTCCACCTCCTCTTAGTACTTGTAGTACCATATGTCGATTTTCATCATGATTAACCATCATTTAGTCATGTTTTCATGGTCCCCATCGGGCCTAGTCTATGTGGCAGCGTCATTGAATCACCCTTGTTCAGATCATTTGCGATGAGTCACCCTTTCACTATTGGAGTATATTTCATGTCCCATCATCTCATGTCACATTATTCCATCCATATTTACATACCATTGATCATGTGTTACCCATTTTGGCCTCCAGTCATACTGTCTCCATCCCCTCTGGAGTTGAGTCAGTTGTTGCAAAGTCAAACATGCAATTTATGCTCTAACAAGGAAAGTCATATGTTTGTCCCTCAGTCTCATTTCCCCATTATCCCTGGTGTCTGTCCATTAGTCACATTACTATTTCCCCTCGTGCTTTAGTTGAGGATCCTCATTACCTCATCTATCACGGGCCCTATTCTGTCGACATCAACTCATTTATTAGATAAGAATGACCTAGAGGACGATGTATCTTGATTCCAGCTTCCATTCTCATTTGGAAACTTGGATCTAGTAGAGGGTCCCATTATTTCCCTTTGACTTGGTCATTTCGTTTTTGTGATCCATACACTTAATGGTGCAGTGATGCAGCAGTACCAGTGATTCCCAGGTGTGTGTGTGATATTTAAGACCTCATGAGGGGGTGGCCCTTCAGGTATCCCCCCACATGCCCGCATGGGTACCTACTATGATACAGCCCCAGACGCAGTTCTGAAGAGTTAATGGGTTTGGTTCCTACTGATCATAATGTTCATAGTATGCACGTCTCCTCTAGATGATCCATTCAATTTTGTAGAGCCCTTCCTTATTCAACAGGGCTTCTCGGGTTGTTCTACCCTCCCTCCCACCCATTGTTTTGGGAAGGGGCTTTATATATCATGTACTCAGATATTACTGTATTTAGTCCTGGCTCATGTTTTTACTAGGTGCATTATGTATATGGGACACATTGTATTATTTTTTGGCTCTGTTATGTTAGCATGTCAAGTATCATTTAGCATGTACTTCATTGCTCAGTTTTATATTTATGGGCAAACCATTATTTTTGTACTAATTTATCTCAATGGGTATGGGTATGCCTCCGCCGCCTCATTGGGGTCTGGTACCACAACATAAAAGAAGACTTGCATTAGATTGGCCCCCTCTGTCTCTATCCTCTTTCAAATTCACCTTCATTGGTCTCTCTCTATCTTTCTCCTTGACTCCCTTGTGTTGTCTAAATGATTGTGCCTTTACAACGTACTTCAGTCATACATTTTTCTCCTAATACTTGTATGTTTGGGGCAATCGAATATCACCAAAAAATTAATCATCTACCCTAATTTACTAGATGGATCGAAGTACACCATGTAAAGCTAATTTTACCATCGTAAAATTTCTTTCACTATGAGAAATTACTTAATAAACCACCTTTGTTGAGTAATTTATAGTTAAACCCATAGAGAATAATTAAAAAAATCACTATTTATTTGATTTTCTTCTAGGAATAATTAATCAAACCATTGTTGTATTATTATTCCTTGTCATATTTGACCCAATCATGAAAATAAACAGATAAATCATTATTTTTCTTATTTTTGTATAAGAATAATTAATTAATTATTATTCTTTCTTAAATTTGACTAAGTCCCTTAGGAATAAGTAAATAAATCCTTATTTGTTTATTATTCCTTACCTAATTCCATGAGATGATAAATAAATAAATAATTTATTTATTTATTATTTCTAAATAAAAGTTTAAATACTGTTTCCCTCCTAAACAAATATAATAAAATATTCCAAGTGGTTATTACAAGAATGGGATCAATAATATTTTATTATCGCTCATTATTTGACGATAACTGAATATTTTGTTTTAAATAGAAGGGTTTTCCATTCATTATTCACTTTTGATTATTTTCATTGTTGCACTCATTGTTGTAACTCTAATTATTTTCATTGTTGGACACCATATTTTTGTTGGTTTTATGCATTATAGAAAAGAGAGAATCTACACAAGTTGAAGACGTTTGAGGATAGCCAAGAACCCATCCCATAGAGGGGGACTGGTAACATTTATTTGTTCTCTTCACAGGTGTTATAATAAAATTATTCTTTACATATCTAGTTTCCATTGGATGATTGGAGTTATTACTCTTGTTTTTTTGAGCTTAGTCTCAGAGTATCCACAATAGAAACCATATTTGTCAATGTTTCAAACCCAACAGGGATCCATCATCAGGACCAATCTGAATGTTGATAGAAGAAGAGCTTTGTGATAGGATAAATAGTTAAAGAAATATTTTGATTGAAGTTCGGCTAATAATTTTTATTTTTATTTGTAATAAATATTAATAGTAATAGAAGTTTTTATCATAATCTTTAATGAAATTTTTTCTTATTATTATTTTTAATAGATTTCATATTAGTTGAATATTGTAATAATTAATTAATTGAAGGGATTTTATAAAATAATATATTTAAATTACTATTTTTATTTCAATTTGTATAATAGATTTTATATTAGCTGATGTGATTAATTAGTTCATTAATTCTAATTAAAAAACTAATTTTATTCTAAATAATAAATAATAATAGTCATTATTATATTATCATAAATAAATTATTCTTACTAATAATTTTAATGTTTAATAATTGATAATAATAGTTAATTAATTGAATATAGCTTAAAATTTTTAATTATTATGCTTTCAATTCTAAAAGTAATTATTATTATAATTAATTAATAATCATTATTATTATTATAAATTTTTTTATTAATAATCTTTATATTCTTTATTTTTATGATAATTATTATTATAAATATTCAATAATAATAATTATTATTAAGAATAGTAATTTCATTCTAATTTTTAATCTAAGATTAGATAGTTTGATAAACTATATTAGATTAGACAACTTTTATTATATTATTATTACATAATAATATAAAAATATAAAAATAGATATTATTAATAATTAAAAACTGATTATTATTATAAATGATTTATTATTATTATTATAAATAAATTAATATTATTATTATTATAAATAATATTTATATTTAAATGATAATAATTATTATAAAAACCTAATAATGATATCTATTTTAATTTTATTCTTGTGTATTAATAATATAATTATATAGTTATAATAATATTATAACCATATAATTATAATATGATATACAATGTTTAGCAACCATTTATATTGTTGATATTGTTTGTCATCCACAATCTTAAGTGGGTTCTTTTCGTACATCTTTGAGAAGAAAACACTAAAACAAAAAGCTCACCTCTAAATCTTCTAGTACCCACTTGGAGTTTCTTTATGAAGTTTGTCTCTTCTTCTTCTGATACATAACTTGATTCTTCCTTTTCTTTTCCTTTTGTAGTAGCTTTGAACGTTGCTTCTCTCATGTCATAATGACCACCTTTCCTCATCTCAAATCTTGTCAATATTTCATGCGGTTGATAGTCTGTGTGACTTTTTAGATCTTGCATTTCTTCAATGGTGGAGACTTTGGAATCAAACTTTGGAGTTAGTGATCTCAAGATATTTTCAACAATAGTGGCATATTTATTTCTTCACAAATATTTCTCATGGCGTTAACAACTTCATCTACTCTAACAATACTTTCATCATCATGCATTTTCAGTGTCTCATACTCTATTTTGAATGTTTACAGTTTAACATTTTTTTACCTTGGTGTCACCCTCGTAACTTTGGATAATATTATCCCATATTCCCCTTTTTGTGTGAGGCTGCATTACCTTCACAAACTCTAACTTTTCCAGACTTCCCAAGATTGAATTTACAACCTTTGAATTGATTTCATATTGTTTCTTTCCTATAGTATCTGTGGCAATGGAGGCAAGATATTGATATCCGCTTTCAACAATTTCCCATACATCAGATTCTAGTTCCTGCAAGTATGCTCTCATCCTAACTTTCCAAAATACAAAGTTAGTTCCATTAAATAAAGGTGGCCTGATAGAAAATACTCCTTGACTACTCCGAAGGACCTGCTCTAATACCAATTGTCGGTAAAAATACTTGGCAAGCAGGGGGGGAGGGTAAATTAGTATTTACAAATCATTAAACTATTCAATTTCATATCGATATTTTTATACACGACTTTACTAAAGGGAATCCATGTATGTACGTGACTATTATGCAGACAACTAGCATATATCTAGTAAACATACTTGTTAGTTAATTCATCATCTATTTAACTTGAGCGAGTGTATCATTACTTTATTAAACATTAATTAAACAATAATCATGTGCAGTAAGAACAAAATAAGCCATCACACATAAGAAACACATCAACACACATGAACATTCAGAGTTTTAGGTGGAAACCCAATGTGGGAAAAAACCACTATTGTTGTCTCTATCTTATTTTTATTATAAAAGAAAATTCTTACAATATTGTACTAGCACAAACTCATACCAGCACGCCGACACCCACCTCAAGAAGGCTACAACATTCTCTCATTCTCCAGCACCTACTAGAAGGGAGGTCCAACACCCTGAACTCATTTACTAGTACCCAACAGAAGGGATCTCCAACCCCTTGATCTGATTTACTAGGTACCATTAGAAGGAAGCTTCAAATTCCTAATTGAAGGCTCCAACCCTCGACACCTTTGTGGATAATGTTTCATAAATTTTCATGTTGGATCCACCTAATATAAAACATTACAACTTGTATGACACATTTCATCAAATTTTTAGACTAGACCCACTACCAACATTTAAGCCTAGTACCAAATATCAAAACTGAAACCTAATCGCTATAAGTCAACCATTGAACCAACCTTTCACTGAACCAATATGAATCATCCAATCACTAAATCAAATGAAACCCAAATCAATCAAATTATTCTCAAACATTCAAAGAAGGTATATCACTGTATCCACAATACTAATATTGAACCCAAACTCTACATCAGCTTACTGAATCAACTAAAAGCCTTGATCAATAAACTATCAAAATATATACACTACTTTACTGTATCAAACCCATGTGTATACATGACTTCCTTGAAGCATACTCACGTACAAATATAATAACATTGAACCCTGAAACTAAACCAATGTCACTTCAAAATAAATACTGAATCATACACCGATTCACTACATCATTTTGAAATAATCACAAAACCATCATATCTTCAATTACAAAAATCTAGTAGCTTCATGATTCTTCAATCAATCAAACCTTAAAAAAAATATCACTATTAAGCCCAGATCATCAAGTAAGACTTCATTGAAAAACAAAAGAAACACAAAAATACTAATTAAAGTTATTAGACATCTTTTTCAACAAAACCCTAGTTTATATACGCACTTTCCTCAAAACATTTCCGCTTGTATACACACTTTTCAGGAAAAATCCTCGTACAGATCTGAATATATATGCGACTTACCAGGATTAAGCCCATGTGTGTACATTCCTTCCAAGTTATCAAACCCATGTATAGATTTGCAATTGCTAGCACAAACCTTCGCTGCATCACAGGACTTTAGACATACCCAGATCTCAGTATACATAGAAAAATCATACATCGAGACATTATCATCAGTGATCAAAACCATATAAAAATTGTCATTTCAGATCTATTAGATCTGATCCATCATCAAATTCCTAGGTGAAATCATAGTTTTAGATCAATAAAATTATTACCAACCCATTACATGCACACTTGCTTTAGATATAAATATTCATGAAATATTCATCTCTTTCATACCCAAACACTTTGATCTTCACCTCCTTATATAACTTAGCCTCTATCCAATACCATAGGTCAAAACCATACTAATACTGATGGCGTTATTATATGGGATCAAATATCCATTATTGGGCTCAATGCCATAGGTCAATACCATGGTAAATACCCTTGGTATTTAGAATACCATGATGCAGAAAATGTATACACCTTTGCTTCACAAAACCCGTGTATATTTCATGAAACTTCATCTTTATCATCTAAATCTCTATTGCTTTGACCAAATGCTTTGTCGCATCTGTACTGGCCTAAATACTCATTATAATACCATCATTTGACATGTTTATTAAATAGGTTTCTATCATAATACAACTCATCAAGTAGGTTTCCATCAAGGAAAACAAATTAGTCATAATGCCAAAAAAACCTACTTAATAAACACGTCAACATGATGGTAGCAAGATGAGTATTCAAGCTAGTACATATGTGACAGAGTGTTTGGTCAAAGGAATAGCAGTTTAGATGATAAAGATGAAGTTTCAAGAAATATACGCGAGTTCTATGAAGTAAATCCACGTACACACCTAGGTACGAAGAAGGAAAGACGAGTATAGTTTCTACACTATGGTATTCTAAATACCAAAGGTCTTTATCATGGTATTGACCTATGATATTGAGCCCAACAAAATATATTTGATCCTGTCTAAGAATACCATCAGTATTAGTATGGTTTTCACCTATGGTATTGGATAAGGGCTAAGCTATATAAGGAGATGAAGATCAAAGTGTTTAGGTGTACAAGCAATGAATATTTCATGAATATTTAGATCTCAAGAAAGTGTGCATGTAATGGGTTGTTAATGATTTGCTTGATCTAAAAATACGATTGCACCTGGGAATTGTATGATGGATCATATCCAATAGATCTGAAATGGAAATTTTGATTATGGGTTGATTTGATCAGTGATGATGGTGTCTTGATATGCGATTTTTCTGTGTATACTCAGATTTGGGTATGTCTGAAGTCCTACTATGCAAGGAAGGTTTGTGCCAGTAATTGTAGATCTATACACACGTTTGATAACCTAAAAGGTGCATACACACACTAATTTAATATTGGTAACTCGCATATATATTCATATCTATTCATGGGTTTGTTTCCTGAAAGGCACATATACATGCAAAAATGTTTTGAGGAAAGCATGTATATAAACTAGGATTTGATGAAAAATATGTCTAATCAGTTTAATCAATCTTGTTGTGTTTTTATTTTCTGTTAATGAAGTCCCACTTTATGATCTGAGCTTAATAGTGATGTTTTGATTGAAGATTGATTGATTGAAGAATTATGAATCTACTAGCTGTTTGTGATTGAATATCAATCATGGTTCCATGATTATTTCAGAATGATGCAGTGGATCTATGTATGATTCAATATTTATTTCAGGGTGAAAGTGGTTCAGTTTTAGGGTTCAATGTTTTGAGATTTGTACTCAAGGTCGCTTCAAGGAGGTCACTTATAAATGTGGGTTTTCCACAGTAAAGTAGCATATATATTCTGATATTTTATTGATGAAGGCTTTCAATTGATTCAATAAGTTGATGCATTGTTTGGGTTCGACATTAGTACTTTGGTTATAGTGATCTAACTGCTTTGGATATTTGAGAATAAGTTGATTGATTTGGGTTTCATTTGATTTAGTGATTAGATGATTCATATTGGTTTAGTGATTGGTTGGTTCAATGGTTGAGTTACGATGATCAGTTTTTGGTTTTGATATCTGCTATTGGGCGTAAATGTTGGTAGTCGGTCCAGTCTGAAAATTTGATGAAACATGGCCTACAAGTTGTGATGTTTTGTATAATGTGGATCCAGTATGAAAATTTATGAAACGTGGTCCATGGAGGTGTTGAGGGTTTGAGCCTTCAATGAGGAAGTCAAATATTCCTTCTTGCGGTAGCTGGTAAATCAAATCAGGGGGTTGGATCTCCCTTCTAGTGGGATCCTAGTAAATGAAATCAGGGGGTTGGAGCTCCCTCCCAGGAGGTTTTGGAGAATGAGAGAAGTTCATAACCTTCTCTAGGTGGGTGCCTACATGCTTTTATGGGTCTGGGCCAGTACAAGATTGTAAGAACTTTTTCTTTATAATAAAAAGAAGACAAAGATGACAACACTGGTGGTTTTTTCTCACATTGGGTTTCCACCTAAAAATCTTGGTGTTCATGCGTGTTCATGTGTGTTGATGTGTTGCTTATGTGTGATGGTTTATTTTTTTCTTACTACAAGTGGTTACTATTTAATTAATGTTTAATGAGGTACTGATACACTGGCTCAAGTTAAACAGATGATGAATTAACTGACAAGTAAGTTTATTGGATATACATTAGTTGTATGCATAACGGTCACATACATATGTGGATTCCCTTCAGTAAAATCACATATAGAAATCTGTATATGAAATTGAAAAGTTTAATGATTTGTAAATATTGATTCACCACCCCCCCCCACCCCCACAGTATTTTTACCAACATTGGATGATAAGTTGTGCTTCTTAAGTGTGTTTGAACCTCTTATCTTAATTTTCTATTCCCTAAATCATACTATCAGGGTGTTCTACCAACAGATGTGACAGTAAAACTTTTATCCCCGATGGACCTCTTTATGAGTTGTCTCAATTCAAGTTTTATGGTGGGGTTGATACATCCATAGTAGAGCATGCATATGTTTTTCTTAAGTTCCGTGAATATTATGAAATCAATTGTCAATATGTGGCTTTTGTTGTTTTCTTCCTCACACTTGAAGGTGGAGTTAACTGGCGCTATCATACCCTACCACCCAATTCCATTCATTATTTTGAACACTTCATCAAGGAGCTTCATTTAGCCTTTGATAAGTATGATTACCAGGATGTCCTTAAAAGGATTAATCAACTAAGAATGAACCCTAGTGAGTCAATTAAGGATTTTTCTAATCAATTCCTTCACCTATGTTATGAATTTCCTAAAGAAGATACAAATTGAGATTTATTTAAACAAACGTTTGAGCCCTTGGTTCATATGTATTGACATGGTGAGCAAGAAACCCCTAATTTTTCTGTTTCCCCAACTTTTGTGAATCATGAGGCACCTCTAATTTCGGAAGAAGAATATACTATTCCTTTTCTTCATAAGGAAAGCTATTCTGACTTGATTAATTTTTTTTGAAGTTGTAAAATCAAATCAAACCAGTGATGTACATGGCTACCATCCATATAATGGTGTTCTTTTTCATTTAATTGATAATAGTTGTGCACGTGAAATTTGTGATCTGTCTCAGTTCTCAAAATGTTGTTATCTATATTTTCAAAGTTCTAGAACTTGTCAAGAATTTGAGGCACTTCGACTCTTATGATGGTTATGTTAGGTTCTCGCAATCTTGGTAAGATACCTGACACGTGTCAGATCTAGATTTCCTTGCAAAACTCTTTACTTTGTATTGGTTCACTAGATCGAAACTCGCCCTTGATGGATTTTTGGATTTATCATTATAATTATTTTATCTCTCAAGATTGGGTCTCTGATTAGATATAGGATAACGTTGTAGTGAATTCATATTCATGTATACCTCTTGTATCTAACTCGGGATTGGAATGTATGCATTTCATTGATGCACAAAATTGTGAATTTGATCAATTTAAATATTATCTTTGGTTGAAGAATTCATACCTACTAAGTGTTATGGCAAATATTCAACTCCTAATCTTCATAGTCAATGCCATTGAGAAAATAATACTTTTTTTTTTCTAGCCCAATCAATCATTTTGAGATTAATTCAAGTGTTGAATCATTCAGTGGATCAAAACCTCCATGTTGATATGGATTCTAGTTATTATTTCGTATGTCCTTCTAATCTTTTGTCAGCATGTTATTGGTTTCCCAGATCTATAAGGCCAACAATTTCTTTTATTTTTGCAAGATTTCATATTACTGGTCTAGTATGGAATTAGACACAAAGGGAACTAATCAATAACCAAGAGTCTTGTATGTTAAGCTATCGATCTCATCATAATTTTTGATCTAACAATTGCCATTTCAATAACCATTTTTCCACTAGTATATTTGATGATGGTTATTTTACATCATTTGATCTAGTTGAATCTAGTGGTCTTTATGATTTATCATTCATTGTTCAGATATTTTTCAAACAGTTGAGGCACTTCAGTCTTCGTGGATCATTATGTTAGGTTCTCACTATTTTGAGAAAGACTATGAACCAAATTAAGATATCGTTCCCTTGCAATATTCTTTCCATGATTTGAGTGTTCTAATTGAAAGTTCATTCTCGTGAGAGTCTCAGGGTTTTAAAAAGGATTGTTTTTAATTTCATAATTGAATCTATAACTGGTTGGAAGCATCTTACCTAGCAAGCTCATTTGCTAATAATAATTTCTGATCTTTCTTGATGCTTGCTAAGGAAAACACTGATGAAGATGCATTCACAAGAAGCATTCAAGGTTTGTATGACTATTGTTCTCATAAAAAAGGTAAGGTTAAAGGATGGTTAAGGTTGGTTTCTATCCCACTGCTTTCTGCATTTCTATAAGACCTTTGATATGTTGTGAAAGCTATTCAAGTTCTTATATTTTCTTTTGCACATAATTATATGTCGGTTTTAATTGTTGGTATCTTTGTGTTTTTCATGTCTGGAGTAGTTATGGTGGTTACATCGGAAATCTCATTACACTTGACCCTAACCTTCTAGCTAATTAGATTAGGAGTAGGTCTAGCTGTATTCTAGTTTCCCTTTTTCACTCATCCTCCATTTTCTCCATCTATTCTTTGGCTTTCTTTTGTTTTCTTACTTCTTTTTGTAGGTCATTTTATGTTAACCTTCGATTTTCTTGTCTTTTTGGTCTTGTTTATTTGTTTTTTCCTTTTTTTCTGTGTTTTTCTTAATAATAATTTGAATGAAATATGTCTCTTGTTGGTTCAAAATACAATGTGGAAAATTTTGAAAAGGGGAATTGTGATGACCAACAATTATCGGTTAATTTGTTACCCTCTTATCTATTTCGGTTTACACATATTTTAAAGTCAGTGATGTATGAATGGAAAATATGATCCATTCAAACATAAATTCTTTGGTCAAACCATAAAGCCTGTATCTAATATAGGCTATTTGTTACCTGAACCAGTGTTGTAATTAAATGGTGTTCTCCCTACTGATCAAATTGAGTAGAGAAGGGAACGAGAAAAATCAATCGCGAGAAAACCTATATTGGAGGTATATATATATATATATATATATATATATATATATATATATATATATATATATATAGATAGATATTTATATATCCTTCCTAAAGGAACTACCTCTTCTGCTCTTAATAAGTTGGAATCCCTCTTGTTCCCTCATCAAATAAATAAGTGTAGAAGCATACTTCTATAATGAAATAAATAAAGGGTGAAAGAAGAGAAAGGCTTCCTTTGTAGAGAGATGAAGCAAGTAACTTCATCGAGGTAGTGTTTAGGCTCACTGGGAGCTGTGGAGTATTAAAGAAGGTATGTTTTTGATGATTATTTCAGTATATTTTCATTAGAACTTACAAAACTTTTGCATCATGAACTAGGAAAATGATAAAGAATTGTAATAAAATATGTGAGATTAATATGCAAGATGAAAACGCTGACAACTGTCATTTCCTTATGCAGGAAGGAGAAAAAACAAGAAGTTTCCATTCCAAAGGAAAGGACAAGGACGTGTTAACCATTGTCCCTTTGACGGGAGACCGTATGCAAACAAGGAAAAGTAAATCAAAGTAAATCAGCCTGGGAAAGGAAGTGGAGATATCAGCTCGGTGCAGGAGAGGAAATAAATGACTGAGGACTAAGGGATCATTGTTTTATCTATTTCTGCCCTTAGATATCTCCACCATCACCCTTATAAAAGGGGCAACACTTTTAGCTCGGGAGAGAGTTAGATACGGTTATGCTTTTATGTAATTTCTTTTAAGATCAAAAATTTAATCATCAAGTCTCGTTAAGAACTGGTTTATTGTAATTCCGCTCTATGCATTAATACAAACTTGGTTACTATTTCATCTTTGAGTCTGGAATAACTTCAAGTGGTGTACCCCTGGAGGCTAAGGGCCCGGCCCCGGAGGACACTTGCTCCTGTATTATTATGTTTGGTTTATGTGTGGTTTGCTTATCGACGTCATTTGGTAATCTGATGTGTTTTATAAGTTTACATCACATGCTCTGTTATGTTTAATTTATTAAGGCTTGTACAGACATAACTATTGTACTGACTCTGCATCATATTACTGTTCTTTTAGGAGTTGATATAATACTGCCAGTATTTACAGAATATTGTTACTGTTCCATTACAGAGCCTTTGTGTTGTGCACTTGTTCATTAACATTATGGAATTCATCTTGGAAGTTATGTTCTTTGCAATTGTTGGATTTATGAACAATGTTGTTCTATTTTTAAATGCAGTTGTATTCTTTCTAACTGAGATCGATACTTGGATCAGATTACTATTTAGGTGTGCTGTGTGCAAGCGTTGTTCCATAATTTATCAGTAATCAGTGCTGTCCCATTGGTGTGTGTTATTCAATCCGCCCTTAAGAGTGAAAGATTCTTGTTTGATTCTTGTAGATTATGATTAATGCATTTGATCTGATAGAATAAGATGTTACTGCTTGTGAGATTTAGTTTTTGTTCTATTGCTTAGCTGTTGTTCCATTTCAGATTTTCTGTTCAATTTCTTAATTGTTGTTCCATTTCTTATTTTCCGTTCCATTTCTTGGTGTTGGCGTGAAGAATGATCTCAGGCTGTAGTGAGCATTGACATCTACTGTCCGGCTCCCAGATCAATGATCTGTTCTCTTATTTACTTTTCCATCAGTTTCCAAAGGGATGGTTTATTGCTACCGAACCCTTGACTAATAAGTTGCTTAGTATTTTGAATGTGTGATTTAATCTTTTGAAGTAGTTAAGCTGTAGAAAAGCATCCATTTACTCTTGTATTTCTGAACATTGTACTACTAGCATTACTCTGGCGAATGATAGCCTCAGACTGAGACACTCTTTGAAATAACAAAACGTTCCTGGATTGACATATTAATGTGAGGTAATTAGAGGTGAAAGAGACCCTTTTTATAGCTCTACATTTTGGCGCCGTTGCTGGGGAAAGAGTGTAGCCATTTGTTCTTTTTTTCAGAGTAGTGTACGAACTCGCTAGGGAAGAATTGGATTTTAAAAATGGAAGGTAAGAACCTACGTGTGGAGCATCTAAAAGCCCTGCTCCTTTTCCCACTTTCCTATAGATTTTCTGCTGTTTTGTTTGAGTAGAATTTAGTAGTTAATTTGAGTGCATGACTAAGCAGAAAAAGCCAGAAAAAAATTCCAAACCTCTACCCAAGCCAGAAAAAGCTAAGGGGCCAGTGACCCTTGGCCGACCAATCTTCATAGATGAAATCTACAAGAAAGCAGAATCTCAGCCCTCAGTAGGACCCACGAAAGTCATTTCTAAATAGCCTACTAGTTCCCTTCAGGCCACAGGATCACTATATATAGCCTTTGTTGAGGTGCATAGTCAAACTGAAGAGCAGGACTTTCAAGAAATTGAAAATTCTACTCCAGAACTATTGCAGGAACAGAATTTCAGTAATCTTTGTGAAGGAGGAGGAGAGAGAGGGGAAACTGAGGAACCAAGATATCCTCTCGAGACAACTCAACCATTGAATGGCCTAGACAAGGGAAGTGCTGCAAAAATCATATTTGAAGAAACTCAATCTCCTCAAACGTTAGGCACTCTCATTATCCCAGATAGAGGAAGTGCTATTAAAACTATCCCTATTAAATCCATTCCCTCTCAACCTAGGAATACCCTCCTAGATATCCCAGAAGGTTATTGGCATATATTTGACCCAATGGCTCAAAACCAGCCAAACACCCAAACCTCTACATTACAATACCCCATAGTGGATTTCGTAGCAAATGCGCCTATGAAAGAAATCCCTCTTCAACATATCCCTGCATTCCATGGTCTTACATCAGAAGACCCAAATGCATTTTTATTTGAATTTGATGTACTGTGCAGGGGATATGATTACACCACCGACCCCCAGAAACTGAAACTATTTCCCTCTACATTAAAAGGGGTTGCTTTAAGATGGTTTATGGGATTAGGTGGCAGGGTTATAAATAACTGGGATCAAATGAAAGAATCTTTTCTAAAAAAATATCAGGACTATTGCAGGTCTAGAGAACTGAAGGACGAAATATTCCAGATGACAGCTAGACCAAACGAAACATTAGAGGAGTATGTGGAATGTTTTCAGTATAATCTTCAAAGATCTCCTTATGCATCACTACCTTTACCTGATAATGTGTTAAAAACAACATTAATAAGGGGCATGAAGGAACAATGGATTGAAACATTAAACATTATGGGAAAAGGAGATATTTATCAAGAAAGTTTTGCTGACATTATTGATTTATGTATCAGGAGCTCGAGAGGCAGCACAAGATTAAAACTGGCAGAACATGATCGGTTTGTAAGAGATAATAAAATTTTGACAGAAGGAGTAATGCGTGTAGAAATTGGAAATTTATTGGAAAATTTTAAAACTGATATACTAGGGACACTAACTAGACAACTTGATATTATGCAGGCCAAACAGAAGAAAATGGAGGCAGAACAGAATTTGGTAATCTTCTGTCCCCGATGAAGGAAAAATCATAGCCATAAGGAGTGTCCACTGGATGCAGTCCAAACATGCGCCATCTGCACAAAAGATCACCGTATGGAAAGTTGTCCCTCACTTCCTGGATTGAAAGCAGTATATAAGGAAGAAGAAGAAGAGCCAGAATCGGTGTATTTGCTCAACCAACTCCATAAGTGGCAGCGGAGACAATCTGGTATGTTTCCAAACCGAACTTCTTATTTTCAGCCCCCACAGTGTAATGCTCAACAATATAATATGTGGCAAAGTCAATCCCAATCCCCGTTTCCAAACTGGTCACCGCAGTCGTTTCCTTCCTCAAACCCGTGGCTGAATCAGGCAAGCCAATCTGGTTGGTCGAATCTTCCTTATACTCCACCATATTGGCAAAGTAACTCATACCCACCACAATGGATTCCCCCTACTTCACAAAGTTCAGCCTGGCAGACAAACTAACAGAGACCGATGCATAAGCCAGTAGGAACTATTTCTCTCCCTCAACCTACACTGCCAGCCTTACAACAAAATCCCCAGTCTAATCTGAGACCGCAACTCCCAGCCCAACCCAACCCCAATCCAAGTAACAGACCAGTCCAATCTGTCCAAATCATAGAAACACAAGAGGTAGGAGCTGATCTGAGGGAGTGTAATAATCTTCAGTTAAGATCTGGGCGTATTATTGAAACTAAGGGAGATAAGACAATTCAGGTTCAAGATCAATTACCCAGAGAACATCTATCACAAGAAGAGGATGTGAATAAACAACAAACTCATAATCAAGCAACCACACCCTCTCCCCTATTCCCAGAACGATTAGTCATACCTCGACCTATACAATATCCTGATATTTACATTCTGGGAGAATTACAAAATTTGTACATAAAAATTCCATTCCTCCAAGCCATTCAAGACATCCCGATATACACAAAAACTATCAAAGAATTCTCCATAAAGAAACCAAGGAGGAATATAACAAATAATCCAAGAGTCCAAGTAGTCGGCACTCTATCTGAATTACTATTAGGAAAAGAAACACCCATTAAAAACAAATACCCAGGAAATCCAATTGTAACTGTCCAAATTTATGGTTAGACCCTGTCCAATGCCTTAGTTGATCTAGGAGCTGCAATCAATATCTTAACAACCACTGCTTGCCAAAAGCTAGGCATTACATCTGTAGAACCCACCTCTACCTTGCTAGAATTGGCTGACCGATCTTTGGTTAGGCCGGAGGGAACACTACATGATGTCATGGTCTCTGTTGATTCCTAGGAATATCCAACCGGTTTTCTGATAATAAATCCCAAAACCCGACTTGATGGACATCCATTGATTTTAGGTAGACCTTGGCTTGCCACTGCCGATGCTTATATTGGCTGCTAGCAAGGAAATATGACCATAACCAGAGGACCAAATATCAAGAACTTAGTTCTATATCCTCCAGCACAGCCAAGTGTCACAATAATCAAAACTAATAAGCACCCTGTATCATACCTTACTGATAACATTAGATCTCCATTAACTATAAAAGAGGCACTTTATTTCAAAGACCAAACAGAAGACGATGCCATTAATAATTTCATTAGTCAAACTGAACTCACATCCCGCACACAATGTCATATGATAGAAGCACCATTTGATAATGAATTAGAACAAGATCCTCTGAAAGATACACATGATCAAACAATACCTGTTGCTTCTGTTGCAAATAGTAAAATTGTGGAAATTGAATCGGGAAAAACCTTAAATATTAATGCCAACCTCACACCCGAACAAGACATGGAGCTCATTCATTTGTTAAGGAAATATAAAGAAGCATTTGCATGGGACTACCCTGATATGAAAGGAATTGACCCCCAATTATGTACACACCATATTTATATAGAAAAAGATGCGAGACTTGTTTGTCAGCCTCAAAGGAGACTTAATCCTCATCTAAAAGATGTGGTAAAAGCCGAACTTTAAAAACTTTTAGATGTCAATTTCATCTATCCTATCTTTGATAGTAAATGGGTCTCTCCGCTTGTGGTGGTACCAAAAAAGAATGGGAAATGGAGAATCTGTGTGGACTACAGAGAGCTAAATAAAGCAAGACAAAAAGACCACTTCCCTCTCCCATTCATCGACCAAGTATTAGACACTTTGGCAAGAAATAAATTCTTTTCTTTCCAGGATGGCTTCAGTGGATACAATCAGATTCGGATTTCCCCTGAAGACTAAGACAAAAACTACTTTTACTTGTCCTTGGGGAACATTTGCCTACCGAGTTCTACCTTTTAGCTTATGCAATGCTCCTGCCACATTCCAAAGGGCTATCCTTAGCATTTTTGTAGATTTAAGAAATGAACGACTTGAAGTATACATGGATGAATTTACACCATACGGAGATGATTTCGATCCAGCATTGGATACCCTATAAGAGGTCCTACAACGCTGCATTGCTACCAGGCTTCGTTTAAGCCACGAAAAATGCTATATAATGATGACTGAAGGACTTATCCTAGGACATTATATTTCAGCAGCTGGCATTCAGGTAGACCCAGCCAAAATCCAAATAATTTTGCTTATTCCCACTCCTACCACTCAAATAGAGGTACGCAGTTTTCTTGGATTTTCTGGTTATTATAGGAGATTTATAGAACATTATTCGTACATTGTTGCACCTCTGTATGCACTAACTGGTAACGTTGATTTTTTTTGGACAGAAAAATGTGAACATTCTTCCCAGGATCTGAAGAATCTTGTGTCCACAGCCCCAGTCCTTCAAGGACCAAATTTGGATTTGCCATTTTAGATATCATCTGATGCCTCAGATACAACCATTGGAGCAGTCGTTGGGTAGGAAGAGAATAAAAAACCATATGCAATTTACTACATCAGCAAAAATTTATCCCCTGCTGAATTAAACTACACTGTTACTAAAAAAGAATTTCTAGTTGTAATACATGCTGTCAATAGGTTTAGACATTACATTACTGGATATCCTATTATCTTGTACATAGATCATTCTGCCATAAAATATCTATCAAACAAGCCTATCACAAATGGCAGAATAACTGGATGGCTGATTTTATTGCAGGAAATTGATATTACAATCAAGGATCGACCTGGCAAAGAAAATCTTGTAGCTGATTTTCCCTCAAGAATGCCAAAGCCAATCGATGCAGCAGCAGTTGAAGACCAATTTCCAGACGAGCATCTATTTTTTGTGGTTGTTCAAACACCCTGGTATGCTGATGTTGCCAATTACCTAGCAGTAGGTAAATTACCAAAGCATCTAACCCCTAATGAGCGGAAACAGATTGTTCAGTGGAGTGCTCGATTTTCTTGGATTGGGGGCTATTTGTTCCACACAGGGGCAGACATGCATATCAGGAGATGAGTTCGAGAAGATGAAATCTCTGACATTTTAAAAGCCTGCCATGATGAACCATGTGGTGGACATTTCGCCGATCGCAGAACTGGACATAAAGTGCTGCGGACAGGGTATTATTGGCCCACGATTTTCAAAGATGCAAAGAAATTCGTCCAATCCTGTGACAGTTTCTAGAGAGCAGGACGCCCTGGTTAGTCTAATGAGATGCCTCTGAAACCATAGCTAGTCATTGAACCATTCGAGCGATGGGCTCTTGATTTCGTTGGACCAATTAACCCATCATCAAACCAGAAAACATATATTTTGGTGGAAATAGAATATGTCACCAAGTGGGTTGAAGCAGAGGCATTGCCAAGAGCTACAGAGGACTCTACAGTTCCTGTTCCATCTATTTGTACGTTATGGCATTCCAAGGGAAATAATTACAGACGGTGGACCACAATTTGCTGGGAATAGAATAACTGCAACACTCAACAACTATCATGTCCAGCATAAAATCACTACATACCACCCACAGGCAAATGGGCAGGTAGAAAGCAGCAATAAAATAATAGAAGCAATCCTAACGAAAACCATTGCATCACATAGACATGATTGGGCTGCCAGACTACTTGAAGCATTGTGGGATTACAGAACAACATGGAGAAGCACCATTGGTTACTCACCTTATCAATTAGTGTTTGGAAAACAACCCATTTTCCCCATATAATTCGAAATCCAAACATTACAAACAGCACAGGAAGTTGGCTTAGATCTAACCGAGGCACAAATTAATTGATTATAGCAGATCAATGAGCTGGACGAAATTAGCCTCTCTGCACTTCAAAACACTACCCTGATCCAACAGCAGCGAGCTAAATGGCATGATGCTCTCATTAAAAATAAAGTCTTCCACAAAGGAGACTGGGCTCTTTTGTACGAATCCAAGTTTTAGGACTTCCCCGGGAAACTCCGGACTTGTTGGTTGGGACCATATGAAATCCAGAAGGTACATGACAATGGGACCCTTACACTAATAACTATTGACGGTTCTGGATATGCCTTCAAGGCAAATGGCCACCGAGTTCGTCTCTATCGCAAACCACTCACTCGGGAGTCCTTCTACCAACAGCTACGCCGAGACTCTGATATGGAGATTTTGGGGGAGGAAGAGAAGTCTTCCTCACCTGTAATTCATTAAGGAATTTATTTCTTTTTACAGTTTGTACATAATTTCTTTTCTTGAATCATTTTTGTACATATTTTTGAATCAACGTTTTGCTGTTATTATTTTTGCTGTTCCTTTTTTTTCAAAAGAACAACATTTTCTTCTGGCTGTTCCTTTTTCAAAAGAGCAACCCCCTTTGGATCAGCCGTAATTTTGTTGTAATTTGGTTCTTTTTCTTTATTTTTTTGTTCTGCTATTCCTTTTCCAAAGGAACACAATTTTTTTGATTTCTGACGTTCCTTTTCCAAAGGGATGGCATTTGTGTGTTTTTGCTGTTCCTTTTCCAAAGGAACAACATTTTTTACTTTTGTTGTTCCTTTTCCAAAGGAACATCGTTTTTTATTTCTACTGTTCCTTTTCCAAAGGAACGGAATTTTTGTGTGTTTTTCTGTTCCTTTCCAAAGGAACAACATTTTTGATTTCTGCTGTTCCTTTTTCAAAGGAACGACATTGGTGTGTTCTCTTGTTCCTTTTACAAAAGAACAACGTTTTTTATTTCTGTTGTTCCTTTTCCAAAGGAACGGCACCTGTGTGTTCTGCTGTTCCTTTTCCAAAGGAACGACATCTGTGTGTTCTGCTGTTCCTTTTCCAAAGGAACAACATTTTCCATCTTTGCTATTCCTTTTTCAAAGGAATGGCATTTGCATTTTCTGCTGTTCCTTTTCCAAAGGAACAACATTTGTGATCTTTTGTTGTCCCTTTTTTGAAAAGGAACACCACTTTCATGCTTTTGCTCTCCCTATGAAACAACTTGTTCCTTTTGCTGTTCTAAATTGAGGATGCTTATTGCTCCTGTTCTTTCAAGTCTTTTAGAATACAGCTATGCACTTATGCAATGGATACAAAATCACAACATACTGAAATCAGTCAATCATAAATCGCTATCTTTATAAGAAATTGCTCTGAATTGGTAAGAGGACAAAAGGAAGGACACGCTTATTTATCATCTTTTGTTGTCATTGTTCTACTAATTCTGCTCTGATTGGTTATCTTTATCATGTTGATCTCTTTTAATCCTCTTTGATTATTATTTAGGAATAAGAGAAAAGGGTTTATATCTTCCTGTTGAGATGTTAAGACTTATTCCACCATTCCTACTCTTAAGGAGTGTTGAACCACCCTTTGTGTATAAATAAGGGAAAGTAATTTATGAAAAATAAAGAAAAAAGAGAAAACATGACTTATAAGTTGTCAAATGCAGGATAGGGGATCTTATCAAGAGCCAGCCTACCATGATCATGAGGACGAAAGCGAAGTGGCATTCCCACTATGGCTACCACACCAGGGATATGGTCCAAAAGGTATATCAAATAAACAACCCTTGGAACAGGAGGTTTCATCACGAGCCGACCTGCCCACTTTTCATTCCTTCCTCATGAATGGCATTATGGCTAACTGGTCACCAAGCCAGCATAATGGCCTACATTTTGACATCACAACATTTCCTAAGCATAGACAAAGGATCATGGTTCCATGGGTGAAATAAACAACTCTGCCAAGGTTATGGACACATGTCAGCAATAGAGCACTGTTAATGGTATTGAAGTCACATTATTTACATCAAAAGGTAGCTATTAGCACCCTTTTGTTTCTTATACCTTAGTAATCAATCATATATTATTTCCCGAACCATATGATGCATGGACATCTATTATTACCAATAATGACAGAACAATTGACAATGACCGCATGAGACTCTGTTTCCATGGCAGATGTCCTATCCCCAAGCCTCGCATCATATCAAAGTAGTTTCTTACGTATTAAGCGATCCAACTCTACGCCTCGATTTCGGTAATTTGCTACTTTTGCAAACATGGCATATTGCCACACACTGTTCCTTTATGACTCTGCTTCAGAGCGGGCGCTGCTCCTTTATTTGACGGCTGGGACAGCCTATCACATTGCGGGGGGGAGGTTAACCTCATCATTCCCTGGATTACGTGTCAGCCCACTATTCGAGAAGTTGTGTACTGGGGTATAGCATGGCTCAACAGTATACTATTTTTTTTTTTTTTTTTTCCACGAACTTGCTGTTCATAAGCCATTTCTATTGTATACTCTACAACATTACATTTTGAACAAGTCTTGCTACTGTCAACCTCTCTGTGTTTCAATAGAACGAACAGATGTCGTTCCATTGAGAGTTTACAGCAAAACCATGGGAGTTAGATTGATTCGGAGAGAACCACAGGTGTTAACAGCCTTTGCTGCTACCCGGGAAATACTAGCAAGAGCAGGGTGGCTGACTTATCTCAACTGCTTGCAGGAGTCTAACGAGACTGTGGCAATTGAATTCTTGCAGAACTTGCAAGAAGATCACTCCACAGTGGGGGGGAGACGCATAGCAGTCACTGACGACATAATTGCAGAAGTCTTGGGACTGCCAGCCACTGGACCTGTATGGACGTTAAAAAAGGAAAGATTGCAGAAGATTATAGAAATCTTCCAGGACGAAGGCTAGAGCCTGGCAATTAGAGGAAAGGGGGTTCTACCAGCAGCATTAGGAGAGTCGTGGGTGCAATTGGCAAAGACCATTCAAAGCTACATCACCTGTGAAGGTAGAAAAAGCCTGGTAAGACCACGACATCTCAAACTCTTAGCTGCACTAAAGAAAAAATGCTCTGTAAATTTACC
This sequence comes from Pinus tabuliformis, assembly GCA_031772625.1. NCBI lineage: Eukaryota > Viridiplantae > Streptophyta > Pinopsida > Pinales > Pinaceae > Pinus > Pinus tabuliformis. The sequence continues at coordinate 510,043,214 of CM062805.1, forward strand.
TGCATTTTTGAATTCATTACTTCATGATGTTGCACGGAGCATAAAAAAGCCACTGCATGTAGAGTCAGTTGTTAGTCATCATGGGTTAATTTGGTTAATAGTCAACCATAGCCTCACCTAGCAGCAGAGCAGCTGGGAAGAGCTAATTGCCATGATAAATGGGGGATTGACTGCACCATCCCCAAAACGTAAACATGCGACCAGTACACCCGAGTGTCCAGAAAAATGTAAACATGCCACCAGTACACCCAAGCGTCCAAAAAAACGCAGGAAATCTGTAAAGCGTAAACATGCCGCGGGTACACCCGAGCGGCCATAAAAATGCAAGAAATCGGTCTGGCTAGCATGGCTACGAGGGAGGCTGGAGAAGCCCCAAGAAAACACCAGCCAACCAATAGAAATAGAAGATGAGCAACCCCCATGGCCAGAAGGGGAGGACGATGAGAAAGGAGTGCAAGAAGAAGAAGAAAAAGAAGAAGAGGCCGAGCAATCTGAAGCTGAAGAAGAAAACGAAGAAGAAGCCGAGCAATCTGAGCAGGAGGAGGAAACGAAACAACATGAAGGTAGCCCATTGCAGGACCCAGTGGGAGAAGATGAATTGGCCGAAGTTTTGGCCAATATGGCCAACCTTCCAGTCCATCAGACCTCCATGCCGAAAAGAAACCCCAGGAGGAAAATGCACCTGAAGAATCACATGCAAAGGAGGTAGAAGAAGACAATCTTCCTGTTCATGATGAAAAGATGATAGGAGATGCTGAACAAGAACAATCCGTTCCTAACCAGAAGACACCAGAAGAAATTCTGGAGGAAACAGGGGCAGAAAGAGAGGTTGCCCAAGAAATAACAGAATCAGTTAGGGTTCTTGCCCCGAAACAACCAGAGAAGAACAGTGAAAAAACACCCGAGAGAGAAAATTTGGGAATTAGTCACAGTCCAGGCCGCAGTGAACAGCCTGATGTTCCTTCTAAGGAAATTGTGGAAATTAGGGAATTTCAAAAGGAACAACAGAGGTTACTAGATATAATAGTCCAGCTCCACCACTAGATTAGGATTCTAAAAGCAAGGCAAAGGGTAAAAAGGACTTCGAGAAGGAAAAATGTGACCACTCTAGCAAAACCCCTCCAGGCAAAGGGGCAGAGGACCAGAATCCATCCTGTTGTTCAAAACCCTGTTGAAAACAAGGCTGCTAGTCCAAATGATGCTGAGAAACAGACTGTTGTTCCAATTGAAAAGGAATAACAATGGACTTATATCCACGTTAAGATAGAAATGGATGACATGTTGACCTGCGATAAGGAAATTCAGACGGAGGCACCACTTTCGGGAGTGATAAGGTTATGAACTCAAAGCAACGCAATAGGAAAGTTCAGGTAAAACTCCCGGACTCCACTACCGCATGGAAAAGAGATCAAAAAACGGTAACCCTATGAAAGGGTTTGAAGCAAGCTCAGTAAGAAGCAGAAAAGCTTAGAGAGAAAATGGTCCCTCGAGAAAAGTACGAAGAGCTACAACAGCAGCTTAGGAATGTCAATCTATCCGAAAGCCAAGCCTTTGAAGGGTGGCGAAGGGAACAAGAGAAATTCGCGAAGGTAACTCATAGGTTAGATATAGTTATCAAGTAGATGGATACCTTGTGTTCTTTATACAATGACGTCCTAGCATGTAGAGCCCCTGCTAAGAATTATGCCTTGTTTTTACTGTAATGGTATTTGCAATAAAAAATAAAGGCTGTTAAAGCAGGTGCTCCTATACAAATTGACACCGTCAATGATTTTATAGACTGCTGTAAGCACTACGAGGTAAAAGTCCAGAGACTACTGTGTGAGTTCTATTTACATAACCTTTTATTAGACCAGGAGACCGAGTTGAACCCTGGCCCTTTTGTTTGGGATATCCAATTGCAGACATTTATTTCATTTGGAGTTAATCAAATTAAATGGCTTAAAGCCTATAATACTTTCCAAAGGCAAGAAAACGGATTAGATTTGTGGGTAAGGGCTGAGCCTAGGGATCCAGTACAGTTGTGGAGAGCACATAGAAACCTCATGAAGACTCCAGGTGTAATTGAAGCATTAGGACCCATGCATGAGGCACTCATTCGACAGGGATTAGAATAGTTTTTCTCTATCAAAGACCCTACCATTGATGCAACTAAACATCGGTATTAAATCTCTAATCCAAATATCCAACTCAGGGAACCATTTAAGTATGATAATTTTAAATTAGCTACCAACCACTTGCACCTCTATGGCGAAATCGTTTTGAGGGCAGGGCCATCCTGGTTAGGATATAGCTTCCGGAGTCCAATTATTTGGCACCCTACACCCAGATACCAAGCCCTGTATGAGATTCCTGAGGGTCAGACAGGCCATTTCTTTGAATACCTAGTTACGCATCATGGTTGTAGGCCTCCTCATGAGATTCCATCTCCAGCCTATTCTCTCACTGCCTTACATGTCAACTACAATGTTTTCATGAGGGCATGAAACAGGGTAAGCAGGGAGGTATGTGGAGTATTAAAGAAGGTATGTTTTTGATGATTATTTCAGTATCTTTTCATTAGAACTTACAAAGATTTTGCATCATGAACTAGGAAAATGATAAAGAATTGTAATAAAATATGTGAGATTAATATGCAAGATGAAACCACTGACAACTACCATTTCCTTATGCAGGAAGGAGAAAAAACGAGAAGTTGCCATTCCAAAGGAAAGGACAAGGACGAGTTAACCATTGCCCCTTTGATGGGAGACCGTATGCAAACAAGGAAAAGAAAATCAAAGCGAATCAGCTTGGGAAAGGAAGTGGAGATATCAGCTCGGCGCAGGAGAGAAAAGAAATGACTGAGGACTAACGGTTCAGCGAATCCCTCAGGATCCTTGATCCTGAGGGATCACTGTTTTATCTATTTCTGCACTTAGATATCTTCGTTGTCACCCTTATAAAAGGGGCAGCACTGTTAGCTCGGGAGGGAGTTAGCTACGGTTATTCTTTTATGTAATTTCTTTTAAGATCAAAACTTTGATTATCGAGTCTCGTTAAGAACTGGTTTATTGTAATTATGCTCTATGCATTAATACAAACTTGGTTACTATTTCATCTTTGAGTCTGGAATAACTTCAAGTGATGTACCCCTGGAGGACACTTGCTCTTGTATTATTATGTTTGGTTTGCTTATCGACGTAATTTGGTAATCTGATGTGTTTTATAAGTTTACATCACATGCTCTGTTATGTTTAATTTATTAAGGTTTCTACAGACAAAACTATTGTATTGACTCTACATCATATTACTATTCTTTTAGGAGTTGATATAATACTGCCAATATTTACAGAATATTATTACTGTTCCATTACAAAGCCTTTGTGCTGTGCACTTATTCATTAACATTATGGAATTCATCTTGGAAGTTATGTTCTTTGCGATTGTTGGATTTATGAACAATGTTGTTCTATTTTGAAATGTGGTCGTATTCTTTCTAACTGAGATCGATACTTGGATCAGATTACTATTTAAGTGTGCTGTGTGCAAGCACTACTCCATAATTTATTAGTAATCATCGTTGTCCCATTGGTGTGTGTTATTCAATCGTCCCTTAATATTGAAAGATTTCTGTTTGATTCCTGTAGATTATTATTAATGCATTTGATCTGATAGACTAAGATGTTACTGCTTGTGAGACTTAGTTGCTGTTCTATTCCTTAGTTGTTGTTCCATTTCAGATTTGTTCTTCGATTTCTTAATTATTGTTCCATTTCTTATCTGTCGTTCCATTTCTTGGTGTTGGCGTGAACAATGATCTCAGGCTATAGTGAGCATTGAAATCTATTGTCCGACTCCTAGATCCACGATCTGTTCTCTGATTTCCTTTTCCATCAGTTTCCAAAGGGATGGGTTATTGCTACCGAACCCTTGACTGATAAGTTGCTTAGTCTTTTGAATGTGTGATTTAATCTTTTGAAGTAGTTAAGTTGTAGACAAGCATCCATTTACTCTTGTATTTCTGAACACTGTACTACTAGCATTACTCTGGAAAATGATAGCCTCAGACTGAGACACTCTTTGAAATAACAAAACGTTCCCGGATTGACATATTAATGTGAGGTAATTAGAGGTGAAAGAGACCCTTTTTATAGCTCTACAAGAGCGAATAAATTATTGTGTTCTCGTAGTAACTACACCAGGGTATTGTCCACACGTACTGGTAGTGGAGAAACACCATAGATGAAAGATCATACTATGATCATCTTAAACTAACAAATATATATTACCCTCTCCTAGATCTAAATAATTGTGATTTGGTAAGTTTGGTGAATGTGTTTTGTCGAGAAAATGAATAAAAGAACTATATCAATAACCTGGTCAAATGGGGAAGCCAAGGTAACTGATATGGTGAATCAATACTTCCTAAAAGTTTGATACCTTACACTTAAATATAATACCTAAATAGAGAAGTTGGAGTTCTACCAATGTGTTGCCAAGTGTTGTTGCAATGACAAAAACCGTCCAAAATTTTTCTTACACTTGACTTTTGGAGCCTACTAAGGATATTTTGGCCTATCATTCCAAGGTCACTGTAGGTTTTAACCATGTACAGAAATTACCTACATACGAATTCTAAAACATAGAAAAAGAACAACGCAAGAGCATAACACATAAAACACATATACATAGAGATTTTCCCTTGGATCCTAAAACCGGGACTACCAACTTGATTTTTCATTATTTTCTTTCAATGTTACAATACATATGTATACATGCCGAAGCATACAATACCATGGACTGAAAACCATCGCATCCAAAACCATGGACCAAAAACCATCTCATCCAAAACCATGTGCGAAAAACATGCACAAAACCATATGTAGGTCTTCCCAACCTAATATAGGTTCCAAAACCAAAAATTTTCGTGGCGCTACACAATCGTTGCACTAAAGGGGGGGCTCCACCCCCCTTATAACCCCCCAGTTAACTGCGTGGGTTAGCCATGGAAAGAATATAACACAACCCAACATTCTCCCACTTGTTGTTTTCTTTCCATAGGGGGCCACAAGAGATCTTAGTCATTTATCTAGCCCTACAACGCCCATTGTTTCTCTACACCAAGAGAACTTCTCAGAGCTCATAGTTTTTTTCAATGCATCTATAGTATTCTTCATAGTGTCCACCTTTACCAGCAACACCTTTTTGTCTTCTATCATATCCCTCACAAAGTGATACTGAACATCAATGTGGTCTGTCTTCGAATGGTAAGCAAGGTTCTTTGCCAAGAAAATTGTACTTTGGCTGTCATAGTCTATCCTTATAGCTCCCTGTACTAACCCCATACTTGAACACAATCTCATCAACCAAACTACTTCCTTGCTTGCATGAGTGGCTGCCATGTATTCTGCCTCTCTAGTTGATAGTGCCATTACAGATTGTTTCTTACTCATCCAACTGACTGCACCTCAAAATAGGTTAAACACATACCCACTTGTAGATATTCTCTGATCCAAATCTCCAGCCCCATATTCATCAACAAAGCCACGGATATCCAACACTTTTTCCAATCCTAGTCTTCCTTGGTAGCACAAACCATAATCACTAGTGCCACACAAATACCTGAAAACCCGCTTCACTGTTGTCCAGTGCTCCTTCCCTGGTTTTAACAGAAACCTGCTCAATACTCCCACAACATGTGTAATGTTTGGTCTAGTATAGACCATTGCATACATCAGACTACCGACTTCACTTTCATATGGAACACAAGACATATCCTCTTCCTCTTCTTGTGTCTTGGGACACTTTTCAACAGATAACTTTACACCTACAGTAATAGGAACCTTCACCGGTTTACTATCCTACTTATTAAACCTCTGTAATATTGTCTCAACATACTTCCTTTGGATTAACCATAGCTTCCTCTTTGTCCGATCTCTTCTAATTTCCATGCCCAAAATATAGTTTGCAGCACTAATATCTTTCATGTCGAATTTGGAGGACAAATGGTTCTTCAAATCCTGGATAATTTCTTTGTCGTTTCCAACTAGAAACATATCATCCACATGTAAGATCAGATAATCACACGGTCACGAATTAATTTAAAATACACACAGTGATCTAATTTTCTTCTGGTGAATCCAAGTCCCCATATAAATGTATCAAATTTCTGATACCATATCCTTGGTGATTGTTTTAACCCATACAAAGACTTATTTAACTTGCATACCAGTTCTTTTTTACCCTTCACCACAAAACCTTTAGGTTGCTTCATGTAGATCTCATCTTCCAGATATCTGTGAAGAAATGTTTTCTTCACATCCATCTATTCTACCTCAAAATCAAAAGCAGCAGCAACAAATAAAAGTAATCTAATAGAAGTTACCTTGGCAACAGGAGAAAAAATATTGCCAAAATCAATTCCTGGCACTTGGGAATAACCTTTTGCTACCAACCGAGCTTTGTATTTCTCCACCTTTCCTTCTTCATTTTTCTTCTTCTTGAACACCCATTTGCCACCAATGTGTTTCCTTCCAGCTGGCAACTCCACCATATCCCAAGCCTCATTTTTTTGCAAAGACTCCATTTCATCAACCATGGCCTCTTTCCACAGTTTTTCATCCTCTGAGTCTACTGCTTCCTTCACAGTTCTATGATCATCACTAGTAATAGATAAAGAAAAATTTGAACAAAAAGAATATGGAATATATCTTTCTGGATGACTTCTTTCTCGAACTGATCTTCTCACACCCGAAGTTTGTGGCTCTTCATCTTTTGACTCCTCGTCTGTTGTAGAGTCTGATTCTTCCTCCTTTAGCTCAAACTCTATCTTCTCAGGTTCCTTTGGTTGGACTTCATGTTTAATAACATATTTCACCTCTCTGAACACCACATCTCGGTTGTACACAACCTTCTTTGTTACTGGGTTCCAAAGCTTATAACCATTTAAACATCCTTATACCCAATAAATATGCATGTTTCAGATTTACTATCCAACTTGGTTCGTTTCTCCTTTGGAACATGTGCATATGCATCACATCCAAATACCCTCAGATGTGAAAGAGATGGTTTCCTACTAGTCCATACCTCTTGTGGAGTCTTATCCTTCAATGCTGATGAAGGTGATCTATTGACCAGGTAACATGTTGTCTCCACCGGCTCTGCCCAGAATTCGTGTCCTAACCTGGCACCACTGAGCATGGTTCTTGCCATTTCCATCAATGTTTTGTTCATTCTTTCTACAACTCCATTTTGCTGAGGTGTATATGGAGTAGTATTCTATCGTGCTATACCACACTTCTTACAGAATTCTTCAAATTCCTTACTGCAAAACTCTCCACTGTTATCTGTCCTTAGCACCTTTATCTTCTTCTCTGTCTGGTTTTCCACCAGAGCATTAAATTCTTTAAACCTGTCAAAGACTTCAGATTTCTTCTTAAGGAAACATATCCATGTATTCCTTGAGAATTCATCTATAAATGATACATAGTACATAGACTTACCCAATGATGGAACCTTCACAGGTCCAAACACATCACTTTGCACAAGCTCTAATATCTGTTTCACCCTCCTACCCCCCGATGGGAAACTCACCTGATTCTGCTTCCGATATACACAATTTTAATAGAAATCAAAATCCAGAGAGCTATTACTCATACCTTCTACCATACCTTTACCATGAAGTATTCGAAGGCCCTTCTCTCCAATATGTCCAAGCCTTTGATGCCAAAAGATGGTCTTCTCTCCAGAGACCACTAGATTTTCTACTCCACTTTCAGGAACCACAGAACTGTTGCACCCATCAACAACAGTGCGACCTTGCAGCTTGTACAGGGTTCCAATCCAAACTCCACCCATCAAAACCATTGCTCCCCAAATCATCTTGCAGGTATCCTTCTCGAACACTGTTTTTACACTTACATCATCCATCTTGCTTATAGAAATTAGATTTTTTGCCAATGCAAGAATAGGTAGAACACCAGGAAGTGTTGTAACCCTTCCACCTTGCAACTTCGACCTTACTTTTCTGCGACCAATGATTCTAGCCTTCCTATCATCCCTAAGAAGACATTGTTGGAAATAATACTGAGAGGGGGGGGTGAATCAGTATTATCAAGTCAAATATTTCCTTTTTCAATTCAGATGATATACACTACTTCTGTTAATAAAAACCGCGTATATACGCAACTACAGATAAAGAAACCCACGTATACAAAGCAGACTTATAATTTGATTTATCTTTCAGTTGTCAGTTATTAATCTATGTATCAGAAGCAAATAAACAGTACCAAAATCAGAGTAGAAGACAGTCACACACAAGAACACAAGATATAAGGAGGAAACCCAATGTGGGTGAAAACCCCCTATTGCAATTCGTCTCTATCTTCTTTTTAATTAGAAACTTCTCTTTACAATGTTTTGTACTGGTGCAGTCTTTACCAGTACGCAGGCTGCAACCTGCAGAGAGATACAACTCTCTCTCGTTATCCAGCTTTCCTGGAAGGGAGCTCCAACCCCCTAAGTTCTTGTACTAGCTTGAGATACTAGTACGCAGGCTCCTACCTGCAGAAGGCTGCAACCTTCTCTTTGCTTTCAGGGACCTCGTTTCATTAATTTTTAGACTGGATCCACAAGTAACATCAATCAAACATCGAGAATTTCTACATAACCCAAACTCCTTTTCACCAATCAAAAGCTGAAACAAATAAGCACTTTTCTGACCACTGTACCCAGAACATAGTAACTATAATCAAACACCAATTCTGAACCCAGAACACTGCGGAAATAAAACAGAAGCAGCTAGAACATTAATCAAGATATATACGCTACTTCACTGTTCAGCAACCTACGTGTATATGCTTCTGTATCACAACCAACCTGCGTATACGCTTCTTTCATTCACAGAAAAAGCGTGTATACGCACCTGCAATTCACTGAACCTGCGTACAGATCTATAAGGGATAATTTATTCTTTTAAGCATTCAGAAATTAGTTAACCCAGATTTATAGATCAAGAGAGTGCCACATATAATAGATCAAAATTATACAGAGATACCAATGTTCAAGCCTTGAGATTTTGATCCGTCAATAGCCCTTATCCTTCTTGCGCTTAGGTTCCTCCCTTTTCAGATCTAGATCTGCTCCATAACCCGATCACACGTATTCCAGATCTAGCATAATATTAGATATTCAATAATTCAGATGGTGATTTGCGACATGATCTCCTTCCTCTTTTATAGTTTTAGGCCTTCCATAATACCACGGTCCAAAACCATAATAAACCAATACCAAGGGCCAAAACTTGGGGTCAACTCTTCTGACGAGATACCATGGTCCACAACCATAGGTTCAAATTCCAAGGACTAACAACTAAGGACCAAAAATAAGTTTCCCACCATGTACGCGCTTTTATGTGCATAAAAGTGCGTGTATATGCATACGTGACTTCGGAACGTATAAACCACGTGTATACGCGTATTCTGCAAGCTGTACCTACGTATACAAGATTTCCTTCATTCTAAGCATCTGAACTGAGATCTGTCACCAAAGTGAGTTGCCATCAAGGACAACACCTGTACCATAGCGCCATACCTGTGCCAAAATGCCAACAATCTCCCCCTTTGGACTTGATGGCAACCCCAAGATCCTCAAAGTCCTTCTCCCCCTTTGTCATCAAGGGCAAAGTGCTGTGCTCCCCTTGAGTACATGCTGATATCTCTGCTCTGTTGTGGTGAACATGCTCCCCCTGACAGTAGGCAATATCTACAAAAGATGTTTTTCAAGAAGAACCATGACTTATACATCATAAAAGACCTTCCTAGCACCAAAAGACTCAATACATACAACCATTACCCAACCAAGTGGGGATACATCATAAATTTACATATGACAACCAAACATTTCATCTTCATCCCAGGCATAGTGGGGAAACCAATATAGGCTGTTACATGACCTTGACACCATGAAAGAGATACCACAAAAGAGATATATGACATAGAGATGAGATATCAAGACTATGCAAATCATCAATAACTACTATCAGCAGCATCTGTCAATCACTGTACAAATCAGCAATCATGTTCTCCTTCTGATCTTCTTTCTGCAGCTGATCCACCTGAATCAAAAACAGCTTGAGTACTAGAATCAAGATCTTATAAGGTAATGCCAACAATGCATTATTAGAAGATTATCTGCTCCCCCTGAACCTGTGCCTGATGGTCTCTGACAGACCCATCTCAGACTCTCTCCAACCAGAGTCTGCCCTTGTTGATTTTCTTCAGAACTCCATATACGCGACTGCACCTGCATAAATCGGCGTATGTACGCAGATACCCCTCATCCAACTCGCGTACACCAACTTTTGTTTGGAATATACAAGCTTCAACAGCAGGATGAAGCATCAACGACTCCCAGCTTCTGTCTGAGATATTCAAAAGTTTCCCTGGGCAGTGGTTTGGTGACTATATCAGCAACTTGTTCCTTAGAAGGAACATACTCCAATTTGACCTTTTGTTCCAACACTTGTTCCCGGAGAAAGTGATACTTGATTGATATGTGCTTGGTCTTTGAATGCATGACTGGGTTCTTTGAAATGCTTATTGCACTTGTATTATCACATAATATAGAGACAGGTGGAGTACAAGTGATTTGAAAATCCTGCAAGATTTGCATCATCCAAAGGAGTTGTGTGCAACAAGATGCAACAGCCACATATTCCGCTTCAGCTGTAGATAAAGCAATCAAACTCTGTTTCTTGCTGAACCAAGATACTAATCTGGAACCCTTAAAGAATGCACCGCCACTTGTGCTCTTCCTATCATCCACGCTTCCGGCCCAATTTGCATCTGTGTAAGCATGAAGAGTGAGATCTGTATCTCTAGGATACCATAAGCCATAGTTTTGAGTTCCTTGAAGGTATTGAAGATTCTCTTGACTGCCTGAAGATGAGTTTCCTTTGGGTTGGCTTGAAACCTTCCAACTATTCCCACTGCATGCATAATATCTGGTCGGGTACCTGTCAAAAAAAGCAAACTCCCAATCATGGATCTATAGGTTGGTTGATGCACTGCTGCTGATTCATCATTTGTACTGAGGCTACATCCTGTAATCATGGGGGTACATACAGGTTTCGAATCTTCCATGCCATACTTCTTCAGAATCTGCTTGAGGTACTTGGTTTGAGACAAGAAGATACCGCCTTCATTTTGTTGGATTTGCAATCCAAGAAAGTATGTCAGTTCTCCAAGCAAGGAAATTTCGAATTCTTTCTGTATCACCAAGGCAAAGCTTTGACTCATAGCTTCTTCATTGCTTCCAAAGATAATATCATCTACATACACAACAAGTATTAGCAATTTGTTATTTTTAATTTTTATATAGAGATTGCTATCTGCTGATCCTTTTGAAAAACCTTGTTGATGAAGGTATTTGTCCAACCGATAGTACCAAGCCCTTGGAGCTTGTTTAAGCCCATAGAGAGCCTTTTTAAGTCTGCATACAAGATTTGGATCATTTCCAAGGATAAATCCATCTGGTTGCTCAATGTACACTTCTTCTTCTAAGTCCCCATTCAAAAATGCTAACTTCACGTCCATTTGAAATACTTTGAATTTTTGAAAGCTAGAGAGGGCAAGGAACATTCTGATGGCCTCAAGTCTAGCTACGGGAGCAAAAGTTTCTTCAAAGTCTATTCCTTCCTGTTGAGCATACCCTTTGCAAACAAGCCTGGCCTTGCTTCTAATAACTTCCCCATTTTCATTCAACTTTTTCTTGAAGATCCATTTTGTTCCTATGACATTCTTATCTTTCTGTCTAGGAACCAACTCCCAAGTGTTGTTCTTTTCGATCTACTCAAGTTCTTCATCCATTGCCTTGACCCAGCATTCATCTTTGCACGCCTCTTTTACATTTTGTGGTTCAGTGGAGGAGAGCAACGCCAAATAGCTTGACGCTTCTGCAATTGTTCTTCTAGTTTGTACACCTGCTTCTTTCTGCCCCAAAATCTGAGATTCTGGATGATTCTTCTGCACATACCTAGATGGAGTCTTCTCTTCTATCCGTATCTGTTCCACTGGTGCCTCTTGAGGTTCTTCTTCATCATCAGTTTGATTTGGAGGGTAGTCTTCATCTTCTTCTTCATAATTTACTTGCCTAAGCACGTTTCCTTTTTCATCAACCACAACATCAATGCTGTCAACAATTCTTCCAAGTCTTTTATTGTAACATATATATGCTTTGCTGTGGGGAGAATAACCAAGAAGAATGCCTTCATCAGCTCTAGGTTCAAACTTGCCAAGATGTTCATCATTATTCTTAATGTAGCATTTGCTTCCAAAAATTTTGAAATGTTTTACCGAGGGAGTCTCACCATACCAAAGCTCATGAGGAGTTTGAGTGCTATTTACCCAGACATTTGTTTTGTTGAGAATAACCACCGCAGCATAAGCCGCTTCACCCCAGAAGGTTGCGGGAGTTCCAGACTCATCAAGCATAGCACGAGCCATTTGTTGAACCGTTCTGTTCATTCTTTCCACTACTCCATTTTGTTGAGGAGTCCTAGCTGTAGAGAATTCCCTTCTTATTCCATGTTCTTCACAGAAATCGAAAAACTCATTTGAGGTAAACTCCCCACCTCTATCAGACCTGAGGCATTTAATTTTGCGATCTGATTCGTTTTCAACCAATGCTTTGAAAGATTTGAATTTTTCGAACGCTTCATCTTTGTGCTTCATCAGTCCTATCCAAACCATCCTGGAAAAGTCATCAATGAATAATATAAAGTATTCTTCTCCTCGAGGTGACCTTTTCCTAGATGGACCACATACATCTATATGAACTAGCTCAAGAGGCCTGCTAGCTGATCCTTCCTTCTCAGGAAAGTTAGTTCTGGTTTGCTTACCAAACTGACATGATTTGCATATGGTGTTGTCTAGAACTTTGATATCTGGAAGACCACGAACTGCCTGGTATTTGCATGCTTTCCTTATTTGTGAAAAGCTTAGATGTCCCAACCTCTGGTGTCATAACCAGTGTTCATCATCCTTGCTCAAATAGCATTGTTGTTGTCCTTCTTCAAATATGTATAGATTATTTGGAGTTCTTCTACCTTTGATCATTGTTTCACCTGTATCAAGATCACGAACACGACATCCATTTGATCTAAATATTACCTCGGTTCCTTGATCGCACATCTGGCTGACACTCAGAATATTATGCTTCAATCCATCAACATACAAAACATTTCCAGCTTTGACCTTTTCTTTGAACTGAGCAATACCTTTTCATTTTATGGCTGCAAGGGAATCATTTCCAAAAGAAACCTTCATCCCTTTTTCTAATGCAGTATATGATTCAAGTTTTTCTTTATCCCCTGTCATATGCTTCGAACATCCGCTGTCGATATACCATAGATTTTCATGTCCTTCTTCATAAAAAGCTATCCCACATCATTCTGGTTGTGGTTCCTTCATTCTCCATATTCTGGCATTTGAGGTTTGTTCCTTCTGAGTTGTCTTCCAAAACCTACTCCTGCATTCAGAATCTTCATGACCAAAGTTATTACAAATAGAACATTCAACTTCATTTTCAAGGGCCGAAAAGTTGTTATAGGTCCTTTTCGTGATCCCAGTCATATTCCTTTATTTTTGGGCTTCTCTAGTCATGATTGTCTTATAGGAAACACATTGAGCTGCTTTGTGACCAAAATTATGGCAAGAGAAACATTGACCATTGAAGAAACTCCTGCGATTATCAAATCTATCATCCAACCGATTGTAGTTTCTACTGACATCCATTCTTGACGTAAATTGACAAGATTTTACCTGCGGCTGATTGTAGCTTCTATTTGTCCTTAAGGTAGCTTGCCCCCGATTTTCTTGATAGTCTTTATTTGTTCTTGAGGTAATTTTTCCCTGATTTACCTGATGATTTCTATCAGGGCTTTGCTCACTCCTCCTTGCTGCATCAAGATAACTTTTGGATGTGGATGCTTGAGATGTTTCTCCATTATATCCCAGACCTGTCTTGATTAGTGGAGAACGCTGCACATTGATAATCTCATCCAGAGTTTCAGATCCTTTAACAAATTTAAGATTAATAGCTTTTGTTTTCTCAATCTCCTTTCTAAGACAAACAATTTCACATTCTAATTTTTCAAGATGTTTTTCCCTTTCAGCTAGTTGACATTGTAGAGAATCAATCATTGCACTTTTCTCTTCTAAGAAAATTTTGAGATTAGTCATCTCTTCACAGAAACCTTCTACATCTATAGCATCCATGTAGTCCTCGTCTTCAAAAGCCATTAAAAGTTTATATCCATTACCTCGTTCATCTTCATCACTATTTGAAAGACCATCATTATCTTCATGAGTGTAATAGCTTTTCTTATTTGCATTCTGTTTCTTGTTCCATCTAACAGGTTCCTTTCCCTTGTCAATCTTATCCTTATGACGACATTTGGCAACATAGTGACCTACTCTTCCACAAGCAAAGCACTTGGAAGGTAGCTTACCTCGGAATCGTCCAGCACCCCTTTGAAGATTTTTGACAAAATTTGATTCTTCTTCTTCTTCATCTGATATGTGTCCTGACTCATAGTAGTCTCCTTTGCCGGAAGCCTTGAAGGCAGCTTCTCTCCTGTCTGAAGGTCCTCCTTTCCTCATTTCATAAGCAGTTAGAATTCCATGAAACTGTGACATTTTAAGGTTTTGAAGATTCTCCTTTTCTTCTATTGCAGAAACTTTAGATTCAAACCTAGGGGACAAAGATCTTAGAACTTTTTCAACCACAACAGCTTCTTTTATTTCTTCACCCAAATTTTTCATACAATTAACAATCTCATCTACACGAAGAAAATAGTTAGCCACACTTTCATCATTATACATCTTGAGATTTTCATACTGAATCCTGAGGGTTTGAAGTTTTGCTCGTTTTACCTGATCATCTCCTTCATAGCTTAGGACAATCTTGTCCCATATTTCTTTTGTTGATTTTAACTGCATAACTTTCACGAATTCTGATTGAGATAGACATCCCAATAAAGTATTGACCGCCTTTGCATTTGTTTCATATTTCTTCTTCTCAGCCAGATCTATAGGAGTTGCTACTGGAAAAGTATATCCTGTATCTATGATATCCTAGACTTCTGTACCCAAAGATTGAAGATAGGCAGTAACTCTTACCTTCCAATATACGAAGTTTGTCCCATAAAAAACCGGTGGCCTGATTGATGCCTCCCTCTCGTAGTTGCTCATGATGAAAGATATTCCTTCAAGCGATCAAGCTTCTTCAGAAGGACCCACTCTGATACCAATTCTTGGAAATAATACTAAGGGGGGGGGGGGGGGGTGAATCAGTATTATCAAGTCAAATATTTCCCTTTTCAATTCAGATGATATACGCTACTTCTGTTAATAAAAACTGCGTATATACGCAACTACAGATAAAGAAACCCGCGTATACAAAGTAGACTTATAATTTCATTTATCTTTCAGATGTCAGTTATTAATATGTGTATCAAAAGAAAATAAACAGTACCAAAATCAGAGCAGAAGACAGTCACACACAAGAACACAAGATATAAGGAGGAAACCCAATGTGGGTGAAAACCCCCTGTTGCAATTCGTCTCTATCTTCTTTTTAATTAGAAACTTCTCTTTACAATGTTTTGTACTGGTGCAGTCTTTATCAGTACACAGACTGCAACCTGCAGAGAGCTACAACTCTCTCTCGTTATCCAGCTTTCCTAGAAGGGAGCTCCAACCCCCTAAGTTCTTGTACTAGCTTGAGATACTAGTACGCAGGCTCCTACCTGCAGAAGGCTGCAACCTTCTCTTTGCTTTCAGGGACCTCGTTTCATTAATTTTTAGATTGGATCCACAAGTAACATCAATCAAACATCAAGAATTTCTGCATAACCCAAACTCCTTTTCACCAATCAAAAGCTGAAACAAATAAGCACTTTTCTAACCACTGTACCCAGAACATAGTAACTGTAATCAAACACCAATTCCGAACCCAGAACACTGCAGCAATAAAACAGAGGCAGCTAGAACATTAATCAAGATATATACGCTACTTCACTGTTCAGCAACCTGCGTGTGTACGCTTTTGTATCACAACCAACCTCCCTATACGCTTCTTTCATTCACAGAAAAAGCGTGTATACGCACCTGCAATTCGCTGAACCTGCGTACAGATCTATAAGGGATAATTTATTCTTTTAAGCATTCAGACATTAGTTAACCCAGATTTATAGATCAAGAGAGCGCCACATATAATAGATCAAAATTATACAGAGATACCAATGTTCAAGCCTTGAGATTTTGATCCGTCAATAGCCCTTATCCTTCTTGCGCTTAGGTTCCTCCCTTTTCAGATCTAGGTCTGCTCCATAACCCGATCACACGTATTCCAGATCTAGCATAATATCAGATATTTAATAATTCAGATGGTGATTTTCCACATGATCTCCTTCCTCTTTTATAGTTTTAGGCCTTCCACAATACCACAGTCCAAAACCATAATAAACCAATACCAAGGGCCCAAAACCTAGGGTCAACTCTTCTGACGAGATACCATGGTCCACAACCATAGGTTCAAATTCCAAGGACTAACAACCACGGACCAAAAATAAGTTTCCCACCATGTACACGCTTTTATGTGCATAAAAGTGCGTGTATACACATACACAACTTTGGAACGTATAAACCGCGTGTATATGCGTATTCTACAAGCTGTACCTGCGTATACAAGATTTCCTTCATTCTAAGCATCTGAACTGAGATCTGTCACCAAAGTGAGTTGCCATCAAGGACAACACCTGTACCATAGCGCCATACATGTGCCAAAATGCCAACAGACATCACCACCATCGTATTTCTCATACTTGCAAAACCACTCTCTATGAGGAGTGAAGTGAAAGGATGCACCTGAATTAATAAACCATGCCTCATGATCTACATGTGTACTTGAAGAAGCTAAGTACACATCCCCACCTTCATCTGAGGTGGTTTTTGCCTCTGCAGAGGGAGCGTCATCAGATCCCTTTCCTTTGTCAGGAGCTTTAGATTTACAGTCCCTTTTGTAGTACCCTTCCTTTTCGCATTTCCAACACACCACCTTTACAGGTTTTCGTGGAGATTTAGATCTCCCTTTAGATTTAGATCTCCCACTCGATCACTTATTTTTGTTTCTATTATGGGATTGTCCTCATATGAACAAGGCATCACCATCCTTGCTCTCCATATTTTTCTGTCTCATCTCCTCCGTCAACAAGGATGAGACTATTTCATCAAACTGTAAGGCAGTCGCATTTCTATCTATTGCAATAACTAGACTATCCCATGAATTGCATAGAGAACACAAAAAACTAATGCACTTATCTTCATCTGAAATTTTGATATCAACAGACAGTAACTAACTTACCATAATATTAAACAAATTTAGATGCTCTGTTAGCGAGTCTCCATCTTTCATCCTCGGGTTATATAGTTTTTTCCGTAGGAACAGTTTATTCACCAGAAACTTAGATTCGTACAAAGTCCCTAACTTGTCCCACAAAGCCTTCGCCTTAGCTTTCCCTTATAGATTCAGCAATACTGAATTTGAGACACACAATTGTATTATGCTCTTTACCTTCCGATCCAACTTCTTCCATTCTTCATCAGGCACTTTTGTTGGTTTAGTACAAGGATCTACAGCAATCCATTGATATTTATCCACCAACAAATCCTCCATCTTGAGTTTCCACAACTCAAAACTCTAACCATTAAATTTCTCAATCTCTATCTTTCCACTGCTCGCCATCTTCTTTCACTACTACAGAATTGATCCCACAAATCTCCCACTGAACAGGGTCTACCACAGGCCCGAGCGAAACCCCTCAGCAACAAAGGTGTCCCCTCGAAGCCAAAAGAACTCTGATACCAAATGTAGGTTTTAAACCCTGCATACGAATTATAAAACACAGAAAATAAACAATGCAAGAGCATACACATAAAACACATATACACAGAGATTTTCCCCTGGATCCCAAAACCAAGACTACCAGCATGTTTTTTCATTATTTTCTTTCAATGCTACAATACATATTTATACATGCTGAAGCATCCAATACCATGGAACGAAAACCATCGCATCCAAAACCATGGACCGAAAACCATCACGTCCAAAACCATGTATGGAAAACATGCAAAAAACCATAGGTAGGTCTTCCCAACCTAATATAGGGTCCAAAACCAAAAATTTCTGGGGCGCTACCCAAGACCCCATAGAGTGGGGTTACCTGCACCCCTCAAAACCCCTATGACTTCCCCTGCTATGCAACAAAGCGGGGGCTCCACCCCCATTCTAAGCCCCTGGTTAACTACTTGGGCTAGTTGTGGAAAGAATATAACACAACCCAACAGTCACTTCATAGTCATTTAATGTTTTGAAAATTATTAAGTCTTCTTCTGAGTGTCAAAGTCACTTTCTCACACATGCTCTATCTTCCATGAATTCACAAACACACATCTTTCGATGCAAGACTAGATAGGGATTGTACAACTCTTGAAGGTAAGGCTTGTGCAATCACTAGTGATAATGATTGTGCAATCGAGAAGCAAAATGTACTATGCAATAAATGATGACAATTTGTGCACACTTTCCATTGACAGTCTTCCTGACTTCAGTTGCAATTGCGCTTCTATTTGGATAAGTTTTCTCAATTGTGGCTCTGGTACACCTTAGTTTTCGCAAGTGCCACTTTCATGTTCACAAGTGTCATTTTCATGTTATCTTTTCTCTGGAATGTGTCGCTTTCACTTTCGTTAATATTTTGAGAGTGTCGTTTTCCATTTTCTCTTAATTTCACGAGTGTCATCATTTGGCATGGAAGGTGTCGCACATTTTAAAAGTAGAGTTATGATTCATTTAAAGAGGAAAATTTGATACCAATGGGTCCTATAAATCATGTAGACATGTATTAGACTCATTCCCAAATTTTTATGCATTTTCATACTAGTGTCATCACTATCATCACAAAGTATATCTTAAGTGTTGCACTTGGAGGAGAATGTTTCTTTGTCATTGCATTAATGGGATCATGCCATTTCTTACTTTTGAGTGTTTAATGTTGTGTTTTCGATTGTGTTAAGTGTTTGATCATGTTCAAGTCCAACATTGTTCTCATCTCTACCTCATTGATCCCACACTTAGTCAAGTTCTAGAAAGTTTCATGCCCAACAAACTTGATCTCACTCTTCCCTCTTGAACTTTGCATTACGCAGTTAGAAGATTCGAGAATGCACCCTTACCTCCTATAACCACTCAATGCACAATATTTTCCTTCAAGGACTGCACATTGTGCAATCACAGTTCCTAAGAACTCCCCCCTAACCTCTAGGACTGCACAATCCTGTCTCCCATCTAGTCTCCTTTAGCACATTACACCATTGCAAGTTGCATCCTATATTCATGCCTTCTTGAACTACACAATTGTGGAATCCTCTAGCCCTCTCTCTCTCCTCAACTATGCATTGTGAAGTTACAGTGGGGAAGCCTACTTCACTGTGACCCTCAACTATGAAATCTTGTCTCCTGGGCCTCCAATACTATGCATTTCACAGTCGCAAGCATCACTCCCTCACTCCTAAACTCTGGAAATACACTCTATGCAATCCCTGAGCCTTCCTCCCTATTCAGTACTCAATTTTAGGTTACTCAGTGGTTTCCAAAAATAAGGTTATACTAGGATATTTCCTGGTTGATCTCATGTTGTCGTGAGTTAATTTCATCTGCATGTATTGTAATTTATCATGAAAATATAATGATTAGAATGGATGAGAAAGAGACTATGCTAGTATACACCTCTAAAGTAGGAAACATGAAGAAGTGATCAAGCAAGAAGATTAAGGGACACTAGTTTACAACAAAAGACCGAATATGATGACCCAATGAAAACTCCCTATCATTCAATGCTTTCGAGGGTGAAGATGAAGAGAAATGTAGACTCTGCATGAAGATGAAGTACTAAACAAACCTCTCACAAATATTAAAGATAAAGCAACAAAAGAAAAGCTTGGCATTGCCATTTCACATTGAAGGCCATGTCATCATTGTCAAGTGGTGACTTATGCAAGTGCCATCACAATGTCATGTGTGTCCATGTTTCTTTCTACATCATTTATGGATGTAATGATGTAATTATCAAAAGGAAAGGACACAATTTAATATGTGGAAGTCCAAGAGTGACATGTGGAATGTGAAAAGTCACATAGTCATATATGGACAAAATATTTTCTAGCAAAATTCCAAAATTCATATAGAATTCCAAAGGTCACTTTAGAATTCCAACAATCATGAGGGTAACTCAAGAGTCATAGTGGATATCAAAGGCCATTCCTGTTGTTATAAAAGAAACCTCGCAACTCAAGCAAAGGGATTTTGGAGGCTTAATATTTTGGAGAGCTAGCCATGGCTTCTATAGCATGGCATAGGAGAGAAGATAATTCTTTAGAGAAGAAATAAGTGACTCAATGTTCCACTATTGGATCTAGGGGTTTGACATTGTAACTGTGTACTTGGATTTGTAACGTAAAAATTAGAATCATATTGATTTGACAAATTTTCATGCATGCATCATGAATATTGTAAGACTATTCTTTGGATGTTTATGGTATTTTTTTTGTTCCCATGTACCAAGGAAATTGAACTTCTTCATTGGATTTTGTACTTATCTTGTGGAGTGTGTGTTTTATTTGCTTTAATGTTCATTGTTTCTATGTGAACTATTTCACTAGATAACTAATGAATCCTTGCTCACTCTTGTGTGCCTCTCTTAGGATAGTATGATTACTTTCCTTCGAGAGACTCACTCTTACTTCCCTCTCATGAAGGTCTCCTTCTACACATTGCAATTGGTGTTTCAAAGTGTCAACCTAATTTCTAATTTCAAAGGTCATGTGCATATCATCATATGTGGTCCATTGCAGCTAAGGAAAATATTAGAGTTATGATGGACAGGTCAATACTCCAAATGGGGCTCCTACTGCAAACAATGTGAGGTCTAGTTGGGAATTCACATCGGGGAGACCCCCTCGGTTGACAAATTTCCAGCACCATAAACACAACCCTCCAATAAATGACATGATATATCAAAATATTTCAAGTATGATATAAATAAGAAAGTAATAAGTGACGTGCACATGCAAATTGAATAATGCAATGATGTTCATGTGAGAGATAAATAATGTATGGAACAAATGGTAATGAATATATGTTGTATATAATGGAGAAACATCATTGTTAGGCAACAATAAATTTATAAACCGAGGTTCATGGTATTGGCATCAAACATGAATTGATAAGAATAATGGAAATGTCACACAAAACAATAAATTGAAATAAATGGTGAATAATGTGCATAGAAGTATATTTACCAACCTAATGTTTTTTAGTATTCAAATGGACCTTCCTTTTTCATGTGTATAGGTAAATCAACAAGAAATGAAACAAGATCTGTAAAAAATCCTTGATTCTTCTGCATCATTCCCTACTTTTTCATGAATTATTTGATGGTCAAATGATAGAGGAAATGTCTATCCTCTTCCAATTTCTCTTTTTTCTCTACAAATATGGAACTATCTTGCAACTTTTGTTCTACAATATATTTTTGGAAATAGGTGATAGTTTACTAGGGGTATGAATTAACGTATAAGAATATTCTAATTGGAAAAATATATATGTGAATAGTTATGGGTGGATGTGTATGTTATCACTCAGATTTTCCTTGAAGTTGTGAGAATAAGGAAAGGGGTCTGTGGTAACCAAGAACCAATCTTTTAAGTACAGAATCTAGCCAATCTGTACTCAGAGAGGGCTCTCTCTTTATGATTTAGCTTTGTTTATGGGATATTAGGCTAGTTATGAAAGCTTGGGGGGTTTTGATTTTGTTTGGTGGTGGAATTCAGGAGTAGATGGATAGAACAAGGTATTTCAGGCCACTGGGCTATAGAGTCAATTGGAGATGACTTAACTGGATCAGGTTGATTTAAAAAAGAAGGGTTCCACAAGGCAAGATAGCTAAGCAAAAAACAAATGATAGCTTAAAAGGGTGAAATGATCTTGAAAGGGAGGAAGGGCAATTAAGAATCCTTCAACAAAGTTCAAGATGAGGGAAAGTGGGTGCTCATTAACAAAAAGCAACTAAAAAATTCTTTGTTAAATTGTCACAATGATAAAATATGAAAGCATGGATCAATTAAGAATTCCATACCTATAATAGCTTGGAAGAAAACATTAAGAAAGTAAATGATTTTAAAGACAGAATGCAGTAAAGCTCTTTCTGAAATATAATTTTTTGCTGATCATTTAGATATGAAACACATATGAATATTTAAACCAGAAAACTATAAAAACACAGGATATAGAGTACTTATTTGTTTCTCGTTTGACATAGGTATCCTGTAAAAGTCCTTTGCTTTATTACTTTGTCCAGCCAGCCATACAATAGTTGTTCAACAACACTTCTATTCCAAAATAAAGTGTCTACAGAAATGTCTAAGAATCCACACACAATACTTCGAATAAGGAAGTACTTATACAAAATTTACATCAAAATATCTCCTAACTAATAGAGATATATTCTAGGAAAGCTAAATATCTTTTACATTAATGTAGAGACAGATGTTCTCGAAAGTAGAAACTGAATGTGAACTGTTTGTTTGCTGTCCCTGTTTTTGTTGAAGGAGTTGGAGGTAGGTCCTATGAATATCCATCTTGCTTTCTTGCTCATAATTCTATGTTGGATGATTGATTTTGGCTTTTGACTGATACTCTTTTACTTGTGACTGATACTCTTTACCTGTTTTACCATCATTCATCTTTTTTTACCAAATTTTACTATGGTAAATACTTCAATTTACTTCACATTTTACCATGGTAAATCATAAGATGTTTGTCATGTTGGTCCACCAATCATCTCTCGGTATTCTTGTCCTTGTCAATTTTTTGTATATTTCATGTGCTTCTGTGTATTTTGCAAAATTTGGTTGCACTGGAAACAAGTGCCTCACTTCATGCTCAATGTAAAAAAGGTTCTCCAAATTATCATAGATAACTCTCCCTGTGGGCAATGCCTTAACTGCATATGAATTGGCTTGATTGTTAGCTTGCTGATATAATTTGTTAACATAATCATCCTGAAACATCAGCTTGTCATTGATGACTAAAGTACTTGGAAGTCCTTTACTTTGTAAGATGCCAAATTTCTCCACAAACTCATCTATGTCTTCCTCCATATTTTGGCATTTGCGTTCCAGGCTGTTATAGACATTTTTGGGCTCTATAACCCTAATCATAAATGTCCATAAACCAAGGGCTCTAAGTCCCTAAAAGTTTTGTTCCAACCTCTCAAAGAACAAGGTCAACTGATTACATCTTCTCCCAGAAGTTCTCCATGAAAAACTACTCAGAACTGGTCAAAATTGGACCATCTCACCTGCTCCATGGTCAAAGTGCGCTGCATCCCACCTAAATACACATGGGAGGTGAAATGCATACTGCAAATCCCTTCTATGGGGTGCGATGGGAGAGAGTGGACAAATGGCAGGGTCAATCTACAAGGTGGAGGATCATGGAATCTTCCAGAAACTTCTCCTATGACACTTGCCTCTCTGCATTCACCCAGGGATGAGTAAGAGATCATCAATCTCCAAGTGGAATAAAGAACTATCAAAGAGAGGACACTAATCAAATCTCAAAATCTGACTCACCCCCCTTGCAAAAATCTATATATGGATCCCTCATCCCAGAGATCCAGAGGCTGGAATTTTGTATCTTGTAAGGAAGTGTTGTTGGTTTCTTGGTGCAACATCATAGTGTTGGGTGATCTAAGCTTTTCATGAGGTGAAGAAGGCTTTTCTTGCTGAGAGGATGATGTTGGGTCAAAACAATTGGTTGTAATCCTCTTTGCTATTCTTGATTATTAATAAAGCTATTCAAGTTTTCCTCCACATTCTTGTATGATTGATGATATATGCATTTGTGTGGTCAATATATATCTGGTCCTATATTGTTTATGATAGTAGATCTATGTTCTTGGATAGTGTTATGCGGCTTTGATTCTACAGGTGCCCTTTGAAGCTGGGTAGACGAGGAAGCGAGTGGCAAAGATCTATCAGAAGGGAGAGGAATCAAGCAAGGAACCAAGCGCAAGACAGACGTTGGTTTCCTTCTTTCCCCTCTTATCTACTTCTCATAAAGGAAAACGAAAGTAGTTTTAGCTTGTTTGTTTCTACGGTAGCTACCAGCCTTAGTGGGACTAGCAGCTCTGCATAGACACTAGATTTCTCGATAACGCAGGCCTTGCATTAAACTCCTTTTGGTCAATACTTTCTTTATTTAGAGGATGGTAGTAGTCCTATCCTCAATGTTTAACTATTCCAACTGATGCCTATTTCTACTGTTTAGAAAGTTTATTATTCTGATAGCTTCTTCAAGCTTCCCTCCTAGTTCTTCCATGGTTTTTTCAATCTCTTGAAGAGAAAATTTCGCTAAGTTAATTTGTTCAAAAATGATTTCAATTGATGACCAAATATCATTGATTGAATTAATGATATTGGTCCATAATATATTTTTGATATCAGTCAAAAGCTTTTCAAATGTAGGATCTTTTTCCAGTGTTTTAATTTGTTGAGTCAAGCCTTTGTTTTTTCTCATCTCTTTGGCAAAATTGAATTTTCATATATGATATTTTTGTTCTAAAGTAATGAATTTCTCTTTTACTTTTTGCAGTTCAGTGACTTGGAGCTTCATTTCCTCCATGGACTTGATCAACTCTTCTGTGATCTAATTTGAGGTTCCTACCTGTGATGTGCATGTACCTGTTACTTATATAGTTGTAGTTGTTGCCAAGGGGACATTTAGTGCTAAAGTTGTTGCCAATGTAGAAGGGACTACTGTAGAAACCACTGGCACTACATTTTGAGGCTGTGTGGTCGACTCACTTTGCCTGCTTTGTAGTGTTTTCTCCAATTCTTGCTCTGTCTCTTTTAGTTTCTCATTTAGCTTAAGGACCAAGTCCATAAGTTCTTCTTCATTTTTCTCCTTAAGCACTTCAGCAGTCTGAGGGTGAATGAGTGATGGAAATTTTAATTGCTTTCTCAGTGCATCTATATCTTCATTCTTTTCATTTATTAGGCTCTCTGCGGCCTTTATATCCTTTGGGTTATGGCCCAACTAAATAATCAAGTCCTCCAATGATTTGATTATGTTGTCCCTTGCCTATGAGGAGGCCTTTTCTAGTTGCAATTGGGCAGTAGTGTTGTTCAGTGAATTTTGCAGCCTATGTGCCATCATTGCTTTACTTGTCAGTGTAGAATAAACCATCTCCCCTATTTATTTATGTAGTTCTATTTGATCTCTGGGGTGGATATCTCTAGCTAAGATCTCAAAATCAGTCTTGAGGTAGTCTACAAATGACTTGGGTTGCTGCACTGTGGGTTTTAGAAAGCTCATCTGCATTTTTCCTTCTTTGATGTCATAAGATGACATCAATCTGGTTTGATATGTAGGGCCCATCTTCAAGTATTGAGTATAGGCTTGGGCCTTCAACTGATCATTCTTGGCCTTTATCTCGTTGAATTTTCCTTTTATGTCTATGATCTTCTCAGATGAAGATCTGAAAGATGAAACTTTGACACTCTACTCTCTTTCAAGATCTTATCTTTGTGAACTGGAAGGTGTCCCACCTATTGGGAATGTATGTAGACTATCTCCACCTTCTTTCCTCAAACTCACTGTTGTTTCCTCAAAGAATTCTTCCTATGAATATGGATTTAGCTTGTGCCTCCTAGCACCATGCTGGTTTGAAGGACCACTGGCAGGGGTAGCTACTTCCCTGTCTCTTTTCAAGTTCTTTTCCTCATTTAGAGGACTTTGCACAACCCGGGGATTTCCCATATTAACGTTAGCTCGATCAGGCTGTGGTGGAGCTTGTTCTTCAGAGATTTCAGGCTGCTTTGACATCTCTGGTTGTTCTGATGCTGGAGTACTTGTTCCCTGGTATTGTTCCTGTGGTGGTTCTACTGGGGGTGCACTAGTTTCCTATGTGTACCTTTGAAAAGTCTCTACTATAGAAGCACTAGGCTCTGGTGTTTGCCTTTGAGTAGATTCAACTGGTACCTGTTCACAAGAGTCTAGGTCAAGTCTCTTTTCTAAGTCTTTCATCACATTCTCTACCTCAAATTGATCACTATCCATTTCAACTAGAGTTCCTTTCCTCAATTCATCCATATTTTCATATTGTTCTACCTCAATGATTCTATGATGGATATATGGTGACAACTTATGTTTCATTCACCTATCACAAATGAAACCTTGTGGATAATATCTCTAATCAAATCTTTTCTTTAGTCTCATTTTTTATAGGATTTCTTCTACTCTTTCCCCTGCTTCTCTATTGTTGCAGAAAAATGGGCCTAAGTGATCTTTAATCCTCAATTGTGCTTTCTTCTGTGCCTTGGTGAAATGAGTTTGATTAGAGTGTAACATTTTCCTATAATATTCCAAGGCAAAAAATCTCATAGGAATATACTTAGGCAGTTTGAATGGAGGGAGTTCACAAACATAGATTCAAAATTCAGTGTGATTGTGGTACAAGTACCAGTCACCTATCTTGTACTGCTTTTATAGTTGAAGGATTCTCTTAATTTCATCACTAATCCTAGGAGGAGGATTTCCTATCAGCATGGTGGTCACAGGGTTGAAAAACTGGTCAATGAATTCATTGTATGAATAGGGACAAGTATGTGAATAGTGGAAGATGGAAGTCCAAAAAATGACTGATTTGGGATTACCCTTTGTATCAAGTTTATTTACAGAGAATGGGAACTTGTCAGACTGATAGTAAAGGAAAAGGTGATATATGAATGTAGAATACTTGAATACCTTTTCATTTTCTAACCTCATGAACTGGTTGTTGATTTTCTTAGCAATGAAAGCAGCATAGTTATATTTGACAGCAGGAGGCTAACCAGGGGTAAAAATGGACATTAAAACTAGAGTCAATTCATCCACATATTCACTAGTATTGAAACCCATGACTGCAGCTATCATATTGACTATATTTTTGCCTATCTCTGTGAAGAAAGATGCCACATAGGGAGGAGGATCTTTGGGTTGATGTTGTTTATCCATAAAAGTTTGGCAAAGGCGACTGAGTTCAGACTGGGACATTTTAGATGATTTCTCTAGTAATTCCCCAAGGGAAATGGGGGTGAGGTCTTGACTGGGCTGAAACTGTAGCATTTCATTGATTGAATCTACAGTAATTATGAAGAGAATAGTTTGATTGGGGGACATTATTGCTCTGAGGGTGGGATTATAATTGGCGTGACATTGATGGATAATGTTAGGGAAAATGCGCACAGAGGGGAGCATGTACCTTGGGAGATTTGATTCCCAAAGTCCTATGGTATCAGAGCCATTCATGTAATTGTCTCGGCATTGACAAAATACTTTCAAGGGGCTTTCCTCAGTTTCAAGGTCTTTTATTTGAAAATCTTTATCTGCTAAGGCTAGATAATCCAAATCTCTGTGAGGGGTAGTGATAAGAGTTATACTGAGGGCCACGGGGGTTTCCATTTCTGGTTCTTGTGGATTCAGATAGGAAATGGGGTTTTCAAGTAGAGTTGGTGAAAACATAGTGTCTTGGGAGTCTTCAATTCTTAATTCAGAAATTGAATTATAATGAATTTTGGGTTTTTCAAAATAATCATAGAGGAAATGAAGTATTTACAGGGTATCTGGAAGGAAACTGGTAAATACCTATTTTTAAGTGACAAGAAATGGGGAGTAGGTTTGCTGGGTGCAAATGGTGGACTGGAGCAGCGTGAAACTACAAGTTTTAGGGTGGATGACGGTTGGAGTACAAGCTGGTCGACTTCAACGTTCAGGTTGCATGCATGTGTTTTCAGAATAAGGAAAAAAGAATGTTTTAACTTTGTTTTCATGCAAAGTCAAAGCCTTTGGCGGGTTCATGATATGGACAGGTGGCGTCAGTGGGGAGGTGACTTGATGTTTTGTCTTTAGCAGAAGGTGGTAAGTGGGTTTCATCACACTGCTAGTGGAGGGTAAGTGGTATTTGGGTGAGACCGCATGATTCCATACACTACTTGACACGTAGCATAGGTACTATTCATGAAACCGCTCACCATCGCATGCTAAAAGTCAACCACGGAGGTCTGTGCGATATGCGCGATGGCTGTCAGATCTACGAGATCCGATCAGATGGTTGTCAGGGAGCTGAAGTGACTGGCAGATACGGAGGGCGGGCCCGATATAAATTAAAGAGATTAATCATATCAGGGGTGATTCGATTGGTTATCGAGTTATTAATTAGTCCAAATGACATAATTAATCCTCATTAAATGGTGGCGAGGTTGGGTTCTTAATTAACTACGGATTAGTTAATTAATCTTGTTTTATTAACTTTATATGGTTATATTTAACCGCTGGATGGAATACGTAATATTTGGGATTTATATAATAATACGGGCGCGGGTAGTGTGTTTTCGAGAAATAAATAATAATCTTAATTAGTGGTTAATATGACTTTATGGAATTTGAAATGCGTGTTAAGCTTAAAACATTTTCATCATACACATTTAAAACTTAGGCTATGTGAATATGAGGGTTTATATGGAGAGTGTTTTATTTTCCCTAAGTAAAATGGAATTTTACTTAGGAAAAGCTTTATTAGGGAAATGAATAACTTATGAAGGGGGGTGAATATTGATGAAGGGGCTTAAGCACTTAGGCATTATAAATTATTGGGTTGAGGGTCTGGTCCCTCCAAAAGTCAGAGAAATGCTCTGAGCCCCTCTAACTTTGGTAATTACCTTTAGTACTTAGGGAATTAGTGAAGATTTTTAGGGGAATGAGTAGGGAAATTAATTACTTTGACTTTGAATGTTGATGTGCCTTTCCATGTGATACATGCCTTTGCTTAGTGATGAAAGTAAAAGATTTAAAGATTTAAACTTATCATTCCCTACTCATTTATTTTGCAACCATCATCTATTTACCCTACCTACTTTACCCTAGCATTTTCACTTCTTTATTAGGGTGCACTTAGATTGGCAAACCCTTATCAAACTTTATTTTTCTTTAAATATAGATACCTATCTAAATCTAACCTTATTACATCCAAGGGCTTAGATTATATTGTTGAGCTCATTTTATTCACTCTACCTATCTACTTATTTGCCAGGGTTAAACTGTTTGGTTATATCTTTATTCTCTATTTCTAAAACATGAAATTGGAAATATGAACTAGTCAAGCTTAAACTATTTGACTATTCATGAATTGTGGCATAGGTGACAAGCTACACACAATTTTTTATTATACAAAATTAAAAAGTAGTGGCATTTAGACTTGCACACTTTCCTGGTCTTTTATTTTTGTGGGGGTTCATTTTCTTTCATTTTTGACCTCTTTTTTATTCCTTTCACCCTATTATTCTTTTTCTAGGGTATACCCTCTTTATATTTTTTTATTTTTATTTTTATTTTTATACAAATGTGGAAAACCTTTGCAACCAGTAAAGGTATGAACATATTTCAAAACTAAACCAAGCCAATCATGATATATGACACCTATTGGTATAGGGGCATAACAATGGCTCCACTTGGGGATGGCTTTCCTTGGTGGAGAGTCAAGAATAATATATCAATGGCCTCTGAATGACTTTGACTGTGCTCTGCAATCTTATTTTCCTTGTTGCTTTATTTGTATGTATGACAGTAATACTTCTGAAGCTTAGGGCATTCTCTTTAGGCTTCAACTCCAAAATCTTATTGTCCAATCAACACTATGACATTACAAAAGATATAATATTTATTGTGAAGAATATGGTAACATTAGTAACTACGATCAAAGTAATGCTTCAACATCTGACCATTGATGGGTCCTTCTTCTACTTCTGTACCATCTAACTCTTTAAGAAAATACGCATTGTTTCCTTTGAAAGCGTAGATTATGTATGGTCTTTTCCACAGGAAGTCAAACTTCTCATGTTTCCCCTTGTCCTCTCTTCTTGAATCCCATATTAACACTTTATCTTCAAGGTAGAAATCTTCGGCCTTGGTTCTTCTGTCAAATATATTCTTAAGATTCTCTTGCAACACTTGGGATCTTTGGTACACCTCCTCCCTGGTTTGTTGCAAATTGATAGTCTGGTTTATCCTTCTTTGAATATCATTAGGTTCCACTTGAGTTTCTTGGAGTATTTTCATGACAGGAAATCCTAATGATGAAGGAAAAATAGCCTCCATGCCATATACTAACTCATAGGGACTGGTTCCAATGGATTTTTTGGTTGTAAGCCTGTTTTCCCACAAATTATTGATCATTTTTTTGTTCCAAGTTTTCTTATTTTCTTCCAATAGTTTTTTGATGATATTAATTAGACTCTTGTTGGAAGATTCTACCAATCCATTCCCTTGAGGGTAGTGGGTTGTGGAATGGACCCGTGTAATGTGATACTTGTTATAGAAATTAATCATTTTCTTTGACTTGAAGGCTATAGCATTATCAGTAATGATTTTAGTGGGACAACCAAATCTGGACAAAATATTGGTCTCTAAGAAACCTATGATCACAATGTCATTGGCTTGTCTGGAGGGAATGGCCTCCATCCATTTAGTAAGTCAACGGCAGTTAGTATCCATTTGTGTTGGCCAAAAGAGGGTGGATGAATTTCTCCAATGAAGTTAAGACCCCATTGTAGAAAAGGTTTCTCTGTGGAAATGGGTTTTAAGGGTAAAGGTAACAATTTTCTTTTGCCTTCAAAGATTTGACATTTATGTCAAGAAGTTACAAATCTCTTCATATCTGCGAACAAGGTTGGCCAATAGAATCCAACCCTTAGGATCTTGTCTGTAGTTGACTTCCAATAGATATGTCCACCATAGTCTCTTGCAGGAAATTCTTGGAGAGCCTTGTCAGCATCATATTTTAATAAACGATTTAACAAAATTCCTTTATGATTCTTCCAAAAAGAGTATTATCTAAGATGAAAAAGTTTGAAGCTTTCATTTTCAAAAACCTATTCTTTGTTCTAGATAACCTTAGAGGAGCCTGCAGGTTTTGTAAAACATAAATTATATCAACATACCAAGGTGACTCTAAAAAGGCTTGGCTAATTTGTGGAGTCACCATCTCCTGCTCATTATCCAGTTCATTTATGTCTAGGGCTTGACAATTAGTTTTTGTCGCGAGTTTGGCCAATCTCTGACCTTTTATTAGCTTGGTAGGTTTTATCTCTATATCATACTCTAAGATGGTAGCTATCCAGTTTCCTCTTTCACCATCAATTCCATCCTGAGTGAGGATGTCTTTGACTACTGCATTAGAAACATAAGCTATCACATGAGAGTATAATATGTAGACTCTAAATTCTTTTAATTTCTTTTACCAATGCAAAAGCTTATTTCTCCATTATCTTGTATTTTAATGATGCATCTCTGAGTGCTTTACTAAAAAAGGCTATAGGTTTTTCACATCGCTGATCATCCTTTTGTAATAAAACTACACCTATGGTGTGTTCTGATGCAAAAGAAAAATGATGAAGTCTCTATCAAATTGTGGACTCGTGAGGACTGGTGTTCTGGTTAAGGCCATTTTGATTTCTTCAAATGATTTCTTGGCCTATACTGTCCATTTGATACTTGAATCCTTTTTTAGCATGGTATTTACTAATCTAATGAGTTTAGCTAGGTTAGAAATAAATCGTCTTAAAAAATTTATCTTCCCTCGGAAAGCTTGAAGTTCTTTAATACTTCTTGGATGGGGTATCTGTAAAATAGCTTCGATCCTAGAAGGGTCAATTCGAATGTCATCTTTGGAAATAATGTGACCTAAAAGTTTACCTTCCTCCAGACCAAATAAGGATTTCTTTGGATTCAAAGAAATGCAATATTTTCTACATTTTAAAAAGGCTTGCCTGAGACGGTCCAAGTTCTGTTGATCTGTTTTAGAAAAAATAGTTAGATCATCTAGATATATAACAAGAAAATCATGAATTTATTTGGCAAAAGAAATGTCCATTTCTCTTTGGAAGGTTTCTCCTGCATTTTTTAGTCCAAATGGCATTTGTATGTATATGAAAGTACCTCATGGTGTTGTAAAAGCATTTTTCTCTTGGTCATCAGGATGAACCAAGATTTGGTTATAACCTGAAAACCCATCTAAAAGTGAAATTCTAGAAGAACCCACTACCCTTTTCAAAATATGATCCATTTTGTGTAAATGATAGTTATCTTTAAGAGAGACCTTATTTACATTTCTCAAATCAACACATAACCTTATTTCCCCAATTTTCTTCGTAGTAGGTGTTAGAGCCTAGATTTGTCTCGGGCTGAAAAGACAAGGTTCTAGGTCCACATCAAACCATGCTCAGCCTCGTAGCTAGCCCTACGAGGACAGGAGAGGGCTCTCTCCGGGTCAATCTTAGCAAAAGTTGATAAATGAGGCTCGAGATGACTAAATTGGCAATTGGTCTTAGGCTAGGTATGAAGTAAAAGGAGTTTGAGGTTGATTTTTGAGGTTTTTGTTGAATCAAAGGAAAAGGGAATTTTGGGTGCGGGGATGAGACACAGTTTTTGCAGAGGTCTACTTGGGGCGAGGTAGGAGATTGTCTTGATGCTTTAAAGATAATGAATGGCTAGATCTGTGTTGTGAGAAGCTAAGGAGAGCAAGAAACTTTCAAGGATTCTCCTTAAACAGACGAGAACATGGAAAATCAATCAAACTTAAAGGCAGAGCATAACAATCTATGGATTCTACCTTAACACTTCATTTGTTCAATTGCAGAAGATGAAAGAAGGAAAATGATACACATTAACAACTTACAATTACAGAAAGAAGCACACCATCAACGCACAAAGCCACAAGGATCCCAAATAGTGCTGCAAAACCCTGGTCTTTCCTTTGCCAAAAATGCAGAAGTGAATGTACAATAGAGTGTTAAGCTTTTCCCAAGACTCCAACCTGTGCTACCGGCTAAAAATTTACATATATAGATCAAGCCAACTTATTCCCTAACCTATAGGGGTCGAGCTCCTCCTTCTAGGAGCAGTTTGAACAAATTCTAAACATGGAGAAAGAATCTAGGTGACCAAAACAACCCGCCTCTAAAAAGAAGGAAACTGATTCATTACATTAATTTCTTGCTAATATGTGAATGAATCATCTAGAAGAAGGTAAATAAGTGCCATGTTATCTTACACACATCAAATTACATTATGTTGGGTCAAAAATCACATCAAGAAGTGAAACTGGTGAAAACTGGTTGAATTTATGAGCTGGAGGATGAAAACTCGACCAAAAACCTCTATGCGCAACGCCCTGATTCCTATCCGTAGCACACCTTTCAGCCTATTTTTGGGGCACTTCGCGACATCGAAATCAAGCTCACAATAGCTGGTTGGAAAGCTCTGGATGTCTACTATCCAGACCAAGTAGAATTTCCCAATTTGGAGCTCATTTTCCCCCTCAAAATTGCATTCTCCCAGAAGTACTTCCTGCTGTTGCAAAAGGTGGCAGCAAGGTGGTTTTCATGGTGTTTTTAGGCCTATTGATCATCCAGAACATGATGAAATTCTTCGGCAATAACTGAGCATGCATAACTTACCATGAAAAACCCAAAAATACAAAGTTTTCCTCCAGCAAGTGTCCCAATCAAAAGCGAGCGCGCCGACGCGCTACTCATAGAGCGGAAAAAATTGTTTTTGGGACCAAAAATTTCAAAATGACAAAAATTTCTCTGAATTTGCTCAAATTCGGAGCGAAGACCCTCAATAATGTGTCATGCTCAGCCAATGAAGCCTCGGCCAAAACTCGAAGTGGATCTAGCCTCTTTCGCCATTTTAGTGCTTTGCTCAACCTCCTTTTCAAAATCTTCCTTTTTGCTTTGCCGACATGCATGCGAGCCCAATAATGATTTTTCATGTGATGAAGCATGTCTTTGTCTCTATTGGTCTTTGCCAACAACTCCTCCAAATGTCGATTGACTTTATCAAGCCAAAATTACCGCTCAATAGGTGTCAACTCACCAGGGCTTTTACGGGCCAACCTTCGGTCTTCACGGATTTGTCGCAGCTCAATAAGTGTATGCTCATCCTCTAGTTGTTTATTGCGCTGCTCCAAGTATTTGATCAGACATTCTACCTTCAGTAGCTTCTCATTCAAGTTGTCAATCTCGGCCTTCTGCTCTTGGATGATCTCTTTCAGCTTCGAGCTTGGAGAGCTCCTATCCACATCACTCAATGCAACATCAACATCATGACCACCTAAATGGCCCTCCTCATAAATTGACCTCTTACCTCTGTCCTGAACCTGTACCTGTACTGAAGAAGAAGGCAAGACCCCTTCCACACCATGTGGAGATAGTACTCATCGTGTAGCTGCAAATAAGGCCCTGTGGCCTCGCTGATATGTCACATATGCCGGAGCATTGACATGCTCGGTCTCAAGAATGACAAACTAATGTGAAGGCTCTCCCTGATCATGAACTATCTCTGGAGGTGGCTATGGCACTGTGAAAAAGTCATGAGAAATAAAATCCTCCCAAGTAATGCCCTGCTGTGCCAACTGATGAACCACTACGATCTTGATCAGCGCGTAATGATAAATACTTCGATGTTGCTGTGCTGGGGTCTTCTTTTGTATTAAGACAACCATCCTCTCTATGTTGCGAAACATGAAGTATGGAATTTTCATCAAACGTACCCTTGTGAAATGCATCAACAAACGGACATGGTACACATAAAGACGCGAGAATCTGCCCTCACAACTGAAATACCAAATGATGAGTTTCATCAAAGGTGCAAACTGATCACTCAGGTATTGGAAAGGAAATACCCTGCTCAAATGCCTCATATACCCGGGTTTGATGTATGGCTCATAGTAGGATTTCTCTAACCGCTGACGCTTATTCCACTGGTCTCCAATATTTGGTATCCCAGTGGCCTCTGCAATAGCCTCTGGTGACAAAATGAAATCAACTCCAGCAAGATTTACATGGCCATCATGTAAATGTAGAACAAACAAGCGAGCTAGTTCACGATGATGCTGGATTTGTGAAATTAGCTCACAATAGTGATAGCAAGACTGATAGCGAAAACAATCCATTGCAAGCGGGCAAGCCTGCAATTGAGCCAAATAATTGGGCTCTTCCCTGAGATGCTTACCACCTTTTCCACCTCTGCGAGGCCTCCGTGGCACATTACCCTCTGCTGTGGAATCACTGTCATTCTCCTGCTCATAAACTGAATCTGTGTCTGACATGGCTTTGAAAACACAATGTCTGCAATATGTATGTTGATATAGGGGTGGTGAAATCAGAATTTCAATGCATACCCAAAACCCACATATGTTTACCACAACATCATAAGAACCAAGACATAATGGTAATAACTCTGTTTTTAGTGTATTGGCATAAAACAGTGATTGTTTTGATCATAAGGACAGTTTTGACAAATGAACAAAAATGTGAAGTGCACCCTTTGTGATGTTGGCTAAAACTTGACAAATGAGTTATTTCACCAATGGAGAATGGGAAAATCTTCACAAAGCCACTCACATGTCTTTTTAAAAACCCTAAGGAATGATTTTGGTA
This sequence comes from Pinus tabuliformis, assembly GCA_031772625.1. Taxonomy (NCBI): domain Eukaryota; kingdom Viridiplantae; phylum Streptophyta; class Pinopsida; order Pinales; family Pinaceae; genus Pinus; species Pinus tabuliformis. The sequence goes on from CM062805.1 coordinate 510,078,856, forward strand.
TGAGCATAGGGTTTCATTTGTCTACACCCAATACATCAAATTTCCCCCTCAAACATGCTACGAACAATTTAAAATTGACTAAGCAACCATGAAACACCTACTTGCAAGTTTTGGAGTCTATTTGGCAAGATCTGGATGCATTAACAAAAAAAATTTGGTGCTGTGACTGAGTGCGTAGCGCCCAAACCCAATGCGTAGCGCACACCTATGTGCGTAGCGCCTGTGTATTTTTACACTGGCCAGTGAGGCCTAGTGTGTAGCGCACGCCTGTGTGCGTAGCGCACAGATCCAATGCGTAGTGCACACCTCCAAACGTTGTCCACAAGTATGCAAACACGGTTTCGGCCTTCACAAATTCAAACACGATTTTGGCTTGGGAATTTTTGAACAAATGGACTTGTTTCCCCTTTTATATGTGAACAAAATATCTTACCAAATCAGATTTGATTTAAATTGATTCAATAACCCACTTTATAATGTTTGGCACTTTGACATCTTTGGTCTTTTAATACAATGCTGCTTTTTGACTTTCTCTTGCTTTTTTTGAGGTTTGGACTGATAATATTTTGTTGATTTTTGCAGGGATCTGACATTTTGGCTTTGGAGAAGATCAGAGGCTTGCTCTGAAGCTTTTTGAAATGAAACAAGTACAATTATTTACAATAACAATTTTTAGTTCCAAAACATATTTTTGGACTAAAAATGTTTTAAATGCTTTCTGAGAAAAATATTAAATGAGTTGAAACCAACCTCATGGCCTGCGGGCTTTTATTATGTGTATGAAAAGGACTGACAACCCTAGACTCTAGGACTAAAGACTTTTTAACTAAACTAATCTTTTATGACGATGAATGCAATGATCATGTGCTTCGGTGATTTTTGAGAAATTTTTTACTAACCCTGCAGGGACAAGCATGAGGAAACACAAGACAACCAGACCCCCTCGTTAGTCAATGGCATGCCCCTAGCGAAATGCAACGAAGTGGAATGAGCGAGACACCTAAAAATGATATGCAAAAGTGAAAAGATCTCTAACGGAGGGCTGTAAGGACCGACTCTAACATTGGCTCCAATGGGGATGGTGGCTCCTTGGAGATGCCAAGAATGGAAGATCTCTGGGAGAGCCAGACAGTGCCTTCATCCATTGGGCTATGGAGTCATGATTTCGACAAACAATCCAATATGTTGACCCAATTTATTTGACTGAAAATTAACTTGCAAATGACTCAAGAATATGACTAACTAACCGACTCGACAAACTGAACTCAAACTGAAATCTTTCCCCAGAATTATAGCCTTCACTTCGGGCCCCAGACTGAAGAAATGATCACAGCACACACTTGCATCGAAACTGAAATGAAATGGTATTTACAATGCTAGTAGGATAGCAGAAAAACTCAAAAAACGTACCGCTTGAGCAACTGACCATTCACCGGCCCTCCTGGACAATCATCCCTATTCATTTCCTTAAGAAGAAAAGCGTTCTCACCTCGAAATGCTGCAATCTTAAAAGGACCTTTCCATAGATTTTCAAACTTGCCGTGTTTTCCCTTTTCTTCATTTCTTGCATCCCACCTTAACACCACATCATCCAACTGAAATGTATCCTCCTTTGCTTTTCTGTCAAAAATCCTTTTAATACGCTCCTGCAACTTACAGGTGTTCTGAAAAACATCTTCCCGTGTCTGTTGCAAGTGGATCATTTGATTTAGCCTTCGCTGCATTGGATCCTCTTCACTACCAGCCTCTTGAAGAAGTTTCACTACCGGAGCTGCAAGAGAAGTAGGGAACACTGTATCGATTCCATAAACTAATTCAAAGGGGGACATGCCAATGGATTTCTTTTGACTCACCCGATCCGCCCAGAGTGCAAGGACCAACTTCTTATGCCAACTTTTCTTGTTCATTTCCAGCATTTTCTTAATGATATTAACCAAAGATTTATTTGAAGATTCAGCTAATCCATTTCCTTGCGGATGATAGGCAGTTGAGTGTCCCAAAGTAATATGATATTTATTACAAAACTCAACCATCTTTTTTGACTTAAAAGCTGCTGCATTATCAGTGATTAACTTACTCGGGCAACCGAAACGAGACAAAATATTATTCTCAAGAAATGAAATTATTACCACATCCATAGCTTTCCTGGTGGCAATTGCTTCGATCCATTTTGTGAAGTAATCCGTACCTGTGAGGATCCATCTATGTTGACCTGAAGAAGAAGGATGAATTTCACCAATAAAATCTAGCCCCCACTGCTGAAAAGGAGCACTCACCTCAATGGGCTTAAGCGGCAACGGCTGTAGTCTTTGTTTCCCCTCAAAAATCTGGCAATTATGGCAGCTCTTGACAGCCCTAAACACATCAGCAAATAATGTCAGCCAATAGTATCCAGCCCTCAAAATTTTATTTGCCGTTGTTTTCCAAAAAAGGTGACCGCCACAATCGCCTTTATGGAAATCTTCTATGACTTGTTTTGCTTCTTCTTCCACCAAACAATTTAACAAAACGCCACCAGGATCCTTCCAATAAAGTGCAGAATCTAAAACACAAAACTTAGCAGCCTTCAACTTAAGAGTTCTTGCTTTGTTTCTAGCCATCCCAGGCGGTGCAGACAAATTTTGAAGAACATATATGATATCTGAATACCATGGAGAAAGAACAAACATTTCTGATACCTGAAGTGAAGAGCTTTCATCATTTTCATCGGACAAGGCAGCGATCAAATTGATGTCTAAGAGACGCAGATTTGATTCAGCCATCAATTTTTCCAATCCCTGACCTTTAATCAGCTTGGTAGGCCTTATCTCCACATCATACTCCAACAAGGCCACTATCCATTTGCCACGTCTTCCTTCCGGGTCGGTCTGAACCAAAACATCTTTGACAGCAGCATTAGGAACATAAGCTAAAATATGAGAATGCAGAATATACACACGGAAATCTTTGAGTGCTTTAACAAGGGCAAGGGCTTGTTTCTCGATAATGTTGTATTTCAAAGCAGAATATCTTATGGTTCGGCTGAAGAAAGCAATGGGTATTTCATGCTCTTCTTTTTTCTTCATTAACACAACTGCCATAGTATGCTCCGAAGAAAAAGAAAACAATATAAAATCCTGAGTATAATCTGGGCTGATTAGAACCGGTGCTGAAGAAAGAATCAATTTAACTAAATTAAATTATTTCACCGCCACTTCCATCCATGACACTTGGCTGTCTTTCTTGAGCATGATTGTAATTTCTCTAAGGTGCTCTGCAAGATTAGGAACAAAACGACGCAAAAAAATCATCGATCTCCTTTTTATTCCTGGGCAAGTCAATTTGCTGAATTGCTTCCACACGTGCTGGAACAATACAAATGCCATCCTTTGAGATAATGTGCCCAAGGCGTTTACCTTCATCCATGCAAATAAACTCTTCTTGGGATTCAGGGACACACCATATTTTTTGCACTTTTCAAAGACAATTTTCAAATGATGCAAGTGTTCATCATCTGATTTGGAAAACACGGTCATATCATCAAGGTACACCACTAAGAATACATCTTTCTCATTAGCGAAAGCCAAGTCCATTGCCTGCTGAAAAGTAGCAACTGCATTCTTCAAACCGAAAGGCATTTTCGCATAATGAAAGGTTCCCCACAGAGTGGTGAAGGCTGTTTTGTCTCTGTCATCTTCATGAACTAAAATTTGGTTATATCCGGAATAACCATCGAGTAGGGACATGCGGGATGTGCCAACTACTCGCTGTAGTATATGATCCATTTTGGGCAGTGGATAATTATCCTTCAAGGAAACTTTGTTGAGGTTTCGGAAGTCAATGCACAAACGAATCTCACCGGTTTTCTTATGCACCGGCACCAAATTTGATATCCAATCAGAAAAGCGGATGGGAACAATAATTCCTGATTTGTACAACCTATTTATCTCTTTTTCAATTGATGGCAGCAATTTTGGATTAAGCCTTCTTAACTTCTGTCTGAAAGGTTTTTGATTAGGCTTAATAGGAATGGTATGCTGAATTATATTTGTATCATACGTCTTCAAATCAGAATAGTCCCAAGCAAACACATTGACAAAAGATGACAACAAGTTGATATATTTGGCTTTTACCTCTGGTGGCAATGTTTTAGAGATCTTTACCATCTTCGGATGCTCAGCTGTTCCAAGATTCACATCTTCAACTCCCTTTTCTGTTGGCTGCAATGTTGGTTTGCGGGCTACATCATCATGATCAAAGAGCTCCTCTAAAGGTATCAAGCCTTTAGGAATTACATTATCCTTGAGCTGCAACACTTCCATTTGATTTATTCGTACATCAGTGCTACCGTCATCATATTCTACATCCACTGAAGTATCCTTGAACTTACCTTTGCTTTGTAGAAAATCATTGATCTCCTCATCATCTTGGAAAACTTGCCAATGTCTTTGATTGTCTGGAACAGTCGGACGATGCTTAACATGAATTTCAAATTTATTGTTGGAATTCATAGGGATCTTCAAATTGCTAGCTGCCTTAGCAAGTGCATCTGCAATGCTATTTTGAATACGAGGCACACATGTCAATGTATAATCTGAAAACACTTTCAAGATATCCAAAACAACATTCCGGTAGGCCCGCATCCGTGGGTGTTTTGTTTGATATTCTCCCTTAACTTGCTTGATCACTAATTCAGAATCACCATATACTGCAATCCTCTTAGCATTTAGCTTTCTTAAAATTTTCAGACCAGCAATCAAAGCTTCATATTCAGCTTCATTATTCGAACAATCAAAAGCAAGCTTGTAAGAACATACCCGCACATTACTAGGCACTTTGTTTGAAGCAGAAAAAGGACTACGTACCCAAATACCAATCCCAACACCATCATTGCCCACTGCTCCATCAAAATCCATGGTCCACAAACCATCTTCCTCTTCTACCAAGTGCTGAAAAGTTTTTTGCTGTGAATTTTCTGCTTGCTGTCCATTACCTCCAGCTGATTGCTCAATGACGTTTTGCTGTTCTTGTCGTTCTTTCTTCAAAACTTCTCTAAAATTCTCTGCTATCTCTGGAATATCATCTACTACAACTAATTGACTATCAATATCATTGAAACTATCTGAATACAAAACAAAAGACTCTAGATCTGTATGTACATAACTGATGGGATGATTAATTGGTTTCTCCTTGCTGGTGATCATGTATTTCATTTTCTGTTCCTGGTACAACTTTCTCATTTGGCCAAACATGGGAATCGTTGCATAGGAGAAATCAAGCTGTATTGTTCCTTGTAATTTTGCGCCCCAAGATCTGGAAAGGAGCATGCCAAAGCGGGGAGGAATGTCAGCCACGACAACATCCATCAAGACATTCTTTGCAGGGATCTAATCCAAACTTACAACCAAGTCTTTAATTAGCCCAATACATCTCACCCTGCTGGAATCAAAAGAGTAAAGATCATGATATTTCCTGGTGATGTCCAAACCCAACTTCTCCATGATAGCCTTCGGCATAAGATTGTGGGAGGCGCCGGTATCAAACATAGCATTGTGCAACACAAACTCATGCACTCTCAAACTGATATAAAAAGGAGGTACTTCAGACTCACCACTCAATGCTGGTCCAAATATTAATTCCGGTTGATCATCTTCTACACTCACCATATCAGACATTGGGTCAAAATTCAGAATTTTGGAGACTTGACCTCTATAGTTGCTGTTCTTCATGAGCTCAGTCAAAGGAATAGATACTTTCAATTTAGAAATTTCATTTTCTAAACTAAAAGTAGAAGCCTTGTCCACTTCTTTGGCTGGAACATCTTTATTTTCAGGTTTATCCTTTGATACAGTGAGTTGATTTACCTTTTCATTTGTTGGTGAAGGCTTGCTAGTCATAGGGTCAACACTCTCTTTTCCTTTCTTTGATGCAGCCGGTGTTTCATCTTTAGATGCTGGAACTTCTTTTCTTTTCTGAACTGGATTGATGGGAACATTTCTACCTCTAAGTGAATATTGACGCTGTTGGGTGGACAAAGCATGCATGTAACCTCTTTGATACTCATCCGACTCTTCCTCCAAAACTATATCATTTGCCAAGATAAAATCTGCATCATATTGTACTGTTGAACTTGTTGCCTTTTCATCATCTTCAGTGATAAATGTGGGCATATCATCGGGAGTAAAGAAGTGATTTTCTTCTCCAACTACATTATCTTCATCATCTGACTCGGGACCAACAAAATTCTGCTGAAGTGGTGTCTTTACCTGCTGCTGTTGTGATGCCGTGTCTTGTGCTCGCTGCTCACGCTGTTTGATCCTAAATTGTGGTTGTTGTTGACCACGGAAATTGGGATTTCGAATCTACGGTTCAGGCTTATCAAGTGCTAGCCTTTCAATCATCTTTTCTACCTTGCGGAGAACTTGATCTGATGTAGAGGCTTCTTCTTTTATTGAGACTTTCTTCTCGGCTTTCATTCTTGCTCGCTTATCATTCAAGTTTGCCTCAACACTAACAGCAATTTTCTGCATGTCTTCTAAGGTAGCCGGATCTCTCTCCCTTAGTTGATAAGCCATGTCCGGATCAAAACTATCTGGTAACTTGAGCAACGCTGATTTTCTAGTTCGTTTTAAATCATCTGGAATTGCATTATATACTGCATTGAATCTAATGCAATAGTCTTGAACAGAATCTCTAACATTTCGTTTGATCTTAGTATATTCAGATTCGATTTGCAGCGGATCTTTCTTTACTACCCAACGTTCTAAAAACTGCCTCTTCATATCTTCTAATGTAGGAACACTCCTGGCCGGCAAATCTCTAAACCATTTCCTTACCTTTCCACCAAAAGTCTGCACGAATAGCCTCATGGTCACATTTTCTTCATCAATCTCATGGAGATCAAAGAAATCCGCCATTTTGTCGACATGCTGTTGAGCTGTGATATTCTGAGATGTACCATCGAACAAAGGAATTTTACTTTGATAATCTGCAGGCATGTCATTTAAAACTTGAGGAAGAGCGAGAGGTGCGAACCGAGCAGCCATTGCTCTTGGAGGATTTGGTCTGGGAGTTGTTGGAGGAGTGGATGCAGCTGAAGTATGAGGAGTGTGAGGAGGTGTATGCGGAGGAGAAGCCACGTGAGATGAAGAAGGAGAATTTGCTGTAGACTTTGGATAAGTGATTATAGGTTGTTGGGGAATAGTGGGAATGAAAGGGGGTTCGGTAGGAACTTTTGAGGCGGAAGCCGTGATAGAAGATCCAATGTTTGCAGATGCAGCTTCTAGGAAATCAGCAAGGCTTGAAAACTGAATGTCTCTCTGAAGGCGCCGCAAGATAAAATTTTCAATCAACTTATTGTTTCTTTCAACTTCAAGGGCCGCAGCAAAATCAGGATTTGGAACTAGGGAATCAAGTGCACTTTCAGATTTGGTTTTAAACAGCGACAATTCAAACCTTTCGTCAAAATCAAGTTCTTCAAGATATTTAAAAATTGCAGGACATGAGTGGGATTTAAACACGGGAGTCACAGAGCTCTCTTGACGTAGAAGTCTTGGAATCAAATTGGGATTCTCGTAAACAGGAGGAGGATTAGGATCCGGATTAGCTCTGGTATATCTCTTTGAAGCCAGCGTGTTATTTTCACGAAATCAAAGGAACATAAACAACTTTTTCAGCCTATCAAACCCTAAACTTATCATCCAGGAGCTTAGAGTTTGCAGATGTACTGGGGTGTTTCAAGTGTCATAATTACAAGCTAGACCGGAGATTGACTGAAGTAGCATTTATCTACTTGCGCTAATGCAAAGAAAAAGCATTTCGAAGGCTACCTGGCTAATCTTCAGGCTCCATCTGTAGCTTATAAAACAAATGACATTAACAAACAAACCATTTGTTCCCCAGTATGGTCGCCACTATGTTAGAGCCTAGATTTGTCTCAGGCTGAAAAGACAAGGTTCTAGGTCCACATCAAACCACGCTCAGCCTCGTAGCTAGCCCTACGAGGACAGGAGAGGGCTCTCTCCGAGTCAATCTCGGCAAAAGGTGATCAATGAGGCTCGAGATGACTAAATTGGCAATTGATCTTAGGCTAGGTATGAAGTACAAGGAGTTTGAGGTTGATTTTTGAGGTTTTTGTTGAATCAAAGGAAAAGGCAATTTTGGGTGCGGGGATGAGACACAGTTTTTGCAGAGGTCTACTTGGGGCGAGGTAGGCGATTGTCTTGATGCTTTAAAGATAATGAATGGCTAGATCTGACTGGTGAGAAGCTAAGGAGAGCAAGAAACTTTCAAGGATTCTCCTTAAACAGACGAAAACATGGAAAATCAAACAAACTTAAAGGCAGAGCATAACAATCTATGGATTCTACCTTAACACTTCATTTGTTCAATTGCAGAAGATGAAAGAAGGAAAATGATACACATTAACAACTTACAATTACAGAAAGAAGCACACCATCAACACACAAAGCCACAAGGATCCCAAACAGTGCTGCAAAACCCTGGTCTTTCCTTTGCCAAAAATGCAGAGGTGAATGTACAATAGAGTGTGAAGCTTTTCCCAAGAGTCCAACTTGTGCTACTGACTGAAAATTTACATATATAGATCAAGCCAACTCATTCCCTAACCTCTAGGGGTAGAGCTCCTCCTTCTAGGAGCATTTTTAACAAATTCTAAACATGGAGCAAGAATCTAGGTGACCAAAACAACCTGCCTCTAAAAAGAAGGAAACAGATTCATTACATTAATTTCTTGCTAATATGTGAATGAATCATCTATAAGAAGGTAAATAAGTGCCATGTTACCTTACACACATCAAATTACATCATTTTGGGTCAAAAATCACATCAAAAAGTGAAACTGGTTAAAACTGGCCGAATTCCTGAGCTGGAGGATGAAAACTGGACCAAAAACCTCTATGCGTAGCGCCCTGATTCCTATGCATAGTGCACATTTCAGCCTATTTTTTGGAAACTTCCCGACATCAAAATCAATCTCACAATAGCTGTTTGGAAAGCTCTTGATGTCTACTATCCAGTCCAAGTCGAATTTCCCAATTTGGAGCTCATTTGCCCCCTCAAAATTGCATTCTCCCAGAAGTACTGATTCATTACATTAATTTCTTGCTAATATGTGAATGAATCATCTAGAAGAAGGTAAATAAGTGCCATGTTATCTTACACACATCAAATTACATTATGTTGGGTCAAAAATCACATCAAGAAGTGAAACTGGTGAAAACTGGCTGAATTCATGAGCTGGAGGATAAAAACTCGACCAAAAACCTCTATGCGTAGCGCCCTGATTCCTATGCATAGTGCACATTTCAGCCTATTTTTTGGAAACTTCCAGACATCAAAATCAATCTCACAATAGCTGGTTGGAAAGCTCTTGATGTCTACTATCCAGTCCAGGTCGAATTTCCCAATTTGGAGCTCATTTGCACCCTCAAAATGGCATTCTCCCAGAAGTACTTCCTGTTGTTGCAAAAGGTGGCAGCAAGGTGGTTTTCATGGTGTTTTTAGGCCTTTTGATCATCCAAAACTTAATGAAATGCTTCGACAATTACTGAGCATGCATAACTTACCATGAGAAACCCAAAAATACAAAGTTTCCCTCCAGCAAGTGTCCCAATCAAAAGCGAGCGTGCCGACGCGCTACTCATAGAGTGGAAAAAACTGTTTTTGGGACCAAAAATTTCAAAATGACAAAAATTTCTCCGAATTTGCTCAAATTCAGAGTGAAGACCCTCCATCATGTGTCATGCTCAGCCAGCGAAGCCTCGGCCAAAACTCGAAGTGGATCTAGCCTCTTTCGCCGTTTTAGTGCTTTGCTCAACCTCCTTTTCAAAATCTTCCTTTTTGCTTTGCCAACATGCATGCAAGCCCAATAATGATTTTTCATGTGATGAAGCATGTATTTTTCCCTATTGGCCTTTTCCAACAACTCCTCCATATGTCGATTGACTTTCTCAAGCCAAAATTGTCGCTCAACAGGTGTCAAATCACCAGGTCTTTTACTGGCCAGCCTTCGGTCTTCACAGATTTGTCGCAGCTCAATAAGTGTATGCTCATCCTCTAGCTATTTATTGCGCTGCTCCAAGTATTTGATCAGAGATTCTGCCTTCAGTAGCTTCTCATTCAAGCTGTCAATCGCGACCTTCTACTCTTGGATGATCTCTTTCAGCTTCGAGCTAGGAGAGCTCCTATCCACATCACTCAATGCAACATCAACATCATGACCACCTGAATGGCCCTCCTTTAAATTGATGTCTTGCCTCTCTCCTGAACCTGTACCTGTACTAAAGAAGAAGGCGAGACCCCTTCCACACCATGTGGAGATAGTACTCGTCGTGTAGCTGCAAATAAAGCCTTGTGGCCTTGCTGATATGTCACAAATGCTGGAGCATTGACATGCTCGGTCTCAAGAATGTCAAACTAATGTGAAGGCTCTCCCTAATCATGAACTATCTCTGGAGGTGGCTGTGGCGCTGTGAAAAAGTCACGAGAAATAAATCCTCCCAAGTAATGCCCTACTGTGCCAACTGATGAACCACTACGATCTTGATCAGCGTGTAATGATAAATACTTCTATGCTGCTGTGCTGGGGTCTTCTTTTGTACTAAGACAGCCATCCTCCCTATGTTGCGAAACATGAAGTACGGAATGTTCATCAAACGTACCCTTGTGAAATGCATCAACAAACAGACATGGTACGCATAAAGACGCGAGAATCTGCCCTCACAACTGAAATACCGAATGATGAGTTTCATCAAAGGTGCAAATTGATCACTCATGTATTGGAAAGGAAATACCCTGCTCAAATGCCTCATATACTCGAGTTTGATGTATGGCTCATAGTAGGATTTCTCTAACTACTGACTCTTATTCCACTGCTCTCCAATATTTAGTATCCCAGTGGCCTCTGTAATAGTCTCTGGTGACAAAATGAAATCAACTCCGGCAAGATTTACATGGCCATCATGTAAATGTAGAACAAACAAGCGAGCTAGTTCAGGATGATGCTGGATTTGTGAAATTAGCTCACAGTAGTGATAGCATAATTGATAGAGAAAACAATCCATTGCAAGTGGGCAAGCCTGCAATTGAACCAAAGAAGTGGGCTCTTACCTGAGATGCTTACCACCTTTGCCACCTCTACGAGGCCTCCGTGGCACATTACCCTCTGTTGTGGAATCATTGTCATTCTCCTGCTCATAAATTGAATTTGTGTCTGACATGGCTTTGAAAACACAATGTCTGCAATATGTATGTTGATATAGGGGTGGTGAAATCAGAATTTCAATGCATACCCAAAACCCACATATGTTTACCACAGCATCATAAGAACCAAGCCATAATGGTAATAACTCTGTTTTTAGTGTATTGGCATAAAACAGTCACTGTTTTGATCACAAGCACAGTTTTGACAAATGAACAAAAATTTGAAGTGCACTCTTTGTGATGTTGGCTAAAACTTGACAAATGAGTTATTTCACCAATGGAGAATGGGAAAATATTCACAAAGCCACTCACATGTCTTTTTAAAAACCCTAAGGAATGATTTTCGTATGAGCATAGGGTTTCATTTTTCTACACCCAATACATCAAATTTCCCACCTCAAACATACTACAAACAATTTAAAATTGACTGAGCAGCCATGAAACACCTACTTGCAAGTTTTGGAGTTGATTTGGCAAGATCTGGACGGATTAACAAAAAAAATTTGGTGCTCTGACTGAGTGCGTAGCGCCCAAACCCAACGTGTAGCGCACACCTGTGTGCGTAGCGCCTGTGTATTTTTACACGGGCCAGTGAGGCCAAGTGCGTAGCGCACGCCTGTGTGCATAGTGCATAGATCCAATGTGTAGCACACACCTCCAAACGCTGTCCACAAGTATGCAAACACGGTTTCAGCCTTCACAAATTCAAACACGATTTTGCCTTGGGAATTTTTGAACAAATGGACTTGTTTCCCCTTTTATATGTGAACAAAATATCCTACCAAATCAGATTTGATTTAAATCGAGTCAATAACCCACTTTATAATGTTTGGCACATTGACATCTTTGGTCTTTTAATACAATGCTGCTTTTTGACTTTCTCTTGCTTTTTCTGAGGTTTGGACTGATAATATTTTGTTGATTTTTGCAGGGATCCGACATTTTGGCTTTGGAGAAGATCAGAGGCTTGCTCTAAAGCTTTTTGAAATGAAACAAGTACAATTATTTACAATCACAATTTTTAGTTCCAAAACAGAGTTTTGGACTAAAAATGTTTTAAATGCTTTCTAAGAAAAATATTAAATGAGTTGAAACCAACCTCATGGCCTGCAGGCTTTTATTATGTGTATGCAAAGGACTGACAACCCTAGACTCTAGGACTAAAGACTTTTTAATGAAACTAATCATTTATGACGATGAATGCAATGATCATGTACTTTGGTGATTTTTGAGAAATTTTTGACTAACCTTGCAGGGACAAGCATGAGGAAACACAAGACAACCAGACCCCCTCGTCAGTCAATGGCATGCCCCTAGCGAAATGCAATGAAGTGGAAGGAGCGAGACACCTAAAAATGATATGCAAAAGTGAAAAGATCTCTGATAGAGGGCTGTATGGACCGACTCTAATAGCAGGTACCAAGTTAGACACCCACTCTGAAAATCTAATAGGGGCAATAATCCCTGCTTCGTACATATGTTTGATTTCTTTCTCAATTGATGGTAATAGCACAAGGTTAATTATTCTGAGTTTCTATTTAAAGGGCTTTTTATTTTCTTTTATAGGTATAGTGTGCTAAATGATAGACGTGTCATAGGACTTCAAATCTTCGTAACTCCGGGAAAAGACATCTTGTAATTCCCTCATAAATTCAACATACTTTAGCTTTTGATCAGGAGGTAAAGATTTCGACACTTTTATCATTTTTGGATTGTCCTGTGTTCCGAAGTTGTACTCTTCGATATCTGCTTTTAATGGCTCCATTTTAGGTTTCTTGGGAATGTCATTGGAGTCAAACAAATCTTCTAGAGGAGTCAATCCTTTGGGTAAATGATTGTCCTTTAGGTTGATAACCTCTGTTTCTTCTTCAATTATTTCATCTAGGTCCATTTGTTTCAGGTCTTGAATTTCTTTTTGTGTGATGAAGCATATTTATTGAACTTTCTTATGAAATGTTAATTTCTACTTCATTTATTTTATTAGAACTAATAATTGTATCTACATATATGTTACTATTAGAAAACTCTTCATCTAAAGTTAAAAAATTATTGATCTGCTTATAACTATCAAAAGCCTGCCAGTTCTTCAAATTATGAGGGATGGTTGGTATATGCCTAATCTCAGTAATATATTAATGATTAGGTTGAAAAGGTAATTTGCAGGTGCTGGCAAACATGGCCAGGCTATGGGCTTGCATGATGTGTTTTCTAGGGATAGTTGCAAGCTGGGTTTCCAAAAAAGTGTTGATAATTTCTATGACTATTCCTCTATAATATCCTAGTCTAGGATCCCTAGTTGAGTAAGTTCCTTTAATCTATTTAATTATTAATTCTAAATCTCCTATGACAGACACCCTGATTTCTCCTAATCTTTTAACAAGTTTAAGACCCAACAAGAGAGGATTATATTTTTCCATATTATTGGTCCATCTAAAATTTAATCTATAGGCATGGCCTTCAACATGATCATTTCTAAATTGTACACCCAGACCACTGCTCCTGTCCTAGTTTATTGATTGAGCCATCAAATTCTAAATTCCAAAGGATTTCATGCTTATAATTTGTGTTTGGGGTAGTAGGGACTTGTTTAACCGTGGGATCTAGGTTTTCATTTTCATCTGACTTTTCTTTGTTATCTGATATTTCCTGAATATGAAAACTTGATTTTTCTTTTTCAATTTCTTTTGGTTCTGCTACTAAAACCTCTAAAGTATTGGAAGGACTAGTTTCTGCATTGTAAAGAATGAATGAATCCATATTGGAGTGCACTGAGTAGATGGGGAAATTTTGTGGTCTTTCCTGACTACTTACTATGTATTTCATCAATGTTTCTCTGTATAGTTTCTTTGGTTGTCCAAAAACTGATATAGTGGCATATGACATATCCAATTGAAGAGATCCCTGAAGCTTAGCACCCCAGGATCTGGACAATAACATGCCATATTTGGGTGGTATATCTACTACCACTATGTCCATCAAAATTGTTTTTGCAGGGTATTGAACCAGTGAGACACACAAGTCTTTTATCAGTCCTAAACATCTCACCTGACTAGAATCAAAAGAAAACAAATCTTTGTATGGTCTAGTGATGTCTAGGTCTAGATTTTCCATTACAGACTTGTGAATGAGATTATGAGATGCCCCAGAGTCAAACATGGCATTGTGAAGAATCTTATCATGTATGTTCAAGCTCACATAGAAGGAAGGAATTCCTCCTTCCAATGGTTTTCCATTCAATTCTGGGCCAAAGATTAATTCGAGCTGGTCATCAAAAATATTAACTGAGTCTTCGGTTCTAGTAATTTACAGTGATCTATTGATTTGAGTTTAGTAGGCATCATGTTGGGCTAATTTAGATAATGGGACAAATTTTTTTAGCTTACCTACTTCTGTTTCCAGATTGAAGGGTTTTTCTATTTGGGCCTTTGGATTTCGAACAACAGTATTCTCTTTGTTTTCAGTGTTTTCTATGTTTTTCTCCTTTTTAGGAGTAGAATCATGATTTGTTGATTCTCCTAGATCAACCTCTAGAGGTTCTTCCATAGTTCCCTTGGAAGGAAGGGAAGTGGAGGGTTGTTTATGGTTTGGTTGATTATCAGAGACATCTTCAATTCTGGGGTTAGAAGGATTAGTGTTTGATCTAGAAAGAATCTTTATAGGTTTGATTACTGTGTTACCTTTTTTGGGCTGATTTGGAACCGTTTGCTTGTTCATTTCAGTGACATCAATTCTCCCACTTCTTAGATTGTATTGCTTGTGCACCTCAAATATGGCTGTGTCATATCCTTCTCTAAAGTCGAACAATTCCCCTGATTGGGTTTGGAACTGTTTAAGTATGTGCGTCTCTTGATCATCTTGGGTCAAGAAAACTTCTCCTTCATCATCAAGCTCCATCAAATTAATTTGAGTATCTTCTTCTGGGCCTTCAGAGTGGGAAGCTTTTGCATAGTTCTCCTGGAAAGGGGATCTAATGTTTTGGTTAGGACCATTCTTTCTAGTGTTTGGGTTTTGATTTTTCCTAAAATTAGGATTTCTCCCTGTATTGGTTTGCTGGCTATCCCAAGGAAATTTCCTTTCAATTGTCTCCACTCTGTCTCTTAGTCTATCCATTCCTTTAATTATGGCATCTAGCTTTTGTTCAAAAGGTGAGCTTTCTTCCTTTAATGGTATCCTCCTTTCACTCCTAGCCTTGGCTCTTTTAGATAGCAAATTAGCTTCAACACTGACTGCTATGCTTTGCATATCTTCCAAAGTAGGGGGGTTTCATTCTCTCACCTAGAAAGCCATATCGGAATAAAATCCATATAGGAATTTGATTAAAGCTCAACCAGGTGGGGGTCTAAGATCTAGAGGGATGGCATTATACACACTGTTGAATCTAGTGCAATAGTCCTGCACAGTTTCATGTGATCCTCTTCTTAGGTTTTCATATTCAGATAGAATCTGAAGGGGGTCTTTCCTTTTCTCGCACCTGTTTAGGAATTGCTGATAGAGAGTTCTTAGGCTATCTATACTATTTTCTTTTAAGGCTCTGAGCTAGGTTCTAACTTCCCTAGATAAAATTTGAACGAATATTCTCATTTTCACATCAGTAGTATCTATTTCATAAATTTCAAAATAACCAGTCATCTTCTTGGTGTGTTGCTGGGCTGTATAGGTTCCAGTGCCATCAAAAGTAGTGATCTTACTTTGGTAGTATTGGGGCATGAAACCTAAGTTTGCTGGTAGTACCAGGGGAGCATATATGTTGGCCATTGCTATTGGTAATGGTGAAACAAAAACTGGGGTTGGAATAATAGTGGATGTTTGAGTTGAGGATGAAGAGCTAGAGGTGATGGTCAGATGTGGAGTTATTTGAGGTTGAGAGATATGAGGGAATGATAATGAGCTTGCAGAAACATAAGTGATTCCAGAGGGATTAGGGGTTCCTTCAGTGGTAATATCAGATTGTGTTGAATTCTGCAAATATGTATCAATTGAAAAATTGGCTGCTCGGATTTCTAATTCTTCAATGAACTCTGGATCTTGGAGTATGTCTGCTAATTCAGAATTGGTTGAAGTCTTAAACAAATATTTTCCAAAGCATCCATCAAAGGGTAGGTCTTCGAGGTAAATCCACCTAACAAGACAAGATGAGGATCTAAATGTAGGTCAAGGACTAACAAAACTTTCTTGTCTTCTAAGAATTATGGGGATCTGGATGGGGTTCTCAAACACTTGTGGTGGATCGAGATCAAGATTAGCCCTAGTGTAACGAGTCCTTTCTGAAGCCAAATTTCTGGGTTTTGTTTTTGGTTTTCTTAAAGGATATGAAAAAAACTTCTGTGATTTCTTTAAGATGCTTTTAGATTTAAGGTTTAAATTTTCTTAAAGATTTTTTTTGACTGAGAAATTGTCCTTCCCCAGAATGGTTGCCAATATGTTATCACTCAGATTTTCCTTGAAGTTGTTAGAAGAAGGAAAGGGGTCTGAGGTGACCACAAGCCAATCTTTTAAGTACATAATCTAGCCAATCTATACTCAGAGAGGGCTCTCTCTTTATGATTTAACTTTGTTTATGGGATATTAGGCTAGTTATGAAAGCTTGGGGGGTTTTGATTTTGTTTGGTGGTGGAATTCAAGAGCAGATGGATAGAACAAGGTATTTTAGGCCATTGGGTTATGGAGTCAACTAAAGATGGCTGAATTGGATCAGGTTGATTTAACAAAGGAGGGTTTCATAGGGCAAGATAGCTAAACAAAAAACAAATAATAGCTTAAAAGGGTAAAATGGTCTTGAAAGGGAGGAAGGGAAATTAAGAATCCTTCAAAAAAGTTCAAGATGAGGGAAAGTGGGTGCTCATTAACAAAAGGAAATTAATAATTCTTTGTTAAATGGTCATGATGATAAACTATGAAAGCAGGGAGCAATTAAGAATTCCATACCTATAATAGCTTGGAAGAAAACATTAAGAAAGTAAATGATTTTAAAGATAGAATGCAGTAAAGCTCTTTCTGAAATATACTTTTTGTTTATCATTCAAATATGAAACACATATAAATATTTAAAACAAAAAAACTATAAAAACATAGGATATAGAGTACTTATTTGTTTCTCATTTGACACAGGTATCTTGTAAAAGTACTTTGCTTTATTACTTTGTCCAGCCAGCCATACAATAGTTGTTCAACAACACTTCTATTCCAAAATAAAGTGTCTATAGAAATGTCTAAGAATCCACCCACAATACTTCGAATAAGGAAGTACTTATACAAAATTTACATCAAAATATCCCCTAACTAAGAAAGATATATTCTAGGAAAACTAAATATCTTTTACATGAATGTAGAGATAGATGTTCTCCAAAGTAGAAACTGAATGTGAAATGCTTGTTTGATGTCCCTGTTTTTGTTGAAGGAGCTGGAGGTAGGTACTATGAATATGAATCTTGCTATCTTGCTCGTAATTCTGTGCTGGATGATTGATTTTGCCTTTTCATTGATACTCTTTTAGCTGTGACTGATACTCTTTACCTGTTTTACCATCATTCATCATTTTTTACCAAATTTGACTATGGTAAATACTTCAATTTACTTCACTTTTTACCATGGTAAATCATAAGATGTGTGTCATGTTGGTCCACCAATCATCTCTTGGCATTCTTGTCCTTGCTAGTTTTCTGTAGATTTCATGTGCTTCTGTGTATTTTACAAAATTTGGTTGCACTTGAAACAAGTGCCTCACTTCATGCTCAATGTAAAAAAGGTTCTCCAAATTATCATAGAGAACTCTCCCTCTGGGTAATGCCTTAACTGTAGATGAACTAGCTTGATTGTTAGCTTGCTGATATAATTTGTTGACATAATCATCCTGAAACATCAGCTTTTCATTGATAACTAAAGGACTTGAAAGTCCTTTACTTTGTAAGATGCCAAATTTCTCCATAAACTCATCTATGTCTTCCTGCATATTTTGGAATTTGCGTTCTAGGCCTTGCGTTAGACTCCTTTTGGTCAATACTTTCTTTATTTTGAGGATGGTAGCAGTCCTATACTCAATGTTTAACTATTCCAACTAATGCCTGTTTCTACTGTTTAGAAATTTTATTAATCTGATAGCTTTTTCAGGCTTCCCTCCTAGTTCTTCCTTGGTTTTTTCGATCTCTTGAACAAAAACTTTCACTAAGTCAATTTGTTCAAAAATGATTTGAATTAATGACCAAATATCATTGATTGAATTAATCATATTGGTACATAATATCTTTTTGATATTAGTCAAAGGCTTTTCAAATGTAAGATCTTTTTTCAGTGTTTTAATCTCTTGATTCAAGCCTTTTTTTTTCTCATCTGTTTGGCAAAATTGAATTTTGATATATCATATTTTTGTTCTGAAGTAATGAATTTCTCTTTTACTTTTTGCAGTTTAGTGACATGGAGCTTCATTTCCTCCTTGGACTTGGTCGACTCTTCTGTGCTCTGGTTTGAGGTTCCTAGCTGTTATGTGTCTGTACATGTTACTTCTATAGTTGCATCTATTGCTAAGGGGACATTTTGTGCTAAAGTAATTTCCAATGTAGAAGGGACTACTATAGAAACCACTCGCACAACATTTTGAGGCTGTGTGGTTGACTCACTTTGCCTTCTTTGTAGTGTTTCCTCCAATTCTTGCTCTGTCTCTTTTAGTTGCTCATTTAGCTTAAGGACCAAGTCCATAAGCTCTTCTTCATTTCTCTTCTCAATCACTTCAGCAGTCTGAGGGTCAATGAGTGGTGGCAATTTTAACTACTTTCTCAGTGCAGCTATATCTTCATTCTTTTTTTTTATTTGGCTCCTTGCCACCTTGATATCCCTTGGGTTGTGGCCCAACTTAATCATGAAATCCTTCAATGATTTGATTCTATTGTCCTTTGCCTGTGAGGAGGCCTTTTCTAGTTTCAATTGGGCAATAGTGTTGTTCAGTGAATTTTTCAGCCTATGTGCCATCATTACCTTCCTTCTCAGTGTAGCATAAACCATCTCCCCTATTTTCTTATGTCATTATATTTGATCTATAGGGTGGATATCTTTAGCTAAGACCTCAAAATCAGTCTTGAGGTAGTCTGTAAATGACTTGGGCTACTGTACTGTGGGCTTTAGAAGGCTTATCTGCATTTTTCCTTCTTTGATGTCATCAGCTGGCATCAATCTGGTTTGATTTGTAGGGACCATATTCAAGTATTGAGTATAGGCTTGGGCCTTCAGCTGCTCATTCTTGGCCTTTATCTCCTTGAATTTTCATTTTATGTCTATGATCTTCTCAGATGAAGCTTCGGCACTCTATTGCCTTTCAAGCTCTTGTATTTGTAAACTGGAAGGTGTCCCACCTATTGGGGATGTATGTAGACTGTCTCCAACTTCTCTCCTCAAACTCATTGTTGTTTCCTCAAAGAATTCTTCCTCTGAATATGGATTAGCCTATGTCTCTTAGCACCAGGCTGGTTTGAAGGACCACTAGCAAGAGTAGCTACTTCCCTATCTCTTTTCAAGTTATTTTCTTGATTTAGATTAGTATGCATAGCTGGGGGATTTCCCATATTAACCTGAGCTGGATGAGGCTATGGTGGAGCTTGTTCTTCATAGATTTCAGGCTGCTCTGACATCTCTAGTTGTTCTGATGCTGGAGTACTTGTTCCCTGGTCTTGTTCCTGTGGTGATTCTGTTGGGGGTGCACTAGTTTCCTCTATGTGTGTTTGAGAAGTCTCTGTTATAGAGGCACTAGGCTCTAGTGTTTGCCTTTGAGTAGATTCAACTAGTACCTGTTCACAAGAGTCTAGGTCAAGTCTCTTTTCTAAGTCTTTCATCACATTCTCTACCTCAACTTGATCACTATCCATTTCAACTAGAGTTCCTTCCCTCCATTCATCCATATTTGCATACTGTTCTACCTCAGGGATTCTGTGATGGATATATGGTGACAGCTTATGTTTCATTCTCCTATCACAAATGAAACCTTGTGGATCATATCTCCAAGCAAAGCTTTTCTTTAGTCTCATTTTTTCTAGGATTTCTTCGGCTTTTTTCCTTGCTTCTCTATTGTTATAGACAAATGGGCTTAAGTGATCTTTAATCCTCAATTGTGCTTTCTTCTTTGCCTTGGTGAAATGAGTTTGATTAGAGTTTAACATTTGCCTATAATATTACAGGACAAATAATCTCATAGGAATATACTTAGGCAGTTTGAATGGAGGGAGTTCACAACCATAGATTTGAATTTCAGTGTGATTTTGGTACATGTGCCAGTCACCTATCTTGTACTGCTTTGATAGTTGAAGGATTCTCTTAATTTCTTCACTAATCCTAGGAGGAGGATTTCCTGTCTGCATGGTGGTCACAAGGTGGACAAACTAGTCAATGAATTCATTATATGAATAGGGACAAGTATGTGAATAGTGGAAGATGGAAGTCCAAAAAATGAATGATATGGGATTACCCTTTGTATCAAGTTTATTTATAGAGAATGGGAACTTGTTAGACTGATAGTAAAGGGAAAGGTGATATATGAATGTAGAATACTTGAATACCTTTTCATTTTCTAATCTCATGAACTGGTTGTGGATTTTCTTAGCATTGAAAGCAACATAGTTATATTTGACAATAGGAGGCTGACTAGGGGTAAAAATGGACATTAAAACTAAAGTCAATTCATCCACATACTCACTAGTATTGAAACCCATGACTGTAGCTATCATATTGACTATATTTTTGCCTATCTCTGTGAATAAAGATGCCACATAGGGAGGAGGATCTTTGGGTTGACGTTTTTTATCGATAAAATTTTGGCAAAAGCATATGAGTTTAGACTGGGAAATTTTAGATGATTTCTCTAGTAATTCCCCAAGGGAAATGGGGGTGAGGTCTTGACTAGGCTAAAGCTGTAGCATTTCATTGATTGAATCTGCAGTAGTTTTGAAGCAAACAGTTTGATTGGGGGACATTATTGCTATGACAGTGGGATTATAATTGGCATGTAATTGATGGATAATGTCTGGGAAAATGTGCACAAAGGGGAGCATGTACCTTGGGAGACTCGATTCCCAAAGTCCTTTGGTATCAGAGCCATTCATGTAATTGTCCCAACATTGACAATATACTTTTAAGGGGTTTCCTCATTTTTAGGGTCTTTTATTTGAAACTCTTTATCTGCTAAGGGTAGATAATCAAAATCTCTATGAGGGGTATTGACAGGAGTTATACTGAGGGCCACGGGGGTTTCCATTTCTGGTTCTTGTGGATTCAGATAGGAAATGGGTTTTTCAAGTAGAGTTGGTGAAAATAGAGGGTCCTGGGAGTCTTCAATTCTTAATTCAGCGACTGAATTATAATGAATTTTGGGTTTTTCAAAATAATCACAAAGGAAATGAAGTATTTACAGGGTTTCTGGAAGGAAACTGGTAAATACTTGTTTTTAAGTGACAGGAAATGGAGAGCAGGTTCACTGGGTGCAAATGGTGGACTGGAGCGGTGTCGAACTATAGGTTTTAGGGTGGCTGATAGTTGGAGTACGAGCTGGTCAACTTCAAGATTCAGGTTGCATGCATGTGTTTTCAAAGTAAGGATGAAAAATTGTTTTAACTTTGTTTTTATGCAAAAGTCAAAGCTTTTTCTGGGTTCGTGATATGGATAGGTGGCGTCAGCTTGGAGGTGACTTGATGCTTTGACTTTAGCGGGAGGCGGTAAGCGTGTTTCATCGCATCGCTAGTGTAGGGTAAGTGGTATTTGGGTGAGACTGCACGATTCCATATGCTGCTTGACACATAGCATAGGTGATATTCATGAAACCGCTCACCATCACATGCTAAAAGTCACCCATAGAGGTCCGTGCGATATGCGCGATGACTGTCGGATCTGCGGGATCTGATCGAACGGTCGTCGGGGTGCTGAAGTGACTGGTAGATACAGAGGGCGTGCTTGATATAAATTAAAGAGATTAATCATATCGGGGGTGATTCGATTGGGTTATCAAGTTATTAATTAGTCTGAATGACATAATTAATCCTCATTAAATGATGGCGGAGTTGGGTTCTAAATTAACTATGAATTAGTTAATTAATCCCGTTTTATTGACTTTATATGGTTATACCTAACCGCTAGATGGAATATGTATATTTGGGATTTATATAATAATATGGGCACGGGTAGTGTGCTTTCAGGAAGTAAATAATAATATTAATTAATGGTTAATATGACCTTATGGAATGTGAAATGCATGCTAAGTTTAAAAAAAAATTCATCATACACATTTAAAACTTAAGCTAAGTGAATATGAGGGTTTATATGGAGAGTGTTTTATTTTTCCTAAGTAAAATTCCATTTTACTTAGGAAAAGCTTTATTAGGGAAATGGATAACTTATGAAAGGGGGTGAATATTGATGAAGGTGCTTAAGCACATAGGCATTATAAATTATTGGGCTGAGAGTCCGGTCCCTCCAAAAGTCCGAGAAATGCTCTGAGCCCCTCTAACTTTGGTAATTACCTTTAGTACTTAGGGAATTAGTGAATATTTTTAGGGGAATGAGTAGGGAACTTAATTACTTTGACTTTTAATGTTGATGTGCCTTTCCATGTGATACATGCTTTTGCTTAGTGATGAAAGAAAAATATTTAAACATTTAAACTTATCATTCACCACACGTTTATTCTACAACCATCAACTACTTACCCTACCTACTTTACCCTAGCATTTTCACTTCTTTATTAGGGTGCACTTAGACTGGAAAACCCTTATCAAACTTTCTTTTCTTTTACATATAGATACCTATATAAATCTAACCTTATTACATCCAAGGGCTCATATTAAATTGTTGATCTCCCTTTATTCACTCTACTTATCTACTTATCTGCCAAGGTTAAACTGTTTGGTCAGATCTTTATTCTCTATTTCTAAAACATGAAATATAAAATATGAACTAGTCAAGCTTAAACTATTTGACTATTCATGAATTGTGGCATAGGTGACAAGCTACACACAAATTTTTATTATACAAAAGTAAAAAGTAGTGGCATTTAGACTTGCACACTTTCCTGGTCTTTTATTTTTGTTGGGGTTCATTTTCTTTCATTTTTTTACCTCTTTTTTATTCTTTTCACCCTATTATTCTTTTTCTAGGGTATACCCTCTTTACATTTTTTAATTTTTTTATTTTTTTTGCAAATGTGGTAAACCTTTGCAACTAGTAAAGGTATGAACATATCTCAAAGCTAAACCAAGTCAATCATGATATATGACACATATTGGTATAGGGGCATAATAGTGAGAGAAGGATTTTTTGATTGGTCTCTTGGAATAGTGTTGTAGCGGCTACAACCACCCTCCAAAATTTTGCTTATGCTTCAATTTGGAGCCGCCCTCCTCAAGTCATAGCAACTCATCTTATGCTGACCCCATTCATTGTGCTTTAATTGATTTTTATATTCTTCTTATGGCTTGCATTCTCTAACTTTATTTGTTGTCTAACCCGCTAGCTGATCTTTTGACTTGGTTTCAACCAATTCTAGGCCTACCCTAGTGAATTGCATAATCCTTGAGGGAAACCAGCATTCTATCCAAGAATTATGCATTCCAAGTCATCTTCAAAACTATGTAGAGCTAGATAACAACTTATGTACAACTTGGAAACTACATAGAGTATGAGAGGTAGCCTCAGCCACTCACCCCAAGAATTGCGCAGAAGCTTTCCCTCAACAGTTGCCCAATGCATGAGCTAGTGAGTTGTCTAGTTTCCTCGGGAACCATGTAATCTCTCCATGCATGCATGGAATATTTTTTCCCAAAAAAGAAAAAAGTGAAAAATCATCCCTAAAAATAGGGATCTATTTTTAGCAGTCACAGTTACACTTTAGTTATTTTTTGAAACTGTCACCATGTATCGCTTTTTCTTAGATTTTTGGCCTTTGCATAATAAAACCTAAATCAACCAAATCTATTTAATAGATGTCGCCAAAGCTCATTTTCACACTCAATCTTGAGCTTTTGCATTCTCGAGGGGATCTAGGAACCTTTGGCATGGTCATTGTAACTTTCTGGGTGAGTCTTTCTTTTCTTGTCTTTTGTTTCTTTTTCTGTCGCTTTTGTGTGCTTGGTTTGTGAGTGTTGTTTTACCCATTTTTATGAATTACCATTGGTGTTTTTATTTTTTTTTATCTTGTAGAAGTGTTTTTTAAAGTTTTTCATTGCCTTTCAGTGTCACATGCATTACCCAATTTTTGTACTAACAACCATCATTGCAATGACTCTCTCCGTAAGCTTCATTGTTCTTCAGTTTGATCAATTCCTACACTTGTTTTGATTGCATGCAACATCATTTACACAGATCTACAGTAACCATCACTTACACTTTTAGATATGCTCATTTTAATGTTGCCCTTGGGTAGATCTGGGGTTCCTTGGACTAGATCTTTCTCCTCCTGGCATGTATGCAAATTTTTGGATCTCAAGGTTATGCCTAGCTCCAGGAACTGTTCAAAGGATATGAAGGCCTGTCTCCAACTACGCACTTCTCAGTTCCAAGATCTAGCTCCGAAGCCTTGGCCACTGGGATTGTTCCATGTGCAGTCCCATCTAGCTCAAGCGAGACTGAACTACGCATTGTACAGTTTCAGTAAACATCGCCTCCCGACTGGAAGCTGGACTATGCAATGCACAGATCTAGCTAGTAGTTAGTCACCTATGAGAGCCAAAATTACGCAATCCTTCTCAACAGTTTCCTAGTTTGTTTCTTTCCTTTTTCTTGAAGTGCTTTTGACTTCAAGCTAACATTTGCATGCCATAAGTGTCCTCTCTATCTCCAAGTGCCACAATTGCTGAGAAAATCTCCATAGTTACAAGTAACATGGCTTCCAAGAGAGTTTCATCAAAAGACACTATTGAAAGTAGCATTGGGGATGTGGTTGAACATGTGTTAGTGAACTTCCTAGTCTATGAAGACAGACAACTATTCATAGAGAATGGCATGAAGATAACATGGAAGGAAATCAAGGATATCTTTGTAGGGAGCTTCAAGGAAGACCTAGAATATTGGTAGGTCTATGTCAACATCCATCGGTTAGGCTTACAAAAGGTTGCATGCAGGTATCTGACCTTCCCATGTGTGGACATTAATCTCTGGATTGCCTCACATACTGATCCCGAGATGATGACATTGAGTAGTGGTAGTGGAACACAACTTGCTACCTTCAAGACATAAAACTATCATTAGATATATCACCTACCTCAGTCGATGAACCACATGGATGCACTTTTCTATGCCAACCACAACAATGTGAATACTAGAGTTAAAATAAAGCGTTGGGAGAAAGAGTCGTCGAATTTCAGATTGACACCCAGTCATGTTTACAAGACTAAGCCACTGAGAAAGGCCTACCAGTTCTTGATCATCTCTACATGCTAACTATATGGTAAAGAGACCATGGAGACCTTTGCTTAGAATTGGGTGGTTGTGTTGGACTAGTTGGAAAATTCCAAAACTTCATTCAACTAGTCACATCTGTTGTCTTTTTCAGATGAAAGTGCATGTTACTAATGCCTGGAATCCACCGAAGGATAAGCATGTGAGATTCTATATGAACATGTAGCTACTTGATGTAATATGTACCCAACATTAGTTTCCTGGCATGCATTGGAGATGGACACCATCAGATAATTCTGTGAATATTTATTGCAAGTTTCTTTCTAAGTGCAGCTATCGAGGAGTCATGGCAAGGCTATTTGGCCATTTCATCATCCCAGTTTACAAGTTGATCTTTGAACAGGATCCACCTTGAATTTCCTAAGAACTGATGGAGGCAATACTTAACATTAGAGATTGTTATGCCTCACTTGGTAGCGCCTTCATCAAGATGTTTAGCAGAGAGAAGCCTCTGCATGTGCTACCAAGGTATTCCATGGATAAGTTGGTCATGTAAGAGGTTGCATATCACATCTCCATAGGGTTATCAGTAGGGCTACAGAGGGGGAAGAAGGCACCATGGCCTACTTTTCCTTTGTGGATTTGATTGTATGAGATCAAGAGCTTGAATTATGTGGATGTCGAGGCTAAGGACCTAGAAAAGTTTGAGTTTGACACCAAAGACTAGAATTCATATTATCCCCACTATATATGCAAGAACCAATATGCGAAGGTATATTATCCATGGATCCACGAGACATTTCATATGGTAGATGAAGATACCTGGAGGTATTGTTACAACTCCTCCAAGTTCAATGAACTGGTCAGCATGGCTATAGAATGCAAAGCTCCTCTACAGGAAGAACAACAATAGCAGTTGCACGTAGAAAACCGGCAGAGGACAAAGGAAAGAGGAAGATTTTCAAGAACCCAAAGGCTGAGAAAAGCCACAAGTTCAAAGAATATCCTCTCATTGAGAAAGCAGGTTTGGCAATGGAGGTGAAGAGGCAGCAATGCATAAAGCGAGCAGAGAGAAGGAAGAGAGAAAAAAAAAGGTTGGAGGAAGCAGAAAGGAAGTTGTAGGAAACAGAGAAGAAGCTAAAAGAAGAGTAGGAGCTAAGAAGGAGAGAGAGAGAAGAGAAGAAGAAATCATGAAGAAATAGAAACAAAAAAAAGGGAAAGGCGTAATGATAGAGAAAATTGTGCCAATACAGGTTAAAGAGTTAGAACAAGCAGTGGATGAAGAAGAGGGTGAGTTGTTCCAGGAGCAGGAACTTTCCTAGCTTATTGAGCAAATGGTTGAAGAGATGGACATGGAGTTGGCACAGGAGCCACAGGACCAAGATGGAGACTTCATGTTGAGAGCATCCGAGGCCGCCCCGTAGTCTCCATGACCTCCAATATCAAAACCAATCCCAAGCGAACAAGGAGAGGTTGTTCTCCTTGATGATGATCTAGTGATGGATGTGTACCATATATCATTTGATGAGTTGCAGAAAAATATTGTATAGTAGTGGAGAAAGCATTTCCCAGATGATCACGCATCACTTGAATTTATGAAGGAAAGGGTGATAATGTCAGATGTTAGAAATCATCTAGTTGCAATGGTCGATGCCACTAAGGTTTATGCAAAATCCAAAATATCAAATGTCAAGTTATTGTTGGAAGAGAATGATCAGATGCCAAAGGAGTTTCAAGTAGCGAGGCATAGGGAAAAACAACCTACAGGATATGCTATGGTAGGGATGAGGAAAGTGATACTTTCTGAAGTATCAACTCTTAAGACCACCATGGGGAAGCTTTATGATAGATTTTTCACAGTGCACAAGGAAGCTTCCCATTTATATGGATTTTAGCAGCGATGCATAAATATTGTCCAAAATCTCAAGGACATAGACACTATTATTGCCTATGTGTAGCAATGGACAATGAGATACAAAGGAGCCCCACTTCACTTTCCCATGATGATGAAGCCACAGGCCGAGCTAGACAAAACAAGGATCTTGATGCAGATTCAAAACTATGAGCAACTCGCCCTATTCGTCCACAACACACAAGATTCATATGCATGGTTGTTCAAGATTTTGGATGTGATGATGAGGACACACATGATCCCGTCAATTGGTTCCCTCGCTGTAGCTAGGGAGAAGAACCAAGTTTGACTAAACATTGATAGGTACATGGAGCATCTTAGGTGAGAGGCCACCAACGATGTCTTGGAGATGAACACAGAGAAAATGCATAAGTACATCAATGGTCCTACCGTAGTCAAGACCATGTTGTGCATGCTTTAGGATGAGTGCGACAATGGTTCCCCGACCATATACCACCAAGTGATGGAGGTAAGAGTTCTCTTCTAGAAAGACACCATAATGTAGTATGGGGAAACAATAGCACAATACCAAGCTTTGTATAAGTACATCACCGAGAGTCATCAGGTGGATGTTTCTGAGTTGGTCTTTCACATATTTGTGAGTCACATTGTTATGTCTTGTCTCACTGTCTCTAACCTATTTTGTCTCACATGGGTACATGTGGAAATTTTATATTATTTGTGAATGTATTGAAAGTGAAATTCCAAGTGTCATTAGTGGAATGGGAACAATCACTATGTAATGTAATGAGTTATTTGTAAAGAAGTTGAAGAGTCATGAGGGTAGTCAAAGAGTCAAAGGGGAATGTTAAGGGTCACACCACCCTTTGTTATAAATAGAACCCCATAGCTCATAGAAGAGGCTTTTGGGAGCCAAGATTTTGGATAGGCTTAGGCATAGAGAAGGCTTAGTAGTATTGTGATGAGCCTTGGCTTCTACACAACGTAGAGCGAGTACACATTTTTGGAGGAACAGGTGCTGTTGACTGTAATGCTCCATTACTGGGTGTAGTGGTTGTATATTCTATATGTATGGATGAAACTTTTGCCTAATAATAATATAACTGAGCCAACTCATTTTCATGCATATTTCGCTATTGTATTTTGACTATTTTGGTTACTTTAGAAATGCATGTTGTTTAACTTACGCATTTTCATATGAACTATTTTGTATGCAATTGTATGAATCTTGTTGAAGGCTCATTGTTGGATTAACCCGTCACTTCGGTTTATGGACAATTATACTTCTAGCTTTTGATGTCATTCTACTCGTGTGCTACTTTCAGGTTGTGTACTATTACATGATTTTAAGGGACACACTTCCTTTTCCCCTCTATGTGTTAGAACCCCCATGCATCTCACTTGACTCGCTGCAAGGTCACACACTTGCTTTTGACCAAATTCATCATACTTACCTCTGCGCGCCACTGCAGTCAAGGAACTACATTACCACCCACTACTCAGACTCCTACTCCAAATGGTATGAGGTCTAGTTGGGACTTCTTACTGGGGAGATCCCCTTGAATGTTGGTGGGTCCAACACTGTTAACATTTCTGGTGCTAGAAGGACGGTTAGATGAAAAGATGAGCCCTAAAAGTTTGTTTTGAGCCTCCACACATCATTCATTACCTACATCACAATCTCAACCATGACATGATTTTCTAACGCTCATGATTTCGAAGTGTTAAAGGATGTTATCGATGGCTTGTCACGAATTAAAGATGATGGTGAAGGAAAAATAGCCTTGTTAAGACATAGAGTTACCCTTTTAGACTTTTGTGACAAGAATTAAGTCCCCTCAAACAACATTACCTGTGGGTTGTTTGCTTACATGTTGGAAAGGCACGTTAATCGATGGTGTCTCAGATTGCCCGCAACCTCTATTCACTCTTTCAATCACATGATTAGAGAGTTAGGCCATGTTTTCTTTTGTTACGACTATAAAGCACTTAATCGCAAAATTTTGGAATTACGCAAAGCACCTAATGAATCTATTGTGTAGTTTTGGAAACACTTCCATAATATCGCTTTTCAATTCCCAAAAGATGAAGTTGATTGGGATTTTCTCACAGAAAGGTTTAAGTATCTTCTTCACATATCTAACAATCCAAATGAATTAGAATATTTTGAACCCATACCAACATACCTCGGTGTCAGAGCTTCCAAATTTAATACTAACAAGGTCCCTGTCATGAGTGACTCTCCGTACTCTTCTCATCAAACAGCTCTAGCTCTGCAGGAAGAGGTGGGAGAAGTTGCAAACCAACTTGTTGAACTGTCACCTCCTCCCACCCCACCTACTCTGGATTTTTGCGTAGATTTGGACTGCAACCCTGATGGTTGTCATGTGATATCATTTTCTCAACCTTCATCATCTGGTTTCTTTGATCCTCGGGATTTTGGTGTGTTGTGTTCATTCGTTCCAGATTCCACACGTGATGTTCACAAGAATCAAGTTGCCAATGGAGATGGTGTTGAGAAGTCTACCTGCATTATCTTTTTTGATGTGTATGTGTGGGAATTTCAAGAAGAAGTCGAGGTGAAGGATGACCTCCTTCTATCTGCACCTCATCTACTCTATCTTGACATCTTCTTTGATTCTACCACTTATGATATTTCTTGTGAAAAATCATGCTTAGATGTCTCTACTTCTAACCATTCACAGAACAAATAGGATGTTAGTCTGTCATCTTATTGCAGAGAGGAAAAGTCTTTCTTTCCGAATTCACTTGATCGCTCATCTTTCATTTTTGAAAATTCAGAGGGTGAAATTTTTTGTTTCTCATCGACCCCTCTATATGATTTGTCAGATCATGAGGATGCTGATGTACATCTCGAATTTTTTTATCGTGGTTGTCATGATCTTTTTACTCATTCATTTTATGATGATTATGATTCACTAATTGTCAGTCTTTTTGGGCTACCAATATTTGATGATATATCTTCTAATGAAGCGTAAACCCATCATGTTATGGAGCCACTTCACCCTAAGCTAATGGTTATGTTAGGTTCCCGCAATCTTGAGGTCACTCCCACTTCTGATCAGAAATATTTTGAATCTTCCCAGGCTACTCATCACTCTCTCATTCACATTAAAAATCAATCTAGTTTACAGATTTCACATCCTCCACCAGAATCACACGATCCTATCACTCATGCACTTGAGGAGTCATACGTGGCAAGCCATGTTGCGAAACAAAAAATTTCTTCTTCCTGCATGTTTTCTCATTTGTCAAGGTTGAAAGTATGTACATGCTTGTTGTTTGCATGTAGTGTGATACAACACCATGATACGTCTGCAGAGTGCCTTTCATGTGCTTTTAATATTTTCTTTCCTGTGGATGCATTCAAACTTCAAATGTGTTGGTTTCAATTGCTTTATCTTTCTTGTTTATTGGTTTTCTTGAATATCTTTCTTGTTAACCATGCCATCATTCACATGGGCCAACCAATACGTTAGTGGCTGCATTGGAAATATGACTTCACTTGAGTAGGCCCATGCTCTATTTATCTTAGGAGTAGGATTAGTATTTAGTTCCCTGTTTTTTCTTCTACTTACGTTATTTTTCTTTTATATTACTTATTTCATTTCCTTGTTTGTTTATTATGCACCTATTGATTTAGTTTCCCCATGCAACTATGTTTAGCTTCTTGTTACAAGTAGGGTGAAATACAACAGGACCTATACAACGATCAACATTTGGTTATCTATCTATTCCATATATTTATGAAGATCTTGTGTTTTTTTTAGTCGATGATACCCTGATGGAAAATGCATTCCTTTTAGACTGGGTCTTGGTGAAATCACAATGCTTGCATTTTTAGCTAGTACCACCTACTCTAATCGGTTTACTATATTTAGTTAACCCTTTTCAACTCAATCAAGTAAAGTAAGGTGAGGGAGGAAATTTAACAAGTATGTTAGAGGTATATACAAACATCCTTCTTTGAAGGGACAACCTCTTCTGCTCTCAATAAGTCGGGATCCCTCTTTTGGCTCATGAAAAAAATAAGTGCCTATGCACAGTTCTTTGAAAAATGAAAAATGAAAAAAAAAAATAAAGGTGGAAGAAGAGAAAGGCTTCCTATGTAGGGAGGTGAAGCAAGTAACTCTACCGGGGTATTGTCCAAGCTCGCTGGCAGCAGAGCAATGCTTGCATTCCTGAAGTGACTCTGTCGGGGTACTCTCCAGGCCTACTGACAGTGGAGCAACACCAGAGATGAAACTAAAACTCTGACAGTATGTATTACTTGTGCACAAATATACCCCTCATCCCTAATCAAAACAACTCAGTTTACTTGGCTTGGTTTGTGTGTTTCCAATAAAGAGAATGATGGGAAATATATCTTTAACTCAAGTTGGTGAAGAAGCCATGACGATAGAATAATCAAACAATACTTCCAGAAGAGTTAGACTCACTTTACACGAGACAAGGTGCATACATAGAGCAGGATTTCTAACAGTGTGTCACCAATGTTGTAGCGGCCACAACCACCCTCCAAAATTTTTCCTATGCTTTGTTTCGGAGCATCCCTCCTCAAATTATAGCAACTCATCTTATGTTGACCCAGGTACTTGTGCTTTAATTAAGTTTTTTCTTCTGCTTATGGCTTGTGTTTTCCAACCTTTTTTGATGTCTAAACCATAAGCCAATATCTTGACTAAGTTTCAACTCCTTCTAGGCCTGCTTTAGTGAACTGCGCAATCCTTGAGGGTAACCAACCTTCAGCCCCGGAATTGTGTAGTCCAAGCCTGCAATGAACCTTTGACTCAAAAATTGCACAGAGCTAGCTGACAGCTTGCCTTCAGCTGGGAAAACTATGCAGAACATGAGGGGAAACCTAAACCACCTAGCCAAGGAATTGCGCAAAAGCATCCCTTCAAAAATTTCCCAATGCATGAACTAGTGAGCTATCTAGTTTCCTTAGGTATTGCACAATCTCTTTGTGAATGCATGGTAGTTTTTTCCTGAAAAATAAAAATGCGAAAAAGCATCCCTAAAAAAAGGATCTATCTTTAGCAGTTGGAGTTACACTTGAGCTATTTTTGGAAACTTCCGCCATGTGTCGCCTTTTCGTAGATTTTTGGCCTTCATGTTATATACCTTAAATCGAACAAATATATTTAATGGACACCACCAGAGCTCATTTTCACACTCGATCTTGGAGCTATGGTATTCTCGAGGAGATCTAGGAACCTTCGGCATGTTTGTCGTAACTTTTCCGAGCAAGTCTTTCTTTTTAGTCTTTTGGTGCTTCTTATGTCGCTTTTATGTTTTTGGCTTGTGAGCGTATTGTTTTAATAGTTTTATTAAATGGTCGCTAGAGTTTTGATTTATTTTAGGTTGTAGAAGTGTTGTTTTAAGTTTTTCATTGCCTTTCCTAAGTGTCATATGCATTACCCAATTTTTGCACGAATGGTCATCATTGTGGTGAATCTCTCCATAAGCTTCATTTTTCTTAAGTTTGATTGATTCCTTCACTTGTTTTGATTGCATGCATCATCATTTACTCAGACCTGCACCAACCATCACTTACACTTTTATATCTACTCGTTTTCATGTTGCTCTTGGGTAGATTTGGGCTTCCCTGGCCCAGATCTTGCTCCTCCCTTCATGCACTGTGCATTTCTAGATTCGAAGGCTCTTCCTTGGCTATAGGAACTACGCAGAGGCTGCCAAGGCTTGGATCCAACTGTGCACTGCGCAGTTCTAGGAGCCAATCTCGAAATCTTAGCCACTAGGATTGTGTAATGAAAAGTCCCAAGCTTCTCAAGTTAGACTGAACTGCGCATTACATAGTTCCAGTCAACATCACTTCCGCACTGGCAGCTAGGACTATGTAATGCACATATCCAGCTTGTTGTTAGTCACCTTTAAGAGATAAAATTGTGCAATCCTTCCCAACAGTTGTCCAGTTTATTGCTTGGTTTGTTCTTGAAGTGCTTTTAATTTCAAGCTAACATTTGAATGCCATGAGTGTCCTCTTTATCTCCAGGTAAAGCATTTATTGAGAAAATCTCCACAGTTACAGGTAACAAGGCTTCCAAGAGAGCTGCATCAAGAGATATTGTTGAAAGTAGCATTGGGGATGTAGTTGAACAGGTGTCAGTGAACTTCCTAGTCTATGTAGACACATAATTGTTCATAGAGAAGGGCATGAAGATAACATGGAAGTAAAACAAGGATATATTTATAGGGAACTTCAAGGAATGTCTAGAAGATTAGTAGTTCTATGTCAAAATCCATTAGTTGGGCTTACATAAGGTTGCATGTAGGTACCTGGCCTTCCCATGTGCGTACATGATTCACTGGATTATGTGACATATGGATCCCGAGATGATGACATTGAGTAGTGCTAGTGGAACATAGTTTTTCACCTTCAAGACGGAAAACTATCATTAAATGTATCACCTAGCTTAGCCAGTGAACCGTATGGATGCACTTTTCTATGCCACCCACAAAAATTTGAATAATAGAGATATCATAAAGTGTTGGGTGAAAGAGTTGTCAAAGTTTAGATTATCACCTAGACATGTTCAGAAGACTAAGTCTCTGATAAAGGTGTACCGTTTCTTCATAATCTTTCTATGCCGACTCTATGATCAAGAGAGCACGGAGGCCTTTCCGCATAATTGGGTCGTTGTGTTGGACCAGTTAGTGAATGATAGAAAGCCATTCAACTGGTTGGATCTGTTGCCTCTTAAGATGAAAGTACATGTGACTAATTCTTGTAATATTCCCAAGGATGAGAAAGAAAGATTCTATATGGTTGCGTACCTACCTGATGCAATATGTGCCCAGTATTAGTTTCCTGGCATGTGTTGGACATGGACACCATCAAAGACTACTATGAATATTTATTTCAAGTTTCTTTCTAAGTGTAGCTACGTAGGAGTCATGGTGAGTCTATCTGACCATTTAATCATCATGTTTTACAGTTTTATCTTTGAACAAGATCCACCTTGCATGTCCCGAGAAGTGAAGGAGGAAATACTTAACATTGCAAATTGGTATGCCTCACCCGGTGGCACCTTCATCAGGATGTTTGGCGGAGAGAAGCCTTTGCATGTGCTACTAAGGTTTCCCATGGATAATTTGGTCATGTAAGAGGTTTCATCTCACATCTCCACAGGGTTATCAATAGGGTTGCGTAAGAGGAAGAAGGCACCATGTCTGGCTATTCCTTTGTAGATTGGATTGTACAAGATCAGGAGCTTGATGCCAAGGCCAAGGACATAAAAGATTTTGAATTCAGTACCAAAGACTACAATCTGTATGATCCCCATTGTATATGTAAGGACCACTGTGCGAAGGTGTATTATCAATGGATCCATGGGACATTTCATTGGGTAGAGGAAGATCCTTGTTGCTACTATTACAACTCCTCCAAGCTCAATGAACTAGTCAACATGGCTATAGAATGGAAATTTGCTTTGTAGACATTAGCACCATAGGAATCAATAACAATGGTAGTAGTAAGTAGGAAAATGACATAGGAAAACGAAAAGAGGGATATTTCCAAGAACCCAGAGGATGAGAAAATATACAAGTCCAAAAGATCCTCTCATTGAGAAAGAAACTTTGGCAGTGAAGGTGAAGAGGCAACAACGCATAAAGAGAGCACAGTGAAAGAAAAGGTTCAAGGAAGATAAAAGGAAGTTGTAGGAAACTCAGAAGAATATTAAAGAAGAGAATGAGCTAAGAAGGAGAGATAGGAAAGAGAAGCATAAACAAGAACAAGAAGAAGGGAAAGGTTCAATGAGAGAGAAAATTGTACCAATCTAGGTTGAAGAGTCAGAACAACCAACAGATGAAAAAGAGGGTGAGCAGTTTTAGGATGAGGAACTTGATCAAAAAATTGAGAAAATGGTTGAAGAGATGGACATGGAGTTGTAATAGGAGCCACAAGACCAAGATACTAACCTCATGCTGAGAGCATTCGAGGTCGCCTTGCAGTCTCCACCACCTCCAGTATTAGAACCAGTCTCAAGTGAGCAAGAAGAGGCTATTCTCCTTGATGATGATCCGGTGATGGATGTGTATAATATGTTGAGATTGCAACAAGATGATGGAGCTTAGTGAAAAGAGTTGCCTTCACTAAGTGGGCCCGCAGGCTATTTTTGGCGCAAGTCTATTTTTAGACTATGTCTATTTTTAGACATATGGATCATGTCTATGGATTGCAGGTTGCTGTTTATGGATGATTGATCAAGTTGGGAAAAAATAGATGGACTTCTATTTTTGATGAAAGTGTGAGTGATCAAAGTCTATTTTTAGACTGGCTGTCAAAAATAGAAAAGTCAAATATTATTATCTCACAATAATATTTGGACTATAAACTTAATCTTATTCTCTTGGAGCACTTCAGTTTGAGCTACAGAGGTGGCACATGCAGCTGTCAGAAGGAAATACGCTTTTCTTATCAGTCAGTTGAGTTGTTGCATGCATGACTTCAGTTAGAACTCAATCAGTTGAGTTTGGTGGAGTTGATTGTGGAGTTGATGGAGTTGTGTTCAGTTTAGCTTTGTTAAACTAGTTGTATTTAGTCTAACTGGCAAATAGACTAGAGATGAGTTGGGTGAATTAGTTATTAATTAATTCACAATTTATTAACTCATAATACAACTAATGAATACATCATTTAACTCAGTTGCATGTCAGTGCGTGTTCAGTTCAACAGGGACAACTGGTAGAGAATTAGATTGTTATCAGTTGTGACTATAGTTGTGCACCAGATCTTGCACAATCAAGGGATTGAGTATGCCAATAAGTTTGCTCACGTATTTTCCCACATTATAGCTTGTGCTCACGTCCAACAAAGTGTGAGTGACTATTTTGCAGGTGAAAAACGAGTTTGGTGAGCCATTCTCATCAGTTCTTGAGCAGGTATTGTGCAGTGGAGGCAGGCAAGCAGTGGAAGAGATTTGGAGATCAGATCTAAGCTGTATTGTGTGTAACAGAGGTGGAGATACTTGTGAGAAGTATTATGCTGTGTAATGTTACATGACTCAATCATTAATATACAGATAGTTGGGGTTTTTAGCGAGATTCTTTCCCCGGGATACATACTGTGTTAATGTGTGAATGCTCTTGATGTTTTATTGTTATTGATGCTGCTATATTGATGATCAATGTAGAGGAGCTTATGTATTGTGTATGTTTTCCCCAATAGTACATGATCAGGATAATCTCCATTGAATATGTGTTAAATTATTCAAAATTTCTACATGGTATTAGAGCTAGATAATTGTAGAAAAAGTTTCTACATGGTATCAGAGCTGTTGATCATCAGATCTACTATTCAGGAAGTGTTTACATTCTATTTCTCTAGGCAGAGCCTGTAATTGGTCCAGGTAGCCTCTGGATTCATCCTTCCTTTGGAAGGTGAAATATCCGGTAAAAGCCCATACAGTCAATCTCTGTACGAGAAATATTTTGTTCTCACAAATTCTAGATCGGAAGCAGTTGAGTTGGTTGCTGGTGGAATTCAAATTTGCAGCAGTGTTTTCTTGGTGACAACATAGCAATGTCTTTCAACGGATTGCGATTGGAGTATGCTCTTGAGGGCAGCTCAAACTATATTGCATGGAAGGACAGGATGGAGGCAGTATTGGATGATAACGGGCTGAAGGAGTTCATAGATACGGATATCCCAAAGCCTACTGATGTTGCTGAGGCGGAAGTTTGGCAAAAGAAGACCGCAAAATGTCGAAGGATTCTGTTGGAGGGCGTGAAGGATCACATTGTGTCCAGCCTGCATGGAAAGGCTACTCCATATTTGATGTGGAAATCATTAACAGAATTATTCCAAAGCAAGAGCGATCAGAGGAAGCTGGAACTCAAAGATAAACTCAGAAACATCAAATGCGAGAAGGGTGACAGTATTCCCAGGTATCTCACGAAGTTCACTCAGTGTCGAGATGAGCTGGGAAGTGTGGGGGTTACTATCGATGATGAGGACTTGGTGAGCTTGGCTCTCCTTGGTCTTCCGAAGATTTGGCATTCCTATCAG
Organism: Pinus tabuliformis; assembly: GCA_031772625.1. Classification (NCBI taxonomy): domain Eukaryota; kingdom Viridiplantae; phylum Streptophyta; class Pinopsida; order Pinales; family Pinaceae; genus Pinus; species Pinus tabuliformis. The sequence goes on from CM062805.1 coordinate 510,116,349, forward strand.
GACTCTGTCAATGGTCGGGAGAAGTTGCCAGGATGGGAAAGACTATGGTCAGATCTTGTGCAGGAGGAGATCAGGCCGAGTACCAGGGACAGATCTTCATCAAAGGGAGCTGATGAAGAGAATTGTGCTTTGGTTGCCAAAGCAAAGAAAGGGAAGAGCAAGAAAGCTTCTCAGTCTGGTGCGAAAGGCAAGAAGCAGGATATGTCCAAGGTGAAGTGTTTTCACTGTCACCAGCACGGACACTATGCCACAAATTGTCCGCAGAAGAAGAAGAACAAGCAAGCTGCTGGATCTCCAGGGGGAGAGGCCTTAGCTTCTCAGTTTGAGCTTGATTTTTCATTGATCGCATGCTTGGTTTCAAGTGTGATGGGATCAGTGTGGTTCTTGGACAGTGGTGCGTCTTTTCACATGACGGGAGATAGAGATTTGTTCTCTGATCTGGAGGACAAAGATCTTGGAGTGCACATCGAGATGGGCGATGATGGTAGATACAGTGCGACCGGTATCAGTACCATTTCCTTTGAGAGGGAGTGTGGTAAAACCTTTGTATTGAAGGAAGTCATGCATGTTCCAGGATTGAAGAAGAATCTCATATCAGTGGCGATGTTAGAAGACAAGGGGTATGATGTTGTTTTTAGCGAGGGAAAGGCCTTCCTGCGTAGCAAGACAACTGGTGAGACCCGCAAGATAGGGGTTCGAGTGAGGAACCTTTATCGGTTGCATGTAGATGGATGCGCAGCAATGGCGGGCAAGGCAGAAGGATTGGTGAGCTGGGATGATGGCAAGTTTTGGCACAGGAGATTGGGTCACCTTCACCATGGAGCCTTGAAGATACTGCAACAGATCACTACAGGGCTTCCTAAAGGCACACTTGCACAGTGAGATCAGTGCAAGGGGTGTACTTTGGGAAGTTTGTGAAAGCCACCTTTCACGAGAAGGATAGTCGCGCCACAACGATCCTTGAGAGAATTCACACAGACGTGTGTGGACCTTTCTTAGTTGCTTCGACAGCAAAACACAGGTATTATGTGATTTTTGTTGATGATTTCTCTCGTAAGTGCTGGATCTTCTTCATGCAGAAGAAGAGCGAGACATATTCAAAGTTCTGTGAATTCAAAGCACTGGTCGAGAAGGAGTCGGGGAAGAAGGTGAAGGCTCTTAGGAGCGATAATGGTGGTGAATACATCTCGGACAAGTTCAAGGATTTCTGCAAGACAGAAGGGATTCGGAGAGAGCTCATAGCTCCCCATAACCCACAGTAGAACAGGGTAGCGGAGCGGAAGAACATAATGATTGTGGGTGCTGCACGAGCAATGTTGCATGATCAGGGCCTACCCCTTCACTTGTGGGTGGAAGCATGCAATACAACAGTTTATGTGCAGAACCATTGTCCTCATAGGATGCTTTACATGAGTACACCTGAGGAGACTTATTCTGGTAAGAAGCCTGATCTTTCTCATTTGAGGATTTTTGGTGCTAACGTTTACATGCATGTGACGAAGGATGCCAGGAAGAAGTTGGAGCCGACCACAGAGGTTGGGATATTTGTGGGGTACACTGATATGCCCCAGAACTATCGTGTGTATTTGCGAGACAGTGGTAAAACTCTTGTGCGATGGGATATAAAATTTCAGGAGGAGAAAGCCATGAAGTGTTCGCTTGAGAGGGAGCTACACTTGCATGCAGATGAGGAGCTATTAGTTCCTAAGGATGAGCTTCAGGACGTGGATCAGCCACAGGACGAGGTTCATGGAGTGGAAGAGACCACTCATGCAGCGCCACCCATCAGAGGGCGAAAACGCTTGACAGAAGCTGAGCGACTGGCTCAAGATGCAGAGAAAGTTGTAGGACCACCTACAACCCAACGCAGGCAGAGACAGTCACCTGATCGGTACACTGGATACATGGCTTTTATGAGCAAGTGTGTTGGGACTAAGCCATCCTCTTTCGAGGAAGCTGTGGAGGATCCCGCATGGGTAGACGCCATGGTGGAAGAGTATGATTCTATTGTCAGAAACAGTGCATGGGAGATTGTTCCTAGACCGGAAGGGAAATCAGTGGTGGGTTCGAGATGGATCTACAAAGTTAAGCAGGCAGATGACGGGAGTGTGGAGAAGTACAAGGCAAGATTTGTTGCCCGAGGCTTTTCACAGATTGAGGGGATCGATTATGAGGAGAGCTTTGCACCTGTTGCAAGGTATTCTTCCATACGAACGATTCTTGCTCTCTCAGCGCAGATGGGATGGCACATTCATTAGATGGATGTGAATACTGCGTTCCTCAACAGAGTCATTGAGGAGGAGGTGTACATTGAGCAAACTGAAGGCTTTGAAGTCTTCAGCAGCGAGTCGCATGTGTGCAGGCTCAAGAGAGCGCTGTATGGGTTGAAGCAAGCACCACGTGCTTGGTACACACGGATAGACAGCTATTTCACAGGACTTGCATTCTCCAAGAGCAAGGTGGATTTGAACCTATACCAGATTGTGGTGGAGGGTAAGTTGCTTATCATTGTACTATATGTTGATGATTTGATTCTAACGGGTGATGAGCTGTTGATACTGTCATGCAAGAAGGATCTTGCTACAGAGTTTGAGAGGAAGGATTTGGGCCTCCTTCACTATTTCCTAGGATTGGAAATATGGTAGCACAGTGGTGGACAGTTTGTTTCTCAGGGCAAGTATGCTCGGGAGATACTGGAGAAGTTCAACATGCATGGCTGCAAGCCTGTTGATACTCCTCTTCCTGGAGGTTGGAGGAAGGAGGATGCCACTTTGGGAGAAGAAGTGGATGCCACTATTTATCGACAGTTGGTGGGGTCGCTGATGTATTTGGTCAATACACGACCTGGTATATGCTATGCAGTTAACCAGCTTTCACAAGCTATGGTTAAACCTACCAAGCTCTTCTGGAAGGCGGGCAAGCATGTATTGTGCTACTTGAGAGGCACATCGGGATATGGTTTGTGGTACAGACAGGAGGATGAGGTGAAGCTTTGTGGCTTCACAGATGCAGATTCGATAGGGAGCCCAACAGACAGAAAGAGCACATCAGGAGGGGTCTTCAGTATTGGATCGACAACAGTTTCTTGGTACAGCAGGAAACAGAGATCCATGGCACTCAGTTCAGCGGAGGCCGAGTATATGGCAGCAAGTTTGGCTGCATGCGAGGCTATATGGATGAGGAAGATCCTAGTTGGTTTGTTCGGTTCTCATTTGGATCCTACTGTGATTTACTGTGATAACCAGAGTTGCATTAAACTCTAGGCTAATCCTATATTGCATGATAGATCTAAACATATTGACATCAGGTACCATCATATCAGAGATTGTGTGCAGTGGAGGATCATGTTACTTTCATAAATTCCAACGGAGGATCAGGATGCCGATATTCTGACGAAGGCTCTCACCAGGAGCAAATTCGAGTACCACCAAGGCAGGATAGGGGTTGCTGATAATCCATATCTTGTCGAGAGGGAGTGTTGAGATTGCAACAAGATGATGGAGCTTAGTGAAAAGAGTCGCCTTCACTAAGTGGGCCCGCAGGCTATTTTTGGCGCAAGTCTATTTTTAGACTATGTCTATTTTTAGACATATGGATCATGTCTATGGATTGCAGGTTGCTGTTTATGGATGATTGATCATGTTGGGAAAAAATAGATGGACTTCTATTTTTGATGAAAGTGTGAGTGATCATAGTGTGAGTGATCAAAGTCTATTTTTAGACTGGCTGTCAAAAATAGAAAAGTCAAATATTATTATCTCACAATAATATTTGGACTATAAAATTAATCTTATTCTCTTGGAGCACTTCAGTTTGAGCTACAGAGGTGGCACATGCAGCTGTCAGAAGGAAATACGCTTTTCTTATGAGTCAGTTGAGTTGTTGCATGCATGACTTCAGTTAGAACTCAATCAGTTGAGTTTGGTGGAGTTAATTGTGGAGTTGATGGAGTTGTGTTCAGTTTAGCTTTGTTAAACTGGTTGTATTTAGTTTAACTGGCAAATAGACTAGAGATGAGTTGGGTGAATTAGTTATTAATTAATTCACAAGTTATTAACTCATAATACAACTAATGAATACATCAGTTAACTCAGTTGCATGTCAATGCATGTTCAGTTCAACAGGGACAAGTGGTAGAGAATCAGATTGCTATCAGTTGTGACTATAGTTGTGCACCAGATCTTGCACAATCAAGGGATTGAGTATGCCAATGAGTTTGCTCACGTATTTGCCCACATTATGGCTTGTGCTCACGTCCAACAAAGTGTGAGTGACTATTTTGCAGGTGAAAAATGAGTTTGGTGAGCCATTCTCATCAGTTCTGGAGCAGGTATTGAGCAGTGGAGGCAGGCAAGCAGTGGAAGAGATTTGGAGATCAGATCTGAGCTGTATTGTGTGTAACATAGGTGGAGATACTTGTGAGAAGTATTATGCTGTGTAATGTTACATGACTCAATCATTAATATACAGATAGTTGGGGTTTTTAGCGAGATGCTTTCCCCGGGATACATACTGTGTTAATGTGTGAATGCTCTTGATGTTTTATTGTTATTGATGCTGCTATATTGATGATCAACGTAGAGGAGCTTATGTATTGTGTATGTTTTCCGCAATAGTACATGATCAGGATAATCTCCATTGAATATGTGTTAAATTATTCAAAATTTCTACATAATATATCCTTTCATGAGTTACAACAAAAGATTGTACAGGCGCAAAGAAGGAATTTCCCAGATGATCATGCATCACATGCATTCATGAAGGAAAGGGTGATAGGGTTAGATGTTAGAAAGCATGCAAATGCCATGGCCAATGCCACTAAGGCTTATGCAGAATCCATGAGCTGAAATGTCAATGTCTTGTGAGCTGAGAATGATTAGATGGAAAAGGAATTGCAACCGGCTAGGCATAGGGAAGAACAATTCGTAGGATCCACTATGGGAGATATGAGGAGCGCAATACTTGTTGAAGTATCGACTCTTGAAACTATCATGCAGAAACTTTATGATGGATTTGTCACTATGCACAAGGGAGTTGTCCATATACATGGTGTTTAGTAGTGGTGCATAAAGATTTTCCAAACTCTCAAGGACATAAACATTTCTATTGCCCATGTGCAAGAATGGACAATGAAATGCAAAGGAGCCCCGCTTAACTTGCCTAAGATGATGGAGCCATAGGCTGAGCTAGACAAAGAAAAGATCTAGATGTAGATCCAGAACTGTGAGAAACTTGTCTTGTTCGTCAGCAACATACAGGCTTCATATGTATGGTTATTCAAGTGTCTGGATATGATGGTGAGGACACACATGATCTTGTCAATCAATTCCCTCATCGTATCCATGGAGAAGAACCAAGTTTGACTAGATATCAATAGGTACATGGAGCAGCTCAAGCGAGAGGCCACCAACGATGACTTGGAGATGAACGTAGAGAACATGTAGAAGTACATCGGTGGTCCTGCCATAGTCAAGAAGATGTTGCGCATGCTTCAAGATGAGTTGGACAAAGGTTCCTTGACCATATACCTGCAAGCTATGGAGGCAAGAGTTTTCTTACAGAAAGACACCATCTAATAGTATGCAGACATAATAAAACAATACCAAGCTTGGTATCAATACATCATCGAGATTCATTAGGTGGATGTTGCCAAGTATCTCTTTCCCTAGACTACTAAGGCATAGTGTTGTCTTTCCCTAGTATAGTTACTATGTAATGTAATGATTTATTTGTAAAGAAGTTGAAAAGTCATGAGGGTAGTCAAAGAGTCAAAGGGGAATGTCAATGGTCACCCCACCCTTTGTTATAAATAGAACCTCCTAACTCATAGAAGAGGCTTTTGGAAGCCAAGCGTTTGGCTAGGCTTAGGCTTACAGAAGGCTTGGGAGTATTATGATGAGCCTTGGCTTCTCGAAAACGTAAAGCGAGTAGACTTCTTTGGAGGATAGGTGGTGTTGAGTGTCATGTTCCACTATTGGGGCTAGTGCCTGTCAATGATGTATGTATGGATGGAACTTTCACTTAATAATAACATTATTAATCCAACACATTTTCATGCATATGTTGTTATTGTAGTTCGACTATTTTGGTTACTTTAGCAATGTATGTTGTTTAACTTATGCATTTTCTTATGAAATATTTTGTATGAAATTGTATGAATCTTGTTAAAGGCGTGTTGTTGCATGTACCCATCACTTTGGTTTGTGGAATATTCTGCTTCCAGCTTGTGATGCCATTATGCTCGTGTGTTCCTTTCAAGCTACATACTATTACATGCTTCTAAGGGGCACACTTCATTTTCCCCTCTGTGTGTTAAAACCTTCATGCATCTCACTTGGCTCGCTGCAAGGTCACACACTTTCTTCTGAACAAATTCATCATACTTACCCTTACATGCTACTATGGTCAAGGCAGTACATTACCACCTATTGCTGGGATTCCTACTCCAAATTCTTTGAGGTCTAGTTGGGACTTCTTACCGGGGAGATACCCTTGAACGTTGGTGGGTCCAGCACCATCAACAAATAGGTATGGATGTTTTATTGTGTATAACCATAACATCAAAAGCATGTATATTGTCTAATGGAATATAATTATTTCTTCTTCTTGGAAAATAATTATATATACCAACCTCATTGAAGTTTATCATAATTATTTCCTGTCAGTAAAAATATCTTAGTTAAGTTTTAATTTTTCCTCATAAGTGAATTTACCGCTTAGAGGCCAACTATTCCATTTAAATTTGGTTTCAAATGAAAATATGTCAACAACAACAATAGCGTTATTTAGGCACCATTTAAATGGACAAATATGACATGGAGATATTTTTATTCTAGGGAAGAAGTGTTGCAAATGATTATTAGACTTTAGACTTTAAGGGCCTTCTGTGCATACTTTATGTGTTTGGCCAAAATGAGCTTGGAAATTTTTAAAGAGATTTCTAAATGTTATTGAGCCTATAAAATCAATAATACTATTATAATTCAATTATGTTTCCAAATTTAAAAGAAATTATGCATACAAAATGATAATTATCTAGACAATTTCAATTTCTCTCATTATGAACTAGATGATTCAAATGTAGAATAAGTAGCCCAACAACACATTAAAAAAACACTTATGTCATCTACTTCCCTCAAATATATTGTTCAACCATTCAAGGTGATGAGGGTAACTTAGAGGTATATGAAGGGAAAAAACAAAGTGGTTTTGACAGTGTTCATTTTAATTAATGTTTAATGGTCTGACGAGTAATATATTACTTAGTTATTAACACTATGGATAAGATAAATGATATTTGATGGATATTGAGTTTAAAGGGTAGAGAATTTAAAATTATTTGAATTTGAAAAGAGTAGTGAAAAACCCAAATCGTTAACAACTTATTGTAGACACTAGTGAAAAAATGAAGTCTTGCAAAAGTATAGATATTATCCATGAAGTTAACTTCAACATAACGAGGAATAAATCTTCAACAAGCAATAGGGAACCACTGCATTGAAGGATATTGATTGTTTTTGTTAATGTTTTATTCACGAAAATATCCAAGTTGTAAAAATCATTAAGTTCAATGGCTTGACGAGTCTCTGAAACCATTAATTGGATTTCATAACTAAATAATTGAGTTCAAGGGATTATTTCCCTCTTCAGCCTATATATTCACCTTTAAGGTGTGAAATAGGAGAAATTATCTAGGAATGGCCCAAGAAATGCTCAAGAACAAGAAGTTACTTTTAACAATTTTGGCTCTCTAAAATCCAAATTTCTTGGTCGAGTGGCTTCTTTTCATTCTAAGATCAACAGTTAAGAAAAAAAAGGTCTTCAGGTTAGTGACGTTTTGTCCAAAGGGAGAACCATTCACATCATTGTCTTGTTTTCTCTCTAAATACAATGATGGTGAAAACAAGTCCTTTCAGTTATTGGTCCATAAATTACTTTTACTATGGTTTATGTTTCCATATAAAGGATTAGTTACAACCCTATAATGATAGTAGGCACCCTTCCTTCTCTTTCCATCAACCATTTTTGCTCAAGAGAGTTTTTTTTTTTCTTTAACATGATGTTTTATATAATGTTTTCCTCTTCTATATATGAAGATTAATGGTTTTTTGGACCTCATCCTTATAGCCAAATACTTCCAACATTAATTTAGAGACATAATATGTGAAGCTCAATATCCAATGCATTTTACTTTCATTGCAAAAAAGTGATACAAATCTTTACTACATTTTTGGCATCCATCAATGCATTTTTGTAGAAAAAATGTATTCTTTGTACTAATACATAAATTAGGAACCTAAGCAGTGCATATGTTCTTATAAAGTGAGGGTGAAATGCCTCATGATACCTAAGAGAGCCATAGCAGCTGATATAATGTTTTTTGTCCCCAACAACTGTAAAAAATTCAAGTAAATAAGTCCAAATTAGCAATGGGTGCTAGGAAGCCATCTTATTCTTCACTTGTCTTCATAGTTGCAAGTGTTGCATATAATTTTGTTATTTATGAAAAAGAATATGTCATTTATGTCAAAGGGTTTTCCAGGGTAGAACAATATCATTCAGGAGCCTAAGGAAGTAATAGTACCCTCTATGAAGTAGTATGACAATTAGCTCTCTTGCAACATCTAATCAAGTCAAGTCAAAGTAGCTTGAAGATATTAATTATTTTATGTAGTTATGGTGATATAAGGATCATATAAACAATATGGCTCCATAAGTCACATTGATACATTTCCAAATATATATATTGCTCTGAAGAAATCCTCTCGGATCATGAGAAGTTATAGTCATTTGAAATTTTATTATTAATCATAGCTTCACTACTATGGAGAAAAACCCACATTATCAACACATTGAAATAAGCACAAATTATGGACAAATCCAACATTTAAAAATCAATTCAATGGTTGATATAGGTCCTACATGCATGATGATTAACTATTTAAACATTAAGAAACCTCACTTAATATAATGTATGAGGTAAATATATGATAGATTTAATGATGGATTCTTGCCATACTTTCTCACCAGTTAACCAAAAGAAACCCCTCTATTTTGGCCAACCACATTGTGACACAGGGAACACTTTTATTTAATAGTGGAAAGCCTGACAAAGTATGACACATGGAAGAGATAGATTGGAGGAGTTGATGTCATCATGGTGACGTGTTATCACTTGATAGGAAGGCTTCCTTTCACCTACAGATCACTTAGGCTTCAATCAATCTTTAATAAGAATGAAGACTTTGACGACAATTCTGTTTCGAAGCAAAAGAAGAATTTACAACACTTTCTTTCGAACAAAGATTAATCAAGTATATTGTAACTTTGACCATAGACTGATAATGACAAAGAAAACATTTAAGAAACATTAATCAATCAAATCAAAGTAGGGCTAAACAAGGAGATAGAAATGTGTTCTCTGAGACATGACATTCGTTGATCAATCAGCAAGCAATCAAACAAAGGAAATTTGGTAAAACACTTAATCAAAAGGTGAAAATTTTCCCTAAGGTTGATTAGTGCTGGTAAAAGAGGGCCTAACTGTGCTACATAGCACTGTCTCTCACTCAAGGGTGCTCTATAGAGCACTGTCCCCTAACCAAGCCTGCGCTGATTCTTAAGAGGCCACTCAAGAGTCACCTAACCTCAATTTTTGACCAAAATTCAATGCAAAAGGGATGAAATACAATCAATGAACATAATTAGGGTCTACAAGGATGTCCTAAGAGGTGAATAAGCTACTAGGAATGAGGATCTTCCCCAGTGTAGTCGCCAATTTTTTTTGTAGAATTTGGTATCTATGGATAAATATTAATTCCCTAGATAAGTAGTTGTATCTAGAACAATAGTTTAAAGTGTTTTAGACTTTTCCTATAAGCAATATATAAGATGAGAAGTTAAGAAGACCTACTTATATTTCCACTTTCCTCTCGTCTCCCTTGTATCAATCTTGTCGCTCCTTCCCATTCTTAATACGCTTGAGAAGTACCCCGTAAACACAACAGGAAATAAAGAACCGATCAAAGCACACGATCTATTGAATATAAGTGAAAGGAATCAGATACAATTCACACATATAAGCATTCTGAAACTATACAAACATATGGGAAAAAGGTTCAAACACTTTATTAGGTAGAGGAAGGAAATACAACCATTGATGTCTGATTCAAAGCCATTCCTCCAGCTTGGATCCCATCCACATCACATCAAAAGCATGACAAACTTGTAGCATTACAATACTCGCTTCAAAGCCAAATCTCATAGCAGCATTACTCCTTACAATTCAACATAATCCAGCCCCTGATCACTTAGATGAGTAGTCAATTTATAGGAAGATGAAGGAGGATTTGTGATAAATGGTGGCATTGAACGGCCTTCGATACTTAGAATTAGTTCCATGGAGGAAGGGATGAGAGGATAGGATGCACCTTAACTCATTCCTCATCCATTTTCGAGCTCATGGGAGTTGATAAGTGAGAGAACCTTCTAGATGACTCCAACAGATAAGAATATTCCCCAAACCCTATGTGAATTTTGCTCATTCTCGCCCAGTGCAGGTGAAAGGAAGCCTAAGTTCTCTATAAAGCACCCTGGCAGTGGACTCAACTACTCTATAGCGCACCTTTACAAGGACTTACCTGTGCTGGTCCCTTTAGAGGCTATTTCTGGATGTCTTCAAGTCATGAAACTGTCTGGGAAGGAGGCATTCAAAGTGGTAACTTGTTTAGGGCATGAAGCAACTAAAATTAGGGTTTGATGATCCCTAAAACACTGATTTGGATGTTGGGATTTGATGTGCCCAAATGGATTTGTAACAAGTCTAGAGGGACATTCACACATAGTATTCACCAATCCCAAAGGGGCCTTCACACTTAATATTCATCCTATCTTGTAGGGGCCTTGATACATAGTATTTGTTTGATCCTGGAGGTTCCTTGATACACAATATTTTCCCAAATCCTACTACGTATTGTTTCACTTTAGATATCATGGGAATTAGCCAAGACCAAATAGTGGATGTTCGCGTGATCTTAACACGTCGAACAAAGTACTGGCTTGGTGGTTCCACAGCCTTCCCTTGGTTTAGAGTCAATATTATTACTACTTTAGAAGCATATATGTAGAATTTTCATTGTGTAACACAGTTGATGAGGTTTCGATAGTGAATTGGTTAAGACCCTGATTCAAGTCTTCATGATGACCAGGTCAAATTATTCTTTTATTATTGAAAATAATTTTCTAGAATGCTTAACTACTTGATGAAATAAATTTTGTATCATCTATTTCAGATAATGACCCTTTTGTGTAGTGCTCCCTAAAAGAGCCAATTTGTATAATTGTTAATTTAATATATGGTTCTAAATGGTTACTTTTTAGTTTTAGATCTCATTATTTATCCAAATTGAAATCTAAAATAGGTATTATGTTCAGGGATCAGAGGTGAATGGTTTTGGTGGTATAAAAACCCTTGGTGACATATGTTTGATGACCATAATATCTAATACATGGTTTTGAGATTTTATGAGCAGGGTACACTAGTTTTTGATGTATGGTGAAACATGATCTGATAAAATGTTTTTGTGACCAGATTGGTGAACTAGTTGGTGAAAGGTATGGAAACGATTATGATAGCTACTAATAATAAATGATATCAAACTTTGTGGAAATAATTTCAGTGATTGTAGTGATAGAATGTGCAGGTTATGATGATGGTGAAGAATGAATAGTGGATCTAGTGTGAAATCTTTTGAAACAAGGCCCATATTGAGTTGAAGAAGGAGGTGGGTGCTTCTGATGGGGTTAGAGAATAGAGTAGGTTGGAGCTTTCTCATTCTTCAGTTTGGTGCCTCAATTAGGTTGGACCCTAGAGTAGGTTGGAGCCCACTCATTATTGAGGTTGTTGCCTCAATCAAGTTATATCTAGTAGTGAGTAGCTAGTTGCATACTTTTTAGGTTGGTGCCTCAATTAGGTTTTATCCTACCATAAGTGGCAGCTTGCATATCTTGCTAGTGGTTATCTCTAGAAGATTAGAGCTTGCAAATATATGTAATGAATTGAAGATTAAGAAGAAGAATAAATTGTGGTTTTCTCTGGCATGGGTTTCTACAGAAAATATTTTGTCTCTTTGATGTGATGGCTTATTGATGTGTTGATAGATTAATGGTGCATTATTTTACATATTGATATGCTACATATGGTGATGGTTCATTATATATTAATTGATTGACTATCAAAAGTTATGAAATGGTAAAATTTCTATCACATTTATTTAACCCCCCGTTCTTAGTCTAATATTTTGTCCAACAAATGGTATCAGAGCAGGTTATCTTCAAGAATAGTTAACTACTATAACATTAAATTCAAGGGAAAATGGCCATGACCAAAGTAGCAGGTAAGCGAACTATGTTTAATGTCTCCAACTATTCATTTTGTAATATAACAATGGAGATCTATATCATCTCCTTGTGAGCATAAGTTTTGGTAATCAAGGAAACCAATTATAATGTTCCTTGTACCATTCCAATAAATGTAGTAGATAAGGCACTCTACACATCTAGTGAATAATTTAATCAGGATTTCGTAAGTGGTTTGGCAAAATAAAAATTTGTTAAAGTAACGTAGGGCAATTTAGGCAATGAGGTATGAAATAAGGTTGATACTTATTATGAAAGGAATGCAAAAGTAGAATAAGTTAAGTTTCAAGCTCTCATGGGTCAATTCAAAAGTGTGAATATCAAAGAAGATGAGGATAATGATTCATATTTTCTTTGAGTAGACAACATTGTCAACTCCATTGCAGGTATCAGTGATGAAGTCAAGTATTTCTCTGGTGTTCAAAAAGTTTTGATATCCCTTCAATAAAGATTCAATCAAAAAGTATCATCCCTTGAAGAACTGCTAGAAGTAGATAAGATGACCATGGACATTCTTCATGGAAATCTCTCAGCATATGAGCTAGGAATAAAGGAGGAAAAATTAGGAGTTAAGGAAGTAACTTTTAAAATATCCAAAGAGGAGAAAAAACGTGAAGACTAAGGAGACTCTAATTCTAATGAAGAAGAAGCCAAGATTTTCTAAAAGAGAAAAAGAGGATTTGACAAGTTCAAAGGTAAACTTCCTTTTAAAAATTTTGAATGTGGAAGAATAGGTAATTATGCATCTAATGTCTTTTTGCTAAGATGAATTATAGTGATGGCGAGTCAAGATTCAAGTCCAAGCATCAAAATAAGAAGTGATGGGGTAAAAATAAAAATTTCTACACAAAATATCAAAGTGATGGTTAAAGCAATCAGAGTGTAACCAATGAAGAAATGTGTGAAATATTATTCATACGTCAGAACAGAGAACCTGAAGAAAAAATAGAATATGAGGGAGAGATTAGAAGTGAATTAAAGGAAATAAAGACACTTACAAATAGGGAAATTCAACAGATACAACAACTTCGATATAGAAACCTAAATGAAGACATTATTCTTACTCCCAAAGTTGATCTAGAAGAAGCAAAAAGGGAAAATGAATTTTTGTTAGAATAGCTAAATCATAAGGAGAAAATTTGTGAAAGAGTGGAAGAACAAGTTGTTATTTTGCGATAGGAATTGGAGAAGCTCAAATCAAAATTATAGAAAGGGACTAAATCCCTAGATCACATTCTTAGTGTGTATAGGCCTCCACTTATTAAAATGGGTCCCGATTATCAAGGAAACTGTGAGGCACCCAAAATAAATAGTTGCCAAAGCTCATCAAATGAAGACCATTCCAAGAGGATTGATCAAAAATTTGTAGGATCAATTGGTAGCTCTCTTGAATATCCAAAGAAAGTGATGAACTGAGCAAAGCATGTTCATTTCAATGTCTCTCAAGATAATTCTAGGAAGGAGAAAAATACAAGAAAACATAACAAAGATAAATGATCCACAGCCATAAATAAATAACGTCTTTAAAATCAACAAATGAATATGTCTCCTCCAAGGAATAACTTCAAAAGGTCAAGATCTCCCTCAACATCCAAGTATCAAAATAGGTTCCTTGGTTATGAGATTGTCTTTCAGATTAATCACATCATGACGGTGTGGTCGAAGTTTTGAACCATCTAATCTGGTTCATCTTTAGGACAAAGGTGGAAAAATCAATCTTTCCAAATGATTAAATAGCAAAGATGCATTTGGGTCTAGAGTTAGACGTTATGAATTAGCTGTTACGAATTAGTTAAGAAATAATTGTTAGGAATTAGTTAATAGGAATTCGAAAAAAATAATTTTATATTTATTTAATATTTAATTATTTATTTAATATTTAAGTATTTTTTATATTTATATTTATATTTTATTATAAATATAATATCAATTCAAATTAGAATATTTTCATATTTCAAAAGGGGATGGGAACTGTTTGTTAGGAAACCATTAGCAATTATTATAATAGAATAATAATAATAAATTAATAATTTATTTTATTTTTATGTTTAAAAACAATTATTATTTTTAACTTGAATTAAATTGATATAAAATACTAGAAATATTTTAAGGTTAACTATAATAAATTTATCCAACTATCAGAGAAAAATTAAGAAAGCTAGAAAAAATCAAAATATAAATAAAATAAATTAAAAGGGAAATAAAAATGATGGGAAATCAAGAGGAGAGGGCAGGGATCCAACTCCTACTTAATTTCCAACCATCATCCCTATAGAGGTTGATTGCATGATTCTCTATCTCAATAGCTTCTCTAAGCTTCCTATAATATATGTGATCAACCTTAGCAATGACACGTGACTCCTCATTGCAAACATGATGTCTAGATTTCACTGCATGTTCAACTAAAGAAGAGGAACAAGAATGACTATTCCTAATTTCAACTTCATTTTCATGAATTCCTTGGTTGATGGAACGACCAGTTTCACCAATGTAAGGAATCCCACATGAACAAGGAATCGAGTAGACCACTTTCATGACTCTAGGGTTGACTGGGTCTTTAACAGATCTAAGAGAGTTTCTAATGGTATTAAGGGGCCTGAAAACAACAAAAACTCTATTCGTCTTAAGAATATGAGAAGCATTATTAGGGGTCCCTTGGATAAACGAAAGTTACACATTGGGAATATGATCCTCACAATAAGTTTTAAGTATGGACTCTCTGCTAGCTCTTTGAAACACTTTGAGGCCTTGCTTCCTACTATAGCCAAAATTTTCAAAAACTTTCAAAATATGATTTTTTTCTCTTCTAAGTAATTCTCATCAGAAATCCAGAGAGCACAGGTAGCTAAAGTGTTAAGAACTCCTAATGTTTATGCTAGAAAAAATTGAGGTCTGGCATGAAGATATTGTTCCGTGTCAGTTTTTTTATGAAAAACTTGGTGAGAAACAGAACCATCATCCATCCTTGAGATTATAATATCAAGGAAAGGAAGGCTCCCGCTAACCTTGAATTCCCTCCTGAATTTTATGGAATCAGATTGGGAATTAAGGTGGTTGAGAAACATATCTAATTTCTCTTAACCATGAGGCCAAACGATAAAGGTATCGTCAACAAAATATTTCCAATGTTGCGGGTGGGATTAAGAAGAGGACAAATCTTTGGTCTCAAAATATTCCATGAATAAGTTGGCCACTATAGGGGAAAGAGGAGAACCCATCGCTACCCACAATTTTGTTCAAACAAATCACCCTTGAAGCTGAAAAAAGTGGAGGTAAGGCAAAAACCAACCAAATTGGTAATGTCATTATCCATGATCCAATTAATGATAGTAATGGCCTCCTTAATATGGATTTAGTTATAAAGGGAGACGATGCCCAAGCTTACTAATAAATTCCGTGGCTCAAGCCTTATATCCTTCAACTATTTGAGAATAGAAGTAGACTATTTAACAAAGGACTATGTGCGACCTACAAAAGGTTTGAGCTTCTAAGATAGGAATTTAGCATGAATATAATTAGGCCCAACTATTGTATTAACAATAGGTCTGAGGGGAATCCCAACCTTATAGACCTTTGGAAGGCTATAAACTCTATGGGAAAGACGGTTGCTTTCAATAAGGTTTTGTTGAGAGTATTAAGAGCATTTTTAGATTTTATGGCATGTGCAACCTCTTTTACAAATTTTTTAATGGGATTCTTATTGAGCTAAATGTATATTTTTACTATAGATTCAACAACCTATGTGATATGCTAAAACACAAAACAAGAATCTACTCTATTCTTCAGTGGAAACTAAAATTGATCGATGAAAACAATAAGTAGAAAAGGAAGAATATCAATCACACATAAAACCATATTTCTCTGTAAAAAGCCACTGCTAGAAACCCAAACCATCTATATTTCATTAACCAACATATCTTAGAAGAAAATACAATCCTTGTTCGTCCTCAACAATTCCTACACTACTACAATCTAACACTCCGCTTTCTAGGCTAACTATGGCTAACGCTTAACCAATTTACTAGCTTTCCAAGCCCCTAATTCCTTGCGCAATCCCTAAGAGAATTTTCTTCTATTTAATGTGGAAATTCCCTCTCCATAATTATGCAATCCAAACATAGGTCATCAACTGATTACATGCACCATCTGTAAAATTCGAGAAATTATATAACTCATAGTACATTGTCCCTGAACTCTAATCTCGACTCATTCTTCCTCTTAACTGAAATGTGTGTGTTATTTATGAGTGAATCTTCAGTTAACTAGTGTGGTACTGGTGATGCATTAGTGGACTACTAAACTACTAGACCTCTAATAATTCCTCCAACAATTAGAACTAGTTTAGCTCACTATAACTGAGATAGACTGAGTTATCTAATTACCACTCAAAAGAACTCAACTTGAGCACCTAAAATTTAGGGATCACTCTACATGACTCTAGATAGACTCCCAAATCAAATTTCCTAATTCAATTAAGTCAAATTAACTTAATTAACTATTACAAGTTGCTATGAGAATAGAATTTCTATTTAATTCATAATTTACTTGAAGGAAAAATTAAATTGGAATTTCTAGATGTTATTTTTAACATTTCTTGTTTATATTCTCAACACTCCCTCTCAAAAAGAAACGAATTCAAGTCTATCTTGATCCGGTACCTTTGGAATGTTATGCATGCAACACTTTTCACTGTTTTTGTTTCTACTGCAACATCTAAAACCAAAAAGCGTCCAAACTAAATCAATATGATGCATTTGTCATGAGAATCTTTGACTGCTACTAGCTCTGCCTCTGTCAACTGAAAACTTTGTGCTTCTCTTGACTCTACCTCTATTCCATATACACTACTATTAACTTTTCTTTGTACTCTCCAATATCTCACTTCTAGTAGCCTTTACCTTTGTCACTCTAACATATGATTGCATCAACCACCATTCATCCATCTTGCTACTATGTACTGTGGGCTCTTGTAGCAAGGTAATGATCCATGAGACAAAACCTCTCAATGGACCCTAGCAAATTTGTGCACACTTGGGACAAATACTTCACATCTTACCACCTCTCACCTAGAGGTATGGCTACATGTGGTCTCTCTGCCCACTTGGCTCAAAATTTATCCCTACTGGAGGTCTCTACTTGACTGGATGTCTCCACTCGGTCAACTCTCTACTTCCCCAAGTGTGATTTCTCCACAACTTTCTGAGGCTGCTTCTAAGGATGCTTGATTGGATATCTCCACTTGGTCTCCTCTCTTCTTCTATAATTGTGGTTGTTCCACAATGACCAGAGGCTGCTTCTTCTATGCTTGAGTGGATATCTCCACTTAGTGTTATAGACATATTTGGGCATTGCAACCCCAATGTTATATGTCGATAAAACAAGGGCTCTTTAACCCATAAAAGTGTTGTCTTATACCCTAAAGGATCATGGTCAACTGATTACATCATTCCCCAAAAGTTCCACCTGAAAAACCACTCAGAACTGGCCAAAACAGGACCATATTGACTGTTCCACTGTCAGGGTGCGACGCATACTAACTGGTACACTAGCTAGGTGTGATGCATACTGATGAGTCCATTTGTAGGGTGCGATGAGCAAGGATGGATAAATGTAGAAGATAGTTTGCTAAGTGGATTCTCATGGAATCTTCTAGAAACTTCTCCTATGACACTTGCCTCTCCGAATTCACCCAGGGATGAGTAAGAGATCCAAGAAATATCTAATTGGAACCAAGAACAAGAAGTGGAATGACACTAATAAAAAACCCAGAGATGACTCACACCCTTGCAGACATCTATAAATGGATCCCTCATCTGAGAGATCTAGAGGCTGGAATTTTGTAATTTGCAATGAAGTGCTGATAGTTTGTCTTTGAGAAGGAGCATTATATTGTTGGTTGATCTTGATTTTCATGAGGTGAAGAGGGATTTGATGCTAGGAGGATGATGCTGGATAAGACAACTGGTTTGTAATTCTCCCTTCTATTTTAATAAATTTCTTTGAGTTTTCCTCCATACAATCATGTGTTGGTGAATGTTGCTATTTGTGAATGTCATTGTATGCTCAATGTATTTCTAATTCTGCATTGTTTATGATATAATTGATCAAGATGCTTTGATGATGTTTTGTTACTTTGTTTCTACAGGTATTCTCTAAGTGGGACAAGTAGGAGAGGAGTTTCAAGCTCTATCAAGGGGGAGAGAAATCAAGCAAGGAGTCAAGCAAAAGATTGATGTTGGTCCCTTTTCTTCTCTCTTATCTATCATACATAGCGGAAATAAAAAATTGCTTTGATTGTTTGTTTCGAGGATAGCTGCCAATCTTAGTGGGACTAGCAGATGGAAAAGACACTAGCTTTTCCGGAAACAAAATGGTGACTCTGCTAGGGAGCGAATAGTTTGTTTGTTTGTTATTGATTGTTTGTTTTATAAACTATAGATGGAGCTTGAAGTTAGCAAGATAGCCTTTGAACTTCTCTTGCTCTGCAATTGCAAAGTAGATGAATGATGTTTCAGTCAATCTCTGGTTTGGTTTATGAGTCAAACATCTAAATTACAAACATTCTAGATGCCCTTTTGGTAGCTCAATAACCTCCCAAGATCATACCCTT
This sequence comes from Pinus tabuliformis, assembly GCA_031772625.1. NCBI lineage: Eukaryota > Viridiplantae > Streptophyta > Pinopsida > Pinales > Pinaceae > Pinus > Pinus tabuliformis. The sequence continues at coordinate 510,135,376 of CM062805.1, forward strand.
GTACTTTGCTCTTTACTATATGTAATAGCTCAACTTAACTCACTGAAATCCACTGCAAATTTGAGCTAAAACCCATCTCAGTTGCGTTCCCTAGCCCATCGCACTGTCTGTCACTGGAAGCCAGTATGCATCACACTTCCCAAGTGTAGCAAGTGAGATGCATCCCTATTTCTATGAAACACAGGTGCGATGACTGAGTAATCCTATTTCTCTCCTTGAAATTTGGGGTGTTTGTCCTTGTTTTTAGCTCTGTTTAATTATTTTTTGCTACTTATGGACAATATCTCATTGCCGAAGCCTCCTTGCATTACATAGATTAGCCTCCATTGATTAGGATTAGTAAATGTTTTTATGTATTTGTCCATCATTTATGATCCTTTGTCGAAAAGTTGCTTGAATCGATCTGTCATTTTGGTACAAAAGTGTCGTAACTGTCGTTTTGTGTCAAAAAGAGGAGTGTCATAAAGTCTTCCTTCTCTAGATAACCAATTTAACTTTTTGTCATATATTTGATTTGATTTGTTGATATTTGAAGTGTCGAAAGCATCTTCTATTCAAAATTGAAAAGTGTTGTTTAAGTCTTCCTTTCATTTTGAAAAAGAAATTGTCGAAATATCGCTATGAAGAAAATATTTTGGATCTGTACATAGCTTTCCTTTTTTCCATTTTTCACATTAAAGTGAACAAAAAACAAATACATGCATTTGCATTTGCATTTAGACTTTGTGCAAAAAATGATTTAGAAAAAGTGCATTTAGTGTGTGCTCTTTGCTTTTGTTTGAAAGAATCGTAATCTTCTTTCCTTAGTAGCTAGGATTTTCATTGCTAAAAATAAACAACGATTGTCTATCATTTTAGATTGCATATTTAGGAATTTTACATCTACATCACGCGGCGAACCATTGAAAGGAAAACTTCTAAGCAAGATCAACTATAAAATAAATTTCAATGAACTTAACAACGCTTTGGAACCTAATGCAACACATTTAGAGGGCTAGACTAGAGATGTGTTATGGCGTTGTAAAATCTAGTAACTATCGTTTTCATCGAAGGTTGGGTGATTCCTCCTCTTTGATACAACAAGTGGTAGCACGAACTTGTGCTCCCCTTTTCGTCGAGTATATATTGGGAGATCACAATAGGCTTACATCCTTTATCCATAGGAAGCCATGTCTGTCGCCCTATGGATTGCAATGCACTGAACACAGCATTCGGGAAGATTGACTACCATACATAAGTCCTTGGTAATTTCTCTTTAATCTATCACCAAGGTGTATATTGCAGTTTTGCGATTGGTTTCGTAATCCCTCTGTCTAGATTTCTAGAATAGTCACTTTCGTTCCTTTTCAACTCCTTAAAAGAAAAGGTCCATCTGAGCACTTTTCACTTCAGGCTCATTAAAAAATTGAAGGGGACTAGAGTCATATTTAGCTTCTTCTCGACTCTTAAAAATTGAAAAAGAAAAGTTGTGTCAAAGTGTCATTAAAATTTATTAAATTCGGAATAACATCCCTGTTCCTTCATTGATCTTAGGTTGAGATAATGGAGTCTACCAATCAAGGAATCCCTTTTGAGGGGAATCCTAGTCCTTTCTCCTCTTGGGGAGATATTGGTGCTCCATATATGGCCACATTGTCCCTTCCAGGAATCACAATTGGCCTACTAGTATGGCTATTCTCAACCTCTATCGTTCAAAATACCATAATTCCTCAACAATCGAATTAACAACCAGTTAATACTAAAGTTGACCCTTCACCTTCCTCTTCATTTGTTTCTCCCTCCCCTTCTTCCTCTTCGCTTGGTGAAAATAGTGATGTTAGTAACCAAGTGACTAAGAAGAAGAAGAAAGGGAAGGAGAAGAAGAAGAAGAAGTCAGTTAAACAAGGGGGCAACCATGAATCATCTGGTGAAAATACGCACAATAAATCTCTTAAATTTCCTTGTGTGATTTGTAGAGGAGACCATTTTCATTGATATTGTCCTTGCCTTCCACAGATCCTGAGAGAATGGGCTCCCCGTTCACATCGTTCGGTGTCATCAACCTCTGGTGATCATGTTTACAGCACACCATCAACTAGTGAAAATGAAGTTCATGGACAAAAAGGAAAGGTCAAAATTCCATGTAGATTATGTGTGTGGGACAATACCCTCCCCTATTGTCCTTTTCTGGGTGAAGCCAGGAGAACCTTGCATAACCATCCTGCTTCACTGTAGAGACTTCCATTTGGATACAAGAATCTCTCCCTAAGTCCTTTACTAGTTGAAAATCTAACTGGCATAGTTCAACCATCGGTCAAAACACCTATCACTGAAAGCGAAACTTTTGAGTCCATACCAAACCAAAGTCAACAGGTCGAGATGGTAGTCGACCCAGTTTTAACTTCAAAAGGTTCACCTTCAAATGATACCATTCCCAAAGAGAGTGAGAACGATACTATTCAAATTCTTTTTTTTTGCTTCAGAGTCCGATGAACTTGGGGACAATCCACCCATTCTTTCACAACAAGAGGAAAATCCCCTAGTCCCTGTTACTCAAGGGGTTAATTCAACTATTTATTAGGTACCCCCTCCAAGCAGTCTAATCGCTTCCTTTGATTGGAATCAACTAGCAAGATCTTGCCTTCCTTCTAATGTACCATTCTGAATCATAGTACATGTTTACAAAATGGTCGTGTCTGGCACTATCATAGATGAAGGGGCTTCAGTGAGTATCCTTTCCTCAACTTCTTGGAAAGCACTTGGTTCGCCATCGCTTATGCATGTTACACAAAATTTGTCAGGCTTTAACAAAGGAACCAGTCGACCATTAGACCTAAGTTACCGATTAATTTGAGAAGGAAAATCGTTCACCTGAACGTGATGGTAGTCCAAGGACCGTTAGATTACAATCTACTCCTTGGACATGGCTATGTTTACAACATGGAAGCTATTGCCTCAACACTCTTTTGAGTGATGTGTTTCTCGCATGAAGGTAAGATTGTCACTATTGACCGGCTTTCATTTCCCAGTTCAAACACAGCTTCAAGTCAAACATCATCCCTAAATGGTCCTTTTGCGTCAAGAATGTCTCTTCAACATTCATTCTATCCACCTAATTACTGCGAGTAGTCTGGTGAATGTAACAAAGCTTAGGGGGGATGTACCCTTGTCTATTTTAAGATGAACCCAACTAAAGATAGGTTTCCCTATAGGTTATGTGATTGGAAGTGTTATCTCACACCATTCACCTTTGTCTATTTGATGGACAAAGCCAATGGAGTGTTTCGTCGGCTCCGCTGAAAAAGAAATCCTGCTTAACCATAGTGACTCCCATATGGTTACCTAGAGAATCTCCTTTTCTCAATGCCTGGAGGCATGCAAACCTTTTTATCCAAGCGAAAAACGACCAATTTCATTTTTTAGCTTTTTAGATATTTTTTTAGTGTTTTAGTCTTTTCAACTTCTTAGGTTAGGTGATTGGTCTGATCAACCATTCACATTTTTTTGCGCTGCAAAAAAAGCAAAGGAAGTGTTTGAACCATTTCGTGGATGAAACCATGTTACAGGGAAAAGTGTCTACTCAGAACTACTTATCCCACTAAGGTGTGATAGCTGCCTTAGAAACAAACAGAGTAAAGCTACTTTCGTTTTTCCTTTATAAAGTATAGATAGAGAGGAACAAAGAAGACCAACCTCTGTCTTGCGCTAATCTCCTGATTTGATTCCTCTCTTCCTTGATATTCTTTCGCTACTTGTTCCCTTGCATGCCTAGCTTCACAGAGTACCTGTAAGCTCACAGTAGCATAGCACTATACAAATACATGGATCTATAATCATAAACAATCTAGGATCAGATGTAAATTGACCATACAAATGCAGCAAACATAAATGACACAAGAGTATGGAGGAAAACTTGAATAGCTTCTATTGATAAACAAGAAAAAAACAAGAGGAGTTACAACCACTTGTTCTGACCCAGCATCAACCTCTCAGCAAGGAAGCCCTTCTTCACCTCATACAAAGCTTAGATCACCCAACAATCTGATGTTTGTCTCAAGAAACCAACAACAATTCCTTACAATATGCAAAATTCTAGCCCCTGGATCTCTGGGATGAGGAATCCATATATAGATATCTGTAAGGGAGGTGAGTTAGCTTATGATTTGATTAGTGTCTTCCCTCTGATAGTTCTTGCTTCCACTTGGAGATTGATGATCTCTTACTCATCCTTGGTCGAATTCAGAGAGGCAAGTGTCACAGGAGAAGTTTCTGGAAGCTTCCATTGCCTCTCCACCTCGCAGAATGACACTGCCATTTGTCATTTCTCACCCATCGCACCCCATAGAAGGGTTTTTTGAAATGAAACGCACCCACACAGTGTATTTAGGTGAGAGGCAACGCACCTAGCCTGTGGAGTAGCTGAAATGATCCTGTTTTGACCAATTCTGAGCAGTTTTTCATGGAGAACTTCTGGGAGAAGTTGTAATCAGTTGACCTTGTTCCTTTAGGGGTTAGAACAACACTTTTAGGGACTTAGGAGCCCTTGGTTTATGGACATTTCATTCTCAGGGTTGCAGTGCCCAAAAATGTCTATAAGAGTGTCCCCCTAAAGCATGAGGTCGTTAATCTTTTGATGTCGGGTGAAATGCTTTATTATGAGGATCCGAAGTTCTTTCAAGCTGGGAGGAGACCTGTAATAAGGTACAATACAATACATTATCTTCATAATATTTTTCATGATCTAGCTGAGTCAGGCATTCCCATGCTCAGCTTTATAAATTCATTTTCATGTACATAAGACAGACAATCGTTTGAGTGTAGACTGGTGATTCTGATAGAGCCATCATCCCTTTGATTGGATGATTATCTGTGCAGCAATGATGTCCATTTGATGTCTTTATTTCCCTAAATATATATCGTAGCCCGAATGGATGAAACTAGATCCGGGGTCTTCAATCTCGTTCGATCTTCACTCGAAGTACAAGTCTATCCATGTGAGAGATATTCTGAAGTCGAACATGGAAAGAAATCGCTTGATTACCAGCCAATAATATAAGCTGTTAACAAGCACGAGAGGAATCACCGATAATGATAATGACCCTCAAGGTACTGCAGTACAATCCACGTGGTGTGAATAAAGGACTTGGCATCGAACACCATGCAAAATCTTTCGATCAAAGGTCATTGATGTAAACCTGTCCCCGGAAGTGAGAAACTTGCCATTGAGGCATGCAAGCTTCAAAGTACTGAATGGGGTGTTCCTAGATCAACTTCTTGGATAATGAGCTGATGTCGACAAGAAGTGATCCGTCACAGGAGGGCCTTAATGAATCCCACATCAATGACATGGAACGGAGCAAACAATTTTAATGGAGGTGAAAACGATATGGTGATATAAGGTTCAGGGTGGCGGTAATGAAAGAATGGAGTATAAATGTATTGTAGTGGGTGAGACACAGGTGAATTCTCTGAATGAATTCTCTTGAACATATCAGCGACACTGACGTGATGGATTGGTAGCATTAACCCCAAATGTGGATGGTATGATGGGACCATGGTGATGTGACTGGTGAATGAAACAACCCAACCTGACTTGGATGCGGAGTGAAAGTGTCATGTTCAAGAGCGACTTGCTACCAACAAAGTTTCTTCAAGTTTTCTTCCCAATTTTTCTCCAGTCATTGCTAACCAGTACCTCTTTATTTTTATCAAGCTTGAGGAGGATAACATATGCTTGTTCTATAATTTTTCCTTCGGGCAAACCCATCGCTATGTTTTAATGAGCCTAGCGATAGTGAAACTCGTTCTCATCTATAGACAAGTTTGTCGCTATTAAAATTTTAACGAGTTTAACAACATACATAACTCGGTCCTTTTCAATTTTAGAGAGTCTGAAAAGGAACGTAAAGGAAACTCCAAAATTCCTTTTTCATCATCTAATCCCTTAAGTCCGAAAAAGTATAAAACAATACAGAAGGGATGAATTTTCGATACTTTTAACGAGCCGAACAAAACAAGCGCTCAATATTTTTGTGTAATAATCCCTCAGGTCCAAAAAGATTAAAATTTAGAGGAGGGATAGCACTTCCGGTCCCTTTAACGAGCTGGAGAGGCCAATGGCTCGGCAATCTTTTCATATTTTACGAGTCTATTGAAAAGAGCTTAAAGGAGACTCGTCTTTTGAGGAACGAGTGATAAAATGGGTAGCAACTGATTCCAGGTAAGGTTTGGAATTTTACAATCACGGCAGTGTTACAAGGATGGCTAGCGAGATCACTCTTCGCAGCTATTCCTCAAAATGGGTAAACAATCAAATGGAGGTGAATGATCGGCCAATGCAAAAGAGGAGGTGACGGTGCAAACACGACCAAGGCTTTAAAGGCTGAAGTATTACATTCACAATGGTTATTTACCAGAAATTGGTTCATTTTTTAATGAGCTTAAACTTTGGAGGAACATGTGCTCATTTCTTATGTTTATTTTTTAACGAGCATGAAGTCCGCGCTAAAACTGCTCGATTAATCCAGTCGTGTGATAAGAATGTCTCATATATAAAAATGGCAACTTTTAGAGTTTTTCCCCACATCCTTTCTTTATGCGAGTTAGGAAATGGCCAATCCTACGAGTTTAAAGGGTTAGAGGACCTACAAATTTAAAAAAATAAATAGTTGCTCTTCGCTTGCATGCCAAAAGGTTTGCATGCCCCCAGGTATAAAACAGAGTTTCAAGGTTACCCCTTCTTCTTTCCGTTAAAACATTTGTTTTACCGGTTGAGGTCTACCTCTTACAGGTTACCAAAGATTGTTCTATTTACGGCATAAACAAAACAATTCTTCGGCGATGTTTCTCTAAATAAACAACAGTGAGTGGCGATGCTTGCCAACCCACATAACTTTGACAAGAGAATCTTATTCCAGAATAACCCCCTCTTCCAATCACAGACGGGAGTACAAACTAGTCATATTTTCTCGTGGAAACCTACCCTATACCCGAAGTTTTCCTGCCGAAGCAGGCCAGGGTGCATGCCCCCTAGGTTTCAGTCATGTTCCCCGAATCACTCGCACTCATGAGGTGGACGAACTAGGGATTGAGACATTTCTTGCGTGAAAAAACCATTTAGGGATGGTATATGACTATTTGCTCTGTGTGATCCGGGAAATGAAAGCTGGTCTATGAGCTTAACCACTCTTCCTTCGTGCGGAAAACACATTACTCTAAAGAGTGAGGAGACAATTGCTCCCATGTAATAAATATAGTCTCGTCCAAGGAGTAGATTATAATCCATGGGTCCTTGAACTACCATTACGTTCATTTGAATAGTTTTTCCTGTCAATGTTATGGGTACATTGGGAAGGATCCCTAACGGTCAACTAGTTCCTTTATCAAAGCCTGTTAGATTTCTCATCTCAGGCAAAAACAATGGCGAACCAAGCGCTTTCCAAGCAGTTGAGGAAAGGATACTCACAGAAGCCCCTTCATCTATGATGGTACTAGCCATAACCATTCTATATATTTTAACAATGATTAAGAATGGTACACTAGATGGTAAACGGGGTCTGCCTAGTTTATGCCAATCAAAGGAGACAACTAGGTTGCTTGGAGGTGGGATTGAATAGACAGCCGAGTATGACTCTGACGAACTTCCTTCCTGTGGTAAAGGAACGGGTAAATTGCCCCCATGTACATTGGAGTCTGTGCTTAGGAAAAGAATTTGGATGGTGTCATCCTTGTTCTCTTCAGTGACTGTATCATCTGAAGATGGAACCTTTGAAGGCAAGACCGGGTCAACTGCCGCCTCGACCTTTTGACTTTCGTCTGGTATGGGTTCAGATGGTTTGTCTTCAATGATAGATGCTTCAGCCGACCACCTGAGCGGGCCAGCCGGATTTTCAACTAGTGACGGACTCGACAAGAGCTTTTTATATCCAGGAGGAAGTCGTAACGGTGAAATCGGACGATTGTCCAAAACTCTTTTAGCCTCATCTAAGAAGGGACAACGGTGGACGGCATGATCGCCTTCGCACAGTTTACAAGGAAATCTATATTTTCCTTTTTGTCCTAGGGCTTCACTTTCACCAGTCGACGGTGTGTTTTCAACATGATCACGAGAGGTTGACGACACCGGGTTGTGCAAATGAGGAGACCAGTCCCTTACTATCTGAGGGATGCAAGGAAAATCTCTATGATAGTGGTCTCCTTTGCAAATGACACATGGCGATTTAGGCCTGGTCGGTGCAGTGTGTGGATTTTCGCTAGACGACGCCCGTTTGCCCCCATTCGCTTTTGGCTCCTTCTTCTTCTTCTCTTTCTTCTTCTTTTCCTTCTTCTACTCAGGTACTTGACTTTTGGCTTTACCAGCCCCATCAAGCGAAGAGGAAGGAGGAGAGGAAGAATTAGAGGAAGTAGAAGGTTGGTGGGTAACTCTGGACTCGTCTAGTTGTTGACTCAATTTTTCAGGAATTGCGGTGTTCTGAACAACAGAGGTTGAGAAGAGCCATATAGGCAAGCTGATCGTCAGTCCTGGAAGCGACAATGTGGCCATATGGGGTGCACCAACATCTCCCCAAGAGGAGAGGGGACTAGGATTTCCTCCGATGGGAATTCCTTGGTTGGTGGATTCCATTTTCTCAACCCAAGATCAACGTAGGAAAGGGTAATGAATATTCCGTTTAAAATAAATTTTACACACTTTGACACAACTTGTATTTTCAATTTTTAAGAGTCAAGAAGAAACAAAAAGATGACTCTAGTCTCCTTCGATTTTTAATGAGCCTGAAGTGACAAGTGCTTAGATGGACCTTTTCTGTTAAAGAGTCTGAAAAGGAATGAAAGGGACTGCTCTGGAAATCTAGGTGGAGGGATTACCAAATGAATCGGAAAACTGCAGAATACTTTTTATGGTACGGCAGTCAATCTTCCCGAATGCTGTGTTCAGTGCATTGCGATCGACAGGGCGGTAGACATGGCTTCCTATGGATAAAGGATTAAGCCTATTGTGGTCTCCCAAAATATACTCGACGGTACGTGGGAGCACAAGTCCGTACTGGCACTTATCGTCTCAAAGTAGAGGAATCACCCAACCATCAGTGAGAACAATAGTTACCAGGCTTTACGATGCTGAAATACGTCTCTAGCCTAGACTTCTAAATGTTGTGCATTAGGTTCCAAAGCGTTGTTAGATTCATTGAATTTATTTTATAGTTGATCTTGTTTATGAAGTTTGCCTTTCAGGTTCACCACAAGATGTAGATGTAATTCCTAAAATGCAATCTAAGATGATAAACAATCTTCTTATCTTCTTTGTGCAATGAAAATCCTAGCTACTATGGAAAGAAAGATAGAATCCTTTCACAAAGAGCAAAGAGCATACTCTAAATGCACTTTCCTAAATCAAACCAATCAGACTGTCTAAATGCAAATGCACATGCATGTATTTGTTTTCGACTTTCTTAGTATATGAATGATAAGAAGAAATTTGATGCACAAATCTAAATTTATTTTCAAGCGACAAATATTACCAAGTTTCTTTTCGAAATAAAAAATGGAGACAATCACAACACCTTACGATTTTGAAATGAATACTTGTTTTTGACACTAGAAAAAATTACAAATTCAGACCAAAAACAATAGTAACAGGATAATCGACTATCAACAGCAATCAAACGTTTTCCTATGATTGAAATTGACACTTGCGACACTTTCAAATCAAAGGACGATAGTACGATTATGTTACTTTTTCAAAGGAGAACTGCAAATGACTCAACAAACACACAAAAACATTTACAGTTCTTTTGTACAAAGGAGGCGGAATAACAGCAAGGAAAAGGGGTTTCAAACAGACATATACTGATCACAGGTAGCAAAATTCATGAATAGAACTGGAAAGGATGAGTCACAGAAACCAAAACTGCACAAAGCTTAGCCTGATCAGCGCACCTGTAATACTGGGAATTTGAAATGCAGTGCACCTTCTACACTCGGGAAGTGCACTGAATTTCAGATTCTCAGAACAGTACCTGTGCTGGGTAAGAAATGAGACTTTGCTTGGGTTCCGGGTCACAGTTTGCAGTTCAGTTCATGGGTTTTGGCCGAGCAAAAGGTAATCAGTAATTCAACAATCAGGGGTAGATCTAAGGAGGATCGAAGAGCTATCACAAGGGCAATCATAGAGTTTGTGAATCAGTTGTTTAAATCATAAACAGATCCCAGAGATGGACTGAAGCGGCATTTATCTACTTTTCATTTGTTATGGCAAATGCAGTTCGAATGCTACCTGGCACAACTTCAGACTCCATCTGTAAGTTTATGAAATAGACAACAAGGAAGATAAACAAACAAACTAATTCGTCCCCAACGGAGTCGCCATTTTGTTATAGGGAAAAGTGTCTACTCAGAACTGCTTATCCCACTAAGGTGTGATAGCTCCCTTAGAAACAAACAGAGTAAAGCTACTTTCGTTTTTCCTTTATAAAGTATAGATAGAGAGGAACAAAGAAGACCAACCTCTATCTTGCGCTAATCTCCTAATTTGATTCCTCTCTTCCTTGATAGTCTTTCGCTACTTGTTCCCTTGCACGCCCAGCTTCACAGAGTACCTGTAAGATCACAGTAGCATAGAACTATACAAAGACATGGATATATAATCATAAACAATCTAGGGTCAGATGTAAATTGACCATACAAATGCAGCAAACATAAATGAAACAAGAGTATGGAGGAAAACGTGAATAGCTTTTATTGATAAATAAGAAAAAACCAAGAGGAGTTACAACCTGTTGTTCCGACCCAGCATCAACCTCTCAGCAAGGAAGCCCTTCTTCACCTCATACAAAGCTTAGATCACCCAACAATCTGATGTTTGTCTCAAGAAACCAACAACAATTCCTTACAATATGCAAAATTCTAGCCCCTGGATCTCTGGGATGAGGGATCCATATATAGATATCTGTAAGGGAGATGAGTCAACTTATGATTTGATTAGTGTCTTCCCTCTGATAGTTCTTGCTTCCACTTGGATATTGATGATCTCTTACTCATCTTGGTCAAATTCAGAGAGGCAAGTGTCACAGGGGAAGTTTCTGGAAGCTTCCATTGCCTCTCCACCTCGCGGAATGACACTGCCATTTGTCATTTCTCGCCCATCGCACCCCATAGAAGGGTTTTTTGAAATGCAACGCACCCACACAATGTATTTAGGTGAGATGCAACACACCTGGCCTGTGCAGCAGCTGAAATGATCCTATTTTGACCAATTCTGAGCAGTTTTTCATCGAGAACTTCTGGGAGAAGCTGTAATTAGTTGACCTTGTTCCTTTAGGGGTTAGAACAACACTTTTAGGGACTTAGGAGCCCTTGGTTTATGGACATTTAATTCTCGGAGTTGCAGTGCCCAAAAATGTCTATAACAAACCATCCTACCTAACATCAGTAGTTCCTTAGCTTTCTAGTTTTTCTAGCTTTTTAGTTTGGTCGTTCCTAGTTTACATAAAAAGGAAAACTGAGCATATGTTATCGTAGAGTTCAAGCTCATTAAAAACTGAACCTACCACCATGAGCAATGTTTCCATAAGGTTCAAGCTCATTAAAAAATAAACCCACTACAGAGCATATGTTCCCTCAGAGTTCAATCTCATTAAAAAATGATCCCACCTTTGGTAAATAACCTTTGTGATTGCCATTATATCAACCTCTTGAGCCTTGGTTGTGTTCCTACCATCACCTCCAGTCTTTTGGCCGATCATACGCTTCCACTTGATTGTTTACCTTTTTTAGTAACAACTGCAATGATTGGTCCTGTTAGCCACCCTCTTCACATCACCATGTTTTGAGAAGTTCCAAGATTACCCGGAAACAATTGCTACCCAAAACGCCACTCGTTCCTCAAAAACAAGCCTCCTTTAAACTCTTTTTAGACTCATTAAATATGAAAATGTTATCGAGCTATTGGCCTTTCCAACTCGTTAAAGTGATTGGAAGTGCCATCCCTCCTGAATATTTTTAATCTTTTTCGGACTTGAGGGATCATCTCACAAAAAATTTCAAGTGCTTGTCTTTTCAGCTCGCTAAAGTTATCAAAAAATCATCCCTTTTGTATTATTTTATTCTTTTTCGGACTTAAGGGATTATGCTATGAAAAATAACTGCTAGAGTTTCCTTTTTGTCCCTTTTCAAACTCTCTAAACATGAAAACGACCAATTTATCCTTGTCATTAAACTCGTTAAAACAATAGTGAAAAACTTGTCTACCTAGACAAGAACGAGTTTCACTGTCACTAGACTCCCTAAAACATAGTGACAGGTTTGCCCGAAGGGAAAATTATAGAACAAGCATATGTTGTCGTCCTCAATCTTGAGAAAAATAAAGAGGTACTGGTTAGCAATGACTGCAGAAAAAGGGAAGAAAACTCGAAGAACTTTATTGGTAGCAGGGCACTCTTGAACATGACACTTTCACTCCATCACCATGATTGAGTCAGGTTGGGTTATTCCATTCACTGGTCATATCACCATTGGTCCTCCATACTATCCATGTTTTGGGGTTAATGCTACCAATCCATCTCAGTGTTGCTGATATGTTAAAGAGAATTCATTCAGAGAATTCACCATCCAGTTAATGCCTCATCCACTACAATACCTTCACCTTCCATTTCTCATGACCGCCATTCCTGAACCTTGTATCATCAGATTGTTTTCACCTCTAGAAAATAATTTTCTTCATTTCGTGTCGTAGATGTGGGATACATTAAGGCCCTTCTACGACATGTCACTTCTTTTCAACATCAGCTCATTATCCAGGTAGTTGACTTAGAAACAACCCTTTCAGTACTTTGAAGCTTGCATGCCTCAATGGCAAGTTTCTTACTTTCAGTGACAAGTTTACATCAATGGCCTTCGATCGAAAAATTTTGCATGGTGTTAGACATTGGATCATATATTCACACCACATGACTTGTACTATAGTACCTTGAGGGTCATCATCACTATCGGTGATTCCTCTCATGTCTATTAACAGCTTACATTATCAGCTGGTAATCAGGCGATATCTTTCCATGTTTGACTTCAGAAAATCCCTTCACATGGATCGACTTGTACTTCAAGCAAATATTGAATGAGATTGAAGACCCCGAATGAGACTTGTACATAGAAGCTACATATATGGTAATCCAAGCTAGGGATGATGACTCTACATATAAAGAATCACCTATGTGCAACTGCAGACGGTTATTTGTTCTATGTACATGAAAATGAATTTATAAAGCTGAACATGGGAATGCCCGCCTTAGCTAGATCACGAAAATAATATGATGATGATGTATTGTATTGTATCTTATACAGGTCACCTTCCAGTTCGAATACCTTGGATCCTTATGATAAAGCATTTCACCCGACATCAAAAGATTTACGACTTCATGCTTTAGGGGGCAACTGTTATAGACATATTTGGGCATTGCAACCCCAATCTTATATGTCGATAGACCAAGGGCTCTTTAACCCCTATGTGTTTTTTTATGCCATAAAGGATCATGGTAAATTGATTACATCATTCCCCAGAAGTTCCACTTGAAAAACCACTCAGAACTGGCCAAAACAGGACCATACTGAGTACTCCATTGTCAGAGTGTGATGCATACTGACTGCTACACTAGCTAGGTGTGATGCATACTGATGAGCCCTTCTGTAGGGTGAGATGAGCAAGGATAGACAAATGTCCAAGATAGTTTTCTAATTGGATGCTCATGGAATCTTCTAGAAACTTCTCCTATGACACTTGCCTCTCTGAATTCACCCAGGGATGAGTAAGAGATCCAAGAAATCTTCAAGTGGAACCAAGAACAACAAGTGGAATGACACTAATCAAGAAACCAGAGATGACTCACACCCTTGCAGACATCTATAAATGGATCCCTCATCTGAGAGATCTAAAGGCTGGAATTTTGTAATTTGCAAGGAAGTGTTGATAGTTTGTCTTTGAGAAGGAGCATTGTATTGTTGGGTGATCTTGCTTTTCATGAGGTGAAGAGGGATTTGATGCTGGGAGGATGATGTTGGATCAGATAGCTGGGTTATAATTCTCCCTTCTATTTTAATAAATTTCTTTGAGTTTTCCTCTATACAATTGTGTGTTTGTGAATGTTGTTATTTGTGAATGCCATTGTATGCTAAATGTATTTCTGATTCTGCATTGTTTATGATATAGTAGATCAAGATGCTTTGATGGTGTTTTGTTACTTTGTTTCTATAGGTATTCTCTAAGCAGGACAAGTAGGAGAGGAGTTGAAAGCTCTATCAAGGGGGAGAGAAATCAAGCAAGGAGTCAAGCAGAAGATCGAGGTTGGTCCCTTTGCTTCTCTCTTATCTATCATACATAAGGGAAATCAAAAATTGCTTTGATTGTTTGTTTCTAGGATAGCTGCCAATCCTAGTGGGACTAGCAGATTGAAAAGACTCTAGTTTTCCCAGAAACACTTAGTCTCCTCTCTGCTTCTATAATTGTGGTTGTTCCACAACTTTTTGAGACTTCTTCTGGGGCTGCATGTTGAGAGGTAATTCATGCTCCATCTCATTGACCAAGTCTCTAACATTTTCATTGCTCTTTAAGTTTTTGCATGCATCTTTGACCTTGAGAACATACAGGTTCTTGACTCACACACCAATATGTTTCACCTGTCCCATGGTGATGTGTTTAAGGAAAAACTTTCCCTTACTAAAACTCACATCATAGCCATGGTCTTCGAATATCGCGACAAAAAAAAGATTCTTGTTTATTCCCAAAACATACATCACATATGTGATTCTCAAAGGGGTGTCTGACTCTCTTGGAAAGGTAATTGTACTAATCCCAGTAGCACTATACCTCCCGTCATGTCCATACTCTATGTTCTGATTCAAGTATTTCTCCTCAAAGTCACTCAAGAGATCCCTATTCCCTGTCATATGGAACGAGACACCATTTTTGAGATACCACACGCTTCCCATTACAGTGCTCGCCATGCATGCAATGAAAGTGAAATCAAGATCGAATTGTGAAGCTAGAGCTTCACCTACTACTACTACTACTCGCTCCTTGCTTGCTTTCTTTTGTGGGAAATTCATGGAATAGTTCTCGTACTCGTGAAAGTGAAAACACTTGACTTTTGACATGTCCTTCCTCTTTCCGACCAATTCACATCGGGACTTCTGTCCATTGGATTTCGTTTCTTTTCTCACTAATGCAAAGTCTTGTTCCACTTCTTTGGAAGAGGTCTCATCTTTGGTGTTCCACTGAATCTCTTCCTGCACCAAATCCAACCATTGCTGCTCCCAATTTGTTAGCTTCTCCCTCCCATTAACAAAGTCATGTTAACTATTCCAGCTCTTGATAAGTGCTAGAACATATAGGCTCACCAGATCATCTTCGACAACAGTAATCCCGACACTTCCAAGCTCATCCCGACAAAGGGTGAACTTAGTCAAGTAATTCAGAATTTAGTCGCCCTTCTCCATATTGATCTTTCTGAGTTTGTCCTTTAGTTTTAACTTCCTATGGTCATTGTTATTCTAAAACAGGTCCATCAATGCCTTCCACATTGAGTATGGAGTATCCTTGCCATGGAGACTCGAGACAATGTGGTCTCGAACTCCTTCTAGGATAATCCTTCTCACTTTTTCCACACACTTTTTCCATTCAGATAGATATTTAGCATCTAATGCTGGAGTCTTAGGAATGTCATGATCTATGAATTGCTTAAGGCCATTTTCTTCCAGCAATACCTCCATCTTGTCCTTCCAAGCTATGTAATTCGAGTTTCCATAGAAGGCATACTCAAGTTTGAAATAGTAGAAATCCATATTGTTGATTTTGAAGTATGAGATTGCAAATTCAATTTCACCTGCACAACAAACTTGAACTCTCCTCTTCTATACTATATTCAACTCTAAAACCATGTATATTTTTGTTGTAGATTCAACAACTTATGTGATATGCTAAAATAGAAGACAAGAATCTACTCTACTCTTCAGCAAAAACTAAAATTGATCGATGAAAAAAAGAAAAGAAAAGGAAGAATATTAATCACACATAACACAATATTTCTCTCGAGAAAGAAAGTGCTAATAAACCCAACTACCTATATTTAATTAACCAAAATATCTGAGAAGAAAATACAAAGCTTCTTCATCCTGAACAATTCTTTCACTAGTACAATCTAACTCTTTTCTTCCTACACTGACTCCAGCCAACACTTAGCCAATTTAATAGCCTTCCAAGCCCATACTTCGTTGCACAATACCTAAGATAATTAGCCCCTATTTAATATGGAAATTACCTCCCCATAATTTTACAATCCAAACATAGGTCCTCAATTGATTGCATGCACCATCTGTAAAATTCAGAAAATTATACAACTGATAGTACATTGCCCTTGAACTCTGATCTCAACCAGGTCTTCCTCTAAACTGACATGCATGGGCTATTTATTTGTGAATCTTCAGTTAACTGGTGTGGTATTGGTGATGCACTAGTGCACTACTCCACTACTAGACCTTGACTAGTTGCTCCAATAGTTCTAACTAGTTTAACTAACTATAACTTAGTTAGACCCTGTTATCTAATTACAACTCAAAATAACTCAACCTAGGCCCCTAGAATTTAGGGACCACTCTACATGACTCTAGATAGACTCCCAAATCGATTTTTCTAAGCCAATTAATTCAATTTAACTTAATTAACTATTACAAGTTGCTATGAGAATGAAATTTTGATTTAATTCACAATTTAATTCAAGGACAAATTAAATTGGAATTTCTAGATGTTATTGTTAACATTTTTTGTTGATATTTTCAACAATCCCTCTCAACAAGAAAGGAATTCAACTCTATCCCAATCTAGTACCTTTGGTATGTTCTACATGCAACACTTTTCACTATTGTTGTTGCTATTGCAACAAAAAAGAATCCATCAGTATGATGAATCTGTAACCAGAGCCTTTGACTGCTACTAACTCTGCCTTAGTCAAATGAAAACTATGTGCTTCTACAGACTCTACCTCTGTGACATCTACACTATTTTCAACTCTTCTTTTCACTCTCCAGTATCTGACTATTGCTAGCCTCTACCTCTATCACTCTGATATATAACTACATCAACCACCACTGATCCATCCTACTACTGTGTACTATGGGCTCCCATAGCAAGGTAATGATCCATGAGAGAAAAAATATCAATGAACCATGCCCAATTTCTGCACACTTGGCACTAATACTTCACATTTCCCCACCTCTCACCTAGAGGTATGGCTACATGTGCTCCCTCTCCCAACTTGGCTCAAAATCTCCCCTTAGTGGAGGCCTCTACTTGAGTGGATGTCTCTACTCAGTCTCCTCTCTCCTTCTCCAACTGTGGCTACTCCACAAATTTATGAGGCTTCTTCTAAGGATGCTTCTTCTCTGCTTGAGTGGATCTCTCCACTTGGTATCCTCTATGCTTCTCTATTTTTGGTTTCTCCACAATGATCAGAGATTGCTTTTTAGCCTTCTTCTTCTCTACTTGAGTGGATCTCTCCACCGAGTCTCTTGTTTGCCTCACTAATTGTGGCTACTCCACAAAATTCTAGTACTACTTCTGAAGCTACTTCTGTGGCTGTATGTTGAGAGGTAATTCATGCTCCCTCTCAACTACCAAGGCTCTAATCTTTTCCTTAATTCTCAAGGCTTTGCATGCATCTTCAATCTCGAAAGCATATAGCTTCTTGACTTGTACACCAATCTCTTTCACCTATCCCATGGCGATGTGTAAGGAAAGCCTTTCCCTTACTAAAAATCACATCACAGCCACAGTCTTCAAATACGGTGATGAAAAAAAGATTCTTCTTTAGTCTTGCAACATACATCACATCAGTGATTCTAAGAGGGGAGCCATAATCCCTGTGAAAGGTCTTTATACTGATCCCAGTAGTGCTATACCCCATTTTGTCTCCAAACTCTATGTTCTGCTTAAGGTCTTTCTCCTCAAAATCATTGAAGAGATATGTATTCCCCGTCATATGAAGTGAAGCACCTTCATCGAGATATAACACAATTCCCATTATAGTTTTGGATATTCATGCAATGAAAGCGAAATCAAGTTCAAATTGTGAAACTAGAGCTTCACCTGCGTCCACTACTACTGACTCCTTCTTGCTTTCTTTCTTTTGTGGGAAATTCATGGCATAGGGCCTATATTTGTGACAATGGAAACACTTGACTTTCGACAAGTCCTTCTTATTGGCACCTGCCACACGTTGGGACTTATTTCCCTTGGCTTTATTTTCTTTTCTCACTAATGCAAAGTCCTCTTCAACTTCTTTGGAAGAGGTATCATCTCTAGTGTTCTATAAAATCTCTTTCTACACCAAATCTAACCACAACTGCTGCTAATCTGCTAGCTTCTCACTCCCATTAATAGAGTCTTGGTAACTATGCCAACTCTTGGGAAGTTCTAGAAGAGATAGGCCCAACATATCATCTTCAGCAACAATAATCCCAACACTTCCAAGATCATCCCAAAAAAGAGTGAACTTGGTTAAGTAATTCATAATTCAGTCACCCTTCTCCATCTTGATCTTTCTGAGTTTGTCCTTTAGTACGAACTTTCTATGGTAACTGTTATTCTGAAACAGGCCCATCAATGCCTTCCACATTGAGTATGGAGTATCATTTACATGGAGACTCAAGACGATGTGGTCTCAAACTCCTTCCAGGATAATCCTTCTCGCTTTTTCCATACACTTTATCCATTCAACCATATCTTTAGCATCCGATGATGGAGGCTTAGCAATGTCATGATATATGAATTCCTTGAAGCCATTATCTTGCAGTACTATCTCCATCCTATTTTTCCAAGCTATGTAATTCGAGCTACCATCCAAGGCATACTCAAATCTCAAACCGTAGAAAGCCATATTGTTGATTTTGAAGTATGAACTTACAAAGTATATTTCACCTGCACAACAAAATTGAATTCTCCTTTTATATACTGTCTTAAGATCCGATACCATGTATATTTTTGTTGTAGATTCAAAAACTTATGTGATATATGCTAAAACATAAGACAATGATCTACTCTACTCTTCAGTAGAAACTAAAATTGATCGATGAAAACAATAAGCAGAAAAGGTAGAATACCAATCACACATAACAAAATATTTATCTAGGGAAAGGAACCTCGACTATCTATATTTCATTAACGAGACGACCTGAGAAGAAAATACAATTCTTGTTCATCTTGAACAATTCATGAACTAGTACAATCTAACTCTCTTCTCTTCCTAGGCCGATTCTAGCCAACACTTAGCCAATGTAATATACTTCCAAGTCCCTACTTCCTTTTGCAATCCCTAAGATAATTAGCCTCTATTTAATGTGGAAATTACCTCTCCATAACTGTACAATCCAAAAATAGGTCCTCAACTGATTTCATGCACCATCTGTAAAATTCGGAAAATTATACATCTAATAATACATTGTCCCTGAACTCTAATCTCAATTGGGTCTTCCTGTAAACTGACATGCATGAGTTATTTATGAGTGAATATGCAGTTAACTATTGTGGTACTCGTGATGCACTAGTGCACTACTCCATTACTAGACCTCTATTAGTTCCTCCTACAATTATAACTAGTTTAACTGATTATAACTCAGTTTAACTGAGTTATCTAATTACAACTCAAAAGAACTCAACCTAGGCCCTTAAAATTTAGGGATCACTCTACATGACTCTGGATAGACTCCCAACTCGAATTTCCTAAGTCAATTTAACTTAATTAAATATTACAAGCTGTAATGAGAATATAATTTCAATTTAATTTACAATTTAATTCAAGGACAAATTAAACTGGAATTTCTAGATGTTATTTTTAACATTTTTGTTTCTATTTTAAACACTTAATGTAACTACCACTATCATAAGCATGGTCAATCCTATTTCTAACATAGTCAACTTTATCTAATATAACAATGAGCACCCCTTTATCATCTTTTAGGATGATAATGCTAGGTTTATACCTAAGGGCTTTTAGGGCAAGAAACTGCTTTCTATTAATGTTGCTTTTAGAAGGTTTGGATTTCCTAATAACAATAGCATAGTATTTCCTTATAACCTCCTTATCATTATCAGGAAGGTCTCTATCCCATATTCAATGTTACAAATAATGTCATCAATGGGAATCTTCTTGGGGGAAAGGGAAAAATTAATCCCTTTATTCAAGAGGTGAAAAACAAAAGGATCTAAATCAAGACTAGAAAGATTAATGACTTTATTAAAAAAGAAAGGAGGAAAATGATGATGATGATGATGCTTATTATTATTCCGAATCTTATTATTATTATTAGTCGGAATATTCTTATTATTACTGGAGATAACATTATTAATATTATTCTTATCATCCATCTTATTGCTTAAAATATAATTCTTATTATTAATATTACAACCATAATTATTATTATTAGGATTAAATTGTTATTACTACCATCATTATAAAGAATATTATTATTATTCAAGTTAATATTATAGTTACTACTAATATTATTGACCTCATCATTATGGTATTTATTATTAATGTTTATGTTAGAATTATCAATATTATTGGGAATATTATTTATTAAACTACAAATATTAAGGGACATATGAGTAGAAGAATTACATAACAAATCTGAATTGTGGGAATGAGGGGAATTTGGCAGGGGAACCCAGGGAGGATGACATGGATCCGAGGATGCAAAAAAGGGTGAAGGATCATGTGATGAGATGAATGAAGGGTGGATGGATGCACAAGGGGAACAAAACACATGTTTTCAGAACCTGTGATGTGGTTAGGTATAAGGGATATGATAAGGTTCCTAGATGGAGGCATCTAGATTAAATAAAAATAGTTCCTCAAAATTTTTTATAAATATTGAAGGAAACTATTGAATGTTATATATGTCACAATAAAGGCCATTAAGTAGGAGAGTGTAGACTAAACTTCATATGGTGCAACAAAGGGGGACATCCAATCAATACAAACATTAATTCTACTAGATGGAGAAGAGGTAAAGTAGGACCTTAGTTAGCTGTAATTTCTCATATTAAAATTCCTTGATGATTATTTTTTGTTGAATAAAAAATTGCAGAAGAAATTATATGCAGAGAGATTAAGCACTTTAAGGAAAATATATGCACCATGACAGGAATGGATTTGTTTAGTATTACTTGTTGAGAAGTAAGGTTGACAATAGGTATATATTATCATATGTAGTCAAGAGGAAGAATTTATCACATCCACAAGTCCAGATAATAACTCAATGTAGATATGATAGGTACTTATCAATTAAGGAAGCATGGTTTAAGGGGGAGACTTTGAAAAAATATACAGAACAATTATGACCAACGTTGGAAGATTGCTCTCATGGGAAGAGTCTATCAAAATGGAAATGCAATTATATGGTAGCAAGAACATAGCATGGTTTAGCCAATTCCACATGATCATACATTAATAGGTTATGGAGCTCTAATAGATACTTAAAATATGCAAATATTATTATAGAAAGGGGGGTACCACATTATCAGGTTTGTAGATGAGCAAGGTAGCCATTGATGATCCTTTACCATTGATGTTAATGGGGGAGAGCTTGCAAACATTTATATTAGCATTGGGTTTGAGAAGAATGAATATGAAGATTGGAAGAGGAAATGAAATTATTGATAGAGGAAAGAAAGAAATAAGGGAGGCATCTTCACAATAAGATAGGGGGAGTTTTGATTTATTGAAATCAATTAATATTAATGTTCAGTTGTGTTTCCATCAATGGCAAAGGGGGATATTAATACCTTTAATGTTTTCATTGAAGACAACAAGATGTCATTGATGTTAAATGGTTGCTCAAAATAGAAATAGTATCATTCATGGTGCCTAAGGAAACAACAATACCCTCTATCAACCAATATAACAATGGCATCTCTTGTAGGATATTCTTAAGTGAAGTCAAAGGATTTTGAAGTTAGTTTAGCCTTTTATGTATTTATGGTGATATAACAATCCCATAAAAAATAGGGTTGTGTATGTATCATCGATAACTTTCCAACAATATATCATTCTCTTAAAAACTCCTCCAAGATGAGAATTTATTCATTTTAAAATTTAGTATTAATCATGGGTTCACTACTATAAAGAGAAAACCACATGATGAATATGTTAAAAACAGGTGCAACTTTTGGACAAATCCACCATTCAGAAATGGGGTCAATGACTGATGGAGATCCTATATACATGATTTTTAGACAAGTTAATCATTTATAAACATCTCTTAATCTAATAGATTAGGTAAATATTTTACATTTTAATGATGGATGCTTTTTAAACTTGCTCACCAGTTAACCAAAACTAGCTCCGCCATTTTTTCCAACTGATTTGTGACACATGGCACAATTTGATTTGAAAATGGAAAGCTTGTCACCATATGACACATATCAGAGATAGAATGGAGGAGATGAAGTCATCATGGTGATGTGGAATCACCTAACACTTCCACATGAAAAGAAAATTTAAGGCTTTTTATTGGTCAAGAAAGCCAAATGTGGATGACATGTGGCAACCCTCTCATGATTCCATGCAACATGATCATGTCATGTGAATGTCATCCTAAAAACAATGATGGATCCTCCAGAATAATGTCACATGGATGGTTGACATGTACTAAAGTATTGAGCACCTTGGTTAAAACATTTTTGGGCCCTAAGTTCTATGGTTGACCCTCCTAGCCCCTAGTTCCACATTGAAAACTATAAGTACATGTAACTGAGCACCATCTCAATAAAAAAATGAATTCATGATGAATCAAGACATTGATAAACAACTCTGAGCGTATGGTCTATTGATGTGTTTTGATGGTATTTGGTTGAGAGTAAAAGTTCAAGCCTAGAGGAGCCATGTTCTTTGGTTACAATTTTTGTTATGGGTTTTACCAAGAGGGGTCATGATTTTGGTTACAATTTGAGCTTAGAGAGGTCATGCATTTTTCTCATAGTCATTTTTACAAGTTTCTTGTTAGAGGGGCCACACATTTTGTTATAGTTTTATCCCGTAGAGGCCACAATTCTTGGTTATAGTTTGAGCTCGGAGGAGCCATGTTCTTTGCTTACAATTTTGATCCCTAAGGGGCCACATTATTTGGTTACATTGTTTGTTACAATGTAAGCCTATAAGGGCCATGTTCTCTAGTTAAAGCTTTGAGCCCTCAGGGGATACATTCTTTGGTTACATTGTTCGTTACAGTCTAAGACAGCAAGGGCCACATTATTTGGTTATAGTTATAAACCTGTATGGGCTGCTTCCTTTGGTTATGGCTCGACCCTAGAAGGGGCATGATTATTTTGTTATATTTTCTCTCTTGGAGAATTCATGTTCCTTGGATATAGTTCAAACTTAGAGGGGTGTTGATACATAATATCACGAACCTAGGATGCACCTTGATACATAATATTCATCAAGCCCATAGGGATTGTGGTAAAAAATATTCATCAAGCCCATAGGGATTGTGGTAAAAAATATTCATCAAGCCCAGAGGGGCCTTGATACTGACTATTCTCTTGATCCCAAATGAGCATTCATTCAAATTATTCACACAAGTCTATAGGTACCTTCATACACAATATTTTCTCAAGCTCAATTGGGCATTGTCTCACTTTGTATTTCAGAGACATTAGCTAAGATCGAATAGTGTATGTTGGCGTGATCCTAACATGTCATACCATGTATTGGCTTGGAGGTTGCACACCCTCACCTTGGTTTAGAGTTAATGTTATTACCGCTTTAGAAACACACACATATATACATAAGGTACATTGTCTAGCACAATTCATGGGGTGTTAGTACTGAATTGGCTGAGATCTTGGTTCAATTCTCAGTGGTGACCAAGTCAGATTAATATTTTTATTATTGAAAATAATTTTGTAGAATTGTTAAACAATCAATAACATACATTTTGTAGTGTTAGTGTCAAATAATGACCCTTTTTTTTAATGCTCCTTGAAAGTTCCATTTTTCATAATGGTTAATTTTATTATATGGTTCTAAATGATTATTTTGAGTTTTAGAGCTCATTGTTTGTCATAATTGAAATCCAAAAAGAGGATAATGATCAAGGCTTAGAGGTGAATGCTTCTGGAGGCATAAAAATTCCCATTGACATATATTTAATGACCATAATCTCTATTACATGGTTTTAATGGCTTATGAGAAGGATAAACTTGTTTTGGATGTATGGTAAAAATAGGTTTCAAGAAGAAGTTTATGTAACTAGATTGATGATTCGATGAAATAGTTGGAGAAGAGTATGACAAAAATATGAGAGATAGTGATAGTAATTTATATGGAAGTTTATGGAATTTATTACAATGACAATGTTTGCAAGTTGTAGTGGAAGTGATTGTAATGATAGAATGTGTAGGTTATGATGATGGTGACAGTATGAATAATGGATCTAGTCTGAAATATTTCGAAATGAGGTCTATAATGAGTTGAACAAGGAAGTGGGCTCGTCCACTAAGGTTGGAGCCTAGAGCATGTTGAAGCTCACTCATCTTCAAGGTTGTTGCCTTAATCAGGTTGGAGCCTAAAGTAGGTTAGAGCATGTTTATTTTTGAGGTTGGTGCCTTAATCACGTTGTAGCTTACAATGAGTAGCTAATTGGATACATTCAAGGTTCATGCCTTAATAAGGTTGTGGCCTACCATAAGTGTGTACTTGCTTATCTAGGGGGTGGTTTCCTCTAGCATGTCGGATACTGCAAACCTATGTAATGAATTGAATATTAAGAAGAAGTATTTGGGGTATTCTCCCATATGGGTTTTCACGTAAAAGCTTCTGCCTGTTTGATGTGATGACTTCTTGATGTGTCGAAGCTTTATGGTGCACTATTTTACATATTGATATGCTACTTATCGTTATGGTTGATTATATTTTAATTGATTGATTATGAAAAGTTATGAAATGGTAAAATTTCTCTCACAATGATTCATCCACCCGCCTCTCAGTGTTATATTTGGTCCAATAGCAAGAATTTGTTTATGGAAATTTTTTCTTCAAGCTTATAAGGTTTTTTCTTTCATTTATCTCTCATAATATAATTCTTAAGTTTGATTGTTGGATGTAAAATAATGAAAGGTCTAATAATTTAGGTGCACTAGACTAGCCATTGTGTGGTTGTCAATTGGATATGGATTCAATTATTATTCTTTCCTTCCACTTTCCTAGAGAATGAAAGTTCTCTCATGCCTTGAATATTCCTAAATACTAATACTTCAAGCATATTGAAATTATTTTTTGGTTGTTTGAATTCTCATGAATCAATTTTTTTCTTATGTGCAAAGAAGAATTGTTATGGTCAAGAGCGATTAAGCCGAGGTATTCTTCAAATAACATCACTTTTTGAATATTCATTTGCAATATAGGAGGGATTGAATATATAGATTAATAAATGTACTTGACCTATATATAGAAACTTGTATTATTTTCTTTGGGATTGAACCTAATAACACGAAACAAAAAAGAATAATCTAAAAGAAAAGAAAAAGAGTAATAATGCTCCAAGATGATGACTAGTGTATAAACATGCCATTATAACACTTAAGCATAATGCATTATGATCAGGATGCCATAATGTGTTATAATGGAGAAAATATAACTTCCACATATTTTCAAGATCCATATTCGAACCATATTCTATTTTATTTATGGTGTACATATCAAACAAAATTCCTTAAATCGTGGAAGATTTGGTCCACAAATGAGCATCAATAGTCCCAACTGTTTTTGTGAAATCAATGTTATTTTGTTGGCTACTTGAGTGTCAATTCAAATCATTTCACATCATATAGTTAAATGTCTAAGTTGATGTTGGAATTGTAGTGTTTTCATTCATTTCAACAAGGGATTAGCTCTATTTGTATTATGTTGATGGCAATATGGATTGTATCTCACTCTTTACGATTGGCAGAAAATTTGCAGGAGGATGCACAAGTACCTGTCAAGGTGGAGTTTTATGTTAACGTATTGATTCTTGCAGAGAACATGTTTGGAGGTTTTTTCTTATTATCATATACTTTTCATGGGTTTGCAGAGGCTCTGCAGGTTTAGGAGATTCTTAAATAAGTTCATGAACAAGTTCTTGAAGACTTAAAGCTAAGAACATGGAAGAAATGAGGCATAGAAGGGTTAACATAGGTAACATGAGCATACAATGTATTATAATTCTATTAATTAGGATTTTGGGGTGCATTATAACACACTTCCTGAAGTAAGAGCCCATGTTACACTCTGTAGGTGGTTTATCCTAGATTATGCGTGCATTTCAATCATTTCAAAGGGCATTTCCTATGGTAATTGCACTTGGTAATTGGTCAAAGAGTCTAAGGAAGTATTCTAGAATATATTTAAAGTTGATCAGCTCTCTCATTCAATGAATATTATCAAGGATTAGGTAAGGATTAAAAATGTTCAAAATACCAGACTGATTCATGATTGTATGAACAAAGTTGTTTGAGCTTGGTACTCCTTCATCATTATTATTTTAATCACTTCATAAAATTATATATTGGAGAATGGTTTAAGGATTTGAGGTTGGTTGTATTATTGGTTGAGTGAGTGTGTCAGAAGATTTGAGTATGAAATTTGAGTAGAATATGAAGATTTCTTGATGACTTGCAGAGATAGATCAAAAATTGCAAAAGGTAGAAAAAGCATGTTTCAGTCACTATCATGAGCAGAGAGTGAGGAGATGGAGGAAAGGGTGTTGGTGGCTAGAAAAAAATTATATTGGAAGTGGTATCCCCATCTAGTGGTGGCTAGATAGTCTTGTGTTATTGAGTGAGACTTATTGGGAGTAGTGGCTTCCACCAGGTGGTGGCCTACACATTCATGTGAGTAGAGACTTCCTAGATGTTGGTGGCCTACATAACTGTCAAAGGGGTAGTGGATCCTAGCTAGTGGGAGCCAACTGAAATATTTAAATTTTTTTACTATATAATAATAAGAGAACGAGAAACAACACAATAATAGTGGGTGTTTTTTGTCTCTTCAGGGTTTCCACCAGAAATACTTGTGTCTCGTTGTTCATGCTTATCTTGATGTTTATCATGTCTCTTATGTTTTTATTTTATACTACATTTATCTACTAATGTTATGATGTGTATCATTTTATAGTGATTAAGCAAAAAGTTTGAAAATTTTATAAGTTCCATCACTATCAATTAACCCCCCCCAGTTGTGATCTACATTTCTAACAAGTCATATTAGAGTGGGTTCTCTCCAATGAATCTTAATAGCTCGAGAGTATATTTTTAACCATGGCCAAGAACAAGAACAAGATGTCTAAAAAGAAGAAGAGAAACAAACAAGTTAGAAACATTTCAGATTCAAAAGAGCCCCTCATTTTACTGATCAAGAATGGTGAAGATAATCATGATGGTCCTCTTATATCTAATTTCCCATCCTCTTGCACATGCAGTGATGATGATGCTCTTGAGATTGATGGGTTAAAGTATGATAACCAATCAGTTGAGATTGATATTTTGATTAGAAGTGGAGGTAATCCTTTTGGAGAAGAAATTAATAGTGACATTGGAGAAAATGAGAGACTAGTTGAAGATAAAACTCAACTTATATTAGAATTGGGTATGATAAAAAGGCTCTCACTTGAAAATAGAGATTTGAGGAAACTGATTTAAATTATTATAGAAAGAGAAAAAAAATTCAATGAAGATATTTATAATTTGAAAACCCAACTGTAGGAGGAAAGGAGAACTAAATAGGAAGTGAGCAATGAGTTGAAGGAGATTAATGAAAAATGTGAAGCACTAAAGGTTGAAGAATATTATGCAAAAGAAGAATTAAATAGGAGCAAATATAGTACAGAAGAAACTATAAGAAAATAAGGAAAAAATAGTAGCAACATGGAAACAGAGAATGATCAGGAAAACCAATAACCAAGAAAGGAGCAAGAGAATGGGCCAAGGAAGGTACATTCACCAAGAAAATATATTTCTCCCATAATGAGAAATATTAAGTGTTTCGGCTATAAAAAATTTGGACATATAGTAGCGAATTGCAGAAGGAAATAAATCAAGTCCTCTCAACAAAAGTAGCATCCAAACAAGAAGCATCATCAAGAAAGAATGCAAATAATATTTCGCTCTCCACGAAGTTCACCAAAAATAAGGTTTAACAAACCTTTTCATGGTTATTTTTTCTCATGCAATGATTTTGGCCATAGGATATTTGAATTATGGAATATGCAAGGATTAGAAAACATATCACCAAGATATACAAGCCCATTCCTTTACCTATTGGTCAGATAAGGTGCTACATGTTTCACAACATTGGCCATAAGGCCAAAGATTGCAAGTTTCCCATTTATTATAGGAAATCCAGTCAAAGGGAGAAATTCAGGCAAGGCCAACTACACAAGAAGAAAGAAGGAAATGCACATGTCAAATATTAGCCTATCAAAGTATGGAGGATAAAGGAGGAGAAAGGGAATTGCACCAAAAATTTAGGTATGCATGCTCTTAGGGGGATCACATGGCCTCATATTGAGTTGCATGTAGATCATTGGAGGTGTAGCCATATCAGAGAGATTGTATGAAAATAAAAATGAATACAAGGGAGGTGATGCATGGGTTCAGGGGGTGGTACATGAGGCTTGAAGTATTGTTTCTATTTCTTACTATAGTTTTTTAGCAGTTGGGTCAGCCACATGTATATTGTTTGATAGATTTGGAGCAATTTTGGGTTTATTTTTATGATTTTTTTCAGGAAATGGAAGCCATGTATTTGACCTAATGCATGCTATAGTGATTCATTCTACTAATGTTGAATTTTCTCATAATTTGGTGATCAGGTGGTAGAGCATGCACTCTTCAAAGAGAATAATGTGAAGGAGTAAAGGAAGATCCATATGGAGCATTTTTGCTTCCAAATGGATCTGCATATATCTTGTTGGGATTGTGTTCATTTTGGAGGACCTTTTTATGCATCTATTTGACATAGGTTTTGTTGTGGATGCCTCGTAGATATTTAGAAGTGTTAGTATACTTGCATGAAATAGATGGTATACTACTAGTGCTCATATTTCTAGATCAGATTTATGTCAATCATTTTCCTACATGTGTGGTTGCTATTGAGCTCAATTGATGGTGTATTGGAGTTGGAACTTCTAGAGTCTACATATTTTCATTCATGGTTTATATATCTAGATGTATGGTGCATGTTTCTTCCAGGATTTTCTGCATTTGGATAGTTGAGTTGTATTTGTGGAAGTGGCATTAGAGGTATAGTTTTTATGATGCATGGAGAAAGTATGCTACTACTTGAGTCTCATGAAAGTATGCATGTTGCTTATGATATTTTGGTTCTAATTCTTCTATTGTTGGGATTATGATATCATTGTATGAGCAAAGAGAGTGTGATGACCATGATAACATGAGGTCAAGGAGATGATGAATTATTAACGTGCTATATTGCAAGATCTTATGTTGTTGTTGTTGTTTCATAGATCAGTGTTTTGTTATTGCTTCTTGGATTCATTACTTATTTGGTCCTGAATTACTTTCTATATATATATCTATATCTATCTATATATATATATATATATATATATATATATATATATATATATATATATATATATATATATATATATATATATATATATATATATATATATATATATATATATATATATATATATATATATATATATATATATATATATATATATATTTGAATACATTTATTGCTTGTTTGATTTAATTAAAATCTCAAGAGTGACAGACCTGTTATATGTATATATATCAATGCCTTGAAGGGATTACACAGAGGTTTGATGATAAGCACTCGAGGGAAACCCTTCACAAAGATGATCTAGGCTAGATAAATCCTTAATTTTTAACAAACCCCTAGCTCTAACTTAATATCCTCGTATTTCGACATGGTGGTCCCAAACTATGTCGTGCTTTTTTAATATATAGTGGTATGGAGTCATGGGAGGAATTCTAACTCATGTGTTAACATTCGTGTTGGAAGAAATGGTCCATATGATCAAGGGTCTTACTTAGCACTTTAAATCCCGGTCCCCAACATTTTACAACTATGACAACTTACACCTTGAACCAAAATCCCATTGGAATTTATGTCCTAGGGTATTCATACATGAGATGGGAGAAGATACTAGATTTCAAAAAAAAATATCTCGGTGAAAAGTTAAGGGCCTGGTTGGACCTAGACTACATGGAATTTAATGTGGACCCAAGTGATGTGGTGCCATGGTGGCAGGCCATGTGGTATTCGGATTTAGCCTTTTGGAGGGTCCATATGGGTCAAAACTGGGAGACATGTGGCACACCTAGAGGTGGCCACGTGGATAGGATGATGTCAACATGACAGGAAATGATGTCACCCTAGGCTTACATCACCTCGATGATTTCGAAAATGGGAAAAAAAGAAATGCATGGGGTAAATTGTCTCGGGAGATAGAGAAAAATTCCAAGCAAATGTCATAAATAAGAATTTATTGTGGGTTATTTAAGTAATGACATCAGCAAGGTGGGGATTCCTTAGTCATATATATATATATATATATATATATATATATATATATATATATATCTATATATATATATATATATATAGATATATATATATATACACATATACATATACATATACATACGTATACATATACACATAGACATACACCACACACACACACACGCCAAGGGGTGAACCAATGAGGTGGTTTTTATCACCTAAAAAGTGATCACCTAGCCATGTTCCAGTAGGATGATCGAAATAAACCATGTATTATGGCTTTTTACACATTCAAAATGGACCACATTAATACACATGCACACACACAGATACACACCAAGGGGTGAACAAATTAGGTAGTTTTTATCACCTAAAAAGTGATCACCTATCCATGCTCTAGTAGGATGATCAAAATATGCTATGTAATATGGGTTTCTACACATTAAAAATCCACTTTCATCTTAGGAAATAATTTAGACAACCATTTTTCCTAAATTATTTATGTTTACTCACTTCGAATAACCCAAAAAATTATTTAATTAATTTCATGTCATTTTCATACTTACCCATTTAGTGAAAATGATGAGATAGAATTATCAAAATGTAAAACAGTGATACATTTAAGAAATAATTAAAAATATTTTCACTCATCCATAAATAAATTAAATAAATTAAATAAATCATTATTTGTTTATTATTCATTAATCATTTAACTTATCTCCCTCCAAATATTTACTAAATCATTACTTACTAATTATTTGTAACCCCTTTTTACTGTATCAACGAGGAAATCATTATTTATTTATTATTCCTTAATCATTACACATATCTCCTATGAAATTATCACTAAATGAGAGGCATGGCTAGTGGAATTCATCATGAAAAAAAAGGGGAAACTCCCCTAGAGGAGAAGGGGTTTTCAAGGACTTGAAGGTTGTGCTCATGATCTGTACGGAAAAGTATCAAAACCTTATTAGAAGGCAAAGGGAAAAGCCAAGTCTAAATGCCATGTTGGTGTAAAAATTGTCCTATATACAAGGACTATTAAAACACACTTCAACCATCTGAGATGTGGACAAATGTCTTGCTAAAAATGTGAAAAAGAGGCATTGTAAGGTACAGAAGAAAAGGAAAATGATTTTATGTTGCTACCA
The DNA here is from genome assembly GCA_031772625.1 of Pinus tabuliformis. NCBI lineage: Eukaryota > Viridiplantae > Streptophyta > Pinopsida > Pinales > Pinaceae > Pinus > Pinus tabuliformis. Next base: position 510,167,087 of record CM062805.1, read on the forward strand.
TGGAGGGGAGCACTTGAAAAATGACTTTCTCCATAGGCTAAGAAAGAAGTCCCTGCAAGCCATAGGGACATGAATAAGTGGCGTACAACGCTGGGAAGGAGGAGGGTGTGCCCCTTCAAGATCCTTGATCTATCTATCTATCTATCTATCTATCTATATATATATATGTATCTATATCTATATCTATATATATATATATATATATATATATATATATATATTTATATATATATATATATATATATATATCTATAGATATATATATATATATATATATATATATATATATATATATATATATATATATATATATATATATATATATATATATATATATATATTTATATATTTATATATATTGAGACATTCCTTGTGAATTATTAAGTGATGTTTAGACTTAAAGGTTTCTGTCAAACCTTTGGGAATGTTTCAGACTAAGTTCTTATATACACAATTTTATATGTTGGAAAAGAACACATTGAACTCTAGACTCATGCAGTTGAGTTCTTTTGGTATTTTTAAATTCTTGCATATAATGATTTGAATTGTTGGCCTCATGATTTGTTTTATCACTTTGACTACTGAATTGAGCATGACCACGGTATTTTTTTGCGATTTTATTAATTCTTTCATGAATTACTTTGTTCTTTTATTATTTCTCTCATTCCCTTTTAATTTTTCCTTCTGTCTTTCATGATTTAGGGCCTTCGAAAAAATTTTGGGTATGGCAAGAAAGCCATCGAGATCTAGGGAAATGGTTGGGGGGAACCCAAAAGAATTATGCAAGCTGGGTAATTCCCTATGCATAAATAAAGAGAATTGAAGAAAAAATGAGATATGATGGAGTTGGAAAGGTTAGCCAAAAAGGTCCATTTTTGGTGTATATGGGAGCATTGCACCTGAAGGTGACTACAAGCATGAATGAGGGAATATATGTGAGCTGAAAATTGAATATGTGAACAACTAGAATAAGAAATGAAAATTCTATTGAGTTATCGATTTTTGCAACAACAGTAGTATCAACACATAATGTTGATGATGGAATCACATTAAAAGGTAAAAGGAAAGGAAATTTGGGTAACAATTTTCTTGGCTGAAATGGAAATAGTTATTATAAATTTTATGAATTCCTTGAGTAGATGTAGGGATTTCTCTAAAACCTGGTTTAATTTAAATATTCTAATGTGTGTGATGCCCATGGGAGTAATGGACAATAATATGGAAGCCATAGAAATGGTACAACAAGGAGGTTATCTTAATCTTGATATTACTTAACATATGTGATTATGTGTATGTGTTATAATCATGATATGATGATGCTTAAATGAATGCATGAAAAAGCCATGGTGATAGACAGGTTCTTTTTAGGGATCATTCTTGTGGAAGGATGACTGATTATGTTATAAATTTGATGAATATATTAATAGGTTATTGAGATAACACAACGAAACCAAAAGAGTTTCTTGACTATAGGATGAAGTTTATTGAGCAAGTGATAATTCTTGTTGCTATTTATTTTATCATCCTAGGATTATGACACTCATATTTTGTCATGATTATGAATAGGGAATGTTGAGGGTTGTGTTAGCAGATAAAGATCAATGTGATCTACGACATGTTGGGACAAACATGGGAAAGGTGAAGGAAGCCCAGATCTAGGTTTAGATTGTAGGTACATGTAGAAATCTTGGAAATACATTAGAGGTGATATTTCCTAGTTCATGTGGGCAGAGATGGTGTAGTCTTAATATTCTCCTTGATATTGTGTAATATGCATATGTGTACATGTTATATTGTGCCATGTGTATGTGTGTGTTGTACAATGTCTATATGATTATGTGGTGTAATGTATTGGGATAAGAAGCTAAGGGATTGTCTATGCATGTGTGTTGTGTAATGTGTTGGGTAGGTAGAGCACCTAGGTTTGGGGGTCTCTTGGTCTTGTGAAGATGTGGTAACAACTTTATTCTTATTGAAAGAAGACTACTGAGATTGGTAGTGTCAATACTCATAGTGAAGTAAATGGACTTATTTATATATATCTTCTACTAAATGCTTACCGAGTTTGGCAATTGATCCAACTTGTAGGGGTTGAACTGAAGATTGCATGTAGCACCTCTACCACTACATGCTTTCCAAGATCGGAAACTGATCCAGTGAGACTCAATAGAAGAAAAGAGAAGAGAAGGCCACTAGATGCTTTTTAGGTTTGGAAATTGATCTAGTGTGTGTGGGAGAAGAAGAGAATAGAATACCATTGGGCATTTGCCGAGGTTAGAAACTGATAAAATGTGTATGAATTAAGATAAAAAGAGAAAACTAAAGATAAGTATCAACATTTCATTGGATTTTATGAATTTCTAAACTATGAATATAATTTAATATTCTATTTTATAATGGTTTGGTTTAAGAAGTAATTTGGTCTTGCTATGATAGGAAATAAAATCAAAGTGCAACATTCATCTCATGGACAAATTGCACGTGAGGTATGATTTAAGTTCATTCACAATATTCTTTGTTGTTAATCTCATGAGAGATCATATTCCATGATGTACGCAAGCATGGGATCCGCTCGACTTGGGTCAACAACGCTAACTACAAGGTTAAACAATAGAAACAATAAAGGTATTAAAGGATGCAAGAATATGTTGAAGTCAAATATTTTAGGAATAGGTCCGTTGTGGGACATTAGCACCTAATACTGCCCAATGATTACCATGAAGCATGTCATGACAAGTGTGAAGGTTTTTAGGCAGGGACTTACCTCGGTTATGAAGCTCTTCCAATGTGAGGAAACATTGCCAATTGAAGGAGGGTGCCTAAACTTAGAAGGTGAGTGACTACACTGAATAGGAACTGAATCAACCAATGTACTGGAATTTAGAGAAGGGGATACTAGAAAGTAATTTGGTTTAAAAATGGTCATGGGCATGATTGATTGGAATCATAACCACATTGAGTGTGTCTTGGGAAGTAATGAGTCGAGATTGTTTATTAAAGGAAGAAGGAGCACAAAGGATAACAAAGTTTGATATTGGAGGTCGGAAACAATCTAGGAAAATGTTAAATTTATCAAGTTAGATTGGGTGCAGTGAAAGCACCAAAAACTGCAATGGATCCATTGAAATATGGTTGATTTTATGAGTTTTATGCTCATTGATTTTCTATACAAAAAACTATGTAAACATTTATGACATTGTTGTAATCAAAATATAAACTAGATGATACATGGGATACTTATTTCATAGCTAGGGAGGGATATTTTCTTAGCAAAGATAGAGGAAGTTGGTTATTTAATATCAGTTATGGGAAGCTGACTAGAGGCCGAAAATGGGATAACTACACATTATGGAAAGACGAAAAAAGGATGAGAGCCATACCTCTCCCAGGCAAGTCCACAAGTGAAAGAGGACAAAGAAATAAAGACTGGGCCATGTTGGTAGGAGTAGAGCATGCCAAAGATGATTGGTTGAGAAGTGGCATCGGGATTTGTTATGACGACACTACCACCACCCGATGAAGTGGAAAAAAAACTACAGTAAAAGAAGAAGAAAAGGAGGACAGTTGGGGAGAACATGGCAACAGGGAAGAGGACCATAAGGTTGGGGTGGGAATACTCAAGGGGAAAAGGAAATATTCAATAAGGGGAACACATGTAGGAGTACACATTAGTGGGAGGCTTACAAGGAAAATGAAATAAAATAAGAAACAAAGTAAATAAGGGGTGATAATAGAGAGGAAAATCTCGATAGGAGCTGAAGAGCAGTGTTGTGTGGGGAAAGGAATAACACATATGAAAAACACCAAGGAATAGATTGGTATATCTCTAGAGAAATAAGAACTCATTGAAGGGTTGATCTCAATAGTTTTCTTAGGGAAAATGGTTGTTGGGTGGAGAGAGGAGGATCTTTGGACTCCTAGTGGTGTTGACTATGTGAGCAAATCATTTGAGAGCCCTTCCTCACGCTCTGAAATCTAGCTTGGGGTTGATTGGTTATAAGAAATACTATAGTGCATGTCAATATAATATTGAGTGGAGAGTTGAAGTCTGAGTCTTAGTTGTTAGTTCCTTTACTATAAAATAAGTTCTTATGTATCCCTTCATGCTTATGATTATTGTGTAAATACTCACTATATATTAAATACATGTATTATAATAAGAAATGTTCTTTCCTTCATGGTTTTGAGGAGTGTTTTGTGCTCCTACATGCTTGATGCATTATTTCCAATTCTATGTTTACTTATGAGCTAAAATTTTCTCTAATTTCCTAAGTATATGTGATGAGTGTCCTGTACGACATGATCAATCTCTTGCATTAAAATCAATGGTAATAACAAGCCCTCTAATGATACATTACAGGATTTCACCAAAAACAACTCAAAATTATTCAAAGAAATAACTTTACTCTGGGAGGGGCTAAAGAACAGGGAGGTCAGTGAGGGGATAATCTCAGAAAAGAGGAAAAGATTCAAGACTTCGAAGCCTAAGAGATAACTAAAAGGAAGAAATATAGGATTCTTAGAAAGAATTATGAAGCAGAGGGGTCAACCAACCTAACCCGAGGTAATAAAGTACGAAAAGGGTTAGTCATTGGTGTTGCATTCAAGAGAAATAGAAATAAAGTTACCTTGTCCTCGAGGGTGCATTAGGGATGGCTTAAAAGAGAAAGGAAAATTAGGAGAATGTGTTTCCCAAGGAGTGGATTTTAATCTAGATTCTTTGAAGCCATCCATTGTGATGATTTCAAAGTCAACGAACACGAGCCCATGATAATTCAATGCTCTCGAGTAATGCTATCTTGAATGAACATTTTCTTCATGTAAATTCCCTTGACCACATAGGTTGAAAGGCCTCACTTGCATGTGATGTGTGATTCACGCAAGAGAATACACTAGGGGAGGACTCTAGTGTGGTTCATGATGACCATATCCCCACATTGTAACTCCAACGCCCATCCACATGATCTTCTCCATTAAGTTAGAATCAAATCTATAAGTTTCCTTCATCAAACCACATAAGGTCACATGATTCATAAGGAAGGGGTACATTATGGTGTGCTAATATCATCAAGGAGGGTGCCTAGAAATGTGCCCCTTTAGTAATGCTCACTAGGATGGTGGCCATGCACCCTCCCACTTATTTCCTCTCATTAGCCCATCTCAGGGTAATTCAAAAATTTATTTTATGTGGACAATGAAATATTTTATTTATGACTAGCATTGAAATATCTTTTACTGTAATCAAACTCCATATCAAGCATTGAAAGAATTAGACACCACCCTTAGATTAGAAAACATCTATCATTACAACAAGTTTAGTTTATATCACTTGTATATAAAGTTCAACCAAAATTATTTTATCAACATTAATGTTGAAATAATTTTTAAATAATTTTTTAAATGTCACTTGTCAATATTGAATTAGAAGAATGACCCAACTCTCTCATATTAAAATGTAATAAACTACTTCTTGTAACAAGTAATATGTTACTTTAATTATCCAAATATTTTATTTAAACTTGAATATTGAAATATTTTATTTATAATCCACATTAACATATTTATACATCTCCCATTTTAAAATAAAATATAAAAATTAACTACTCATCCTTATTTATATAAAAATTTGATAAAAATAATAATAAAAAAATTAATTTAAATATTTATTAATAATGGATATTAAAATGTATTTTTGGCATTGTTATCGTTATTCAACATTATGGTTAATTCCGTGTTACATTAATTTTATTATGAATATAGAAAAAATTATACAACCACTTTAAAATAAATTACAAAATTACTTTTAAATATTATTATATATCAAGAAAATTATACAACTTCCAAAAATATTATAATTATATATATGAAAATAACACATATTATTATATACTCACCTTTAATTAGTGATGCCTAATTTAAGATATGGACAATAATGGAGATACGAATGCTTTATCTAGCTCACGTGGAAGCCAAGTGCTTGCCAACAATTACGTGAAATGAGTAGGTACCGAAAGTATTGCACATCACATCTAAAAAGTGGGAAATACGTGCCATACATATGAGTGCATTCCATGGTGGCCATTGAAGGAGTTTACGGTATTTTAGTTAACAGATAGACGTGGGTTCATGGTGACCACGGAAGGAGTTTAAGGTATTTGTTTCATCTTTGTTTCTTAGTAGATAGAAATGGGTTCATGCGATCCATACATTTATTATAGGCGTAGTCTAATGAGGTGGAGGAGTTGTCCGGAAAGTTATGGAAATTCTAATCATATTTAAAGAAAATCTGGCCAAAACTTTTGTAAATCTAAATTATAGTTGTTAAACTTTAAAATTTTAGGTGTCTTACACATTTTTGATGGTGCCAAATCCATTTCCACCATCAAAAATGCGATTCAAACGCTACCTCTACAAGATTTTTAATTTTTTTTTCCCTGAATTCCATCGACATTTGGTCATCCAGGCAATTCCTCCACCTCGTTAGACGACTCCTTTATCATATGGACTATCTCTTTCTCGTTATGACAATATTTACGGCTTCAATACATCTAGCGTTTGATCTGCCAAAAGAGGTGGTTTTCACAACATTCTTGGGATTCATATATTTTCTCAATTACAAAAAGGAAATAATAATAGTAGATTGGTATCTTTTTTATTAGTTTTTCTCTACAGTGGTGCGGGGATTATAACGATTGATTCCGCTGTGTTGAATTCATATTAATTTGTGTTGATTGATGCATTTAATCATTGTTTTTGCAAAAACGCATGTTTTTATGTGAAGTTTTATTGTTGGGTTGCAGAATTTTCAATTCGCAAATAGATTTTATTCAAAGTATAGATTTGTTTTGCGATTTGGCTCTCTTAAATTTATCTAAAGTTCGGATTGTTCGCAGTGTACCTCATGGTGTAGGAATGATCTGTTTGCCTTTATCCAAAGTCTAGATTCCCCTTGTAATTTCGCTTGGTTAATTTTATCCAAAGTCTAGTACATTACATTAATTTTATACAAAGTCTAGTTAATTTTATACAAAGTCTAGTACCGCTATCCAAAATTTGATGCTCATACGACCTGCCATAACTTCCAACCACTTGCCATATTTTTTATAGCAACTTCTCACCACGTGACATTATTTCGTTTCAGGGCCAACACATCTATTCTTCACTCCGCTACTTAATTCCACGACCAACACTCCAGCACCAACAAAGAGGTTATTCGGTACTGCTCTTCCAACCACAAAAACTCATCCTAAGGAAAATATAGGCCATGTTTTTCCTACCACATGAACTCATCCCACATAAAAGACATGTAATAATTATCCTACATCCTCAAGAAAATACATGCAACAATCAATGAGAGTCGCTACAAGTGAGGTAAGTTTAGTGTTTAATGCTCATAAATGAGTCAATCCCATGTATGTTGCAATGTTTTGAATATTTCTATGAATGTTTTTCTATTTTTCTATTAACAAGATTGGAATATTAACAAGCTTGACACTTTTAATATTTCACTGGAATATAAGCTTTCAATTAGTTGGGATCCAAATTATCTATAACAACATGTGAGGTAGATAAAGGAACACCATTTTTTTATTTCCAACAAAAATGAAAACTACTATATTTAAGTTCCAACATCCGAACTTGAAAGAAATTTTATTAATTGAACACGAATGCAGTTACGAGTATACTAACCTACAAGTACAAAATTACCAATTTACAACCTGCAAATCATATGGAAACATCCACACATTTATTTCAACGATTTCACTGAGTACCCTTATCTTCACGCAATACCATCTTAATGCCCCCGCACAATTGTTTTCACTTGATTTCATACATTTTTCCCTTGGTCATTCTTACAAAAGGATGGTTATTAAATTTCATTTTTGGAAAATCATAAAAGAAAAATTACAGTATTAAACATCAATACCAATTTCTTGAGAATTGATGGTTATTAATTTTCAATTTTGAAACAAATAAAAAAAATTAGAAAATTGAAAGTTCATTCTTATAAAATAGTCTATAAGATTCATGATTGAGCACTCACATATAATTTCTCCAATATATCTATGTAATTACTCCAATATATATTTAATATGGTTAGAATGCAAAAGGCGATGAGGCAATGAAGTATCAACAACAAATATTTTGAAATCCCTAAGGTGATCGTGCGTTTCTATATTATTTTCACAACCTACTTTCAAAAGGCATCTATCCTCTAAAGTTTAAAACCCATTTACCACCTTTCTTATTTCAGTATCCCTCTTTTGTCCTATGAGAAAACATGCACCTCTAAGAATATAGGTTGTTCCTCCTCGTTGAGCTTATGGTAGCTAATTTGAAGTTTTTCTTTTTCTTTGGATGGCTTGAACAACATCAAGTCATCTTTCTCATTCTCAAAAGTCGGCAATTTCATTAATTGGGATTAACCCAAACCATCATATCATGACACATTCCATAAAGTTATGCATGCAGGGAAGGCGCTTGTACTTTAGCTCTCATCTATTTTCTACACTATCATGCATCACATGAGAAAATTCCAGATCTCACCGGAAAATGATTGTAAATATCTACACCGGTTGGCATTGAGCACCACATCTTATATATAGTGACAATAGGCTATAAGCTCTAGTAAATGACTCCCTCTTGGCACTTACCTTAAGGCACGTACTCTTTGGCATGACCTCCTCGTTGTGCACAATAGGGCATGCTCTAGCATTCCTAAATTCATGTTCATGTCATCCTGAGAGAGTAAGACAGGTTAACGTACAACCAAATGATGGATAGAGCAATCGGAGGAGGGTTGGAACTAGGGTGGGGACAAAATGCAGGACTAGATCTTCCCTCAACTTGAGCTATTACCCTAACAACAAATGGTATTCACGCTAGTGCTAGCTCCATATCTTGCAACAACCTCGAGAATTCTTGAAGGGAAAATAAAATCTCTAAGAAATGGGAATTAAAGAGTCACTACAAAATCTATGCAAGAAAATGATCTTGTCAAAAAAATTAAGATGGGTATTTGGCTTGTAAGTAGATAGTGCACAAATTTTTTTTCACAAGAGGGGAATCTTCAATTCCTTCTGTCACTCTCTTCCTAGATGGCCTCACCATTTTAGGAAAAAGAAGCAATATGCACCCACTTGTTAGGCACTTACCCATTGCATTTCGAGGGAAAACAAGCAGAATGAATGAACGTAGGTATGAAATGAAAAGCTTGCAACATAACGGTAAAACAAGATTTATTTCAAGGGGCAGATGCTTGAAACATATCTATTCCTTTTCATTGAGTGAGAGAGGGTTAGAGGTAGTTGACTAGTCAATTTTTTCCCATCGCAACATTCATGTACACATGTTCTTGTATGCCTTTGTTTATGAAGGTTTGAAAACCCCAACAATTACTACTATGTAAAAGGCCCCTTCATTAGCTAAACATTTCTTCACCATAGAGTGCACACTTGGAGTTTCCCTGACAGAATATCCAATGACAGATTCCACTTATCGATTTCCTTAGCTTTGGTGGGCAAGCAAGTGTAATCCATGCATCTGGGTGGGTTTTTTTTCTTTGGTGGGTGTGCACGTGTAATGTCGTGGTTCTCATATTGGCACATTCGAGTGCATAATTTGGATTTATAATATTTTAATATGAAATGTAATTCCAGATTTAATGTAGGCAATGATTTGATGCACAAGACTATAATTTGGTGTTTAAAATTATGTATATTGGGGTTGAGCATATGTAGTGAGCATCTACATATATTATTCATTTTGAATTTTATTTAATTGGAATTACTATTGATAGGTTTAATCAAAGTTAATATTATATCAATTTAAATTAAATAAATGTATGAATATAATATGCACTTTAACATATATTTTTTTAACAAAATATAGAGACAATGATTCCATTTTTAAATATTTTAATTAATTATTTAAATATCTTTTTAAAACAATTTTTTTAATCAATGATAACAAAGATATGCTTCCAAGTAAATAAAGAAAGAAGTTTAATGATACATTGTAAATTTGTTATATGAAACCAACATAGATATATGTTAACCCCAGATCTATTAATGCCTAAAGGGAATCATTTTCTATGCAACCTTTCGTACATAGTAAAACATGAAGGTTTGCACTTCCAGAGATTTCATCATTTTTTACATTTGATATATTTTTCGATAACATGGTTTTTGGTGGTTTTAAATATATATGTCATATGCCAGCTCCATGTTGAGCATTGAAGGAATAACACATCTCCATCTTAAACAATGCACCAATATATATATATATATATATATATATATATATCTATATATATATATATATATATATATATATATATATATATATAATATATATATATATATAAACTTTTTTTGTGAGTAAAAAATTTATAATTTAAACGGAAAGTTTTACAAGACAAAGAAGAGTTGACACTATTTTTCCACTAGGGAAACATACCTGATGCAAAATTATAGTTTAAAAACCATTTATTTAAAAAACTTTTTAATGTTTATTAGTTTATCGAGAAAAATAATTATAGAGTCAAGGCTTGGAAGACCATAGTTTAATTGTGAAACTAAAAAAATGAAAAGCATATTCAAAACAAGATACTTAAATAAGACGATCATTTGGAGTTATCAGTCTATTTTCTTGACTACAATAGGTTCTTTGTGTTGAACAATGTGTAGCTAGGTTCATTCTTCATAAGTATAAAATGTATTCTTGTAAAAAATAAAATGAAAAGAAATTATTATTGGAGCATGGGTTTCATGCTCAAGTTCTTTTATTTTATAGATCAAGAACCCATTGAGTGCTTCTAGGATTTTCCCTAGGTTAAAGAGTCATTTTCATTTATTGAATACCCTATGGGCACATTGTATCTTGTAAAGAAAAATTTAGTTTCTCTTTAAAGTGTCAAAATACATCCAAGATCAAGTCAGCCTAAGGAGGTGTCAAGTTGGCCTACATGAAGAGCCACATTTACCCTTGGAAGAGCCTATATATAGAGAGGAACTCATCCTACATTAGACACACTCACTCATCATATTCTATGCGAAGAAGAGGAAAAGAGGAATTTGAAAAAGAGGGTACGAAGAAAAGGAAGTCGAAGAAGTTGAAGTGCTTGGGCTAGTTCTATCTCTCTTGTGAAAATAGAAGTTAGGGTTCCTGCGTTGGGACTATCTCTAGTTCGATCTTGAAGGAAAGAAAGAAGGAAAGGAAATCGAAGGTCATTTGGGGCATATCACTAGACCTAAGTCTCAAGGAAGTGCAAGGAAATGGAAGAGAAGGCTATTCAAGGGAGATCAAAGTCTCTAAGAGGAGAAGCAGCAGTTGCCGAGAGGCAAAATTTTAGATATATAGTGAGAGGTCAAAGTCATTGCAACAGGAAGACGAATTGATCTTTATCTTGGAGGTTATTTTTCTGAGTCACTAGGTCATGGCATTCGTCAATTGAAGAATCTATAAAAACATATTATATTTAAGGATTTTCCCATCAAGAGGAGAGGTTTTGGCCCTGGCTTGTAGCCTATATATTGTGTCATGATTCTTATTGTTTTGGTAGTTGTTTGATGTATCTCACACTGTAATAATAAGGAACAAAGCTAATAAGGAAAAAGGTAACACAAAAGGTTATCAAGTTAATATAATTAACATACATACTGCCCTATTGAATTCTGAACATCGTATCCGAGCTAAGTTTATCTAAGAGCGTCATGAAGATCTCCTCTATAGTGAAGAATTTCATCAAGAATATTACAAGTCGTTTCAAGAAAGGTATTAAGGAAGCATGGAATTTATTATTCTTTACAAAGAAGGTATCAATCAAAGAAAGGGATGAAGGTCTCTTCTCAACTCTCTCTGGCACATTCCAAGATGAAGACATTTGGATAATTGACAGTGGTTCATCAAGGTACATGACTGGACATTCCAATAGATTGAATACCATATTGAAAGAAAATTCTGCTTATTCAGACAAGAGCTATCCCATGAAAAGTATTAGATCAACCTCCATAAAGCTAGAATACATAAGCAACATCCACCTGAACAACATTATCTTTGTTCCAGGTTTGCACAAGAATTTACTTTCTATTTCAATTCTAGAAGATAAGGGTGATAGAATAGCCTTTATTGATGGAAAGGTCTTTTTTTGGGGAAAAGACTCAAGTATAAATCAAGCCAAATTTATAGACATTCGAGAAGCAGGACTCTATAGAATGATATCTCCTATGGCCCAATCCCTATTTCACATTGAAATTATCCCATGTGAACTTTTACATCGAATATTTGATCATCTACATTTGAAAATCATTCCAGCCCTAAGTTCCATAGTAGATGGAATTCCTAATCTGAAGGAGGATCATGAATGTTTCTATAAGGGATGTGCATTGGGTAAGAATACCAAGAGGCCATTTGGAAGCAGTGCTTCACGGACAAAATAAATCTTGGATCTCATTCACTTTAATGTATGTGGTCATCTATATTATGTCACATTTATAGATTGTCATTCAAGAAATACCCAAGTTTACTTAATGAAAACCAGGGATGAAGTATTTACAAAATTTCAAGAATTCAAAGCTGAAGTGGAGAACCTTACAGAAAGAAGAATCAAGATACTAAGATCTGATAATGGAGGAGGATATGCATCCAAAGAGATTATAGAATTCTATAACAAATCTAGGATTAAGAGGGACTTGATAGTCCCATATAATGCCAAACAAAATGGAGTTGTAGAAAGAAAGAATAGATCCATTGAGGAAAGTGTAAAAGAAATGTTACAAGATAAATATCTACCTAACTTTCTATTGGGAGAAGCCACAAAGACATTTGTCTACATTTAGAATCAAAGTCTCCAAAATTATCTAGACAACAAAACTCCGAAAGAAGTGTTCACTGGAAAGTAGTCAATTGTAGATCATCTCCAAACCTTTGGGTGTCTTGTATATATCCATATATCAAAGGAAAAAAGAAACAAGTTGGATCCTTTTGGCATGAAGGGAACATTTGTTGGGTATAAAAACACATCAAAAGATTATAGGATCTTCATGAGAGATCAACATCGCATCAAAGACAATGGTGATGTCATATTTAATGAAAGCATAACATTCAAGAAATAACGGAACTTTCCATAGACTTTGATGATGAAGAACTCTCGATATTTGAGGAGAAAGTTGACCAAGGAAAAAAAAAAACACACCATGAAGAAAAATATCCCTGTGAGCCTGTTCAGCCTGTGATCCCTGAAACAAGGAAAAAACCAAATTGGTTGAAATCTACACTAACTGATGCAAAAGGTCATGGAGCAATGAAAGGCTCATTTAGATAAAGTGATAAGCCCAAGAGATATTCTAGATATGATGCATACATGAAAAAAATGTTATAAGTAGAACCATCCTCTTTTGAAGAGGCTGTAAATAATCAGGAATGGAAGGATGCCATGAATGAAGAGTATCAATCTATAATGAAGAATGGAGTCTAGGAGACTATGCCTAGACCCAAAGACAAATCTGTGGTTACTTCCAAATCGATCTCTAAGATCAAACATGTAGCTGATGGAAGTATAGATAAGTATAAAGAAATATTTGTGGCTAGAGACTTCTCTCAAATTAGAGGCGCCAACTATGAAGAGATATTTTCTCCAACAACAAGATATACAATGATTTGATTATTAGTCTCTTTGTCAGCATTGATGGGATGGAACATCCACCAAATGGATGTCAAGACTGTGTTTCTGAATGGCACAATAGATGAATAAGTCTACATAGAGAAACCCTTGGGATTCAAATTCAAAGATAGAAAGGCATATGTTTTCAGACTGAAGAAAGCACTATATGGCCTCAAACAAGCACCAAGGGTATGGTATGCTAGAATGGATGCATACCTTCAAAGGATAGGCTTCACAAAAAACTTTGTTGATTCCAACCTTCATATTAAGGTTTTAGATGGTGAACCTGTAATCATTCTTCCATATGTAGATGATCTTCTCTTGACAGGTGTAGAAGGTCAAATTGAATAATGTAAGAAGTAACTAGCAGTAGAATTTGACATGAAGGACCTTGGGCTGATGCATTACTATTTGGGACTAGAAGTCTGGAAAGGACCTAATGAACATTATTTGGGTCAAGGAAGTATGTGATCGAGATACTGAAAAGGTCTGGCATGATGGACTGCAAACCTATGACCAATCCAATGATAAACAATTGAAAAGACTAAGGAGTTGTGAATCTAGCTCTGTGGATCATTCCAAGTATAGGCAACTCATTGGCTCATTGATGTAATTGGTGAATACTCATTCAGACATATGCTTTGTAGTAAATATTCTTAGTCAATTCCAAGTGGAGCCAAAGCATGATCATTGGGTAGTAGAAAAACATATTCTTAAATATCTACAAGGAACCATCCACTACTGTCTAAAGTATGATAGAAGGAATGATGTCCAATTAATTGGATATAAATATTCTGATTGGGGAGGAAATGAGAAAGATGGAAGGAGCACTATAGGAGGATGTTTTAGTTTGGGATCCTCCATGGTCTAATGGATGAGAAAAAAGCATGACTCAGTTTCTTTGAGTAGTGCTGAAGCTTAATATGTTGTAGCCCATGAAGTAATAAGAGAAGCAGTATGGTTGAGGAAGTTGCTACCCTATCTGTTTGAATGATCGATGAACACTATAGTGATACGTTGTGATAACACTAGTTGTATACGTTTGTTTGAAGATCCAATGCTTCATGGAAAGACAAAGCATATAAACAACAAGTATTACTATATCCGAGAGCTAGTACAAAATGGTGTGTTGGAGCTACAATACATCTCCATTGATGAGTAGGTAGCTTACATATTGACAAAGTCACTTCCAAACAAGAATATTTTATATTTAGGGGAAAAGCTTGGTTTGGTCGATGTATCCTCCCTAATTGAGAGGGAGAGATATACACTACATTCTTGTCTTCACTTGGGAAGAAAGAATGGAGGATTGGGTAACCATCTGGAATTAGATACTCTTTGAGAATGTGTTAGGGTATTCAAGATAAGAGAATTCATGGACTGATATTATTTAATGACTATATCTCCAAGATAAGAATATTCCAAAGTAAAGTCATACTCTGTAAACACCTGGGTGGAATATGTACCTTGAGAGACAATGATTATGGTGTCTATGAATCATTGGTCTCGCCAACATTGTGGTTTGACCACGTGGATAGATTTTTTAGTCAAGGCCTTTCTATTTAAAAATGCTGCTTGATATGATGCTAAACAGATGGCTTACCAATCTGAATCTTTTTTTTGAGATCTATTCAAATTGAGAATGACCATGTACCTCTTATGAATACCTCCCTATTTAAGAGGGAGTGTTGAAGAATGTGTTACTAGGTTTACTCTTCATAAGTATGAACGTTATTCTTATAAATAATAAAAGGAAAAGAAATTATTATTGGAGCATGGTTTTCATGCTCAAGTTCTTTTATTTTATAGTTCAAGCACCAATTGAGTGCTTCTAAGCTTTGTCCTATGTTAAAGAGTCATTTTAATATATTAAAGACCCTATGGGCACATTCTATCTTTTAAAGGAAAAATTATTTTGTCTTTAATGTGTCGAAATACCTCCAAGATCAAGTCAGCCTAAGGAGTTGTCAAGTGAGCCTACATGAAGAGCCATGTCTACCCTTGGAAGAGCCTCTATATGGAGAGGAACTCATCCTCCATTAGACACACTCACTCATCTCATTCTATGTGAATAAGACGAAGAGAAGAAGTCTAAGAAGAGGGTACGAAGAATAGGAATTTGAAGAAGCCAAAGAGCTTGGGCTAGTTCTATCTCCCTTATGAAAATTGAAGCTAGGGTTTCTATGCTAGGACTATCTCTACTTCGATCTTGAAGCAAAGAAGGAAGGAAAGGAAAAAAAAGGCCACTTGTGGCATCTCACTAGCCCTAAGTCTCAAGGAAAGGCAAGTGAAGGGAAGAGAAGGTTATTCAAGTAAGATCAAAGTCTCTAAGAGGAGAAACAACAATTGCGACAGTTGTCGGGAGACAAAATTTCAGATCTATAGTGGGAGGTCGAAGTCATTGTAGCAGGAGGCTAAATTGATATTGATCTTGGAGGGTATTTACCTGAGTCACTAGGTCATGGTATTCTTCAATTGAGGAATCTATATTAAGAGAAGATATTTTATGGTTTTCCCCTCATGAGGAGGGGTTTTGGCTCTCACTTGCAGCCACCATGTCACTATTCTTATTGTTTTGGTAGTTGTTTGATGTATCTCACATTGTAATAATAAGGAACAAAGATAGTAAGTAAGAAGGTAACAAAAACTGTTATCAAAGTTAAGAGAATTAACATACTTACTACCCTATTGAATTCTCAACACTTTGCTACTATGAGCTGAGAAACCGATATTAGGTAAGATTGCCAGATGAGCATCAACAAGGCTTATTATACATTCTAGATATTTCTATGTTGGTTGTATGTATTCAAACACTATTAAAATATATTATTTAGAATCATTCTTATACAATAAGACCCTACTCAATAGAATGTAATTTCCCTTGACAAATTATGCTAACTCAACTTTCAAAAACTTTTAAATTTCTCTTTTAGAATTTTGACAAATACTTTGCATGTAAATATTTATTTGAACACTTTGTATGAAAACAAGAAGTTTTTTTTTTGTAGATGCATTTATTCAAACATTTTTCATGTATTTAAAGATGAAACCCTTGCTCAAACAAATTTCCCAAATTAGCTATAATAACTCAAGCCAATTTTTATTAACCTTCAACATGAAATTACATGCTATATGGCCATTTAAATATGCCAAATTGAGTTTCTATGAAAAATGGCACTAATTGGCTAAAGAAATTTGTTGAAGAAGAATGTGTCCCATCCAAATAACACAATCTCTTCAAGGAACATCATCTCCTTAATAAACTCAACCTTCAAATATAATTTTAGTCTCCTCAATGAATTGCATATTCCTTAATAAACTCAACCTCCACAATAATAAAATCATCCTCTTTAAGGAAACTTTGATTGCATACAGAACTCAACCCCCAGAAAATATATTTAGCTTCATCAAAATAATTTTAGCTTCAACTGTGAATTCAAATTCAACGACAATAATAATTGTTATAACTAGATGAATCAATTTTCCTTCCATTTCCCATGATCTTTGGAAAAATGTGTCTTCTACTTCAATATGAGCACCTGCAAAGAATATGGATTATTCCTCTCTTTTTACTAGCTACGGTGGATGTGTCTTACCACTAAAACCAATCTTGTTTAGCCAGGTTGGATATGTTTAACCACCACAACTAATCCCTGTGAGGGTTTGAAAGGTTTTGCTTAAAATATCTAAGATCTCTCCAAAATTGACTTGAGAGAAATAACCAATGCATGACCAAAAGAAAGCTCCATTTCTTTTTTTTATATCATCATAATACCATGGGTATTTCTTTTATAACCTTTTTTAATTTAATTTTTCAATGTTAATTTTACATGTTTCTTTCTTACCTGGATAACATTTAAACAATTAAATTAATCAATCCCTTTTTTACCTACTACATCCTACGGGAGTCGAATATGCTATTGGGATGTCCTCCATAAGTGATCATTTGAAAACAATCATTATAGAGAAGTTTGAGATGCCAATATATATCTATAATATACATGTATTGGCTATACTTTCGTAGCTATGACCCATGTCAAATACCCAATCCCAAATGTTAGACAAGATCTCCATGTTAGTGAAGTAGTGATGCTCTCTCACAATTTCTCACTCAGCTTGATTAATTTCCTATTGAATTTCTTGAGGTTTGTGTTTTCTCTATAACTTTAGGTGGATTTGACATCCATTTCTTGTGTGTGTGAGTTCTCTTGTTCCCTATGAAAGGTAGCTCCATAGCTAACCTTGGCTCATTGACAAGGCATGACAAGAGTAAAGGATACAATAATGAACTAGGTAAGACTAAGAGAGAATGTAAAAACCAAAGGAAGAAGTGCAAGAGCCTAAATATTTTATGAAGTTTCAAGGAGGTTAGAGCAAGAAAATTTGGTAGGACAGGGTAATGTACGAGAAGAAAGAGCCACATGAGGTGATAAGGAAAAGAGAGATTAGTGACCAAAGTTATGGAAGGAGGAAAAGAGAAAGGAGGGAGAGATTGTAAGGAACTTCATCAAGCTAATGGAGTTTGGAGAGAAATATATTGATTTATAAGGCCATAGGGGTGAAACCAGTAGAGAAAGAAGGAAACACCACCAAAGAATTGAACTCATATAAGGTAGTTGAAGAATCACCTTCCCGAGAAGACAACCAAATAAGACCCTATTCCATGAGTTTCTTTAATTCCACCTTCAAATCACCATTGATGGTGAGAGGACTGCAATCCACATGCATACTAAAGACATTAGACAAGATGATTGATATTTCCCATTTTAAGTGATAGAAGATCATGGAATGTGCATTCAAGGCAAGGTTAAACAATGACTATGAATCTCTATGAGCACAAGGCAGAGATATGCATAATCCATCTAAGCTATAAAATTAAAACAATACCAAAACACAGTAACAAAATGTGTTAGCCATAAGAAATTGTTTATTTTGATTTGGTTTATATAATGTATATATAATTTGACATTAAATATTTTATTTGACATGTGCATTGAAATATCAAGTTTATGACCCACATTTTCAATGTTAATTTTTTTTGCTATTATTATATTTTAAATACATGTCTCACTCGAAATATTTATTTATAGTCCATATTGTCCATATTAAAAAAAAAAATTATAGGTATATTTTAAAATACAATCCATAGTCATACTAAGAAGTAGAAAGCATATATCCATGGGATAAAAAATCTCTCTATCTCTTAATATTTTTTGTTATTGTGTATGTATCTCATTTCTGTCATTTTAATCAATTGATCAATTCCCCCACGCCATTTTTAAATGACATAATCACGCTGACAATGCTTATTTTTCCCCATACAGTCATGGTGGAAACTTTTTACTCACGTTGGTCCAGCTTCTCGTCTAGCACGAGTTTTGTTGTGTAAAGTAGTGCTACCAACATAGATTTTTCTATAAAAAGTAACATGGATGACACTGTGAGCGCAACTTCTTCTATGAAAAGTAGTGTTGATCATTAAATTTCAGAATTTTTAGGGTTTCTTCTAAAATCCTAGTGTGTCCTTATCTCTCAAGTCATCCTCCTGCTCTGTGTGCATTAGATCCTGTATGTTTGCCTTCAGTTTGTTTGTGGCGTGCAAAAGTTGATCCCATGTTGTAAGTGGTAAAAATTCCATTTTGATTGAGTCTTTCATACTTTGATTCAATTAAAATCTTTGTTTGTTGCTTGTATGAGTGGGAAAATACTGATTTTCTATTGATTGAGCAGTAGTAGCTCTCTTGCAATCATAAATAAATTGATTTTGCATTCATTTAGTTTTCATCTCATAATTTTCTTTTCGTGAAGTGCATTAGATCAAATTTCATTGAAAAGCCATTTTTTTTAGATTTATCATAGGACATAGATTACATTGTTTAGTGATCAAAATCCATTGAGTGAATTCTCATTCATTGAAAGAAAAATTAAAATCATTTCGCTTTTGGTGGTTGTATTTGGAAAATGAAAGTGAAAGATCTAGATAGGAAATAGTTGCTTGCTACATTCTTTGTTGTTGCATAATTGTTTGAATCTCTTCCCTTACTGGATTATCTTTCATCGAAATATAAAGAATCCTTTTCTCATGATATTTGCATCATAGGTGCTCAAGTGACATCGTTTTGAGCCTTAAAACTAAAACTTAATTGAATATCAACTTAAAATTTACCTCTATTAACCTAAGGATCATTTGTCATTAATGAAAAAAAATTATAGGTCTAGGCTAGAGACGTGTTTCGACATCGTGAAATGTGGGATCTATTGTTATTTACAAGCGTTGTATCCCGGGGGTGAAATCTCGTTCCACGTACATAAGTGTATAGGACCATTCTCCAGTACTTTTAGGTATATTGGAGGCGCTCCACGCATGGGAAGTATATGGTAATGCTCTCATCGAATGGTTATGCATTAGATAACACTACTACAAATTGCACTCCCATGTATCATCGCATATATTTTATTAGTCCCCTATACGTTTCTATCCATCCATAGGTAACTGATTCTATCACCTTGTATACCATGATACACTGAACACAACATTTAGGGAGATTGGTTGACATATGTTAAGTCCTTGGTTCACGAAGGTGTATATTGCATTTCATAGTTGCTTGGTAAACCTTAATGCCTAGTTACCCCTTTTTTATTTATTTTTGTTAAGTTCTAAAATCAATTAATTAACCTCGGAAAAACATCCTTCCCATGGAAATAATCCTTAGTAGATGTTAGGTTGAGACTAATGGCAAAATTTACTAAGTCTACCAACCAAGTAAACCCCTAAGACGAGAATCCTAGTCCTTTTCCTTATTTTGGAAATGTTGGTGCTCCCTATATGGAAACGTTGTCCCTTCTTGGGTTTACCATTCATTTTCCAGTTTGGTTATTTTTGACCCCTATGGTTTCGAATGTCAAAACTACTCCTCAACTAGGCTCTCTTCCACCTAAGTAGTATCATCCTCTGGTTGATCTTGAAATTGACCCTTTACCTTCTATGCATGTTCGGTCTTCTTCCTCTTCTTCCTCTTCATATGGTGAAAGCCTATAACATAGCAACTAGGTGGATAAGAAGAAGAAGAAAAGGAAGATTAAGAAGGAGAATAATAAGCAAAAGTATAATCAAGTAGTCATTGCTACTAATGGAGTTGATGTTGAAAAATATACCAATCAACACCAGAACGCGAAATTCCCTTGAATGTTATGTAAGGGTGACCACTTTCTTAGAGATTTCCCTAGTATTCCCAAGGTCTTAGAAATGTGGTCCACAGGTTCCATTCAACCTTTATCATCAGCCTCTAGATATGATGATGGTGATAAACCTTCAACTAGTGACAGTAAAACCCATGGAAAAAGGGGAAAAGTTAAATTTCCTGGTAGTTTATGTGAAGGGAATCATCCTAATCACCTTTTTCCTTATATGGATGAGGCCTCTAAAGTGTTAGATAACCTTACCACTTCTCAACCTCGTCTTCCAAATGATTAAAGAAATATTTCCCTTGACCGTCCACTAGAACCAAGGGATTGATTAGAGTTCATCTCTAGTAAACCCCACTCTCTTTGAAAGTGAATCCAATGAGTCTGTTCCCAACCAACCATTGGTCGATAAAATGGTTAACCAGATTCCGCTTTCGGTTGATCATATCTATCCTATAGAGAGTGAAGTTAATACCGCTCAAGTTCTCCTTGTTTCTTTAGATTCCCAATAATTAGGGGGAAATCCTCTTGTTCCCACAGTACAGGGGGGTGATTAGCCTATTTCTACGATCCATGGGGGTGATCCTCCTATTCCTCTAACACAAAGGGGACATTATACCATCTTGATGGCACCCCCTCTAAGTAGTTTAGTCACTTTCTTTTATTGGAGTCAACTCGCAGGATATCATCTTCCTTCTCATGTGCCTTTTTAGATCATGGTACAAGATTATCATATACCCGTACCTAGCACAATTGTAGATGAACATGTATCTGTTAGTATTCTATACTCAATTACTTTGCAAGCTTTAGTTTCTCCACAGTTTGTACCCGTTACCCATAATTTGTTAGGTTTTAACAGAGGAACCAGTCAACCATTAGGGATCCTTCCTAATTTTCCTATTACTTTGGGAGGAAAAATCGTCTCTCTCGATGTGATGGTTGTCCAAGGAGTTTTGGATTTTAATTTATTCCTCGTCCATGACTATGTTTATGTCATGGGAGCTCTTGTTACTCCTCTCTTTCGTGTCATATGTTTCTTGCATGAAGGAATAATTGTAGCCATTGATCAACTTTCATTCGTTGGTCCTAATTTGACTCTTGATCAACCATCTTCCCTAAATTTTCCCTACACGCAAGTGGTATCTTCTCCACCACAGGTTAATTATATGGCCCCCTATTCCATGCCCGAGTCTACTAATGATCGAGTTAATGACATAGTGCATCATGTACTGGGTGTATTGGAATTTGATATTTCCATTAAATACCCTGACATGTATCCCTTACAGAGCATTGTTCTCCCATTTGATGAGAACCTCTTGGAAGCTATGACCTCTTATAGGCTGTAATCTAGGTGTCATGACGATAGTTATTTTACTATGTCAACCTCATTAAAAAATGAAATAGGTGTCATGCGAATAGTTCTCTTACTATGTCAACCTCATTAAAAATGAAATAGGTGTCATGAGGATATTTCTTTTACTCTGTCAACCCCATTAAAAAATGAAATAGATGTCATGAGGATAGTTCTTTTACTATGTCAACCTCATTAAAAAATGAAATAGGTCCCCATGACATGAGGATAGTTCTTTTACTATTTCAACCTTGTTAAAAAATGAAAGTGGTACCCATGAGGATATTTCTTTTACTATGTCAACCTCGTTAAAAAATGAAATAGGTCCCTATGAGCATGGTTCTTTTCTTTTTTCAAGCTCATTAAGAAATGAAACAAAGTGTCCAAGCAAAGTTCCTTTACCTATGTCAAACTCATTAAAAAATGAAACAAGTTGTCGAAGCAGAGTTTGTTTACTTGTGTCAAGCTCATTAAAAAAAACAAAACGAGGTAAAATGAGCATCATTCCTTACTTATGGCAAGTTCATTAAAAAATGAAATGAGGTGTCATGACCATGGTTATTTTCTTGTGTCAAGCTCGTTAAAAAATGAAACAAATCCATTTCCAATTAGAGTCTTTGATTAGATCTCGTAAATTCCTAGTTGAGTCTTTCACTTGATCTCGTAAGTGAACCTTCATTCCATCAACCTGTTAGTAACCAGTAGTCTACTTAGGTGAATGAAATGAAGCTTGGGGGGCATGTACCTCGAATTGAATCATTATGCTAGGAGCATGAAAACTTATATCAAGTATAGTTTATCTTTGTTTCAAGATTGTGTAAAAATGAAACCAATCTCAAACACAATTTTTCTTTATTTCAAGCTTGTGTAAAAATGAAACTAATCTCAAGCATAGTTTATCTCTGTTTCAAGCTTGTGTAAAAATGAAACCAAATCCAAGAATAGTTTTTTCTCATGTTTCAAGCTTGTGAAAAAGAAACCATCTTCAAGTATACTCAAGAATAGTTTCCCATATTTCAAGCTTGTATAAAAATGAAACCATTCCCACTTTACCTCTCACGATTTCCATATTTATCAGCTTGTTTTTGTTGGATGCGCCTTGGTTTTCTCATTCCATCATCACCATCTCTTTGACCGATCATACACATTCACTTGGTTGTTTTACCCTTTCCTGAGGAACAACTGCGATGAGTGGTCTTATTAGCCATCCACTTGACCTTTGAGTGTTTTGAGATGTTCCATCATTACCAGAACCAGTTGCTATGCTTTTATACCACTCGTTCCTCTAGGTGGATTCCTCTTTCAACTCTTTTCAGAGTCAAAAAATATGAAAATATTGACTAGCAGTTGTCATTTCAAACTCGTAAAAGTAAATAAAAATATGTCTACTTAGTTTAAGTTTAACCGTTTTCCAGACTGAGATAGACTAGCTACAAAAAAGGAATACCTTCGTCGAACATGGCTAAGAAGTTCTCTTGAATATTATTCTCTACCTTCTTGGATTTGAGAGACTATCTACGAAAAGGGACCTTTGACGTTTTCTTTTCTATATCGTTTTCAAACTCTATAAACATGGAAAAGATGTCGAGTTACCCCTCTGTTGGACTCATAAAACCTAAATGACGCAGGACTTGTCACCATGACGAGGTCAAGTTACTCCTTCCTAGGGCTTGTTAAACTTACTAGGATGGATTCATTCGAAGGATGAACATATATGGCAAGCATATGGTATCCTCTTCAAGCTTTTGATTAAAAATAAAGAGGTACTCACTAGAAATACGGGGAGGGGGAGCCAGGGGAATGGAACTAAATGTGTCTTGTATTCTGTATGAAAGGAAGCATGTCTTGCTTGACCATGACACCCATCTGCATTTCATGTTGGTTTTGGGATATCTTCACTCAGTCACTTGCCTTCCTATGTTTGGGAAATCCATTTGCCTCTCATTTGATTGTTTCCTATTGTCATCATGACCAATGATCCCATTTTGAGTCAAAAGCTGCCAAACTCCAAAGTCATGTTGCCGATATGTTCAAGATAAGTTTCATTTGCAAATTCAAGCCTCTTATACCCCATTTGACCTTCTCTGCTATAATCTTGAGTCACTCTCACTGAATTTACAAATTCCTTTGTTTCGTGTTGATGATGTGGGAAACATTATGGCCCTCCTTCAACGGATCATTTCCTGTTGAATCCAACTCATTGTTGATATGAACTTAAACAAGAACATGAAAACTTATAGATATAATCATAAACATAGATATGCACTAGAAAAAAACTTCATTTCATTAATAGAAAAACACTGAACTATGCTTATAAACAGAATGGAAATAAGATAGCTCGGGCGATGGTAGCTTATCTTTAAAAAGAGATGTGGTGGCTACATGAATTTGAACTATGTTACAATGAGGCTCAATGGCCTATTTATTATTGGAAAACATGAGGAAACACTAAACAATCAAAACCGTAACCCCAGGAGATGTAACAGCAAGAGTTTGTGGGCCCCGTTAGGGTTAGTTGGACAACCAACTTCCAAGGGTCGTAACTTGGTCATATTATCTAGGTCTGGCACATACAATACCTTGTTGGAAAGGTCTCACCAAATATTATAGGTTTTACCATAAGCGCCTGCCTATGACTATGGGCATGCTGTAGAACCCAAAAAGTGCCATTTAGGGGGTCAAAATTGCTCTGGAAGTTCAGGACCCGAAAAACTGCTAAAAATAGTAAATACTAAAATGAACAAGGAAACAAATGAAAATGAATCGGGGGTTCTTAGTGGAACAAGCGGGTGGCCACCAATATCCACCTGGATCATTCCTCCCCCCTTAGGAATCAATGGTCCCCATTACGTGTAGAGCCGCCATGAGGTGAGGAAATTTCTGTTGAACCTGGTCCCTGATGAACCACTTTCCTTGGTGAAGGAGTTGGCCTACTTTAACAACTCGATGTAACGATATCGTCCATTGGTGAGTTTTCTTGATCTGTGTGTCCATGATCTGATCAGTTCTGGCATGTTCCATGTAGTCCGGGTTTAGCTCTATTGGTGTGAGTTGTTTTGTAATGTCACATGTGTGCAACAATGGTGGAAAGTATGGCCGAAGGCGATCTACATTGAACATTGGGTGCAGAACAAGGAACGATGGGATGCTGAGGTCGAAGGCATTGTCACTAGTGTCCTTGGTGATGGTGTATGGCCCATATCATAGTGGGTGAAGCTTGCGATGGGATCCAGCAAGGCGCTCCTTCTACAATTGTAGCCAAACTTTATTGCCCACCTGGAACTTGTGCGACACTCGATCTTGATCATGGCACTGCTTGTACTTAGCATTGGTTCTGTCCAATATATCATGGACCTATTGGAGGGTGTGTTGAATGTGCTCAATGAAGATATTGGCCCTTTCAACTTCGGACGGAATATGATCCGAATCTACCTGAGTGGCTACAAATGGTATGGCCACATCAATGGGGTATAATGGTTGAAATCCCAACCCTACCTAAAACGGGTTGTGGCCTATTGAGCTGTGGAGATATTTGTTGTAGCTGTGTTGAACATAGGGGGATACTTTCTTCCCACATGGGTGGATTTTTCAAGTTGTACATGCGTAGAATGTGTACGATCATCCTGTTGAAAACCTCTGTTTGGCCATCAATTTGGGGATGGAAAGTCGTGGACTTAGTAAGTTTTGTATCTAGTGTCGACAAGAGACTTGACCAAAATGCACTCAGGAATCTGTTGTCCCGATATTAGATAGTCCCGATAATAGATAATGGACTGTGGGATCGCAAGTATACCCACACTCGCTCAAATAAGAGCTTAGCAGTGGCCTCTATTGAGATGCTCTTCTTGCAGGCCGTCATGATGTCCATCTTAGAGAATCTGTCGACGAGCATGAAGATGCAATCTTTGTCATGCTTAGTATAAGGAAGGCCTGACATGTAATCCATGGAGACAGATTCCCAAGGCCGACTAGGAGTAGGTAGAAGAGTATATAGGCCTTGCCTCTTGATGGTTGCTCTAGAAATGGTGTAGGTAGTGCAGGATCTAATGTACTTCCCAATATCCTGATGAAGTTTCACCCAATAAAAATAATTCTGCAATACCGCCATTGTTTTCTCTACTCTGAAATGTCCAATGACACAACTATAGTGCACCTCCGAAATCATATCGGCACGCTCACTTGAAGGAACAAAAATGTGTCTAAGGTGTTATAATAGTGCATCTTGAAGGTGAAAATTTGGAACTTTCTTCCCTTCCAGGAGCGTCTGGTATATGATGCCGAAGTCTAGATTTCTCTTGTAAAGATGCGATCAGTCCAATGTCTCGTGCCCATAGGAGTTGAGCACAGTGATTAGCACCATGACCAGTGGTCCGGTGAGGAAATCAATGATATTATTGGTGCTGCCCTTCTTATACTTAATGTTCAAATGGAACTTTTGCAAATAGGTGGACCATTTTTGATGGAAATCATTTTGAAACTTCCCTTGTGTCTGTATAAACTATAGAGGTCGGTGGTCTATGTGGATGGCCATTTCCTTATAATGTAATGCTTCCATCGATAACAAGCCTACATAATGTAATACATTTCTTTGTCATAAGTGGGGTACTTTCGGACTGTGTGTGAAAGTTTCTCACTGTGGTAAGCCATTCGATGCCCATGTTGAGTAAGAACCTCAGTAATAGCATAGTCGAATGCATCTGTCTCAGTCTCAAATGGTTGTTGCAGGTCTGGCAATGTGCGAAATGGTGTAGAAGAGAGGTGATTCTTCAAATCGTAGAACACGTTTTGTTGGTTTTTTTACCAAAGAAACTTTTATTTCGCTCTACCCTTGGTGACTTGACTTAAAGGACAAGTGATATGAGAGAACCCCAACACAAACCTACGGTAGAAATTAGAAAGAACCAAAAAGTTGTGGAGCTCTATTAGAGTAGTTGGGGTTGGCCAATCGCAAATCCTTGTATCTTGGATGGGTCCACATGTACACCTCATTCATCAATGATGTATCCTAGATATTGAACCTTGGTCAGACCAAAGGTGCATTTATATAAGTTATCACACAACTTGTGTTGTCACAAGGTTTGAAGGACCCATATAATACGATGGAGGTGCTCTTCCCAACTCTGGTTGAAGATCAAGTTGTCATCTAAATACACCACCACGAATGCGGTGGTGAAGTGTCGCAAGATGTCGTCCATCAATCTCAAGAAGGTTACAGGGGCATTCGTCAATCCAAACAGCATGACAAACCATTCGAAAAGGCCCTCCTCATATTTGAAGGAAATCTTCCACACATTGGAGGGTTTGATAGGCACCTAGTGATAAACTAACTTCAAGTCAATCTTGCTGAAATATTTGGCCCCTTTGAGCAGGTCCAGAAGTTCATCAATCTACAGGATTGGGTACCTATTCCGAACAATGATCTTATTCAGTGCCCGATAGTCAATACAGAGGCCCTAGGTCCCATACTTCTTTTACACCAATACAATCGGGCTCCCACAAGGTGATGAGCTTGGCCTGATGTGCCCTTTCTGTGATAGTTCCTGAATTTTACTCTTTATCTCATTTTTCTCCATAACACAGTGTCGATATATCAATCCATTGGGTAGTGATGCACCCTGGGTTAGATCGATGGAATGCTTGACCTGACAGTGTAGAGGTACCCCTATGGGTGAGGCAAAAAGATCCCTGTACTCTTCCATGACCTTATCCATCTGTTTTTGTTATGTAGAGGAGCCCTGCCTAGAAGCCGTGACCATAACCTTCTTCTTTCCGTGGGGGGAAATCACAAGGAAAGCAAATTTCCTGGTATGGGAAATGATCTTATTGCATTGATTTGCACTGATCAAAGAGATGGTGGTAGGCGGGGCTACCTCCAATATCCTATACAAATTATTAGCCAAATTAATAATCACAGAGTGAGGTCTAGACTCATATACAACATGTCACTTCCACAAGTATGGTTATCCTAAAAATACATCACAAACTTCAAGAGGAGCAACGTCACACAATACGTTATCTGTGAAGGGTTTGATGCTGTAAGGAACGTGACACTACTAGCTGATGTGAAGATCTTGTCGTTGGTGAAGCCACCTGATGGTGTACTATTCTAGATGTGTTGTAGTCTTTAGGCCCAGTCGCTTCCTGACCTCTGCTGAAATGAGGTTCTTTTTTATGTCACTGTCGACAACAGAGAACCCTTCAACCACATCTATGAGTGGAAGAGGCATTCCCCCTCCTCTGGATCTTTAGGCTCAATCTTTCTAGACCTTAGTGGTGGTGACAATGGCACTAGGCTCCACATCAACGATCTGCTTCCCATTATTAGTTCCCTCATCAGGTTCTAATTTGAAGTCGGAACTAGTGTCTGATTCAGAATCCTTCAGGTCAGCCACCATTGACTGCTTGGCCCTACACTCACTTGTGTTGTGAGTGAAGCTCTTATGGAACTCACACCATTTTCCTATGTCCTTCTTCGTCTTTGTGGTTTTTTCTTTACTTCTGGCTTTGGCGGTCGTCCTGGGTAGCCCCACCTTTTCTTGGTCCTCTGTTCTGTGGTTTGGGGGCACCCTTTCCTTGCTTTGGATTTGCAGATCCAAAGTCTTGCTTCTTATGTTTAAACTTCTTCCCAATCTTGACAGCGTACCGATACGTCGTGCCGAGTGAGTAAATGTCTAGGAACTCCATCTCATCTTGTATGTACTTGTGTAGACAGTCATGGTACTTGAGCACCAAATTCCGCTCAGTATCCTTGATACCCAGCCTTGTGAAAAGGGTATGGAAAATATTTATGAACCATGGCACATCTTGGTCCCTTCCCTATTGTAGTATGGTCCACTTTATGCATTTTTATTCATAGCTCTCAACAGGGTAATATTGTTCCTTAATGGCATCTTGGGAAGAATTCCAAGTGGGTTTGTTTGAAAACAGTGAGGGTTCACTCTCATCCTTTTGTTCAAAGTAGGTTTCCCACCAGTCCTTGATGTCTGGGGCAACTTTGAGAAGTGCAAAAGTAATATTTTCCTAATTGGAAAAGTCATGAAGTCAAAAATATCCTTCCAACAATTTTAACCATTTATCTATGACATCTACATCTATCAGGCCTTCGAATATTGGAATATCGAAGCTAACTTTTACCTTAAAAGGAGTGGCACCTCTAGATTGGATGTTGGGCGAAGATTCGTCGCCTGTGGGTAGTCATCAAAGTATCTAGGAAAAGTTATCCATCATCACGTCCCTCTGGCACTCAAGGTCCTCCTTGAGAAACATTTCAAAAGGATCTCCTACCCCCTCGTCCTTATTTTCTTCTGCCATGGGAAGTCGTTAGGTTTTATGAGGCTGATCTTGCAACGGTTCAACTAGATCAAGACCTAACTCGTTGTACCCTAACCTCGTTGGGCACGTGCAAAGAAAAACAGAGAAAGAGCACATTGCTCTGATACCATTGATCCAAACTTAAACAAGAATGCAACAACTTACAGATATAATCATAAACACAGAGATGCAACAAAAAAACACTTCATTTCATTAATAGAAAAATATTGAATTATGCTTACAAACATAATGGAAATAAGATAGCTCGAGAAATAGTAGCTTATCTTTGGGAAGAGATGTGGTGGCTACATGCCTCTGAACTATGCTACAATGAGGCTCAAGGGCCTATTTATTATTGGAAAACATGAGAAAACCGTAAACCAAAACCCTAACCCTAGGAGATGTAACACCAAGAGTTTGTGGGCCCTGTTGTACTTAGTTGGGCAGCCAACTTCTTGGTGTCATAACTTGGTCATATTATCTTCATTTGGCACAAATAATACCTTGTTGGAAAGGTCTTTCCGATTACTATAGGTTTCACTAGAAGCACTTTCCTATGGCTTTCGACCTACCATGGACCACAAAAAAATGTTGCTTTGGGGGTAAAAACTGCTCCGGAAGTTCAGGACCCGAAAAACTACTAAAAATAGTAAATGTTGAAATGAACAAGGAAATAGGTTAAACCGATAGCGGGGTATAGGTGGAATAACCAAGTGGCCACCAATATCCACCTAGATCAATTATCTAGGCAAATGATCTAGAAATTCCCTTTCAGTATCTGGGAGCTTACATTCCCCAATGGCATGTTCTTCGCATTCGACGAAAGTTTCACATCATTCACCTGTAATTGGATGATTCTGCGAGTTTTCAACTTCAAATTCCTTATTCACACTCATGGATTGTGTTTTTGTACCTTGAGAGCATTGTCATTATTGGTGGTTTCTCACATGGCTATTAATGGTTCACATCATTGACCAATGATCAAGTGGTTTCTACCATGTTCGACTTCAACATGTCTATTCGCATGGTTAGATTCGTACTTTGGTTGGATCTAGACAAAGATGAAGACCCTCGATTTCATCTGATAATTCAGGTTGCGTGGAGTTATTTGGTATTCATGATTGTATACATGATCCTCCCTAGTCGGATGGCTCTGTCCATGCTGTGGATCCATACATATGATCCTTTCTAGTTGAATGGCTTTGTCCATGCCATGGATCCATGCACATGATCCTTTCTAGTCAGATGGCTATGCCCATGTCGTGGATTCATGTATTGTGCCTATTCAAAGATGTCATATATGTTATATTATGTTTGATTTGTAGGTATCCTAGTGATAGCTCTCCAAAGTAATTTCCTTGACTTGTAAATCACTTCAACCAACACTTCCTATTCTAACTTCATGCTTTCGGGGGAATCTGTTATAGAGTAATTTGTTGTACTCCCTATCTCATACCATGAGTTGTCGAACTTTGCCCAAAATGTCGCAAAGAGACAAAAGTTATCAATAAATTTACCATGAAAAACATTGATCAGAACATCCCTGAAGAAAAGAAAACGAAATTCCTTGAATTAATTTTGGAAGAGCATGTCAAAAAAACCTATTTTCAAGCCTTCTGCTACTTTTGGCAAGAAAACCTATGTTGGTACCCTTTGGTCTAACTAGTGACTAGTGCTGGTAGTGCGACTTTGGATAGGATATTCCACATTGATGCTCTTCAAGCAGTTTCTCCAAAAATCGAGTAGAAGCTTCTCCTACTAGAAGCCTCGAGAACGATGAGATGGTTATTTTTGAGTAAGGGTATGGTCAAGTTCTCCCATTTTGAATCCTTCATCCTACCTTTAGGGATCTTCCCCTTAAGATGTAAACCTTCTTCCCCCTTTTGTGGATAACTAGCTCCTTCTCCTACCCTATAAAGACATTCCCTTATGCCCTCAAATGGTTGGTCAAAATAGATTGGTCATGCTTCACCTAATTTGTGCCTAATTGCTGCCAATTTGAAAAGGAGAAAGGAAAGATTGAGAAGTCTTGGCCTGGACATGGAAACCAATCCCGAAGGAGGCTTCCAACATCAAGGCAGTGGTTTTATGCTTCCCTCTTAAGTCTATTATTGATACAATGCATGTTTACTTTCCATAAGTGTGTGAATGACTAATTGCTTAGTATGATGCTCATTGATCTATCATATGGTTTACATTAGAACGCAATATGATATGTTTTCCTTTGTTGTCTTTGTTTGAGATCTATTGCAAGTATTGGTTCACAATAGAATAACAATGATCGACCTTGGAAGTGAGAAGATAGAGATTGACATCGAAAAGTGACCGCATAGGAGTGAGGTAGGCCATCTTTCCTCTCTCATGTCATTCAAATTTAAACTAGGAGAGTTTTGCATGCATTTGTTTCAGTTGTTACTAGATGCACTAATTGGACTAGAGGGGTTGCTTCTATCTGTAGAAGGGATTTCAGAGATAACACATTGTAGTGTTGACATTCATTTCAACAAGGACTTAGCTATGTTTGTCTTATGTTGATGTCAACCTAGATTGTATCTCACTCTTTGAGATTGGCAGAAAATTCATAGGAGGATTCACAAGTGACTGTCAATGTGGAGTTTTATGTTAACGTATTGATTCTTGCATAGAAAATGTTTGGCATTTTTTACTACGAAAGACTTGTCATGGGTTTGCAAAGGCTCTACAGGTTTAGGATATTCTTAACTAAGTTGATGAACAATTTTTGGAAGTCTTAAAGCTAAGCACATGGAAGAAAGGAGGCATAGAAGGAGTAACACAGGTAACATGAGAATAAAATGCATTATAATGCTATTAATTAGGATTTTGGGGTGCATTATAACACACTTCGTGAAGTGAGATCCCACATTACACATTGTAGGTGGTTTATCCTAGATTTTTCATGCATTTCAATCATTTTCAAGGGAATTTCATATGTTAATTGCACTTGGTAATTGGTCAAAGAGCGTAAGGAAACCTTGTGTAATATATTTAAAGTTGATAAGCTCCTCTCATTCAATGAAGATTATCAAGGATCAGGTCAAGGATTAAAAATGTTCAAAATACTAAACCAATTCATGAGTGAATGAACAAAGTTGTTTGAGCTTGGTACTCCTTCGTAATTATTATTTTAATCACTTCATAAAATTATATATTGGAGAATGGTTTGAGGAGTTAAGGTGGGTTGTATTATTGGTTGACTTTGTGTGAGAATATTTGAGTATGCAATTGGAGCAAACTATGCATATTTCCTGAAGACTTGCAGAGATAGATCAAAACTTGCAAAAGGTATCAAAACCATGTTTCAATCACTATCATGAGTAGAGAGTGAGAAGATGGAGGAAAGGGTGTTCGTGGCCAGAAAAATAATATATTGGAATATCTAGTAGTGGATAGATAGTCGAAGCTCACTGGGTGAGGGTTATTGTGAGTAGTGGTTTGCAGCAGGTGGTGGCCTACAAAGTCATGTGATTAGAGACTTCCTACATGGTGATGGCCAACATAACTGTCAAAGGGGTAGTGTCTCCTAGATGGCGGTGGCCAGCTGAAATTTTTAAATTTTTTTATTATATAATAATAAGATAACGAGAGACAACATAATAACAGTGGGTGGTTTTTGTCTCTTTGGGGCTTCCATCAGAAATACTTGTGTCTCCTTGTGCATGCTTATCTTGATGTTTATCATCTCTCTTGTGTTTTTATTTTATAGTACATTTATATACTAATGTTATGATGTGTATCGTTGTTTAGTGATTAAGAAAAAAATGTGAAAAATTTATAAGTGTTATCACTATTTATTCACCCCACCACCGCCTTTAGTTGTGATCTACATTTCTAACAAGTGGTATCAGAGTGGGTTCTCTCCAATGAATATTAACTGCTCGAGAGTAGATTGGGAGCCATGGCCAAAAACAAGAAGAAGACGATTGAAAAGAATAAGAGCAACAAACAAGATAGAAAAAATTCAAATTCAAAAGAATCTCTCATTTTACTGATAAAGAATGGTGAAGATAATCATGATGGTCCTCTTATATCTAATTTCCCATCCTCTTGCACATGTAATGATGATGATTCTCTTGAGATTGATGGGTTAAAATATGATAACCAATCAGTTGAGAATGATATTTTGATTATAATTGGAGGTAATCCTTTTGGAGAAGAAATTAATAGTGATGTTGGAGAAAACGAGAGACTATTTGATGATAAAACGCTACTTATATCAAAATTGAATATCATACAAAGGCTATCACTTGAAAATAGAGACTTGAGGAAACTTCTTAAAATTATTAATGAAAGAGAGAAAAATTTCAAGGAAGATATTTATAATTTGAAAACCCAACTGCAGGAGGAAAGGAGAACAAAAGAGGAAGTGAGAAATCAGATGAAAGAGATTAAAGAAAAATATGAAGCACTGAAGGTTGAAAAAGATTCTACAAAATAAGAATTAAAAAGGAGAAGATCTAACAAAAAAGCATCTATAAGAAAATCAAGAAATAATAGTAGCAACACGGAAAAGGAGAATGATCAAAGAAACCAACAACCAAGAAAGGAGCAAGAGAATGGGCCAAGAAAGGTACATTCACCAAGAAAATATATTTCTCCCATAATGAGAAATGTCAAGTTTTTTGGATATATAGTAGTGAATTAAAAAAGGAAAGAAATCAAGTCCTCTCAACAAAATGAGCATCCAAAGGAGAAGCATCATCAAGCAAGCATGCAAAGAATATTTTGCTCTCCATGAAGTTCACCAACAATAACGTATAACAATCCTTTTCATGGTTCTTGTTTCTCATGCGATGATTTTTCCCATAGGGTTTTTGAATTAGGGAATATGCAAGGAGTAGAAAATAGGTCACCAAGATATACAAGCCTATTCCTTTGCCTCTTGGTCACATAAGGTGCTACATGTGTTACAACATTGGCCATAAGGCCAAATCTTGCAAGTTTCCCATTTGTTATAGGATATCCAGTCAAAGGGAGAAATTCAGGCAAGGTCAACTACACAAGAAGAAAGAAGGAAATGCACATGTCAAATATTAGAATATCAAAGTATGGAAGATAAAGGAGGATAAAGGTACTCGCACCAAAAATCAAGGTCTACATGGTCTTAGGGGTATCATATGGCCTCATCTTGAGTTGCATGTAGATCATTGGAGGTGCAGCCATATCAGAGAGATTGTAAGAACATAACTATACATACTAGGAATGTGATGCATGAGCTCAGTGGGAGGTACATGAGGTTTGAAGTATTGTTTCAATTTCTTAATATAGTTTTTTAGCAGTTGAGTCATCAACATGTATATTTGTTGATAGGTTTGGAGCATTTTCATGTTTATTTTTATGGTATTTCTTAGGACATGGAAGCCATGTATTTGAGCTAATGCATGCTATAATGATTTATGATACTAATGGCGAATCATCTCAGAGTTTGGTGATCAAGTGGTAGAGCATGCACTCTTCAAAGAGAAGAATGTGAAGGAGTAAAGGAAGATCACATATTGAGGAGGATAATTTTTGCGATCTGCATATATATTTTTCGCATTGTGTTCATTGTGGAGGACCTTATTATGCATCTATTTGACATGGGTTTTTTTGTTGATGCCTCGTAGATATTTATAAGTGTTAGTATGCATGCATGGCATAGTTGGTATACTACTAGTGATCATATTTCTAGATCACATTTATGTCATTCATTGTCCTACATGTGTGGCTACTATTGAGGTCAATCGATGGTGTATTAGAGTTGGAACTTCTAGAGTGTACATATTTTCATTCATGGTTTATATATCTAGATGTATGGTGCATATTGCTTCCAAGATTTTTTTCATTTGGATAGTTGAGTCGTAGTGAGCTTATGTGCTTGTGGAAGTGGAATTAGAGGTATATTGTTGATGACACATGGAGAGAGCATGCAGCTAGTTGAGTCTCATGAGAGTATGCATGTTGTTTATGATATTTTGGTTCTAATTCTTCTATTGTTGGGATTATGAAATCATTGTATGAGTGTAGAGAGTGTGATGACCCTTATAACAAGAGGTCAAGGATATAATGAATTATTAACGGTGCTATATTGCAAAATCTTATGTTGCTACTACTTTTGCATGGATCGGTGCTTTGTTATTACTTCTTAAATTCATTACTTATTTGATCATTCATTACTTATATATATATATATATATATATATATATATATATCCCTTAGAATATTTGAAGAGATTTACCCTTTGTTTTATTTAATTAAAAGCTTAGGAGCGAAAGCCCTGTTATGTGTATATAAATCAATTTCATGAATGGATTATGTAGAGGTTTGATGGTAAGCACTGGAGGGAAACCCTTCACAAAGATCATACATGCAAAATAAATCCTTTATTTTTAACAAACCCCCAACTCTTACCTAATATCCTTGTATTTCAACGTGGTGGTCCCAAACTATGTGGCGTTTTCATATATACAGTGGTATGGAGTTGTGGGAGGAATTATAAGTAATTTGTTAACATTCATGCTAGAAGAAAGGGTCCATATGATTAGGGGTCCTAACCAACACTTTAAATCTTGGTCCCCAAAATTTTACAACTGTGACAACTTACACCTTGAACCAAAACCCCGAGGGAATTTATGTCCTGGGATATTCACATCATGAGATGGGAGAAGATACTACATTTGAAAAAAAATTACTTGGGTGAAAAGGCAAGGGCATGGTTGAACTTCGAATACATGGACTTTGATGTGGACCCAAGTGAAGTGGTGCTATGGTGGCGTGCCATGTGGTAGTCGTATTTAGCCTTTTAGAGGGGCCATTTGGGTCAAAACTAGGAGACATGTGGCACACCTAAAGGTGGCCACATGGATAGGATGATTGCAATGTGACGGGAATTGAGGTCACCCTAGGCTTACGTCACCTCGAAGATTTTGAAAATGGGACAACAAAAAATGCATGGCGTAAATTTTCTCGGGAGACAGAGAAAAATTCCAAGAAAATGTCATAAACAAGATTTTGTCCTGTGGTATTTAAGTAATGACTTCAGCAAGGTGGGGATTCCTCAGTTTAATCCGTGTCATCCATCCATCAATTGAATGTACGTTGTTTATTAGTCAAGGTGGAACGTGTATATATATAGTTGTTTCATTAATGGGCCACATTGATACACACACACACACATACACACCAAGGTTGAACCAATTAGGCAGTTTTTATCACCTAAAAAGTGATCACCTAGCCATGTTCCAGTAGGATGATCGAAATACACCATGTAATATGGGCTTTTACACATTAAAATCCCACTTTCATCTTAGGAAATAATTGAGAGAACCGTTTTTGCTAAATTATTTATGTTTACCCACTTGAAATAACCCAATTTTTTTTAATTAGTTTCATGTTATTTTCATACTTACCCATTTAGTGAAAATACTGAGATTTATCAAAATGAAAAACAATGATACATTTAAGAAATAATTAAAAATATTTTCCCTCATCCATAAATAAATTAAATAAATCATTACTTATTTATTATTCATTAATCATTTAACTTATCTCCCTCTAAATAATTTTTAAATCATTATTTACTATTTATTTCTAACTCCTCTTGACTGTATCATCCAGGAATAATTAAATAAATCATTATTATTTATTATCCTTAATCATTACACTTATCTCCTATGAAATTATCACTAAATGAAAGGCATGACTAGTGGAATTCAACATGAATAGAAAAGGGGGAACTCTGCTCGAAGAGAAGGGGACTTCAAGGACTTGAAGGTTGTTCTCAAGATATATAAGGAAATGAATCAAAAGCTTATTAGAAGGAAAAGGGAATAGGGAAGGCTAAATGCCATGTTGGTGCAAAAATTGTCTTATATACAAGGACTATTAAAACACACTTCACCCCTTTGAGATGTGGAAAAATATCTTGCTAACAAAGCAAGAAAGAGGCAGCATAAGGTACAAAAGAAAAGGAAAATGATATTATGTTGGTATCGTGGAGGACAACACTGAAAAAAGGAATTTCCCTGTAGGCTAAGAAATAAAGAAAGAAGTCCCTGCAAGCCACTGGGACATGAATAAGTGGTGTACAAGACTGGGAAAGAGGAGGGGATATCCCTTCAAGCTCCCTGATATATATATATATATATATATATATATATATATATATATATATATATATATATATATATATATTGAAATATCCCTTGTGAATTATTGAGTGATGTTGAGACTTAAATGTTTCTGTAAAACCTTTGGAAAAGTCCTAGAATAATTTTTTTATATACACATTTTTATATGTTGGAAAAGGACACACTGAACTCTTGACTTATGCAATGGAGTTGTTTTGGTATTTTTAAATGCTTGCATATAATTCTTTGAAATGTTGGCCTCATGATTTGTTTGATTACTTTGATTATTGAGTTGAGCATGACCATGGTATTTGTTTTGTGATTTTATTAATGCTTTCATGAATTTATTTGTTCTTTTATTGTTGCCCTCATTCCCATTTGATTATTCCTTCTATCTTTCATGCTTTAGGGGCTTGGAAAATTTGTTGGTTGTGGTGGGAAATCCATCGAGATGTAGGGAAATAGTTGGGGGGAACCCAATAGAGTTATGAAACCTAGGTATGGCCCTATGCATAAATAAAGAGAATTGACTAGAAAATGAGATAGGATGGAGTTGGAAAGGTGGGAAAAAAAGGACCATTGTTGGTGTATATGGGAGCATTGAACCTGAAGGTGACTACAAGCATGAATGAGGGAATATATGTGTGTTGACAATTGACCGTGTGAACAACTAGAATAAGAATTGCAAAGTCTAATGAGCTATTGATTTTTGCAACAACAATAGTATCAACACATCATGTTGATGATGGAAGCACATTAAAATGTAAAAGGAAAGGAAATTTGGGTAACAATTTTATTCATCGAAATGGAAACTATTGTTCTAAATTTTATGAATACTTTGGGTAGATGTAGGGAGTTCTCTAAACCCTAGTTTAATTTTAAATATGCTAATGTGTGTGATGTCCATGGGAGTAATGGACAATAATATGGAAGCCATAGAAATGGTACAACAAGGAGGTTATCTTAACCTTGATCTTACTTAACATATGGGATTATGTGTATGTCTTATAGTCATGATATGATGATGCTTAAATGAATGTG
Source organism: Pinus tabuliformis (assembly GCA_031772625.1). Classification (NCBI taxonomy): domain Eukaryota; kingdom Viridiplantae; phylum Streptophyta; class Pinopsida; order Pinales; family Pinaceae; genus Pinus; species Pinus tabuliformis. The sequence continues at coordinate 510,205,765 of CM062805.1, forward strand.
TGAAAAAACCATGGTGACATACAAGTTCTTTTTAGGGATCATTCTTGTGGAAGGATGATTGATTTGTTATCAATTTGATGCATATATTAATAGATTGTTGAGATAACACAATGAAATTACCCAAAGAGATTCTTGTCTATCGGATGAAGTTTATTGAGGAAGGAGAAATTCATGTTGTTATTTATTTTATCATCACGAGATTATGACACTCATGTTTTGTCATGATTATGAATAAGGAAGGTTGAGGGTTGTGTTAGCGGATAAAGAGTAGTGTGATATACGACATGTTGGGACAAGCATGGGAAAGTTGAAGGAACCACAAACCTAGGTTTGGGTTTTAGGTACACGTGGAAATCTTGGAAAGAGATTAGAGGTGATATTTCCTAGTTCATGTAGGTAGAGATGGTGTAGTCTTAATATTTGCCTTCATATTTTGTAAAATGCATATGTGTACATGTTGTATTGTGCCATGTGTAGGTGTGTGTGTTGTACACTGTTTATATGATTCTGTGGTGTAATGTAATGGGACAGGCAGGTATGGGATTGTCTATGCATGTGTGTTGTGTAATGTGTTGGGCTGGTAGAGCACCTAGGTTTGGGGGTCGCTTTGGCTTGTGAAGATATGTTAACACCTATATTCTTGTCGAAAGAAGACTACCGAGATTGGTAGTGTCAATACTCATAGTGAAGTAAATGGATTTATTTATATATATCTTCCACTAAATTCTTACCGAGTTTGGAAATTGATCCAACACATAGGGGTTGAACAGTGAAGATTGCATGTACCACCTCCACCACTAGGTGCTTTCCAAGTTCAAAAACTAATACAGTGAGAGTCAATAGAAGGGAAGAGAAGAGAAGGCCAATAGATGCTTTTTGATTTTGGTGACCAATGTAGTGTGTGTGAGAGAAAAAGAGAAGAGAATACCATTGGGAATTTTCCGAGGTTGGAAATTGATCAAGTGTGTATGAATTAAGAAAAAAAGAGAAAACTAAAGATAAGTATCAACATTTCATTGGACTTTATGAATTTCTAAACTATGAAGATAATTTAATATTCTATTTTATAATGGTTTGGTTTACAAACTAATTTAGTCTTGCTATGATAGGAAGTAAAATCAGAGTGCAACATTCATCTCATGGAAAAATTGCACGTGAGGTACGATTTAAGTTTATTCACAATATTCTTTACTGTGAATCTCATGAGAGATCATATTCCATGATGTAGGAAAGCATGGGAGCTACCCTTCTTGGGTGAACAACACTGCCTGCAAGGTTAAACGACAACAATAGTAAAGGTATTAAAGGATGCAACAATATGTTGAAGTCAAATGTTTCAGGAATAGGGCCATTGTGGGACACTAACACCTAATAGTGCCCAATGATTACCATGAAGCATGTCATGATAGGTATGAAAGTACTGAGGCAAGGAATTACCTCGGTTCTGAAGCTCTTCCAATGCAAGGAAACCTTGCCAAAGGAAGGAGGGTGCCTGAACTTAGAAGGTTAGTGACTACATAGAAGAGGAACTAAATCACCCAATCAACTGTGATTTAGAGAAGGGGATGCTAGAAAGTAATTTGGTTTAAAAATGGTCATGGGAATGATCGATTGGAATCATAACCACATTGTATGTGTCTTGGGAAGCAACGTGCCAAGATTTTTTATTAAAGGAATAAGGAGCACAAAGGACAAAAAAGTTTGATATTGGAGGTAGGCAGGAATCTAGGAAAATGTTAATATTATTAAGTTACATTGAGTGCAAAAAAAGCACAAGAAACTACAATGGATCCAGTGAAAGATGGATGATTTGATGAATTTTATGCTAATTGATTTTATATGCAAAAAACTATGTAAACATTTATAACATTGTTGTAATCAAAATATAATCTAGATGAGACACAGGATATATATTTTAGAGCTAAGGGATGGATATTTTCTTGGGAAAATTAGAGGAAGTTGGTTATTTAATACTAGTTATGGAAAGATGACTAGAGGCCATAAATTGGATGACTACACATTGTGGAAAGAGGAAAAAAGGATGAGAGCCATACCTCTCATGGGAAAGTCCACAAGTGAAAGAGGACAAATAACTAAAGAGTGGGCCATGTTGGCAGGAGTAGAGCATGAAAAAGATGACTAGTTGAGAAGTGGCATGGGGAGTTGGTATGATAACACCACCACCACCCGATGAAATGGAAACAAAAATATAGTCAAAGACCAAGAAAAGGAGGATAGTTAGGGAGAACATGGCAATAGGGAAGAGAACCATAGGGTTGGGGTAGGAATACTCAAGGGAAAGCAATCAATCAACAAGGAGAGTACATGTAGGAGTACACATTAGTGGGAGGATTAGAGAGAAAATGAAATACAATAAGAAACAAAGTAAATAAGGGAGGATAATAGGGAGGAAACTCTCCATAGGAGCTAAAGAGCAGTGTTGTGTGGGGAAAGGAATACTAGCTAAGAAAAACACCAAGGAATAGAGTGGTATAGCTATAGAAAAAGAAAAAAACACTAAAGGGTTGATCTCAGTAGTTTTGGAAGGGAAAATGGTTGTTGGGTGGAGATAGGAGGATATTTGGACTCCTAGTGGTGTTGAGTATGTAAGCAGATCCTTTGAGAGACCCTCCTCAAGCTCTAAAATCTGGCTTGGGGATGATTGGTTATAAGAAATACTATAGTGCATACCAATCTAAGTTTGATTGGAGAGTTGAAGTCTCAGTCTTAGTTGTTAGTTCCTTTACTGAAAGATAAGTTCTTATCTAGCCATATGTGCTTGTGATTATTGTGTAATTACTCACTATGTATTAAATACATGTATTATGCCAAGAAATGTTCCTTCCTTCATGGTTTTGAGGAGTGTTTTGGGCTCCTATGTGCTTGATGCATTATTTCCAATTCTAATTTTACTTATGAGCTAAACTTTTACCTAATTTCCTGAGTATATGGGATGAGTGACCTCTACGACATGATTAATCTCTTGCATTAAAATGTGGTAATAACAAGCCCTCTATGAGCATTTATTTCTTGTATTACATTTGTACATATATAAATATATATGTAAGATTTTATATATGTTGTAAAAGCTTAGGATGGATAGCCTGCAAATTCAGTAAGTGTTGAGAATGGGCATAGTTAAGCTCAAGAGAGATAGGCTATTATATTAGGGAACAGAGGACATCCATGTCCTTATAATCCTAAATATGTATGGAAATATCAAGAAGGGAAACTTGTCGACTAAGTGTTGAAAGCGATTAGTAAACATGTGTGGGTGCGTGTGTGTGTGCCTCAGAAGCTCTGAGGAGATAGCCTTTCATTTTATTTTATTAAAATATCAGGAGGGGAAAACTCATTACACACACACACACACACACATACATATATCAATGTTAGGAAGGGATTGAGTAGAGGTTTAATGTTAAGCATTGGAGGGAACCATTCACAAAGATGACACAAGGTGGATGAATCCTTTATTTTTAACAATCCACCAACTTTGGGTTAATATCCCTATATTTTGATGTGGAAGTTCCAACCTATGTAGCACTATCATATAAAGGTGGTATGGAGCGATGGGAGGAATTCTAAACCATGCATAAAAATTATGCTAGTGGAAAGGGTCCATATAATTGGAGGTTGTAACCACCACTTGAAATCCCTGTCCCTAACATTTTACGATCATGATCACTTGCACTTTGAACCAAAAAACTATGGAATTTAGGTACCAGGGTATCCGTGTCCTGATATGGGAAAGAATACCACAGTTGATGGAAATTCATTTGGGTGCAAAGGAAAGATATTTGTGGGACCCAGACTACATGGCCTTTGCATGCCACATGGAACCTATATTCATCTTTTTGGAGGGGCCAAGTGGGGAAAAAATGGAAGACACATGGCACATCCAGAGGAGGCTTTATGGATATGATTATGTTAGCATGATAGGAACTGGTGTCACCCTGGTAGTTTCGAAAGGGGGGCATCAGGATATGCCTAAAGTAAATTGACCCAGGAGATGGAGAAAATTTCCTAGAAAAAACCATAAATAGGATTACATTTGAGGGATTTAAATGGTGACATCAATGGGGGGGGCGGGGTTCCTTAGTTCAATCTACATTGTTGATCCCTCCGTTGGATGTATGTTATTGATCAATCAAGGGTGCATTTGCATATATATATATATATATATATATATATATATATATATATATATATATATATATATATATATATATATATATATATATATATATATATATATAGATATATATATATGAACTAAGGGGTGAGCTAGCTAGGAGGTTGACGTGGCCTAACGATGAGTGCCACATGGGTTGCATGTGGTAAAGATCGATGAAATGATGGTATTGGCCTAAACTTGAGATGGCCATAACTTTCGATTTGGGAGTCAATTGAGTTAAGGTTTTGTTTCACTAGAGAGTTCTCGACGAGCCGAGAAAAATGGTATTGTTTATTTTAAGTTTCATGAAGTTTGAAAAATGATGAAATTCTTAAGCACCCATTCCAATAAGAGGACTTTGGAGGTTGGGTCAATGATAGTAACAACTCCTTTTACTCTTCGTATGAGCTTGGGGTTTAAACATGGTATGTCGCAATAGTTATAACCCATCATTCAAACATGGTTAAGTCTAATGCTTCCATAGTAATTGGCTCCTTGTTGTTGCTTAGTGAGCCACTTGGATATATATAAAATCCAAATGTTCTTTAACATGATGCATGTGCTTATCTAATTTCTTCATGGAAAGTTTTACCTATTCAAACATGAGGAGGATTTCCTCCTTAGCCTCATTTCAGTCTAGCAAGAAACATCTCAACACAATTTTTAGATGCCACTAAATGTCAAGTGTATACATATACTAGTTGTGTCACATATAATGTGTCAAGTATCTAACCCAAAATAGGCTACTTTTATAGGAAATTTAGTATTAATTAAACATCCATGTTCACCGCAATGTCCTATTTTACTCATCCAGTTCCATCTTATATGTTTTTTAGAGAGTTTCCATGGAATAGCCTTGCAGGATTTTAAACTCCTTCCTAGAGACGAGAGCCTCCTTCTTCTATAAAATAAGTATCCCTTGCTCGACTCTACACTTAGTAAATAGAGATTGTGGTTGCAACTAATGATACATTATGGTATTTCACCAAAATAACTTAAAATTATTTAGAGAAAGAACTCTACTCTGGGAGGGGCTAAAGAAAAACGTAGGTCAGGGAGGGGATTATCTCAGAAAAGAGGAAAATATTCAAGATTTGGAAGACTAAGAGATGGCTAAAAGGAAGAAATATAGAAATCCTAGAAAGTATTTTGAAACAAAGGGGTCATCCCACCTAACCCAAGGTGATAAAATAAGAAAAAGGTTATACATTGGTGTTGTATTTGAGAGAAATAGAAACAAAGTTACCTTCTCCTCAGGGATGCATTAGGGACGAATTAAAAGAGAAAGGAAAAAATAGGAGAATGTGTTTCCCATGGAGTGGATTTTAAGTTATATTCTTTGAAGCCATCCATTGTGATGATTTCTATGTCAAGGAGCAAGATCCCATGATAATTCACTGCTTTAAGAGTAATGGTACCTTGAATGAACATTTTCTTCATGTGAATTCCCTTGACCACATAGGTCGAAGGTCTCACTTGCATGTGATGAGTGATTCACATGAGAGAATACACTAGTGGGGACTCCATTATGGCTCATGAAGACTATACCCCACATTGTAACTGCAATGCCCATCCACATGATCTTCTCCATTAAGTTAGAATCAAATTTACATGTTTCCTTCATCGAACCACATAAGGTCACGTGATCCGTCAAGAAGGGGTGCATTATGGTATGCTAATATCATCAAGGAGAGTGCATAGAAATGTGCCCCTTTGGTAATGCTCACTAGGATGGTGGTCATGCACCCTCCCACTTGTTTCCTCTCATCACCCAATCTGAGGGTAATTGAAAATTTTATTTTATGTGGACAATGAAATATTTTATTTATGACTAGCATTGAAATATCTTTTACTATAATCAAACTCCATATTAAGCATTGAAGGAATTAGACACCACCCTTATATTAGAAAACATTTATCAATGCAACAAGTTTAGTTTATATCACTTGTATATAAAATTCACTCAAAATTATTTTATTAACATTAATGTTGAAATGTTTTTCAAATAATTTTTTAAATCTCACTTGTCAACTTTTTATTGAATTAGAAGAATAACACAACTCATTCATATTAAAATGTAATAAACTAATTTTTATACCAAGTAATATTTTACTTTAATTATCTAAATATTTTATTTAAATTTAGATATTGAAATATTTTATTTATAAACCACATTAAAATATTTATACAATTTTTTTTCAAAATAAAATATAAAAATTAACTACCAATATTTATTTATATAAAAAATTGATAAAAATAATTTTAAATTTTAAATTCAAATATTTATTAATAATCAATATTAAAATATATTTTTAACATTATTATTTTTCCCATTATAGGTTAATTCCATGTTACATTTAATTTTATTATGAATAGAGAAAAAATTACACAACCACTTTAAAATAAATTATAAAATTACTTTTAAATAACATGATGATGATGATGATGGTGGTGGTGGTTAATGGCCACCAAATTGGTCTATCAGACCTATAATTTTCTTAGCTCTTAATTGTATGGCTTCTCGTCCTTCTTGGCAAGATTGGTGTTGTAGCTTTTTTTTTTTTTTTTTCTGTACGGTCTTCCAACTTCCTTTATCTTGCATCTCCTTCATCTCTTCTGGTTCTTGGGACATTCGTGTCTTAGCTTCGCGATCTGTTGTGTTCGTCCTTTTGAAGATAGTCGGAGAAGAAGTTTGGTCTCGGAGATCTGCTTTGCTGTTAAATGAAGATTTATTTTGTGTGTTATTCGAATCCTCATAGGTGTTGATGCTTGAGGGGTTGTCAAGTTCACTTTTTTGCTGTTGGGCGGGGCTTTCCCCTGCTTATTTTGAGATTTGTTTCTTTCTTGCCCGATTTCTTGCGATTCAGAGTTTTCTGGAGAGTATTCTTCGTTGATGACACTGCAATGTTTTTTTTGTGCTCCTTCCCACCATGCATATCTATGGTGATTCTTTCAAGTAGAATTTTTCTTGGAGGCTTTTGGGCAATTTTTGGCTAGATGGCATGTCTCAAAGTAGGATCGACATCTGAAAAGGACACTTTCATAAGTGAGTTTCTAGTTCCACACATAGTCTTTACTTGTTAGGTTTATTTCAGCTAGGAATCCGGCGCGAAAGTCCATTTCCACACAGATGTGTGCATAGGTGGTTTTGGCATATTCCACTATTTCTAGGCACCTGCAATAAAATTTCCCAGTTGCATTTCCAATGGCTTTTAGCGAGGAGAAATTCGAGAGATGCAAGTGTAGGTTTGGCAATCTTGATAGGTTCCATGGCTTCATGAATAAGCCTGAGTTTTCCCAAAACGAAGGGTCGGAATCTAGAATACATTGTATTCTTTTAGGGTTTTCAAAATCTACTATAAAGAAACCCCTAGCATAGGGATAGATATTAATTTCATATACCTCCGAGATCCCACTGTAGAGATCCTCTCATATATTAATAAAACTATTATATATTAAAAAAAAAATTACAACTTTCTAAATGTATAATTATAATTATATATATATATATATATATAAAATAACAAATATTAGTATATACCCACCTTTAGTAAGTTATGACTAATTTAAAATATGGACCACATATGAATGCTTTATCTAGCTCACATGGAAGCCAAGTGCTTGCCAACAATTACGTGAAATCAGTTGGTACCGAAATTATTACGTGAAAAGTGGGAAATATGTGCTATAGTGCATTCCATGGTGGCCATACATACGAGTACATTCCATGGTAGCCACTTAAGGAGTTTACGGTATTTTAGTTAATAGATAGACGTGGGTTCATGGTGACCATGGAAGGAGTTTAATGTATTTGTTTCATCTTTGTGGGTTCATGGGATCCATACATTTGTCATATGGACTATCTCTTTCTCGTTATAACAATGTTGATGCCTTGAATACATCTAGCGTTTGATGTGCCAAAACAAGTGGTTTTCACAACATTCTTGGGATTAATATATTTTCTCGGTAACAAAAAGGAAATTGTTTATTCCAATTTTTTTTTAAGGAAGTAAAAATAAAAATAATTATAGTAGATTGGTCTTTTTTTTTTATTAGTCTTTGTTTATGGCAGTGCGGGGATTATAGCCATTGATTTGGTGTTAAATTCATATTAATATGAGTTTGTGTTGACAGATGCATTTAACTAATGGTTTTGCAAAAATATTTTTTTTTATCTAAAGTTTCATTGTTGAGGTCTTATTGTTGGGTTCTAGAATTTTCAATCCACAAATAGATTTTATCTAAACTATGAATTTTCTTTGAGATTTGGTTCTTTTAAATTTATCTAAAGTTTGGACAGCTCGTGGTGGAGCCCATGGGGTGGGAAAGATATGTTCCCCTTTATCCAAAGTCTAGATTCCCCTTGTAATTTCGCTTTGTTAATTTTATCCAAAGTCTAGTACCTTTTATCCAAAGTTTGATGCTCATGTCACCTGCCATCACTTCCAGCCACTTGCCATATTTTTTATAGCAACTTCTCACCACCTGACACTATTTCATTTCAAGGCCAACACATCTATTCTTCACATGACTACTTCATTCCACCACCAACAAAGAGGTTATTTGGTACTACTCTTCTAACCACAAAAACTCATCCTAAGGAAAATACAGGTCATGTTCTTCTTGCCATATGAACTCATCCCACAGAAAATAAGTGCAATAATCATCCTACACCCTGTAGAAAAGACATGCAACAATCAATGAGAGTCCCTACAAGTGAGGTAAGTTTAGTGTTTAATGCTCATAAATGAGTCAAGCCCGTGTAGGTTACAATGTTTTTTATATTTGTCTAAATTTTTTTCTATTTTTCTATTAACAAGATTGGAATATTAATAAGCTTGACACTTTTAACATTTCATTGAAATAAAAGCTTTCAGTTAGTTGGGAACCAAAGTATCAACAACAACAACAGGCGAGGTAGATTTTATTTTCAACAGAAAATGAAAACTATTGCATTTAAGTTCCAACATCCCAACTTGAAAGCAATTATATTAATTGAACAAAAATTCAGTTACCAATATACTAACCTACAAGTACACAGTTACCAATTTACAACCTGCAAAGCATGTGGCAACATCTAGAGATTTATTTCAACCATCTCACCTAGTACCATTATCTTCACCCAATACCATCCTAATTCTCCTGCACAATTGTTTCGGCTTGATTTCCTACATTTTTTCCCTGATCATTCGTAGAAAATGATAGTTATTAAATTTCATTTTTCGAAAATGATAAAAGAAAAATTACAGTATTATACATCAATACCAATTTCTTGAGAATTGATGGTTATTCCTTTTCAATTTTGAAACAGATAAAAAAAATTTACAAAACTGAAAGTTCATTCTTATAGAATAGTGTATTAGATTCATAATTGAGCACTCACATATAATTTCTCCAATATATCTCTGTAATTCCTCCAATATATATATTTAATGTGGTTAGAATGCAAAAGGCGACGAGGCCACAAAGTATCAACCATAAATATTTCAAAATCCCTAAGGTGATCGTGCGTTTCTATATTATTTTCACAACCTACATTCAAAAGCCATCTATCCTCTAGAATTTGAAACCCATTTACCACCTTTCTAGCCACATCCCTCCGATATTCTTATGTTAGTATCCCTCTTTTTTCCTATGAGAAAACATGCACCTCTAAGAATATATGTTGTTCCTCCTCGTTGAGGTTATGGTAATTAATTTGAAGTTTTTATTTCTCTTTGGATGGCTTGAACAACATCAAGTCATATTTCTCATTCTCAAAAGCCAACAACTGCGTTAATTCAGAGTAATCCAAACCATCATGTCACGACACATTACATAAATTTTTGCACGTAGGGAAGGCGCTTGTACTTTAGCTCTCATCTATTTTCTAAAGTATCAAGCATCACATGAGAAAATCCCAGCTCTAACTGATGAATGATTGGAAATCTCTACATCGGTTGGAACTGAGCACCACATCTTGTATATGCTGACAACATGCTAGAAGCTCCGGTAAATGACTGGCTCTTAGCACTTACTTTAAGGCATGTAATCTTTGGCATGACATCCTCGACATGTACAATAGGGCATGGAATAACCTTCCTGAATTCACGTTCATGCCATCCCCAAACATGAGGACAGGTTAAGGTACAACCAAATGGTGGATAAAGAAGTGGAGGGAGGGATGGAAGGACGGCCGAGACACAAAGCAGGACTAAACCTTCCCTCAACTAAAGCTATTACCCCAACAACAAATGGTATTCACACTAGTGCTAGCTCTATATCTTGCAGCAACCTCAAGAATGCTTGAAGGGGAAATAAAATATCTAAGAAATGGGAATTAAAGTACCACTAAAAAAACTATGCAGGAAATAGTGCACAACGATTTTTTCACAATAGGGGTATCTTCTGGGTATCTTCATTTCCTTCTGTCACTCTCTTCCTAGATGGCCTCACCATTTTAGGAAAAGGAATCAATATGCACCCACTTATTAGGCGCTTACCCATTGCATTTTAAGGGAAAACAAGCAGAATGAATTAACACGGGTAAGAAATGAAAAAATTGCAACATAACCATAAAACAATATTCATTTCCAAGGGGGAGATGCTTGAAACATATCTATTCCTTTGCATTGAGTGAGACAAGGCCAGAGGTAGTTGACTAGTCAATTTTTTCCCATCACAACATTCAGAGACACCTCACAATGTTCTTGTACGCCTTCTTGTATGAAGGTTTGAAAACCCTGACAATTACTGCTATGTAAAAGGCCCCTTCATTAGCTAAAGCTTTCTTCACCATGGAGTGCACACATGGAGTTTATCGACCTAATATCCAATGACAACTTATCGATTTGTTTGGCTTTCATGGGCATGCAATTGTAATTGTAATCCATGTATGCGGGTGGTTTTGTTTGCTTTGGTGGGCGTGCACATGTAATTTCATGGTTCTCATATTGGCACATTCGAGGGCATAATTTGGATTTATAACATTTTAATGTAATTCCAAGTTTAATCAAGGCAATGATTTGATGCACAAGACTATAATTTGCTGTTTAAAATTATTTATTGGGGCTGACTATATGTAGTGAACATCTACGTATCTTATTCATTTAGAATTTTATTTAATTGGAATTACTATGCATATGGTTAATCAAATTTAATTATATCAATTTAAATTAAACAAATGGATATTAAAAATTACCCTCCTCTCTCGTGTAGTTAAAACAATTTTATATATCATCATATAATTTATATAAAACAATTCTATATATAATCATATAAGTTCTTGGATCGAAGATAGTCATCTCAAAAGATTGGAATGTACCGTGGATAGCACACTAATAGGCACTTATTGCCTCTTGGGTTCGTTGGATCCCTTTCTACAAAGTCATTTCAATCTTGTGAAAATGTATAATGAGAGTGTCATCTAATGTCGTTAGGGGATTGATGAGGTCTTTCGACTGCAAACGATTAATGACACACACTTATAACCAGTTAAGGATTTCGGACCTTGCAATGACTACCCTTGCTTGTAAGTCTTGTTATATGAGTATTGAATAAATAATTATATTGTTTATTACAATTTTTTTCAAATATTTATTATTTAATTAGATATACTATTTCGATGGTATAAAAACTTATTTGGAATGTTTAAAAATTATGTTCTTTTCATGATATAATTGAAATATTTAATGTAATCTTAAATATTTTTATTAAAAAAAAGTTTATGAATTATTAATTAGAGTATATTAACATATTTGGTAGTGTATATAGATATATTTCTTATTACTAAAATAAGAAACAAAATTTATGAGCTTTATGGTTAAATTTGGTGTTGGAAAATTCTCAGAACAATAAGAGATAAAAATATTTTATCACCTTTATGACACTAGTCTATGGAGGTGCACATAATCTGTCATCTATATTTTTTTCAAGTGAAGAAATCGTACCTAGAGAAACTCTTAGGCATACATAGTCCTACTTGGGATTGACACAAGACCTATGGGGACCAAACCTACTCACCTAATCGTTGGATTGTGACTTTTTAAAAAAACAACATGCTCTTAACCAATAAATAGATACTTAAAATATTAATTTCACATATTTATAATGAATTAAATAATATTTATATTAAAATTCTGAATGAATTTATGGAGAGTCGGTAACTTCCAGAGATCAACTACCACTATTACAACATATACAACTATTTCATAAATGCCACAAACATGCTTATTACAACATGGCTCTGGAGACTTCAACTCATGTTAGATAATGAAACAATTTTTTCACCAAACCACTCAAGCTAAGATCCTTTGAGAGTTATATATTAAACTATACTATAAAAAAATTTAAACATTTAAAGTGTATGAATATAATAAATAATTTAACATATATATTTTTTAACAAAATATAGAGACGACGATGCCATTTTTAAGTATTTTAATTAATTATTTAAATATCTTTTTAAAACAAAATTTTTAATGAATGGCATAAAAAAGATATGCTTCCAAGTAAAAAAGAAAGGAGTTTGATGATACACTGTAAATTTGTTATATGAAACCAACATAGATCTATGTTAACCCCAGATCTATTAATGCCTAAAGGGAATCATTTTCTTTGCAACCTCTTGTATAGAGTAAAACATGAAGGTTTTCATCTCCAAAGATTTGATCATTTTTAACGTTTGATAGATTTCTGGATAACATGGTTTTCTGGTGGTTTTGAATATATATGTAATATGCCAACTCCATGTTGAGAGTTAATTGAATAACACATCTCCATCTTAAAAAATGCACCTATATATATAAACTTTTTTTGCGAGTCAAAAAATTATCATTTTGAAAGAAAGATTTACAGCAAAGAAGAGTTGACACTATTTTTCCACTAGGGAAACATATTGGAGGCAAAATTAAAGCTTAAAAACCATATGTTTAAACACCTTTTAAATGTTTATTAGTCTATCAAGAAAAATAATTATAGAGTCAAGGCTTGGAAGACCATAGTTTAATTGTGGAACTAAAAAATGAAAAGAATATTAAAAACAAGCTACTTAAAGAAGATGATCATTTGGAATTATCATTCTATATTCTTCACTATAATAGGTTCTTTGTGTTGAAGAATGCATAGCTAGGTTTGGTCTTCATAAGTATGAAATGTTTTGTTTTAAATAATATATAATGAAAATAAATTATTATTGGAGCATGGGTTTTATGCTCAAGTTCTTTTATTTTATAGGTCAAGCACCCATTGAGTGCTTGTAGGGTTTGTCCTAATTTAAAGAGTCATTGTCATATATTGAAGACCCTATCGGAACATTGTATCTTGTAAATAATTTTTTTTTTGTCTTTAAAGTGTCGAAATACCTCCAAGATCAAGTCACCCTAAGGAGTTGTGAAGTCGACCAACATGAAGAGCCACACCTACCCTTGGAAGAGCCTATATATAGAGAGGAACTCGTACTCCATTAGAGACACTCACTCATTGTATTCTATGCAAAGAAAAGGAAGAGAAGAAGTCGAAAAAGAGGGTACGAAGAAGAGGAAGTCGAATAAGTCAAAGTGCTTGGGCTAGTTCTATATCTCTTATGAAAATCAAAGTTAGGGTTTCTACGATGGGACTATCTCTAGTTCGATATTGAAGGAAAGAAAGAAGCAAAGCAAAGAAAAGGTCACTTGGGGCATCTCAGTAGCCCTAAATCTCAAGGAAAGGCAAGCAAAGGGAAGAGAAGACTATTCAATGGAGATTGAAGTCTCTAATAGGAGCAGTAGTAGATGTCGGGAGACAATGTTTTGGATCTACAGTGGGAGGTAGAATTCATTGCAACAGGAGGTCGAATTGATCATGATCTTGGAGGGTACTTTTTTGAGTTACTAGGTCATGGTATTCATCAATTGAAGAATCTATAAGAAGATAAGATATTTAAGGGTTTTCCCATCAAGAGAAGGGGTTTTGGCCCTGGCTTGCAGCATATATACTATGTCATTGTTCTTATTGTTTTGGTATCTTTTTGATGTGTCTCACATTGTAATAATAAGGAACAAAGCAAATAAGGAAAAAAGGTAACGCAAGAAGTTATCAAGTTAATAGAATTAACATACTTACTTTGCTATTGAATTTGTCAACATGGTATCAGAGTTAAGGTTATCTAAGGGCATCACGAAGATATCCTCTACAATGAAGAAGTTCATCAAGAATATTGCAAGACATCTCAAGAAAGGCATTAACGAAGCATGGAATTTCTTATTCTCTACAAACAAGGTATCAATCAAAGAAAGGGATGAAGGTCTCTTCTTGGCTCTCTTGAGCACATTCCAGGAAGAAGAAATTTCGGTAATTGACAATGGTGCATCAAGGCAGACGATTGTTCATTCCAATTGTTCCGAAAGTAAACAGGAACACAACAACTTATAGATATAATCATAAACAGATGCAACCAAAAAACACTTTATTTCATTAATAGAAAAATACTGAACTATGCTTACAAACAGAATGGAAATAAGATAGCTCGGGCAATGGTAGCTTATGTCTGAGAAGAGATATGGCAGCTACATGCCTCTGAACTAAGTTACAATGAGACTCAAGGGCCTTTTTATTATTGAAAAATAAGAGAAAACCCTAACAACAAAAACCCTAACCCAAGGAGATGTAACACCAAGAGTTTATGGGCCCCGTTGGGGTTAGTTGAGCAGCCAACTTCCTGTGGTGGTAACTTGGTCATATTATCTCTATTTGATGCATATGATACCTCATTGGAAAGATCTCTCTAAGTACTACAATTGTTGATGTGACTTCCTTGGTAATTAACACATGAATTTTGTCGAAATAATGTCGTTTAGGGTCTCAAAATGTCTCCGAAATTTCAAGGCCTCAAAAACTGCCAAAAATAGTAAACTGTGTTACAATTAAGGAAACTGAAAAACTGGAAGAAACAATGGTGAGGGTCCAAGTGGAATAGGCAGGTGGCCACCAATATCCACCTGGATTAGTCCTCGCCCCTTAGGAAGAAGTGGTCCCCATTGCATTGAGTTCCTCTATGAGATGAGGAAACTTCTGCTAAACTTGGTCCTTGGTGAGCCATTTTCCTTGGTGAAGGAGTTGGCCTGCTTTGACAACTCGATATATTTGTATCCTCTGTTGCTGAGTGTTCTTCATTTGTGTGTCCATGATTTTATTAGTTGTGTCCTATTCCATCCAGTTTGGGTTGAGCTCTATTGGTGTGAGTTGTTATGCAATGTCAGATGTGTCCAACAATGGTGGAAAGTATGGCCAAAGGCGATCTACATTGAACACCGGGTGAAGACCAAGGAATGGTGGGACGATGATATTGAAGGCATTGTCACTGATGCCCTTGGTGATGGTGTATGGCCCATATCGGAGCGGGCCAAGCTTGCGGTGGGGTCCAGCAAGGCACTCTTTCTGCAAATGAAGCCAAACTTTGTCACTCACCTAAAAATTGTGCGACACTCAATGATGATCATGGAGTTGCTTGTACTTAGCATTAGATCTGTCCAATATATCATGGACCTATTGGCAGATGTTTTAAATGTGCTTAATGAAGTTGTTATCCCTTTTAGCTTCTGATTGCACATTAGACAAATCTACCTGAGTGGCTATAAATGGTATGGCCACATCAATGTGGCAAAATGGCTAAAATCTCAGCCCTACCTGAAAGGGGCTATGGCTTGTTGTGATGTGGAGAGATTTTTTGTAGCTATGTTGGACATAGGGGATACTTTCATCCCATGTGTGTGGATGCTTCAAGTTGTACATGCACAGAATGTGTACGATCATCCTATTGACAACCTCTATTTGGCCATTAGTTTTGGGATGGAAATTCATGGAATTAGTGAGTTTTGTATCCAGCATCGGCCAAAGACTTAACCAGAATTCACTCAGGAATCTACTATCCCGATCTGAGATAATGGACTGTGGGATCCTAAAGTGTACCCACACTCACTCAAAGAAGAGCTTAGTAGTGACCATTGTTGTGATACTCTTCTTACAGGCCGCCATAATGGCCATACTAGATAATATGTCGATGACCCTAAAAGCACAATCGTTGTCATTCTTAGAAGAAGGAAGTCGTGACATATAATCCATACAGACGAATTCCCAAGCTCGACTAGTAGTAGGTACACACGTATACATGCCTTTCTTCTTGATGGTTGGTTTGGAAATGGCACAGGCAGTGTAGGATCTAATTTACTTCCCAAGACCCTGACGAAGTTTCAACCAATAAAAATACTTCTACAGTACCACCAATATTTTCTCTAATCCGAAAAGTCCAGCGACCCGACTGTAGTGCGCCTCCCAAATCATCTTGGAATACTCACTTAAAAGAACACATGCGTGTCCCAAGTGGCATAACAGTGCATCCTGAAGGTGAAAATTTGGAACTCTAGTCCCTTCCAAGAGTTTTTGGTATATGTTGTCAAATTCTGGATTGCTCTTGTAAAGATGTGGCCACCCCAATGTCTCGTGTCCACATGAGTCAAGAACAATGATTAGCGCCATGACCAGTGGTCACCTGAGGAAATCAACAACATTATTAGTGTTTTCCTTCTTATACTTAATGTTTAAATGGAACTATTGTAGATAGGTGGACCATTTCTAATGGTTATCATTTTGCAACTTCCCTTATGTATGTATGAACTGTAGAGGCCGATGGTCTGTGTGGATGACCATTTCCTTCCCTAGAATGTAATGCTTCCATTGATGGTAGGCCTACACAATGGAACACATATCTTTGTCGTAAGTGGGGTACTTTCAAACTGTCTAAAAATTTCTCACTATGGTAAGCCACTGGATGCCCATGTTAAGTAAGAACTACACCAATAGCATAGTCAGAGGCATATTACTCAATCTCAAATGGTTGTTGTAGGTCATGTAATGTGAGAACTGGTGTAGAATAGAGGTGATTCTTCAACTCAGATAACACTCAATGTTGGGTTTTCGACCAAAAGAAATTTTCTTTTTCTCTACCCTTGGTGACTTGATTTAAAGGCCAAATGATATGAGAGAACCCCAACACGAACCTACAATAGAAATTGGCAAGACCCAAAAAGCTACAGAGCTCTGTTAGAGCGGTTGGTGTTGGCCAATCCTGAACGACTTGTATCATGGATGGGTCCACATGTACACCCTTCTCATCAATGATGTACCCTAGATATTGAATTTGGGTGAGGCCAAAGGTGCATTTCTCCAAGTTAGCACACAACTTGTGTTGTCGAAGGGTTTGAAGGACTTGTCGAATATGGTGGAGGTGCTCTTCCAAACTTTGGTTGAAGATTAAGATGTCATCTAAATACACCACCATGAATGCATTGGTGAAGGGATGAAAGATGTCATCCATCAATCTCATGAAGGTTGCAGGGGCATTCGTCAATCCGAATGACATGACCAACCATTCGAAAAAGCCCTCCTTGGATTTGAAGGTAGTCTTGCACACATTAGAGGGTTCCATAGGCACTTGGTGATAACCTGGCTTCAATTCAATCCTGGTGAAATATTTATCCCCATTGAGTTGGTCCAGAAGGTCATCAACTCGCTGGATTGGGTACCTATTTCGGACAGTGATCTTCTTCAGTGTTGGATAGTCAATAGAGAGCCTCCAGGTCCTATCCTTCTTTTCTACCAATATAATCGGGCTCCCACAAGGTGATGAGCTTAGCCCGATGTTCCCTTTCTAGAGTAGTTCCTGAATCTGCCTCTTCATCTCATCATTTTCCAGAACAGAGTGTCAATAGATCGGTCCATTGGGCAGCAACGCGCAAGGTTATATCGATAGAGTGATTAACTTGATAGTGCAAAGGTACCCCAATGGATGAGGTGAAACTGTCCTTGTACTCCTCCATGCCTTCGTCCATCTACTGTTGCT
This sequence comes from Pinus tabuliformis, assembly GCA_031772625.1. Lineage (NCBI taxonomy): Eukaryota > Viridiplantae > Streptophyta > Pinopsida > Pinales > Pinaceae > Pinus > Pinus tabuliformis. The sequence goes on from CM062805.1 coordinate 510,223,797, forward strand.
GTGTAGAGGAGCCCTGCATAGAAGCCATTGCCACAACCTTCTTCTTGCCTTGGGGGGAAATCATAAGGAAAATGAATTTCTTGGTCTGGGAAATGATCTTATTGCATTTCTTTGCAGTTATCAAAGAGATAGCGGTAGGCGGGGTTACCTCCGGTATCCTGTATAACTTATTGGCCAAAGTAATAATCATAGAGTGAGGTTTAGACTCATTTATAGCATGTCGCTTCCACAAGTATGGTTGTCCTAATAATACATCAGAAACTTCAATAGGAGAAACATCAAACAGTACCTCATCTTTGAAGGGCTTGATGTTGTAAGGAAGGCGACACTGCTGGCTGACGCGAAGATCTCGTCCTTTGTGAAGCCACCTGATGGTGTACAGTTGTGGATGTGTTGTAGTCTTTTAGCCCAATGGCTTCAAGACTTCTACTGAAATGAGGTTCTTTTGGCTCCCACTGTCGACAATGAACTACAACGCAGAACCCTTCACCCGTATCTATGAGTGGAAGAGGCATTCCCCTTTCTCTAGATCTTTGGGCTCAATTTTCTGGATCTTTATGGTGGCCATGGTGGCATTGGGCTCCACACCAATGATCTGCTTCCCTTTGTTAGTCCTTTATTGGGTTCTAATTCAGAGTCAGATCCTGCATCTGATTTGGAAGCCTTCAGCTTGGCCACTAGTGACTGTTTAGCCCGACAATCACTTTTATTGTGAGTGGACCTCTTATAGAACTCACACCATTTTCCCTTGTCCTTCTTCGTCTTCATGGTGTTGTTCTTTTCTTGTAGCTTCAGTGGGGTGTCCTGGGTAGCCCTCCATTGGCTTTCTCCCTTGTTTTGTGGTTTGGGGGCATCTTTTCCTTGCTTTGGATTTGTATATCCAAAGTCCCATTTATTTTGTTTAAACTGATGCTCAATCTTTATAGTGTACTGATATGTCGTGCCGAGTGAGGAAATGTTCAAGAACTCCATCTCGTCCCGGATGTACTTGTATAGATAGTCACGGTACTTAAGCAACAAATTCCACTCAGTACCCTTGATACCCAACTTCATGTGAATGGTATGGAAAGCATTTGTGAACTCCGACACATCTTGGTCCATTAATTGCCATAGTGTGGTCCACTTTATGTATTTATCTTCATAGCTCTCGACAGGGTAATATTGTTCCTTGATGGCATCTTGGAAAGAATTCCAAGTGGGTGTAGCTGAAAAAAATGAGGGTTCACTCTCGTCCTTTTGTTCACAGTAGGTTTCCCACCAGTCCTTGATGTGTGGAGCAGCTTTGAGAAGTAAAAATGTAATATTTTCCCTATTGGAAAAGTCATGAACTGGAAAATATCCTTCCAATAGATTTAACCATTTATCTATGGCATCTGCATCTATCAGGCCTTTGAATATGGGAATATCGAAGTTAATCTGTACCTTAAAAGGGGTGGCATCGCTAAAGTGGTTGTTGGATGAAGATGCATCACTTGTGGGTAGCCATTGAAGGATCTGGGCAAATTTATCCATCATCGTGTCTCTATGTCGCTTGAGGGCTTCTCCGAGCAACATTTTGAAAGGATCTCCTTCCCCCTCGTATTTAGTTTCTTCCACCGTGGGAGGTCATCAGGTTTTACGACATTGATCCTACAATGCTTCAACTAGGTTGAGCCCTAACTCCTTATACTCTGACCTTGTTGGGGACATGAAAAGAAAAATAGAGAAAGAGCAAATTGCTTTGATACCACTAATCCGAACTTAAACAGGAACGCAACAACTTATAGATATAATCATAAACATAGAGATGCAATAGAAAAACACTCCATTTCATTAATAGAAAAATACTGAACTATGCTTACAAACATAATGGAAATAAGATAGCTCGGGCAATGGTAGCTTATCTGTGAGAAGAGATGTGGCAGTTGCATTCCTCTGAAATAAGTTACAATGAGGCTCAAGGGCCTTTTTATTATTGAAAAATAAGAGAAAACCCTAAAAAATCAAAACCATAACCCGAGGAGATGTAACACCAAGAGTTTATGGGCCCCATTGGGGTTAGTTGGGAAGTCAACTTCCCAGGGTCATAACTTGGTCATATTATCTTCGTTTGGCACACATGATACCTCGTTGGAAAGATATATTCGAGGAATATAGCTATCAATGCGATTTCCCTAGCAATCACTAGATTTCCTTCTGCAAAAATAATGTTGTTTAGGGCCTAAAAACGACTCTAGAAGTTCAGGACCCCAACAACTGCCAAAAATAGTAAATTATGATACAATTAAGGAAATTGAAAAACTGAAAGAAACAATGGTGAGGGTCCAAGTGGAATAGGTGGGTGGCCAACAATATCCACCTGGATCAACAATAGATTGAAACCATATCAAAAGGAAAGTCTTCTTATTCAGTGGAACTTGGAGACAATAAGAGCTATCCCGCGAAAGGTATTTGATCAATCTCCATAAAGCTAGAAGATGGAAGAAGCATCCACATCAACAACATTCTCTTTATTGCATGTTTTCACAAGAATTTACTTTCTATTTCAAGTCTAGAAGATAAGGGTGATAGAATAGCCTTCATTGATGAAAAGGTCATTGTTTGGGGAAAAGACTGAAGTATAGATCAAGCCAAAGTTATAGGCATTTGAGAAGGAATACTCTACATACTGATATCTCATGTGGCCCAATCCCTAGATCACATTGAAATTAGCCCATGTGAACTTTGGCATTGAAAATTTGGTCATCTACATTTGAAAAATGTTCCAACCCTTAATTCCATAGTAGATGGAATTCTTAATATAAAGGAGGATCATGAAGGTGTCTGTAAGGGATGTGCATTGGGTAAGAATACCAACATACCATTTGGAAGCAGTGCTTCATGGTTAAAAGAAATCTTGGATCTCATTCTTTCTAATGTATGTGGTTCTATGACTCGTAAATCACTTGGAGTTCATCTAAATTATGTTACATTTATATATGATCATTCAAGAAATACCTAGGTTTACTTAATGAAAACCAAGGAAGAAGTATTTACAAAATTTCAAGAATTCAAAGGTGAAGTGGAGAACCTTATAGAAAGCAAAATCAAGATACTAAGATATGATAATGGAGGATAATATGCATCCAAAGAGACTATAGAATTCTGTAAGGAATCTGGGATTAAGAGGGAGCTAATAGTCCCATATAATCCCGAACAAAATGGAGTTACAAAAAGAAAGAATATATCCATTGAAGAAAGTGTAAAAGTAATGTTGCACGATTAGGATCTACCTAAGTTTATGTGGGGAGAAGCCATGAAGATAGTTGTCTACATTCAGAATCGAAGTCCCCACATATATCTATACAACAAAACTCCAGAAGAAGTGTTCACTGGAAAGAAGCCATCTGTAGATCATCTCCGAATATTTGGGTGTCTTGTATATATGCATATACCGAAGGAAAAAAAAATAAGCTAAATCCTTTTGGCATAAAGGGAACATTTGTTGGGAATAACAACTCAATAAATGCTTATAGGATCTACATGAAATATGGACATCATATAGAAGTCAGTCGTTATGTCATATTTAATGAAAGCATAATATTCAAGAAATAAACGAACTTTGCATAGAATCTGATGATGAAGAACTCCCGATATTTGAGGCAGAAGTTGACCAAGGAAAATAAGAATTGCACCATGAAGAAGAAGGTCCCTGTGAACTTGTTCAAACTTTGTTCATCCCTAAATCAAGGAAAATACCAAATTGGTTGAAATCTACACTACCTCATGCAAAAAGGTCATGGAGCAATGACAAACTCATTTAGAGAATGCAAGAAACCCAAGAGATATTTTGGATATGTTGCATACATGAAATAATGATAGAAGTAGAACCATCCTCTTTTGAAGAGGCTATAAATAATCGAGAATGGAAGGATTCCATGAATGAAGAGTATCAATCTATAATGAAGAATGGAGTCTGGGATACCATGCCTCGGCCCAAAGTCAAATTTGTGGTTACTTCTAAATGGATATATAGGATCAAACATGCAGCTGATGGAAGTATATATAAGTATAAAACAATATTTGTGGCTAGAGACTTCTCTCAACTTGATGGCATCAGCTATGAAAAGACATTTTCTCCAACAAAAATATATAAAATGATTCGATAGTTAGTGTCTCTGTCAGCATCGATGGGATGGAACATCCACAAAATGGATGTGAAGAATGTGTTTATGAATAGCACAATAGATGAATAAGTCTACATAGAGAAACCCTTGGGATTTGAAGTCAAATATATAAAGGCATATGTTTTCAGACTGAAGAAAGAATTATATGGCCTCAAACAAGCACTAAGGGCACAGTATGCTAGAATGGATGCATACCTTCAATGGCTAGGCTTCAATAAAAGCTCTACTGATTCAAACCTTTGCATTAAGGTTGTATATGGTGAACCTGTAATCATTCTTTTGTATGTACATGATCTTCTCTTGATAGATGTAGAAGGTCGAATTGAAGAATGTAAGAAGAAACTAGCAACAGGATTTGACATGAAGGATCTTGGGCTGAGGCATTACTATTTGGGACTAGAAATATGGAAAGGACCTAATGAAATTTATTTGGGTCAAGGAAAGTACATGATCGAGATGATGAAAAGGTTTGACATGATGGATTGCAAACCTATGACTACTATGATGATCACAAACTTGAAAAGGCTAAGGAGTTCTGAATCTAGCCCTGTGGATCCTTCCAAGTATAGGCAACTCATTAGCTCATTTATGTACTTGGTGAATACTCATTCAGACATATGCTTTGCAGTAAATGTTCTCAGTCAATTCCAAGTAGATCCAAAGCATGATCATTGGGTAGTAGCAAAACATATTCTGAGATATCTACAAGGCACCATACACTATTGTCTAAAGTATGATAGAAGGAATGATGTCCAATTAATTGGATATACAAATTTTGATTGCGAAGGTAGTGAGAAATATGGAAGGAGAATTACAAGAGGATGTTTTAGTTTTAGATCCTCCATGGTCTCATGGATGAGCAAAAATTAAGACTCAATTACTTTGAGTAGTCCTGAAGTTGAATATTTTGCAGTCTGTGAAGTAAGCAGAGAAATAGTATGGTTGAAGAAGTTGTTATCCAATCTGTTTGAAAGATAGATGAACCCTACAGTCGTATGTTGTGATAACAGAAATTGTATATGTCTACTTGAATATCCAGTGTTTCATGGAAAGATAAAGCATATAAACAACAAGTATCACTATATCTGAGATCTACTACAAAATGGTGTGGTGAAGCTACAATACATCTCCACTAATGAAAAGGTAGTTGACATATTAACAAACTCACTTCCAAAGAAGAAGCTTGTATATTTAAGGGAAAATCTTGGTTGGGTAGATGTATTCTCCATAATTGAGAGGAAGATATATACACTACATTCTTGTCTTCACTTGGGAAGAAAGAATGGAGGATTGGGTGACCATATGGCATTCGATAGTCTTTGAGAATGCAGTAGGGTATTTAAGACAAGAGTAGTCATGGAAGAATATTCTTTGAGGACTAGCTATCCAAGATAAGAGTAGTCCAAAGGAAGTTCATACTCTTTGAACACCTGGTTGGAGTATTTACCTTGAGAGACAATGATTATGGTGTCTATGAATCATTTCTCACACCATCATTGTGCTCTGATCATGTGGATAGAGTTGTTAGTCATGGCCTTGCTATGTAACAATGTTGGTTGATATGATGCTAAACAGATGGGTTACCAATCCAACTCTTTTTTATGAGATCCCTTCAGATTGAAAATTTCCATGTACCTCTTATGAATACCACCCTAGTTAAGAGGGAGTGTTGAAGAATATGTAACTAGGTTCGGTCTTCATAACTATGAAATGTGTTCTTGTAAATAATAAATTGAAAAGAAATTATTATTGGAGCATGGGTTTCATGCTCAAGTTCTTTTATTTTATAGTTCAAGCACCCATTGAGTGCTTCTATGATTTTTCATAGGTTAAAGAGTCATAGTCATATATTAAAGGACCTATGGGCACATTGTAACTTGTAAAGAAAAAATTATTTTGTCTTTAAAGTGTCCAAATACCTCAAAGATCAAGTCAGCCTAAGGAGTTGTCAAGTCAGCCTACATGAAGAGCCACGTCTACCCTTAGAAGAGCTTATATATAGAGAGGAACTCATACTCCATTAGACACACTCACTCATCTCATTCTATGCGAAGAAGAGGAAGAAAAGAATTCTAAGAAGAGGTTATGAAGAAGAGGAAGTCGAAAATCTTGGGCTAGTTCTATCTCTCTTGTGAAAATTGAAGTTAGGGTTTTTGTACTAGGACTGTCTGTAGTTCGATCTTGAAGGAGAGAAAGAAGGAAAGGAAAAAAAGGTCACTTGGGGAATCTCACTAGCCCTATGTCTCAAAGAAAGGGAAGCGAAGGGAAGAGAAGGCTATTCAAGGGAGATCGAAGACTCTAAGAGGAGAAACAACAGTTGCCAGGAGAAAAAAATTTGGATCTATAGTGGGACGATGAAATCATTGCAGTAGGAGGTTGAATTGGTATTGATATTGGAGGATATTTCTTCGAGTCACTAGGTCATGGTATTCGTCAATTGAAGAATCTAGAATAAGAGAAGATAATTAAGGGTTTTCCCCTCAAGAGGAGGGGTTTTGGCTCTGGCTTGCAGCCTATATACTGTGTCACTATTCTTATTGTTTTGGTAGTTGTTTGATGTATCTCGCACTATAATAATAAGGAACAAAGCTAATAAGGAAAAAGGTAACACAAAAAATTATGAAGTTAAGAGAATTAGCATACTTACGACTCTATTGAATTCTCAACACTTTGCTACTACGAGGTGAGCAACTGGTATGAGGCAAGATTCGAACATGAGCATACACACGGCTTATTCTTCTTTCCAGAGATTGCTATGTCAGTTGTATGTCATCAAAAATTACTAAAATATCCTATTTGGTATCATTATTACACAATAAGACCCCACTCAATAGAATGTAATGTCCCTTGAAAAAATAAGATAACTGAACTTGCAAAATGTTTTAACTTTATCTTTTAAGAATTTTGAAAAATACTTTGCATGTAAATATCTCCTTGAACACTTTGTATGGAAACAAGAAGATCTATTTTTTTAGATGCATTTATTCAAACGTTTTTCATGTTGTTAAAGATGAAACCCTCACTCAATAAAATTTCCCAAATTAGCTATATAACTCAAGCCAATGTTTATTAACCTTCAACATGAAATTACATGCTAGATGGCCATTTAAATATGCCAAATGGAGTTGCTATGGAAAACGACACTAATTGGCTAAAGAAATTTGTTGAGGAAGAATGTTGCCCATCCAAATAGCACAATCGCCTCAAGTAACACCATCTCCATAGTAAAATCGACTTCCAAAAATAATTTTAGTCTCCTCAGTGAATTGTATATTCCTTACTAAACTCAACCTCCACAATAATAAACTCAACTTATTTAAGGAAACTCTGCATGGATAGAGAATTCAACCCCCACAAAATATATTTAGCTTTCTCAAAATAATTTTGGCTTCCGCTATGAATTCAAACTCTACGACAATAATAGTTTTTATAACTATATGAATCAATTTTCCTTCCATTTCCCATGATCTCTGGCAAAATGTATCTTCTCCTTCAATATGAGCACCTATGAAGAATCTATAGGATTCCTCTTTTTTTACTAGCTAGGGTGGATATGTTTAACCACCAAAACTAATCCTCGTGAGGGTTTGAAAGGTTTTACTCAAAATATCTAAGATCTCTACAAAATTGACTTGAGAAAAATATCCAATGCACGACCAAAAGAAAGGTCAATTTCTCATTTTTATGTCATCAAAATACCATGGGTCTTTGTTTTATGACCTTTCTTAATTTAATTATTCAATGTCAATTTTACATGTTTCTTTTTTACCCAAATAACATTTAAAAAATTAAATTAATCAATCCACTATTTACTGACTACAGCCTATGGGAATCAAATAGGCTATTGGGATGTCCTCCATAAGTAATCGTTTTGAAAAGGTCGTCATAGAGATGTTTGAGATGTCAATATATATCTATAATATACATGTATTGGCTATACTTTCCTAGATATGACCCGTGTCAAGTAGCCAATCCCAAATGTGAAACAATTTCTCCATGTTAGTGAAGTAGTGATGCTATCACAATTTCTCACTCAACTTGCTTAATTTCCTATTGAATTTCTTGAGGTTTGTCTATAACTTTACGTGGATTTGACATCCATTTCTTGTGTTTTTGAGTTCTCTAGTTCCCCATGAAAGTTAGCTCCATGTCTAAGCTTGGCTCATTGACATTCCATGACAAGAGTGAAGGATACAATAATGAACTAGGTAAGAGTAGGTGAGAATGTAAAAACAAAAGGAAGAAGTGCAAGAGACTAAATATTTTATGAAGTTTAAAGGAGGTTAGAGCAAGAAAATGTGGTAGTGTAGGGTAATGTAGGAGAATAAAGAGTCACATGAGGAGATAAGGAAAAGTGATATTAGTGACCAAAGTTATGGAAGGAGGAAAAGAGAAAGGAGGGAGAGATTGAAAGGACCTTCATCAAGCTAAGGTAGTTTGGAGAGAAAGATACTGATTTATAAGGCCATAGGGTGAAACCAGTAGACAAAGAAGGCAACACCACCAAAGAATTGAACTCATATAAGGTAGTTGAAGAATCACCTGCTCGAGAAGACAACCAAATAAGACCCTACTCCATGAGTTTCTTTAATGCCACTTTCAAATCACCATTGATGATGAGAGGAATGAAATTCACATGCAAACTAAAGTCATTATATGAGATTATTGATATTTCCCATGTGAAGTGATAGAGGATCATGGAATGTGCATTCAAGGCAAGGTTAAACAATAACTATGAATCTCTACGAGCACGATGTAGAGATATGCACAATCAAGATCTAAGCTAGAAAATTTAAAAAATACCAAAACAAAGTAACAAAATTTGTTAACCATAAGAAATTGTTTATTTTGATTTGGTTTACATAATGTATATATAGTTTGACATTGAAATATTTTATTTAACATGTGCATGTAAATATCTTGTTTATGACCCACATTTTCAACATTTTGTTTTTGTTATTATTATATTTTAAATTGATGTCTCGCTCGAAATATTTATTTATATTCCACATTGTCCATATTAAAAAAAAAAAAGTGTTATTGGTATATTTTTAAATACAATCCATTGTCATACTAAGAAGTAGAAATCATATATCAATGGGGTATTTTTTGTTATTTCATATGTATGCCATTTCTGTCATTTTAAACAATTGATGAATTTCCCCGCGCCTTTTTTATCAGACACAGTCATGCTGACAATGCTTAATTTTCCAAATATAGTCACGCTGGAAACTATCTGCCCAAGCTGGTTCACTTTCTCATCCATCATGGGTTTTGTTATGTAAAGTAGTGTTGGAAGCACAAATTTTTCTATGTAAAGTAGCGTTGATGACCCTTTCAACATGTATTTTACTATGATAAGTAGTGTTGATCCTTAAAATTGAGAATTTTTAGGGTTTCTGCTAAAATCCTAGTGTGTCCTGAGGTTTGATGTCATCCTCCTCCTCTGTGTCCATCTGATCTTGTCTGTTTGCCTTCAGTTCTTTGTGGTGTGAAAAAGTTTATCCCATGCTTGAAGTGGTAAAAATAGCATTTTGATTGAGTCTTTCATATTTTTAGTCAATTAAAATATTTGTTTGCTGCATGTATGAGTGGGAAAATACCGATTTTCTGTTGATTGAGCAGTAGTAGCTCTTTTGCACTCATAAATAAACTGTTTTTGCATTCATTTATTTTTCATCTCATAATTTACTTTTCGTAAAGTGCATTAGATCACATTACATTGAAATGTCATTTTTTTGAGATTTATCATCGGACATAGATTAAATTGTTGAGTGATTGAAAGCTAAAAGTACATCGAGTGCATTATCATTCATTGAAAGAAAAATTCAAATCATTTCACTTTTGGTGGTTATTTTTGGAAAATGAAAGTGAAAGAACCAATTAGGAAAGCTTTGTTTACTTCATTCCTCATTGTTGCATCATTGTTTCAATCTATTCCCTTACTAGAATAGCTTTCATCAAAATAGAAAGAATCATTTTCTCATGAGAGTTGCATCATAGGTGTTCAGGTGACATCATTTTGAGCCTTAAAACCAAAACTCAATTGAAGATCAACTTGAAATTTACCTCAATTAACCTAAGGAGCATTTGTCATTAACAAAAAATATTTAGAGGTCTAGGCTAGAGATGTGCTCTCATGTCGTTACATGTAGGAGTTGTCTTTATTTTCTAGCATTGTATCCTGAGCATGAAATCTTGTTACACGTAAGGAAGTGTATAGGATTGTTCTCTAGTACTTTCAGGTATATCGAAGGCACTCCATGCATGGTACGTATATGAGAATGCACTCATCGAATAGTTGCGTATTAGAAAACACTACTATGGACTACACTCCCATGTTCCATTGTGTATATTTTTGGAGTCCCTTATAGGTTTCTATCCATCCATAGGTAACCAAGTCTACCACCTTGTATACTGTGATATACCAAACACAACATTTGAGGAGATTGGTTGTCTTATGTTAAGTCATTGGTTCACCAAGGTGTATATTGCAATGCACAGTTGCTTGGTAAACCTTAATGCCTAGTTACCCCTTTTTGATTTATTTTTGTTAAGTTATGAAATCAATTAATTGACAACAGAAAAACATCCTTCCTTTGGAAATACTCCTCAGTAGATCTTAGATTAAGACTAATGGCAAGAGTTCTCGAGTCTATCAACCAAGGAATTCCCTCTGATGGGTATCCTAGTCCTTTTCCTTCTTTTGGAAATGTTGGTACTCCCTATATGGAAACGTTGTCCCTTCCTAGGTTTACCATTGGTTTTCCAGTTTAGTTATTTTTGACCCCTATGGTCCCAAATGTCCAAACTTCTCCTCAACCAGTCTCTCCTCCATCTGAGTAGTATTAACCTCTAGTTTATCTTAAAGTTGACCCTTTACCTTCTTCGCTGGTTCGATATTCTTCCTCTTATTCGTCTTTTTTTGGTGAAATCTTGCAAGATAGAAATCAAGTGGATAAGGAGAAGAGGAAAAGGAATATTAAGAAAGAGAAAAATAAGAAAAAGGGCAACCAAGTAGTCATTACTACAGATGGAGCTGATGTTGAAAAATCTTCTAATCAGCCCTCGAAAGTGAAATTCCCTTTCATGCTATGTAAGGGTGACCACCTTCTTAGAGATTTCCCTAGTATTCCCAAGGTCTTAGAAGTGTGGTCTACATGTTGCAATCAACCTTCGCCACCAGCCTCTACAGAGCATGTTGGTGATAAACCTTCAAATAGTGATAGTACAACACATGGTAAAAAGGGAAAAGATAAATTTCCCTATAGGTTATGTGAAGGGAATCACCCTATTCACCTTTTTTCCTTATATGTATGAGGCCTCTAAAGTGTTGGATAACCTTACCACTTCTCAATGCCATATTCCAACTGGTTATAGAAATTTTTCCCTTGATGCTCCACTAGTAAACCAAGCAAATGATAAGAGTTCATCTTTAGTCAATCCCACTCTCTCTGAAAGTGAATCCAATGAGTACGTTCCCGACCAACCATTGGTTGAGAAAATATTTGACCCAATTCCACTTTCGGTTGATTATATCTATCTTGTAGAGAGTGAAGTTAATATCACTCAGGTTCCCCTTGTTTCTTTATATTCCAAAGAATTAGGGGTAAATCCTCCCATTTCCATGGTAGAGGGGGTGAATCATCCTATTTATATGATCGAGGAGGGAGATTGTCCTATTCCTGTAATTCAAGGGCGAAATTCTCCCATCTCGATGGAACCTCCTCCAAGTAGTTTAGTCACTTTCTTTGATTCGAGTCGAATGGCAGGATATCGTCTTCCTTCTCATGTGCCTTTTCAGATCACCATACAAGATTATCATATACTAGTACCTGGCACAATCATAGATGAAGGCACATCTATTACTATTTTATCCTTAACTACTTGGTAAGCTTTAGGTTCTCCATAGCTTGTGCCTCTTACACAGAATATGTTAGCTTTTAACAGAGGAACACGTCAACTGTTAGGGATCCTTCCTAAGTTGCCTATTAGTTTAGGAGGGAAAATTGACTATGTCGACATGATGGTTGTCGAAGGACCTTTGGATTTTAATTTACTCCTCAGCTGTGACTATGTTTATGTCATGGGAGCTCTTGTCTCTTCTCTCTTTCGTGTCATATGTTTCCCAAATGAACGAATAATTGTGGCCATTGATCAACTTTCGTTTGTTGGTCCCAATTTGAATCTCGATCAACCAAATTCCCTAAATAGTCCTTATATGCACGTAATAGCTTCCCTGCCACAGGTTAACTATGTGGCCACCTATTCCATCCCACGTCTACTGGTGATATAGTCAGTGATATAGTGCATCATGTACTGGGGGCATTGGAACTTGATATTTCTATTATATCCCTTGACATGTATCCCTTCCAGAGCATTGTTCTCCCATTTGATGAGAACATCTTGGAAGCTATGACCTCTTATAGGCCATAAACTAGGTGTCACCATGATAGTTCTTTTACTATGCCAACCTCATTAAAAAATTAAATAGGTGCCATGAGGATAGTTATTTTACTATGTCAACCTTGTTAAAAAATGAAATAGTTGTCATGAGGATAGTTATTTTACTATGTCAACCTCGTTAAAAAATGAAATAGGTGTCATGAGGATAGTTCTTTTACTATGTCAACCTCGTTAAAAAATGAAACAAAGTGTTGGAGAAGAGTTCCTTTACATGTGTCAAGATCGTTAAAAAATGAAACAAGGTGTCAGAGCATAGTTCATTTACTGGTTTCAAGCTCGTTAAAAAAAATTAAACAAGGTTTCATGAGCATAATTCCTTTGTTGTGTCAATCTCGTTAAAAAATGAAACAAGGTGTCATGAGCATGGTTATTTTCCTGTGTTAAGCTCATTAAAAAATGAAACAAATCCCTTTCCAATTTGAGTCTTTGATTAGATATCGTAAATTCTAAGTCAAGTATTTCAGTTGATATCGTAAGTGAACCTTCATTCCATCCACCTGTTAGTAACCAGTAGTCTACTTAATTGAATGAAATCAGGCTTGGGGGGCATGCGCCTCGAATTGAGTCATTATGTTGGGGGCATGCAAACTTATCCCAAGCATAGTTTATATTTGTTTCAATATTGTGTAAAAATGAAACCAATCTCAAGCACAATTTTTCTTTGTTTGAATCTTGTCTAAAAATGAAACTAATCTCAAGCATATTTTCTCTCCATTTCAAGCTTGTGTTAAAATGAAACCAAATCCAAGCATAATTTTTTCTCATCTTTCAATCTTGTGAAAAAATAAAACCATCATCAAGTATAGTCAAGCATAGTTTCCCACGTTTCAAGCTTGTATAAAAATGAAACCATTCCCACTTTAACTTTCATGATTTCCATCTTTATCAACGTGTTTTTGCTGGATGTTCCTTGTTTTTTCCTTCCATCATCACCATCTCTTTAGCCAATCAGACGCTTTCCCCTGGTTGTTTTACCATTTCCTAAGGAATAGATACAATGAGTGGTCTTATTAGATAGCCTCTTGACCTTTGTGTGTTTTGATCAACTCCATCATTATTGGAACCAGTTGTTATCCTTTTATACCACTCGTTCCTCTAGGTGGAGTCCTCTTTCATCTCTTTACAGACTCCAAAAATATGAAAATATTAGTGAGCAATTCTCTTTTCAAACTCGAAAAAGTAAATGAAAATATGTATACTTAGTATAAGTTCAACCCTTTTCCGGACTGAGATATACTAGCTACGAAAAAGGAATACCTTAGTTAAACATGGCTAAGAGGTTCTCTTGAATATTGTTTTCTACCTTTTCAGATTTGAGAGACTATCTACAAAAGGGGACCTTTCGAGTTTTATTTTATGCCTCTTTTTCAAACTCTCTAACATGAAAAAGGTGTTTATTTACCCCTTTGTCAGACTCGTAAAACTTATATGATGTATATGACGTAGGACTTGTCACCATGATGAAATCTATTTACTCCTTCCTAGGCTTCTTAAACTTACTACAATGGATCACCCAAAGGATGAACTTAGATGACTAGCATATGGCATCCTCTTCAAGCTTGGGATTAAAAATAAAGAGGTACTGACTAGAAATAGTGGGGGGAAAATGGAAGTACATGTGCCTTGTATTCTATATGAAAGGAAACATGTCGCTCTTGAACATGACCCTCATCTACATTTAGTGTCAGGTTTGGGATATCCTCACTTAGTCACTTGCCTTCCTAGGTTTGGGAAATACATTTTCCTCTCATTTGATCGTTTCTTATCGTCATCATGACCATTGATCCCATTTTGAGTCAAATGCTGCCAAACTCTAGAGTTGTGTTGTCGATATGTTCAAGAGAAGTTTCATCTACAAATTCAAACCTCTTATACCCCATTTGACCTTCTCTAGTACAATCCTGAATCACTCTCACCAAATTTACAAAGTCCTTTGTTTTGTGTCGATGATGTGGGAAACATTATGGCCCTCCTTCGACGGATCACTTCCTGTCGACTCCAACTCATTATCTAGGAAGATGATCTAGAAACTCCCTTTCAGTACCTTGGAGCTTGCATGCCTTAATGGTAGGTTCTTCACATTCGACGATAGGTTCACATCATTGGCCTTTGATCAGATGCTTTTATGAGTGTTCAACTTCAACATCCTTATTCACACTCTGGGATTGTGTTGTTGTATCTTGAGAGCCATTGTCATTATTGGCAATTTTTCTCATGCATGTTAACATTTCACATCATTGACCAGTAATCAGGTGGTTTCTACCATGTTTGACTTCAACACGTCTATTCACATGGTTATATTCATAATTTTGTTTGATCGAGACAAATATGAAGACCCCGCATTTCATCTAATAAATCGACATTTATGGAGTTAGTTAGTATTCATGATTGCATACATGATCCTTTCTACTTGGATGGTTGTGTCCATGTCGTTGATCCATACATATGATCCTTTCTAGTCGGATGGCTACTTCCATGCCATGGATCCATGCACATGATCCTTTCTTGTCGGATGGTCACAACCATGCCGTGGATTCATGTATTTCTCCTATTCAGAGATGTCATATATGTTCTATTATGCTTTATTTGCAGGTCTCCTGACAGTAGTTCTCCAAAGTCCTTGCCTTGGATTGTCAAGCACTTCAACCATCACTTCCTATTCTCAATTCATGCTTTAAGGGGCCTCTATTATACAATAAATTTTCATACTCCCTGTCTCATACCCTGAGTTATTGAACTTTGCCCAAAATGTCACAATGCAACAAAAGTTGTTATTGAATTCACCATGAAAAACATTGGTCAGAGAATTCCTGAAGAAAAGAAGAAGAAATTCCTTGAAGTAATTATGGAAGAGCTTGTTAAAAAACCCTATCTGCAAGCCTAATTCTACTTTTGGTAGGAAAACACTTGCCAGTACCCTTTGGTATAACTAGTGACTAGCACTGGTAGCACGACTTTGGATAGGAAAATCCCCGTTGATCCTCTTCAAGTAGTTTCTGCAAAAATGGAGCAGAATCTTTTCTTACTAGAAGCCTCGAGAATGGCAAGCTAGTTATTGATAAGGATATGGTCGACTTTTCCCATTTTAAGTCCTTGATCCTACCTTTAGGGATCTTCCCCTTAACTTCTTCCCCCTTTTTTGGATCCCTATCTCCCTCTCCTTCCCTATAAATACATTCTCTTATACCCTCAAATGGATGGTCAGACTAGATTTTTCATGCTGATGCTAAATTGTGCCTAATTGTTTAATTTGTGAAGGAGAAAGGAGAGCTTGAGAAGTCTTGGCTTGGACTTGGAAACCTTTCCTGAAGGAGGCTTCCAACATCAAGGCAATGGTTGTATGCTTCTCTCGTTTGTTTATTATTAATACAATGCATGTTTACTTTCCATAAGCGTGTAAATGACTACTCACTTAGTATGATGGTCCTTGATCTATCATATGGTTTACATTAGAATAAAATATGTTATGTTTTCCTTTGTTGTCTTTGTTTTATCTCTCTTGCAATTATTCGTTCACAATTGAATAACATGGATCGAGCTCGGAAGTGAAGAGATAGAGATCGAAATCGGAAAGCGACCACATAGGAGTGAGGTAGGCCATCTTTCCTCTCTCATGTCATTCCCGTTTAAACTAGAAGAGTTTTCCATGTATTTGTTTCGGTTGTTAATAGATCCACTCATTGGACTAGAGGCATCACCTCTATCCGTAGAAGGGATTTCCTAGATAACACATCATAGTGTTGACATTCATTTCAAAAATGACTTAGCTCTGTTTGTCTTATGTTGATTTCAACCTGGATTGTATCTCACTCTTTGGGATTGGCAAAAAAATTGCAGGAGGATGCACAAGCACTTGTCAAGGTCAAGTTTTATGTTAATGTCTTGATTATTGTAGAGAATATGTTTGGAGGTTTTCTTTTATTATCATATACTTGTCATGTGTTTGCAGAGGCTCTACAGGTTCAGGAGATGCTTAAATACATTGATGAACAAGTTCTAGAAGTCTTAAAGCTAAGAACATAGAAGAAAGAAGGCATAAAAGGGGTAACACAGGTAACATGAGCATAAAATGCATTATAATTCTATTAATTAGGATTTTGGGGTGCATTATAGCACACTTCCAGAAGTGAGAGCCCACGTTACACTCTATAGGTGGTTTATCCTGGATTTTGCATGCATTTCAATCATTTTCAAGGGCATCTCCTATGGTAATTGCACTTGGTAATTAGTCAAAGAGTCTAAGGAAGTCTTATAGAATATATTTAAATTTGGTAAGATCTCTCATTCAATGAATATTATCGAGGATCAGGTCAAGGATTAAAAATGTTCAAAATACTAGACCAATTCATTAGTGTATGAACAAATCTTTTTGAGCTTGGTACTCCTTCGTAATTATTATTTTAATCACTCCATAAAATTATGTATTGGAGAATGGTTTGAGCAGTTGAGTTTGGTTGTATTATTGGTTGAGTGAGTGCGTGAGAAGAGTTGAATATGCAATTGGAGTAGACTATGCAAATTTCCTGAAGACTTTCAGAGATGGATCAAAACTTACAAAAGGTAGCAAAAACATGTTTCGGTCACTATCATGAGTAGAGAGTGAGGAGATGGAGGAAAGGGTGTTGGTGGCAAGAAAAATAGTATATTGGAAGTGGTATCTCCATCCAGTGGTGGCTAGATAGTCGAGTGTTGACTGAGTGAGGCTTATTGGGAGTAGTGGCTTCCAGTAGGTGGTGGCCTACAAATTCATGTGAGTAGAGACTTCCTAGATGGTGGTGGCGAACATAACTATCAAAGGGGTAGTGGCTCCTAGATGGTAGTGGCCAGCTGAAATATTTGAAAAAAATTATTATATAATAATAAGAGAACAAGAAATAACACAATAATAGTGGGTGGTTTTTGTCTCTTCAGGGTCTCCACTAGAAATACCTGTGTCTCCTTGTGCATGCTTATTTATTTCTTTACAATGGATCTTATGTTTTTATTTTATACTACATTTATCTACTAATTTTATGATGTGTATCATTGTTTAGTGATTAAGAAAAACATGTGAAAATTTTATAAGTGTCATCACTATTGATTCACCCCCCCGCTAGTTGTGATATACATTTCTAACAAGTGGTACCAAAGTGGGTTCTCCCAAATGAATCTTAACTGCTCGAGAGTATATTGTGAACCATGGCCAAGAAAAAGAAGAAGATTTCTAAAAAGAAGAAGAGCAACAAACAAGTTAGAAAATTTTCAGATTCAAAAGAACCCCTCATTTTATTGATCAAGAATGGTGAAGATAATCATGATGGTCCTTCTATATCTAATTTCCCATCCTCTTGCATGAGCGATGATGATTCTCTTGAGATTGATGGGTTAAAATATGATAACCAATCAGTTGAGATTGTTATTTTGATTAGAAGTTGAGGTAATGCTTTTGGAGGTAATACGTGTATCATTGTTTAGTGTATCAGATGAAGGAGATTAAAGAAAAGTGTGAAGCACTAAAGGTTGAAGAAGATTCTGCAAAAGAAGAATTAAAAGGGAGAAAATCTAGCAT